>OY723410.1:12737047-13937047 GCA_963210345.1 Inga oerstediana | reverse complement strand
CTCTTTGACATGCCCCTTTTTCTTACAATAGTTGCACCATTTATTGTTTCTTCGATCGTCTTTTGGTCATTTTATGGCAAGAGCTGAACTTTCAATTGGCTCGGAACTACTTTGATTCAAGAGTTTCCTACTTTCCTCAAACTGCACATGGTTGACAACATCAAAGAGATGTGGTAAAGGCTTTAGGCCCATTATTCTGCCCCGTATCTCCTCAAATGAGTCATTTAGACCAAGGAGAAAATCAAAGACTCGTCCTTCTTCGACTATTTTCTTGTATAACTGAGCATCTTCCACAGTTTTCCACGGGTGTACTTCAAATAGGTCTTGTTGTTGCCAGAGTTTGATCAACGCATTATAGTAATCAGTGACGGTCAGAGTACCTTGTCTCAAGTCGCGAAGTTGATGCTTCAAATGGATCAAGGCGGCAGTATTATCAAGTGAGGAATATGTTCTTCTGACTGCATCCCAAATTTCTTTTGCAGTGTTTGCCAGGAGATAGCCTTCGCTGATGTCAGCATTCATGGAGTTACATAGCCAAGTCATAACTTGGTTATTCTCAGCAAACCAAGTATCAAATTCTGGATCATTCGGGGTAGGTTGTGGTGCTGCCCCATTAATATATTTCTCCTTCCTCTTTCCACGAACATACCTTAGTACGCTTTGAGACCATTGGAGGTAGTTTTTTCCATTAAACCTATGGTTAATGACCATGCTCTGAGGTTCTGGAAATTCTGAGGTCATGAAGGTATTATTGGTAGTGGAAGAGGAGGAATTGGAAGAAGAAGAGGAGGTGGTGGAATTGGTACCGGATATAAGTGCAGCGGGATGAGATCCAATCTTAGATGAATGGTTAGGAATAGAGCCAAAAAAGGGAGGAAATTCGGATGGGTTCATGATTCTGGAAGAAAAAATGATTCGCCGGAAAAAGGGTACTGTAGCGACGGCGCGTGGGCTTCACGCGCCGGCACGGTGGTGGCGCGTGAGAGCCACACGCGGCTCAGAATGTCGCCGGACTTCTGGGTTCCGCCGATCGGCGGTTTCCGGTCCTCCCTGTGCCGGCGGTGTAGTCTCACTCGCCTCCCTACACCGAGTTCTAGATGCTCGGTGTCCCTCTCTCTCTCGGTTTCTGTCACTCACGGCGCTGCTTCTGGCAGTGAATGACCGGCCAGGGCGCACACTTACAAGGAAGCTCTGATACCATATTGGAGCTATAAGCTCAGATATCTCTCTTATTCACTTAATGAAAGGATTACATTACATGATATATATAAAGATAAAACAGAGAGTGATGAATGCAGTGATAGACGGAGGAGTTGAGACAGAGGGGTTGTTGAATGTTAGATATTCAACCATTACATACTAAAGTCAAATAGGAAGAAATATTGAAGGATTTTGTCTCTGACTTTAACAAGTTGACTTTCTTAGATTGTGCGATTAGGACTTCTCTGACATTTTATTTTTTATTTCATCCATAGAGTATGGTTTTATGAATTTGTTTTTTAAAAAAAAATCTTTTCGTTTATACTATAGCATAAACTAAAATGTATGTTGCATTGCTACAACATTCTGTAGGTTGTGGATCAGGCCTTAGTGGAGAGACACTTTCAGAGAATGGACACCACTGGATTGGTCTAGACATTTCATTATCAATGCTTAGTGAGTCAGTTCTTTTATATTTGTGAACATAACACTTGCCATTCCAATTGTTCCCTTCAATTTGTTTTTTGGCTTATTAATTGAAGACATTTTGGGTAAGTCTAGATGTTGCATTGGAGCGAGAGGCTGAGGGAGACCTTTTACTTGGTGATATGGGTCAGGTATTCACCAAATTGAAGATTTATGAGTATTCTGCATTGATATTTGATTTCCCTTCATAACAATGTTAGGACGCTCTATTACTGGATGGTTCTGGATTACTGGTATCTGTTTCTTTTGTTCCTTTTTGTATTCTGCTTCTTGTGATCATAATTGTCTGACCATCCATAGTTATGTGAAACTAAAAACTTTCTCCAAGAAAACAAGAGACTTGCTCTATAATTTGCTTTTTCATTTTTCCTTTATCTTTCTTCTAAAATGGTTTCAGGGTTTAGGGCTTCGTCCTGGAGTTATTGATGGTGCCATTAGCATCTCTGCAGTTCAGGTTTGCTGCCATCATCACATTATTAATTTCGAGAGCTTGCTTTCTGTTGTCCATTTTGTAAACCTTATGTTTGCTAAGATATTGCATTTTCTAATTGACAGGCCTAGTTGTAATTTTCCATTTCAAATATATATACCAATGAAGCTAATGCTTTGGTACCATGCTTGATTGGGCTTGTTGCTCGTTTACTTTATCACTTACTCTTGTATTCTATTTGTTGGTGCAGTGGTTATGCAACGCTGATAAATCCTCTCACAATCCAAGATTAAGATTGAAGTATGTCTCTGCTTTTATTTATTGTACTTCAATTTAATAACTTTATACTTCAGCCCTTTAATGTATATTCTAGCATGTGTTGTTGGTTTTTCCTCTTTTGCATTTTACTCTACTAAAATTAGATTATGGTGAATTTTTCACAGTTCCTCAATGGTACATAACAATGTATCTTCTTTTGAATTTGCAGGGCTTTCTTTACTTCTTTATACCAATGTTTGACAAATGGAGCTAGAGCAGTGTTTCAATTGTATCCTGAAAATCTGCAGCAGCGAGAATTGATTCTAAATGCTGCAATGCATGCTGGTTTTTCTGGTGGTATAGTCGTGGATTATCCTCACAGGTACTTAGGATTCCAGTACAAATATAGAAATGATTTTCTGGTAAAATATTTTCTGCATTTTCTGGCATTTGGTCTCTAACTAGCACAATATCTTTGATCTTCCAGTGTCATTTGAAGTAATTGTATTTCCTGGTCAATGAGAATTAGTCTCTCAGGAGAAGGATAAATAATACGTTTCTCTTTATCTCCTTTTAAATGTGGAATTAATTTTCTGACACAAACCCAACCTCTTAAAATAGAAATGCTTAGGCAAATTGTTTATGGGTGGTTCGTGATAATATCTCTGGAATATTCGCTTTCACTATAAGTTAGATTCAGTACACAAACAGATCCTAAATACCATGTTTGTCTTGAAGTTTATATTGACAAGCTCATCAACCTTTCTTCAACTTTTTGGGACAGTCTGTAACTAGTCAATTAAATCATGTGCACAGCAGTCTACCAGAACATATAATCTGGGTTTTTGCCTTTTGTTCATTAAAAAAATTAATGATAATCACATTCGAAAGAGTCAAAGAATATTTGTTTTGTGGACTTGCTGTAAAAACTAGTTATGTTTGAATCAAAGTTGTTTCCTGTTTTGGCTCTTTTGTTTCCCCTTTTCTTCTGAAAGCATCTTATTAACCACATATTCTTTTTGAGCTTGTTTTTGGTGTTGCACTAACTGGTGAACAATTGTCTTGTGATAGTTCAAAGAAGAGAAAAGAATTTCTCGTCCTCACATGTGGTCAACGATCGGTAAACACGTCAGCAAGCTCTATCAAGGGCAAAGGTGAAGATGGGGAGAGTTGCTCCGATGATGAAAGTGAAGATGAAGAGAACAAAACGGTTTGTCTCGCCACATTAGCGAAGTTTATTCTGTACTTTTACTTCTCAAAATTAAGGAAAAGAACTTCTTGAAGTCCAGTATTTATACAATAACTTTGACATTGGTTCATATTTTATTTGACTAGTTAATCATGACCTGAAATATTGATATTTTTTAAAAAAATTCTGGAATTTGCAGGTTAGTATCTCAGACAGGCATAGGCCTAGGAAGAAGCAGAAACATAACAAAAGTGGGAAGGGAAGGAAATGGATACTGAGGAAGAAGGATCAGATGAGAAGGAGAGGAAATGAGGTGCCTCCAGATACCAAGTACACCGGTCGAAAACGCAAGGCTCGCTTCTGATCTTTTGTCTGTTTGGCATTTGCTTCGAAATAAACTTTTGTTTATACTAATTAGGCATCAGGATTTGCATCCTACTCAGGCCCCAAAACAGGTTTTTCTTCATTCAGTGTATTATTTAATTTAATATTTTATCGGAGCATACATGATTCCGAACAATTTTGTGGGTTTGGATTAATTGCCTCTTGGGATCGCTATCCAATTTTGAGTAAGATTGTGTTTTCTTTTTCTTCTTCTTTGGGTAAACAAGAGATCTGTATTCTTAATTTACCTATAAATGTTTTGTGATCTGTGTAGTTGAGTAAAATATATATATATATATATATATATATAAGGTCATAACAGAAAGCTTTAGTGTGTTTCGGAAAATAAAAAAAAGCACTTTTGAGTTTGAAACTTTGGTGAAAGAGTAGCCAACCATATGAAAAAATGGGAGAAGCACTTTTTCATCCCAAACCATGGTTTTGGAGCTCAAAACCATGGTTTTGGAGAAGCAAAATTTTCTCCCATTTTCAGCTTCCCCTCTCTTTCCTTCCCCCATTTTCTCTTTTTTCTCTTTCCTCTCTCTTTCCTTCTTTTTTTTTTTTTTTTTGATAATAGAAAGTTTAGGTAGGTTCGGCACCAGTCCCCTACCAAGGCCAGGGCACGGCCCCAGGGCTCTTCGAGCGCTTACAAGGGACTTACGAGATCGCCTACCAATGAGGTTTGGCGCAGTTGGTTAAGGTCTTACCACCCCGATCACAAGGGAGTGTGTTCGAACCCTCTGACATTATATGCAATTATTACATTATACAACATTCTCTTTGATAATTTGTACATGGAAAAAATTGATTCTGATAATAATATCTAAATACTCATTTTATCAAGAATACTTTTTTCCACAATTTATTTTTCTCAGAATCTATTATTTAAAATCAATTTTTTTATTTTTTTTTTCCAGAAGTCATTTTTCAAAAGCTAATTCAAACATATTGAAGAATGCAAAGGGAAGATTCCAAATCTTGCTTATCCTCCAATAGATTCGTATTCTTTATATTTCTCAATTAATCACCACGTAGGTAGAAAGGATACAAGGTTATGAAATTTACTGTGTTAAATACCTAATTAGACCTTTTAAAAGAAATGAGGAGAAAAAGACAGTTTAAGGATAGAAGTCTAGTAATTATGTGTATAAAAGGCGCCTTCACTTCGAAAACAAAATCATCATTGATATTTTTTAGTTTTTTTTCTATCTTATATTACCAATATTCAGTATCACCCTCAACTTTAAATATTATCATGCCAAAATGTCAATAATTACTTCTCTTGATGTAATTTTTTCCTCTACGAGATTTAAGTTCTCCATCTTAGAAATCAAATGTGTTTATGAATGTGATCTAACTTAAAAATTGTGTTTTTTTTAACAAGGCAAAATAATATTAACGAAATAGAAATATTACAAAGTACTAATTATAACAGGACAGATAGAAAAATTAAGCAAATTAAAGAATAAAGGGGGGTGCGAATAAGGAGGGCCAAGGGAAAATCTTAACCTTATGTTTGGATGGAGAGAAAAGTGAAGGGAAAATAGGAGGGGAGAATGCTAGGTAGGAAAACTTCCATAAATGAATTTACTATTTTTGAGGATTTTTTCCTCTTAGTTTTATTTCCCCTTAATTTTCTCTCCATCCAAATTTAGGGAATTCTTATCATTCCAAACCACATCCTTGGTAGGAGGGAGTTGGTTCTTCATTTGCTAATTCAAAGGATTTCCGGTGTCATTCCTAGCAATTAGTACGTCTTTCCTTATGAATAGCCAATAGAGAGATGGTCCTAAACTAAGAAATTGTGTGGTCTGAAGTGAGAGAAATTATCATAAAACATAAAATATTTTTTAAAAAATGGAGGAAAACAGAAACCTCTTTTTGGAGAATCCGATGCTAAGTTGCAAATCTATCAAAAATTCAAAATTGTCAAGAAGCTTTCCAAAATGTGCCAACCAAGTATTTCCAATTCTTTTTTACCCGGAAAAAAAAAAGAGGAACTTTAACCATAAGCAAATCCCTCAAGTCTCACTTATGCCTGTTTGGAAAACCAAAATCATAGTTTTAAAAGCATTTATAAGCAAATCAAGACAAAACCCACCCTTTTTTATAAGAAAAAGTTTAGGTTGAGTTGGATCCCAAGAACTCATTAGGATTAAGAGCCAGGACACGTCTCTAAACTCAAATACAGACCTCCTTACATTGATGAAGTTTAAACCCACAATCTTATGATTATGAGTATTATGAGTCAACCTTTTTGCCCACGGAACCAACCTTAATACTACCCCCGGTCTTAATTCTAAGACAATTGACTTTTTTTTGAGAAATTAAGGAAATTAAATAAGTTACTTAATCATATTATATGTTATGTATCTTTAGATTATATATTAATTTATTAATCAAACTAATTAGATTGAAGAAAAAAATATAAATATAAATACTCTAAAATAATTTAATTAGCTTCCTTAATTTCTCTAAAAAAGTCAACTTTATCTTATAATTAGAAAAAAAAGTGCATAAAAGCATCCTCTACTTGCTCGCATGGGTTTGTAAGCAGGTGGGCTTGAAAGAATCCTAAATATATTTGCGTGCATTTTCAGGAAAGCCACACACATAACAGAGCAGATCTGGTATATTTAATATTTTACATCAGGAAGTTTTTCCTGCCAAATAATTATACTCAGAATAATAGTTTAAACTAATGTTTTCTAGACTGGATGGCTTAGAATTACATGATGAAGAGTTTCAATATTTTCTGTATGTACTAGTGTTAAATTGAAGCCATCATCAACACTGGGAAGCTCTGAGGAGTATACACAAGGCCCCAGAGGTAATAAATATCAATGATTTGTTCAGTTGCAGGCCCAAATATATACTTCCCTCATCTATCTCCGGTGATCACCATATAAATTAACCGTTGCCATTTCATGCCACATCAGCACTGCAGCAGAATCACATGCCTGTATTGCCTTCATGATTCAAGTGTCTGATTCTCTGCATGCAATACCAGATATAGAATAAGAATCATGCAGGCAATACTTTCAAGGATGATATAATCAAAGTATATGCCAAAAGTATACCTTTAGTTTTTTGACTTTATACAAGATTTCAGTTAAGACTAAAGCCTTAATTGTTCAGATCAGATATTTAGTGATTCGAAATCAGATGTCTTGGTTACAGCATATCTTATAATCTTACTGACATCTTTTTTTTTTGGGAGAAAATCTTACTAACGTCTTTATTTTGAGTGAGCACCCAGTATCCTGGCCAACCCCTCAGGGGGTTACAAACTAGACTAATCTGAATCGGGACATGGTAGGACCCATATGGGCAGCAACCCTACCACCTAGGCTGTTGCATTCCGGAATGATCAAACCCATGAGGTTAAGCTAGAACAACTCCTACCAGTTGATCCAAGCCTTTGGTGGTTAATCTTGCATCTTTAGTTTATGAGATTTAAAATTCCCAAGTAGCTATTCCTACAACAGTCAAACACTAGTTTCTAGACAATAAACAGGAATCCAACAGACACTCATCCTAATGAGAACAGGCGGGAAATTTAACGTTATATAACTGCAGTAAAAGAGAATCTTCAGATTCTCTGAGAGAGTCATAATGTACCACTAGTGAAAGATGACCTCAGTTCTGCCAATAAATCAATCCCGGGCATAATCTAGTAAATCACTTGAAAACGTGGTTTCACAAACTTGGAGGAAAAATAAGGCCGCCAGTTTCCCTGCCGCCCTTGACTCTTCCCCATACCACCAATTACAAATACATGGCCATAAGCATTGTTAATTTATAATGAGAAGTGAAGCTGATGCTTCAACATTGTTTCGCTTTCAACACAAGGAAACAAGAACCAGCCTTATCAATTATATAATCACGAGAGTTCCATTTTCATTATCTAAAAGAACCAGAACGTACTTTAACAAAAGCTTACCTTCTCCGAGCAATTGTTCCATTCGAGCCACAATGTGCTTTCCGTAAGTGTATTTCTTCAAAGCATGAGCATGAGCTTTTATACGAGACACTAAAACAGATCTTTGATTTTCAGAACACATCTCAATTATCTTCTGGACTACATAGTTTCCAAATTGGTCTTTCATCATTATCTGAAACAAATATCAAAACAAGATTTAGTAAGCAAAAGTATAAGTTACAAATTACATGTGTAATACCTTATATAAATTGATTCAATTAGCAAGTATAAATCATGTCACAGGTAATACTGAAATTCATACCCTTGTATTAATTTGGAAAACCTAACTGTTATCCTCAGGCATTGTTGCAAAAAATGATTCGTGCAAAAATTGGACCAAAGTATAATTTTATGGATGAATGACATGATTAGAATGAAACTTAACAACTCCAACAACAAAATGGTATTGATAAAAGCTTCCCCAAATTAGACCCCAGCCACCTCAATCCTTGTATTTCACTTAATAAACTCCAGCCGCCATTTTCCATCAGGTAAATAGTCCCTAGGCCCAGCTTCAACAACACTTAATCAGTTTGTACATTTAAACTTACCAATAAATTGTCACTTTCATCATCATGCCCAAGAATCTCAGTAATCAACAACTCCCGTTCAGCTGCATCACCGTGCTTCAAACATTTCTCAACAACATTTGATGCAAACTTGTGTTGGCTCAACCGCACAATATGTCCTGACAGCTTGCTTATAATTTGGCTCCTTTCCTGAGGCTTTCCTCTCTCCAACACATGCTGCAACAACATAAGAAACAAACTGTAGCCAAGCAAACGGAACAAAAATTTACAAGGAAAAAAAGTCAAAAAGGCATAAAAATTATATCGTGTGCAGCACATGAGTCATAAAAAGGATTGCAGGAATTAAGCAATGCAGGAAGATCAGTTGGAGTTATATACAGTCAAGGTGCTGCCCGAATAAAGCACAAGAAAAACACAAATGAATTGGCCCTCTCAAAGGTTCTCAGCTCAATTCTCTTGCACTATAAAAGTGAGGTAGCCTTTAGCCAGACACTGGTATGGCAACAACTTCGGTGTTTTTGTGATTCATGCAAGGCTTACACCTCAGGTGACTGAGGGAGAAAAGTGAGGAAAGGGAAGAGATGGCATTAAAAGCCAAGCACAAGTATTTTATGAGTTACGACAAGATAATTATTAAGCTTGAACCAAAATATTAGAGACTTCATTGGTGGATTTAATGATTGCTATGACTTATCACTTGATTATTACGATTGAATAGTTAATTCAGGGGTTTCGCCCCCTATGAGTGCTTTCCTCTTTGACTACCTTGCACTGTAGATGGTAGCCATGAAACCATGAAAGATAGGGCACCACCACTTTGATAGTGATGGAAACCACTTCAAGAATTAACATTAAAGCACAGATAATAATCCACAGAGCGTAGGTCTATTGGATTAAGCTACAAACAGTGAAAATAGAAATAACCAAAGTAACACAAGAACCTAAAACCACCTCTAGCATTCGAGAGGCTGGAGACTATCCCACGTACCACTCACATTCTGCTTGCTCTCCCCACCCCCCCACCCCAAAAAAAAAAAAAAAAAACAAAAAACAAGAAAACCACACTCCACAAAGACATACAACTAATAGCCCTTATCTCTCTCTTAGACATACGCTTCATGTGACTTACTCTTCACCCATTAAATAAGAGCCCACTAGCCATAGGTCCAACAGATAGCCGTATGGAAAAAGCTCAAGCCTAGAAAACTCTCAAGGCTTACTCTTATTTCCCCCTGAGCTTTGATCCTGTTAATAGGGGAAAAAACAGAGACAAATTTGGAATGCCTTGGTATAAAGGAGGCATGCGTTACATATATATATATATATATAGTGGAAACTTACTAATGCTACGGTCTAACGTCTTCTATGCAGTTCAATGCAACTATTCGTGTAGTGATAGCATAAATGGAAGAAGAGACACAGTACTAAGACAGAGAAAGTAAGACCAACCTGGGTAACGTAATTGCCATATTGATCTTGAGCAAGAGTGCAAACAGACTCCAAGATTTCATCCACAATAAACTGACACTGAGCCTCCTCTGTACAATGCTCTAGAACTCTCTACAAGAAACATTATTATAGAAATAAATGCGCTACCAAACAAAAATCAATTTACATGCTAGGAGATGAGGGAGGAGGGAATGAAATAACCTTACCTGTATGACACGACAACCATAAGGATGCATAGAAAGAGTGGCAACTTGTCCCCGAAAAGCAGATATTATAAAGCTAATCCTTTTGGTTGGGATACATTCAATGCACTTCTGTATTACATGATTCCCATTTTGGTCACGAACACATCTCATAACATTTCCATCCAGCTCACGGACAAGCTGGGCCATTTGTCCAAGATCAATAACCTCAAGTGCCTACACAAGCATAAAATTAAAATAAATAATAATAGTAACGACTTTAAATACAATAAGTGTAGAAATTCAGTGTTCTCTTAACTTATTTTATCATAAGGAAAAACGTTACATTTATGGGGAATTAAATGGAGGTCATACTCCGACTTAAACATGTATATCTAGAAAGTAACACATCTTTATCCTCATCAAAATAGGATAACTCTATACTGACTAAAATAGAACACACTTTAGTTAATCGGAAATGCATAGAACCGTTATGAACAAAAACAACTAAACAAACAAATAAGTCTTAATTAACACAACACAAAAGGAGAGAGCAAACTGTTTGGGGGTGGGGTGGCATGACACTGGTATATTTGACATAATAGAAAGCAAAGACATCCAGATTACAGCCACTAAGATTCTTATAATAATTGATAATAAGCAATATACATTTGAAATAAGCTTTAGCCGGTGCTTATGTCAGATTTGTACACATCTAAAACTTTATATCTTTTGTAATGCCTGCTATGCATTCTCTATGATCAAAAGGAAAAGAAAGCAAAAAAGCAGCACAAATTGTAACAGTGGTCAAGATATGAAATGAAAGATAAACGTATATTAACCAGACATGTTTTCCTGTGAATTGTGCAAAATTTTAAAAATGGGCTGCACTATTCATAACTAGTAAATACTGTAGCTATAGATATTATCATAATTATTGAATTATTGATGATTATTGGTTTATTGATTTCATAAACTTAAATGGATATCAACTATATACCTTCTGTATTACTCGGCAGCCATACATCTGCAGACTTAAAGGCAATATCTGACCAGTCAGTTGATTTGCAAGCTCTTTCCTCTGCTCAGGGCTTCCATGCTCAAAGAACTTAACACAGGGAAACGGGACAATTTAGAGCAGAACAGGATTCAGAGAGCCAAAAAGTTACTCACAAATGTTTGACAGCAATTTACATCAACTTGTCTACATACCTTTTGAATAACATAGTTGCCAAATACATCAGTCATTAGCTTGGCAGCGTGTGGAAGAATTTCTTTGAACACCAATGCCTTCTCTTCCACAGCACAACTTTCCAACTTCTGCTGAATAAATCGGCTCCCATGTTGATCAGAACTGGAGTAGGAAACCAACGTAATCTTAATTTTCAAAGACAAGAAATTAACAATTTAAGATAGGCTGAAAGATAATTGAGAAGATCACTTGCCTAAATTCAACAATATGCCCAATAATATCAGACAGCTCAAATCTACGACCTTTGCCAGACTTTAACTCCTCAAGAAAATTATCAATTTTGGGGTCATGACTGCTGTCAAATGCTCTCTGACCTTGCCATCCAGAAAATATACCTCCATTTCTACCAGATACTGGAGAAAATTTCATTTCATTTCTTCTTCCTGAATGGCCTGTCCCACCTTC
The DNA here is from genome assembly GCA_963210345.1 of Inga oerstediana. Lineage (NCBI taxonomy): Eukaryota > Viridiplantae > Streptophyta > Magnoliopsida > Fabales > Fabaceae > Inga > Inga oerstediana. Next base: position 13,925,300 of record OY723410.1, on the reverse strand, counting down.
TGGGTAACCTGACAATACCGGACTAGGAAGTGGAGAACTTGGATATTGCATCACAAAACCCATGTTTGGTGGATGTCCAAAATAACTAGGTATCATGAGCCCACCTCTTCTTGAGTCCACATTAACACCGCTTCGCTGATGGTGTAACTTTTTATCATCCAAATAAGCAACACTACTAGCCCTCTTCTGTGAATCAAAAGGACCAATTTGGGCACCAGCACTTGCCCTAGAAGCCAGTTGATCATAGTTACCAGAAAAACCATATCCCTCCACAAAGGGCTGTTGATGATATTGCATGTACATAGGATCACCAAAAGAGGGTTGCAGCGGAAATCCAAACTGTCCTATAAATTTGTTTGCATGGATCATCTCAGCTCCATGTGAAATGCTTCCCCCAGATGAAACTCCTGGCGAATGTGGAGTAAAACTTGAACCAGTAGCTCCATCAACAACAACTGGTACCGCACCATGGGGAGAGTATGCAGCAACATAGGGAGGAATAGGAGAGGGATTAAAAGTATATCCGCCTACATATTGAGGAGAATACATTCCTGAAGCCTGCAAATTCGAATAATATGGATTTGCTGATGTCATAAATGCTGCTGCTGTGGCATATAGTGGGGGCGTAAACCCAGATGACTGCAGTAGCGGCTGGACATCAGTGGGAAACTTGCTGGGATTAAGAGGAGACTGTTCTATGCCAACATATGCACCATTTACACCTTGAGGATTGGCACTGGGAACTTCATATGGATTGTTTCGCTGCTGGTGTGTCTGAGACTGAATCAAGTTATTATGGTAGATGTGCTTCAATTTTTCTTCATAACTCTGGTTTTCTGAATTTGGTAGATTAGATATGTTAAGAGCCTTAAGTTGAGAGTCAACAACAGAAACATCCAGATCATTAGAACCCATGCTACCAGTGGAAACAAAAGATGATGAGCTTGCAATAGGGGCAGAGGTATCAACAGTTGATGACAGCCTCATATCCTCTGCATTTGCAGTAAATTTAGTACCATCTACTGTGGTGACAAGGGGATCATGAGAGGAACTCGAACCAGCATCCAAGTCAATTGCTTCCTCCACCATTCCATGATTTGCTGAAATAGACTTGCTATATACAGGTGATGCAGTACGGGGAAAATCTTCCTGAAAGATTAAATTTTGAACCAAGAATTACGCATGCCCTATCTCATAGTTACACTGATGGAGGCATGAAAAGGTGAAATTATTGGTAAAAGTCAACTTTTGAACTCAATTACAAGCAAAAATGCAAAAGCAATCTCAAAATGGCATGGTTACTGCCCACTGCAGCAGGCAAAAGATAAGGAGAACTAAAATTGGAAGTATCAAAATATGATTAAAAAAATGTAGATGAATACAGGTTAACATCTGAAACAATCACCTGTATCAAATCAACCATATTTTTGTGCTGAGATCCCATTGATGCTGCATCCAGTCTTTGCCAGACTCTACTCATCTTGTCAAATTCATTATCATAAGGCCGTTGTGGTGATTGATCATCCTCAGACTCTTCCTTGTGCGTTGCAAGAGTGCCTCGTGGCAAATGTAAAGAGCCTTTACCGCTAGCATCTGCAAAAGAAAATCTCGAATTAATGCTAATACTGCAAAAAAGATATACAGATGGAAATTTTCCATGAGACAATTGGGGAGCAAGTCTAAGGTTCAGCTTGACATGGATCAGTAGTAACATGCCATAGATCAATATAAATGATTTTTGGACTCACATTTTTGCATGGGCCTGTTTAGAGTTTCCAAACTCGCACTCTGGGTGAAGTTCTGCCGAGATAATAGGTTTTCTATGGCTAAAAATGAACCTTCCATGTTGGGAGGTGCACTGCCACTTCGGTTGGGTATCACATCCTTCCCGCCATTATGGAATCTATGGCTCTTCAAGAGCATGCCCAAATCCTCTGCTGCCGTATTATGAGACAGTGGAGCAAAAGTTGCAGCTTCCTTAATGGAGGGCCATTTGCTCCCAGCTCCTGAGATTCTAATTGGACTCTCAGTTGCCATATGAGTCACACTGGTTTGTGCCTTCTTTCGCAATTAAATTGAGAAATGCCACATCGTCTCCTAAAGTGGGGCCATAAAATTTCAACTGGCATTAATGTCTAATGAGAAATGAACTTCTTACATCAGTACGGAAATTAATAAAACTATAAGACTGACAATAACAGTGATGACTTCGCATGAACCTGCTGCATCACTTCAATTTTGATGTAGCCACATACCAATTTACATAGAATAAGTCATTATTATGCTTCTTCAATTCCTGCCCATACAAAGGCAATTTTTTGGCATTAAACCCGTACTGAATCGGAGATTTGATCATGATATTATACATTCATACTCATCTTTCATGCACCACAGTTATGTCAGGTCGCCGCAGTTATAAGATAACATTTCAAATATGCTCAACGATATCAAGGCAATTTCACCCAAATCAAATCAAAGAGATAGACATGATAAAGTGAATCTATGAAGATGAAGCATCATAAATAACCATATAGATAAGGCAATCAATTTTTAACAAAATAACTCAATTCATACTAAGCACAAAATATAATAGCTTCATGTGCACGGGAAAGTACCAAAGGCAGTCAAACTCTGTAATATAATCAAGTAAAAGCACAAACAGTGTGCGGAGATTCCACAAACCCTAACCAGTCAAACCAATTTTCCCTCTTTCGTCCTTCTCAGAAAACAGAAAGGGAGGAAGTAATTCAGGTGAATTTTGACTAATTGATCCTTAGTTGAACATGATCAAAACAAAATATAATCAGCTCATCACCAAAGACAAGCCAGCCAACCCAACAACCCCATATCATTGACCAAATCATGTAAACAAGACAAAGTTTCAGAATTCACAGTATGCGAAAAATGAACGGTGAAACAACCAACCCGAACTCACAAAAAGGTCAAAGAAAACACCAACGAAGAATTCATACATGCAAACATGCTAATCAAAACAAGAAAGCAGTTGAAGCAATGAAGAAAACTGACAGAAACTCACATAGAGCTTAGGTGAGCTATCACTGCAGCACGCAAAAATAGAGCAACAAGTCCAAAACCCTAGATTCTTTCCAAAAGGATAAACCTTTAGAGAGAGAGAAAAGCAGATGATGATGATGATGACGACGACCCCGACGACGACTATGAAAGAATTGAGGAACAGTAGTAAAAGGAGCTAATTCCAGACAGGGTTTTGCAGAGTCTCGACTATAAGAGGCACAATGGGACAAATGTGGAAAGTGGCCAAAATAAATATGCACTCTGATAAAATGGGAAATTTGTTCAACTCACTCCTTTGTTTGACACGCGTGTGTACTACGACGACATACACAGTACACACGTTCCGAGATTCGAATATATCCTCCCATATATAATTGGGGTTTTGTTTAATCTTGTACGTTTCCAACTTTGTACTAGAGAGTAAACTAATAAAATTAAGAATATTAACTTTATAGGTTTTATCGTCTTATTATTATATTATAAGAAAACAAGTAACCAAAAAACGCCTGTAATGGACGCTAATGCACTGTCCTATAAATAGCATGTTTGGAAACACTTAGTGTGCGTTTGGAATAGCTTATTTTTGGGCAATAAGTGCTTATAATTCGTGATTCACAGTATACGAGGTAAGTATGTGAGAGGAGTTTTTTCTCGGCTTGCGTAATAAGGGCTTATTTACTGTGCAAAAAGTTTAAACAAACATACACTTATATTTGGACAATAAGCCCTTATTACGCAAGTCGAGATAAAACTCATCTCACATACTTACCTCGTATACCGTGAATCACGATTTATAAGCACTTATTACCCAAAAATAAGCTATTCCAAACGAACACAAAGTTTTATTTAGAGTCTCTAGCTTTGTTGATGTTATGCACTAATTTATTATAGAGATTACAAAAATTAGTTAGGTCAGTAGTTTGGAAAAAAATGTGTATTTAGTTTTTTTAACATTTTTTTTTTTGTCATGCACTTATGCCTCATTTGGTATAATAAAAGAGTTTATTATGAAAATGGAAGTAGCTTTTAAAATATGTTTGGTATTCATTTTTGGGCATGCTAACCTATTTCAAGTCGAGGTGATCAAACAAACCCTTCAAGGATTTTGTCACTCCTCAGGCCACAAAATCAGTCAAGCTAACGAAGATGTATTTTTTCAAGAATGTACCTCAATCCCTACGAAGGTCTATTTGTGATTCAATGGAGTACCAACAAACTGAAGCTTTTGGGAAATACTTGGGAGTACCCTTAATCACTGGAAGAGTTTCCTCTAGCACTTACAAACATATTCTTAAGAGAATTCAAAGCAAGTTGATAGGTTGGAAGAGTCAATCCCTCTGGGAAATACTTGGGAGTACCCTTAATCACTGGAAGAGTTTCCTCTAGCACTTACAAACATATTCTTGAGAGAATTCAAAGCAAGTTGATAGGTTGGAAGAGTCAATCCCTCTCACTTATTGGGCATATAATACTTGTCAAATCAGTCTTATCTAGCATCCGCTTTTATATGATGTAAGGGGCTCTTCTACCCACCTCTTATTGTAAGGATATTGAAAAGGTCATAAGGAAGCTTGTATGGGGCTATTCCAATGAACTTAGAGGAATCAGTCTCGTCAAATGGAGTGACATTTGCCAACATATGAAAAATGGCAGCTGCGGAATTCTCAGGCTAGAATCACATAATAAAGCTTTTCTCTCCAAGTTGGTCCATAAGATTCATTCATAGCTAGAGGCCTTGTGGGTTTGTGTTTTGAAAGGTAAATATGACGTTCAAGACAGTATGGAGGTTTCTTCTTGACTACACCATTCGCACTTCTAGAAAAACCTTTTGAAGGTATGGGATGGGACGATTCTTCACATCATATTAAATGGTCTCTAAGAGATGGTAGAAAGATCCGAAGTTGGACTGATTATTGGGTTAGTGATTATGGACCCTTGAAAAATATTGTTTTCTCAGATATTCCCCTATTTGAATTAGATAAACCCATAAGAGATTCATTGATGATGAAGGTTGGAAATGGTCACTTTTCAACACCCTCCTACCGGTTAACATGCTCAAAGCAATATCTGAAACATTAATTGAGGAAAACCAACAAGATCCTTTGTGTTCATGGGTGCTGACAAGCTCTGGACAATTCAAGACAAAAACAGCTTACAGAGCACTGGAATCACTAAACTAGAATGATACTGATGCAAAATGGGTGAAACTTTGGAAACTTCCAGTCACTCAATGAGTTCAAACTTTTGCTTGGGTAATGTTTAAGGGCAAACTACTAACTAACTAAGAGCGATATAGAAGAGGAATGACTGCGGAATAGAGTTGCACTCTTTGTCATGGAGGTATAGAAACTATTGAACATGTTTTCACGGATTATCCCCTGTCTTCATCAGTTTGAAAGAAAATTCTCCCATCAGATATCTGTACTGACTTCTTTCAAACCGATATCACCACGTGGCTAGCGAATCTACTGAAGGATTCTTGATTGGACCTCTCTTGGGTAATCGGCTTTTTTATCACCTGCTGGAAGATTTGGGATGCTCGGAACTATAGAATTTTTGCCAATGAAGATTTCATTGTGAATACCTTACTAGCTCAAATTAGATCTTTAGTTAATCATACTTTAAAGAGTTTCTATTTTTAGCCCCCTGATGTAAATCTCAAAAACTGATGTGCTTGTCTTGTACAGTTTGATTAATACAATTTTCCACTTCATTAAAAAAAAGGTATGTTTGGTATGACTATGAAAGTGAGATATAATTTTTAAAAAAATATATGTATTAATATACAAAAAGACCAAAATGCCCTAGCATACAAAAAAAAAAACCCTTGCTCCCTCTCAATCACAAACCTCTGACCTCCACTACTCAACCTTTAACCAGCCACCCAATCTTCCGATGATCCCCTCATGAATCCAAGTAAAAGAGGAAACACATGCTTTATTAAAGTTAATAAATAATTCACAGATCAAAGCATTAACACTTGAATGAGTGAAAAATCAAATCAAAGGAAAAAAACATATGGAAAAGGAGAAGCAATGATGATGAAGCGATGCCAGAGAGGGAGGAGATGACGAAAAATGGAGATGATGGGGCTAGAGGAAAGAGGGACTGTAAGAACAACTCTAAAAAGTAAAAACTAGATCTAGAGAATCAAAATTGAAGAAAGAAATCAAAATTTTAAATTGTAAATACTCCTAAATCATCGGTGCTAAAGGCCATAGACCAGAGGTCGAAATCGTTGATGCCGCCTCGCTGGTGGAGAAGATCTATGGCTGTCGCTAGTGGAGAAGGATTAGTGAGCAATCCAAACAAGAAGAAGTTGAAGATGGAAGGAGGGGGAGGGTGTTATACTTTGTGAGCAAAATCAAAATCCAAGAGATCCTTGAGTTTCAGTTGTTGCCGTCACCATCGCCGTCGCCTCCACACAACCACCATGGGGTTTACTGTAGCCATTGCTAGTGGCGGAGAATCACCACCGTCGTTGGTGAAGGATCGTTGCCATCGTCACTGTGGAGGACTGTAGCCATCGTGGAGGAAAGGAGGAAGATCATGAGGGCAAGGGAGGAATATGCCATGGAAGTAGAACTAGAACCCAATTCCATCGGGGAGGTAAGGAAGTCACTTCCATTGATTTTGATGGAAGTGAGTTCTATGTGGAATTGGCTTCCATGATACCAAACAAACAAAATTATGAGTATTCACTTTCACTTCCACTTCCCAACCTTCACTTCCTTAGTACCAAACCGATCATTAGAGTATCCCCAATTTACTTTGGACTTGAAACTAATCTATGTTGGACCAGGAGCATTAAGATTAAAGCCCTTGCAATAAGTGTTCTTCCTAATATTTAAAATTGTGTTTTCTTTCTTGTGGAGGTAAGACTGCTTGCTATTTCAACTCATAGTTATTTGTATTATAAACTATTATGATGATGAAAACACTAGTTTAATAGGTATAATCAATGAGGATATTAAAAAAAATATATAAAATTGTAAAACAAGGTGAATGAAGATCTTAAATTTAAAGCCAAAATAAACCTCCCTAACATTTACATTTATTATTAGAAAAAGTATTAAGTTTATAAAATGATTCATGTTACTGATTGAAGTTGATTCATCTAAGTAGATTGTTGGGTAATGAAAATATTAATGATTCAAATACCTTTATTATGATGGTGATTCCCTATTATTCTTCAAGAGATCAAAGGATTGCTTTAGGACGGTTAAGAATGCTTTAGATTTATAAAATATCCTAGGTTTGACAAAAAAAGAAAAAAGCAAATCCTCCATTTTGGGTCAAAACATTCCTCACTCATCCAAGATAGAACTTTCTCAAATCCTTCAAGTTAGCTTCTCATCAAGATTGGGGAAGTATGTTGACCAAGGTATTAAAACCCGGACCGGGCACTGAACCGGTCGGGGTACTGGGTCAAGGGTTAGTGGGTCAGACCGGAGTCAAACCGGGAGTCAGACCGGTAGTCAAACCGGGGTCAATTAAAAATATATATATAATTTAAATATTCATCCATACCATTTAAAAAACTAAATAAGAGTTTTTTTCTAACCAATAGTCCAATATAACCTTCTAAACCTAATACCCACAAAAATATTGTTAAGTACCTAATAATGTTTCTCCAACTAATGCCAAAAATATTCCATAATCCTTTTAAAACTCATTGAAAATTAAAAAACTTAAGGAAAATAATTTTTCTGAAAAAAAAAAGTAAGAAAAATGTCATTTGGAGTTTAAAAAAAAAAAAAAAAAAAAGAGGCAACCCGTGAACCGGCCGGGTTGCACCGGTTCACCCCGGGTCAGACCGGGTCGGAACAGTGCCGGTCCACTGGTTGAACCGGACCGGCCAGTTGGCCGGTTCGCCGGTTTCCGGTCTGAACCGGCCGGTCCGGTCCGGTTTTAAGAACAATGATGTTGACACATGGATTGACTCAGGCATGAGCAAATCAGAAATTAAGCGCAGGAGGTAGTAAAATGGAGAATGGCTGCTTGGAAGACAACTTCTATCCCAAGCCTCACACCCCACACCTATATTAAGTCAGTTTTCTGAGCAGTCATATTGATTCTTGTTGTGTTGATTTTTTTTGGGACACAATAGGGGACAGGAAAAAGATTCTTCTTCTTAAGAAGGGCACCTTAATCTTGACTGCCGAAGGTGGCCTTGGCTTAAGAAATACTAATTTGGTCAACCTTTCCTTCTTAGCAAAGCAAATCTAGTGCATTTTGTCCTCTCATCCATCATCTCTTATGGGTTCTACTATCAAAATCAAGTACCTTTATTTGTCTCGTGAAAACATAATTAAAAAGTCCTATAATTCATCTTGACCCTGGAAAGGCGTCATTCAAAGTGCAAACGTGATAGTGAATCTATTAAAATGGAAAGTAGGTAATGACTCTTCAATTCCTCCCGATCAACACTTTTGGTGGCATGTGCAATCAAAATAATCAAAGTATTGGGTTTATATCAATCATTTGCGGATCTCTTATTGCATAATCCCTATTCTTGGAACCTTATTCAATGGAATGCCCCTCTAATTAGATTTTTGTAAGCACCCAACATTGCTAATCACATTCTTTTTTGGTTACCCACCCGGTTTACATGAGCTTTGCCCCGACTACATTCGAATCCAATCCACGTTGCGCACCTGGTTATGGTGAGAGAGTCTCCCAATGAGAATTTTCTGCATACACAAGACCTGAACTCGAGACCTTGCTAATCACATTCTGAATATTCCAATTTCCTTTACTAATATCAGGAGTTTACTCTGTTAAATTAAGCCATGCCTTCTCTCATAAGAAATCATATGACATATCAAAAAGATGCTTTTTGGGAATTTATTTTGTCTATTGCCTTGCCATTCAAATATTTGTTGATGATTTTGGAAATTTCTGCATCAAGCAATTCCTAGCCTGTGATACTCTTAAGAAACACCATCTAAACACCAATGGATTATGCTTGTTTGATTGTCATTGTGAAGAAACACTTTAACACCAACAAGGCAGATCAGTACATATAAAGAAGGATGGTCAATTTTATAAAGATGATCAAAATGAATAGGTCTTAATTACTGCTTGGAAACGAAAATTCATTTGGAGGAATTTGAACCATGGAAGCATTTTCTTCATCTCAGTGAAGATCATACTTATTACTTGTAAATTCATTTTCTTCCATGATTATCGCTTTTGTTTCTTTTGTATGAATTTCGTTTTTTGTAAGATTACAAAATAGGATAAATAATTTTTTCTTTGTTATTAACTAGCGAAAGAAAATGTTGCATGAGATCTATGAAATATAAAAGGAAAAAAACTATAACCTTCTATCCATCAATTATAACAAATAGGTTGGCAAAAAAGTTATAAGGAATAGACACAAGGAATATAATTTTCTTACCTCCTTTTTAAAATTTTTGTAAGGGAATTGTAATTTATGTTATAACAATGTGTTTGGGCTATAAGAATTGAAACACCTTTGCCAAAACAATAATACAATGATCAAATTCATATAATTTTAAAAACTTTTATATGTTATTTCCTTTCTACCAATCAAACTCTTTTTTTTTTTATTTGATCGAGGGTTTTCCCTTTAAGGCTTTAAACATAAAGGGTTTTTGCTTCTTCCAATAGATACTTTTCCTATTATTCAAAATTACATTCTTCTTTTTACGAGTTGTGAAGGAAAAAAAGTCGTTCATATTTCTAATATGATGCAAATAGTCATTCATATTTCTTTATTAGTGAGTGTTTGGGAAACACTCAAACAGTAGTTTCAGAAGCTATTTTTTGTAAGTCGAGACAAAACTACTATCACATAGTTATCTCATAAATCATAAAAGCTATTCTCAAAAGTTAATCCAAATATATATTTAAAAAAGAAAACGAAAAGAAAGAATTAAATAAAAAAAAAAAAAAAAAGGCTCATTGGGCTTCTCAGGCCCATATTTAGTGAAATTACCAAAATGCCACGGTCGAGAACGGAACCCGGACACAGGAAACAAGAAGTCGAAGAAAGAACCACTGTGCTTTACTGCGGCCGCGAGACCCTTAAAACCTATAAACCCTATTACCCAAAGCTCTTCTTTCAACCATTACTGTATTTTTTCCATCTCGATAAGTTGAATTCTATTCTTCTGCATATTTTTGTGCATGGCGGAATCGAGAGAGAGAGTAAGAAACACCCTGGTTGTGAGGAAGCCCTGCTACGGCCTCCCTACTGGATGTCCTCAGTGCTTGTCTGCTTACATCTATCTCAAGTTGGCTCAAGTTCCCTTTGCCGTTGACTTCCATTTGAACTACCCTGATTCTGGTATTGCTTATTCTTCATCTCTTTCTTGCTCGATTCGATTGGTTTTCTGCTCTCACCATTTGTATCAATCTAGTGGAGTATCAATTTGATAACCCATTTGTTATTTGTTGCTTGTTTTTACTCATGAAGTATCTTTATCGTAGATTATATTGCTATTCCTCTTACTCAATTAGGTAGGGCCTGGGGATTGTGGACATGCGCATTTGTTATTGTGTGTATAGATGTTTGCTTACTGAATTTTGAAATATGTTTCTGTGCATTTAAATGTTCAATGCTTACTGTGGTTTCCTGGTATTGTGTGTTTTTTTTTTTTAGATAAAATCCCTTACTTTGAGGCTGGTGATTATGTGGCGTATAATAATGAGAAGGGTGGGCTCATTGAGTGTTTGAAAAAAGATGTTGTTGATATAGATCCCGGGCTTTCCTCCCTGGCGGATTGGACATCAATGAAAGTGATGCTCACCACATGGCTTGCTGATGCACTTGCATATGAACTATGGGTAGGAGGTGATAGTTCTTCTGCTTATAACATTTATTATTCTGGTCTTCCATGGCCTATAGGAAAGTTTCTATTCTGGAAACAAGCTCACTTTCTAAAGCTGCAATATGGGGTAACTAAGGACAATGCTGAAGTAAAGGAGGAAGAGGTCAGTTTCTCTTGTGTGTTTGATGCTTTATTTGAGAATACCCGAGGGGATGGAGAGTTTCCCCCTCTTATGTCCAATACTTTCTATTTTTTTGGTTTTAGTTTTTTTCCCATGATAAATATCGTTTTCTCTTGAATTTGGTTTTATATATGTAGCTTTTACTGAATGACAGATTTACTCTAGAGCTAATTCTGCTTACGATGCACTGTCAACATTTTTAGGGGAGCAAAACTATTTCTTTGAGAATAGGTGACTTTTCTAGCTTTTTGCCTTAATGCCACCTCTACTTAGTTACACCATTATCTTGGAATATCATACTCCCTCCAGTCCACAATATAAGTCGCTTCTAGAAGAATGACTTGGTCCATAATATAAATCACTTGGAGAGCAATTAATGTTTTTTGTCAATTTTACCCCTGTAATTAATGTTTAAATATGCTTCATTGTATCTCTCTCTCATTCAAAACCTCATTTAATATGGGTAAAGTTGTAAATTTTCTTCAATTTAGGACAAATGTAACAAGTTAACTGCCATTTCTTATTTATGATGAATTGGTTAAACTGACTTAGAGTGTGGACCGAAGGGAGTAGCTTTTTTTTTTATTTGCGAGTAAGTCTCAATTTGGGTCTCCTGATCATGTATTCACATGCCATATTCTATTTATGCAGGCCATCAAGCTTGGATGCTATTTTTCTTGCACATGCTCTTGTTGTTTTACAAGCTTTGCCTGTAAGTTATATTGTCAAATGTGCCATTATTTTGATGCGTTACTCTTTAAAAGTAATACTGGATATTCTAAAGACTACATGGAGACTCACCAAAGCCTAAAAAGTGTAGGACTTGACATGTGTTTGTCCTATATATGCTGAGCATAGAGTAAACCATATTGTTTCAAGATTTACAGTATCATAAAATATGTGATGTGCTAGGAGTTGCTATTTTGTAAGCCCCTCCTCTTTTCATTGTTGTTACTGCCTTTATAGTCATAGATGATATACTCTCCAACTCTGGTTAATCATGGGAAAGGTTGCCAACTTCAATGATTCCTTCATCATAATAAATTGGTTTTAACTCAACCTGTATATCCTGCATCTTAGTTCCCTTGTGTTGTGGAGTTTTTCTTGGAAGTTGACAGACTGGAATGAATATATGATAATTTCTCACTTTTATCTTGCTTCTTTTAAGAAAATAAATACCACTTCTTCCACAAGATGAAGATGAATGTGGTTGCCCAAGTAACTTGAGCACTCTTTTGAAGGATCAGGTCATAAACACCGTGAACCAGCCATGAAGAGTTTGCATTCGTGACACCTCTATCATTTAAACAGTCAAGTTTGTCAAACCCGTCTCTACCATCCAAAAGTTTCCAATCTTCTGCATCAAGAAAATACCTCTTCAGCCATTTTACTCTTGATACAGAGGATTGGAGCCCTTACTTTGCTATTCATGGCTATAGCACTCATAAAATTGCAAAGAGGAAAATAGCATAATTTAATTATATGTACCATAGCATTCATAAAATTGCAAAGAGGAAAATAGCATAATTTAGTTATATATAATTGTGTAAAAAGTATGACCTGAATCAATCACTCTGGGTTCAATGAGTATGCCAAATAATGAAGTGTACTATGTCTCCAACACTCAATATTGTGTGCACAACATTGTAAAAGGTTGATGGTTCCCTTTGATACACCAGATGAAGAGGAGCGGTTCTGAGAGCATCATAGATAGGATTAGTGAATGAAACGAAGGAGCCAATCTTTTGCCACTAACTGTGATTCTTTTCTCTTTTATAAAATTAGCTTTCTCTAGCTTTCATGTCTAAGACTATTTTCAGGAGCCTCTGCTGAACAGAAATTTTGAATTAAATAGATATGGTCAATGGACAATAAAACTTTCAATGGACAAGGTAGCTTCATTGTCTAAAGCATAGAAGCTGTAATGCTTCTGCTAAATCTGATTCCTTTCCTCGTAGTTTTAGAAAAGTCCTGGAGCCTCTAGTCATTAGGCTTTCTTCAAACTTCAAATTCATCTTTCTTTTTTTGGGTTACATGATGTGAAACTGGAGAATAGAGGTATGATACAGTTGTCCTTGATCTGTTCCATTTAGACACTATCATATGCTTATACTTTTGTGTTTTTTTTTTTTGTTTTTTGCCATCAAGCTTATGCTTTTGATTTGAGTACACGCCACTAGTAATTTGAAAGCAAATATCAAACAGAAGGGTGCTTGGTAGGAAACTTGCGACATTTGCTTCTACCCCTGGGATGACTTACAAATTGGGGATCAATGATTTGTGGCTCCTGCTTTTCTTATGGAGAATTATCAATTTTGTTATACTAGAGGCATAAAATCTTCTCAACTTTTCTTATATGAAAATCTTATATTGCCTTTTTTAGTTGTCATAGCTCTAGTTTTTTGAGCGTTCCATGGTTAAAAATAACGTTTTTGAGCATTATGCATGTGTGGTGGGCTATAATCTGGATGGGATTTAGCTTTACAAAAGTTTTATAACTTTCCTTTTTTTTTTTGCTTGTATGTACCATCAGGAAACATCAGTGCTACGGACCAAGCTTTTGGAACATGCTAATTTAGTGAGATATTTGCAAAAATGTAAGACAGAACTCATAGATGCTGATCCATTTCCATCCTCTGACCCGCCTATCCACAGCGATGCATCAACATCAGCTTCAACAGCCAATTCAAATTGGAGTAAGAATTTTTCAGGATCTTGGTAATTCATACTTTCATTTTGACTTATTTGAGGAATGATTGAATCATATGCTTGATTTATGATCTCTGATCGGAGTAAAATGGTCATGTCGCTAGATCATGTTCTAAGCATAACGAAACTGGAAATTAGGGCTAGTAGCCTGAATGGTGACAGGGACCTTACTATAATTAGCAATGAGCAAAACGGATAGGTATTGCCTTTAAGATAGTTAGAGGAGAGATAATATCAAGGTCCAGGTAGTGGGTATATTTGTTGTACCTATTCCTCTTTTGCATTTTGTCAAATTAAACATTCATTATTCGCTCTGCTTATATCATTAAGGTATTAGAGACTTTCTACTGTCGATGGCGCTGCCTAAGACTCGATCTCGATCATCTGAGCGTCTTGGGGACTTGGAGCTCCACTTGGAGCTTCAAGATACTATGTTTGAAATTGTAAATGCTCACATGGACTATAACACTCAAGAATGTACTGACCTTAAACATGATGCGGCTTCTTACTTTATACTTTATACCCACTCAACAGAGCCTTGTTGTGATATGAATATGTAATGTAAATCCCTAATCCCCAATTATTTAGTTAGGGATTTAATTAGAATTAGGGGTTAATTACAGAATTGCCATTAATGAACAAGGCATTAGCACTAAGGCGGCATTATTGGGCCAAGGCTGTCTATATAAAGCCTAAGCCTCATTCATTGTAGTTCAGTTGTTGTTTTGCCAAAGTAAATACACATTCAGCAACTCTTGTGTGTCTCTCCCTCTCTCTCTGATTCTCCTTCTCTCTTCTTCTAAGGACTCTCTCATCTCTATTCTTCCATCCTCCTTCTACCTATCTTTCATATTTCTTCTACACGGTTCTGTCAGGAATTACAGAACCATATCATGTTGAGTTTCCGAAGTTTGATGGCTCTGACTTTCAAGCATGGGTGTATTGATGCCGTCAAGTCTTTGATCGTCAAGATGGTTGTGTTGCTGAATATAAGAAGAGATTCGATGGCTTGCTGACATATTTTGCTCTTTGTATCACACACACTGAATTCTACAATAGCCTTTTGATGAAGTACTCTAAAAGGAGTGACCCCAGGTTAGCTCACGTAGTTAATGTCCAAACTTCTTTTGATGTGGGAAAATGGAAGATACTCAAAGAATTCTCACATTTCTAGTTAGGCTAGGAGGTGAATTAGTTTAGAGGGGGACAAAAAATGATATGAGCTGGTACTAACTTTACCAACTCTGCTGTAATTTTCTATAATTATGAAAAGAAAATTGCAAATCTATAAATACAATCATGAAAAAAATTTACGCGTAGAAACAATATACTACTCCTTTCGGTCCTTAATATAAGATCCAATTGACTCTTTTTGGAGAGATTAAGGAAGCTAAATAAGTAACTTAATCATAGTATATATTGTATATTATTATATTATATATTAGTTTATAAATCAGGCAATTTAGTTTAGTGGAAAAATGATAAATAAAAATACTTTAAAGTAATCTATTCAACTTCTTTAATTTATCAAAATAGTCGATTGGATTTTATATCAAGGACCGGAGGTAGTATCACGATTGACCTCTTTTGTCTTGCATTAGGCTTTTTGATTTTCCATGTGGTTGTCTATGTTGCCCATGTCTTCTCCCAGTGAGATACGGCTTGTTGTTCTTGTTGTGACTGTCCATCTTCATATTTGTCATGTTCATGTTTATTTACCAGGTTCAAAGCCTAAGACGAGGAAACCGAAGAGGGAGAAAACAAAGGAGGAGAAAACCTTGAGAAGAAGGGCCAAATTCTTTTTAGTAGCACAGGCGGTCGCAGTTATTCTTTTCCTCACGCACATATCTGGAAGATATGAAGCTGAAGCAGAGCTAGATGATGACTATGAAGGTTATGGCTATGATGAATGAATTTTGTTCTGACTACCTCTTGTTATCTTGCAAATTTGAAAATTTTGGTAGTCAACCATCCATATCAATAATAGTCAGTCATTTTTTTGTCTGAGATAATTCTCATTTTCGGAGTGTATCTTTTTAATATTAATTTTGCATTTAATATGATCCTGAATGTTATTCAAAATAAGTTGTTAGGAAAAAAAATATTTTCATTAATTGAGAGAGTTATTTTATGACAATATATTTGGTGACTTCAGATTTCTTGATTATTGCCTTTATGCTTTTTCATCATTGACTTCAATTTATTACTTGCTTGAAAGAAAAACTTTTATATACCACAAAATATATCCATTTCTGATTTCATCAATCCAAAAGAAACAAATATCTCTTCAATATCATCTGCACTTAATGTATTTTTTTTATTTTATTAATATGCATTTTAATTTATTTCAGAATTAAACTATTCTTTATAAATAACTGTATTCAAAGTTTTATCAAATAAAAAGATTCTTAAATCTATTAAAAATAATTTTTAATAAAAAATTTAATATTAAGCCAAAATATGATGTAATTGAATTGAGATTTGAGTAATTTTAATAAAGAAAAAATGTAAGTTAAAAGATGAAAAAATTAATTATAAGTTTTTAATTCTGCCTCTTCAATTTTTTTTAGATTAAATTACACAAAAATTCGTTGAACTTTGAATTAGTTATATATAACTCCCTAATATTTTAAAGTTTAAATTTAACCCCTCTACCTTTTATTTTTCTAACTATTAACTCTTTTCTGTTAATTGACCTTTATGTTTTTAACAGAAAATACCATGTTAAATTATGAGATGACAAGTGTCATCCTATGTGGCACCTTGTGTAAATTATTAATTTCATAAAAACTCCTGAACTTTGAACAGTTGTAAAGAACCCCCTAAACTTTGATCAATTACAAATAACCCCCGAAATTTCAAATTTTAAATTTAATTCCCTTAAAATTTTGATTTATAATATTAAACCACATGTTGTTACTTTCTATCATTTTAATAAATTTATTAAAATTTTTACTATCATTTATCAATTGAAATAGTTCTTTTGTATGACAAAAATTGGAATAATATTATTTAGAAAAATATAAAATAAACGTTGAATCTCTAATTCAAGAAAAAAATATGTATTACTAATAAAAAATTAATGAGATCAAGAGCTATCATCTAACAAAAATGTAATATTTAAATTATCAATGCTCAATTATCCTAAGAATATATTTAACACAAATGATAACAATTTTTATACTATCAATGGTCAATTAACCCAAAAAAAAAGAAGTAAATGTTATACAAATGATGATATTTTTATTTTTATATTTTTAAAATATTATTCTTCTAATTTTTTTTCCCATACAAGAAAACTATTTTAATGAAAACTATTTTAATTGACAAATGATAGAAAAAATTTATTAAAATGATTAAAGTAATAACATGAGGTTTATTTATAGTAAATCAAAATTTTAAGGGTTTAAATTTAAAATTTGAAATGTTAAGGGATTATTTGTAACTGATCAAAATTCAGTGGGATTTTATGAAATTAGTAATTTGCAAAGGATGTCACATAGGATGACATATATCATCTCATAATCTGACATAACAATTTCTATTAAAAAGATAACGGTCATTTAATGATAGTGGGTTAATAGTTAAAAAATGAAAGGTCAGGAGGGAGGGTGTTAAATTTAAACTTTGAAATATCAGGGGATTATATGTAACTAGGGGTGGGGTAAAATCCCGACGGTCCAATCCAATCCAACTTGAGCTGGTCCGGTCCGGTCCAAATAAGCAACATAATGAAATTCGACATTGGTCAGGGTGGACTGGGTTTCGAATAAGGGGATCAGACCACTTGGATTGGTCCAAATTAATTTTCTCAAAAATATTTTTGTAATTTAGATATTACTTTTTATTTTTTATTTAATGTTGTTGGGTTTTTTTTAAGGATTTATAATTAAGTTTTATTTTTTATGATGATTTTTATATGATTATAGGTATTTTTATTACCTCAATTATATTTATCATGTTTAAATCTTTTTTTCCAACCAATTTTTTTTATTGTTGTTGAATATTTTTATAGATTTATGATGTTTTAATTTTATATAACATGTTTTATATTATTATAAATATTTTATGGTCTTAATTGTATTTAATATGTTCAAATTTTACATTCCAAAGAGAAAAAAACAAAAATAAATTAAATTAAATTTAGGTCTTATAGTACCTGGATCAATCCAAGAAGTCCATTAGACTCGATCTGGTTTATCTTGGCCTCGGGTTGGTGTTAAACCTGACTAGATAACAAGTTGTCTTATACAACCTGAGGTCCTCTTTAGACTAGATTTCGGGTTGATGTCAAACTCCATCTAATCCAGTTCATGCTCATCCCTATATAAAATTGATCCAAAGTTCATAGAGCATTTTGTATAATTTAGCCATTTTTTAAAATCAAACTAAAAAGGAATAAAGGACATATTAGGAAAATAAATATTTTTGCGCCTTACAGAATAAGACTCTTCTCATATATTATTTACCTTATATAACAAAAAATTACCTAGGGATGAGTATGGATTGGACTGGATTGGGTTTGACATTAACCCAAGGTCTGGTCTTGAGAAGATCTCGGATTGTACAAAGCAGTCCGTGGTCTAGTCTGGTCCAGCATCAACCCGAAGTCGGGCTGGACTAGACCGGGTCTGGTGGACTACTTTGACTGGTCCAGGTAGTCCAGGACCTAAATTTAATATTTTTTTTATTTTTATTTTTTCCTTTTTGGAAGGCAAAATTTGAACATATTAAACACAATTAGGACATCAAAAACACCTATAATAATATAAAATATGTCACCAAAAATTAAAACATCATAAATCTATAAGAATATCCAACAACATTCAACAACAATAAAAAAAATATGTTGAGAAAAAGATTTAAACATGATAACTATAATTAAGATAATAAAAATACCTATAATCGTATAAAAATCATCATAAAAAATAAAAATTGATTATAAATCTTTAAAAAAACTCTAACAATATTAAATAAAAAATAACATCTAAATTATAAAAATATTTTTTAAGAAATTGACCTGGACCAGTTTAGGTGGTTTGATCCCCGGTCTGAAACCCGGTCCAACCCGACTAGTCAGTCTGATCCAATCTAATTCGATTTCATTATATTGCTTATTTGGACTGTACCAGACTAGACCGGACCAGCTCGGGTCAGACTAAACTGGACCGGACCATCGGATTTTTTATCATCCGTAAAATTACCTAACAAACAAAGGAGGGGAGAAGAATTTATCAAATGGCAGTAAATATTTGATTATTCTAAATTGTAATGTGAATGCATTTCCTCGGCGGTGAATGCATTAAATATTTGATTATTCTAAATAATGGTAGTATGTGGGATTGAACTCACAAGACGCATATGAGAGACTCCGGTGAATGAGGGCAGAAGAGACAACGGCGACCCACGAAGATGACGAAGTTCCGGTGTACGGGCGCGGTGAGTCAAAAAGTTTGGGACTTTGTTTGAATGCCTTACCCTTTTCCACTATTCAGAACTCACTGACCCACAAATGAGATACAACCAGAACCACGGCCGGCGACGACAAAAGAAGGACGAAGACTGCCAAGGATGTGCGATGAAGATGGAGAAGTTGTAATCGGAGCACTGGGGGGGGGGGAGGTCGATAAAGATAACGAGCCCTAAGACTTTGTTTGGTTCGAAGGAGGGGAGGGGATGGGAGGGATTTTAATGGAGGGGAGGGGATGGGAGGGGATAAGAGGGATTTTAATATTACCTTGTTTGGATTGATAAAAAGGGAGGGGAGGGGAGGGATTTTAATGTTACCTTGTTTGGTTCAGGAGGGGAGGGGAGGGAAATGTTTTTGACAAAGACAATTTTACCCTTGTTAAAAGGAAGGGGAGAGGAGGGATTTTAATGTTACCTTGTTTGGTTCAGGAGGGGAGAGGAGGGAAATTAATTTGACATGGACAATTTTCACATGGACAATCATATTATAAGTGATTTTATCCAAACTCTATTAAATGTATAATTAAGTTTAAGTATCAATAAAATTTTTATATCCTAATTTATAATTGAAATGGCAATCACGTGACATGCAAAAATAAATATGGACTGCTTCTGAACAAATCAACAGCGACATCCCCATTGTTGTGGTAAGCTATCATTTCTAAAGAACCAAGAATATGTCTCAACGCTCAAGCCTTTGTGTTTATTTAATCATAATATTTAACCAAGAATAAAGAAGACCGAGTTACTTGATATCATTTCTGATCGTGCTTCTAAAAAGGATGAATCCCACATAAACCAATCTTAATAAAATATTTCAGCGAAAACATAGGACATTAATAAGACCGTGCTAAGCTAATTCATCAAAAAGTGGGCAACAACTTACTTCATATAGATTCAAATAACAAAACCTGATAAGCCGAAGATGCATACAATATAGACCCAAAAGCTTACATATGATACTAATACAATTACAAAAAATAACCAAACACCATATCATTACAACAAAGTAAGGAGCTCATCCAAAAAAAAATTCAGCATGGCATTAAATCGGTTGGCATGTCTTTGTAGGCCAATACAAAAAATCTATGGTGGCATAACATTCTAATGGTAGCCACCGAAAACCATCTTCATAATCACTTGCTTGCGCATTGGAGGGGGCATTCAATCACTGCCCTGAGCTTGCTAACATCATGCATGAGGAAGTAGTAAATGTCTGAAACTTTATCTTCATCACACCCACTCTCACGAATCAACTTGAAAGTGTCTTCTCCAGAAATTTGAGGCGCATATCTCTCTCTAAAAACTTGATTACCCTCCCTCATGGCACTTGCTATTTCTTTCATTTGCATTGCAATTATAACTCCATCAGAACTTACCTTCTCATTAATTGCAGCACCCCTTCTAGCCCTCTTAGAGCTCTCACTTTGTGCTCCATGAGATAACTCTTCAAATTCCACATTGTCCAAATTGACAGAAAAATCTTGAAAAGTCAGATTATTTTGGGACAGCAGCTGATCTACCTCATTCTCAGCTGGTGGTGGAGGACTTGACTGAGCTACCGGAGTACTTGACCGAGCTGCTGGAGGACTTGAGCGACGCCTTTTCTTCATATTTGAAGGAGTGTCACCATCATCACCAGTGGCTCTATCATTTCCATAAAGAGCAAGCATCTTGAAATAATTGGGCAGGGGAGTATTTCTCCAAAGAGCAGCTTTTGGTTTGACCTGAAAAACCAGAGTTGAAGATATTAGCTTCAAGGTACAACAACAATAAAGCACAAACCATGGAGCGCAAAATCCCTCCCCTCCCTCCCCTTCCCCTCCATTCCCTTCGAACCAAACAGAGTGTAAATCTCTTTCGATTTTAAATAAAAGAGGGTAAAATGGTATTTCACATTTAAAATTAATATCCCTCAAGTCTTTTATGACACTTTATTGTAATAATTTCTATTATTTAGGACTTGATTGTCATATCTTTTTTAGACAGATGCATGCATATCTTACTTATTATACATTCAATATATATATCTATATATATTATTTTATATAACAAAAATTGTACTAGTAAAATTTACTATTATTTAATGGGAAAATCCCTATAAAATACCATTGAAATAAGGAAATCCCTAATCAGTATATTGAAATCAAAAAATCCGGATCAGTTATGCATTAGTACGGATGAACAGTGCGGGCGGCGCCAAAAGACGATTTTGCCTTTCAGCCCTCATTCTCGCCACTTCAAAAATAACAACACGCGGTTCTTAATTAACATCTCTGAATTCTTGATTAACAACTCCGTATTCTTGTTTCACCACTTCCTCATTTAAGTTTCAAGGCCAATAACAACACCTCTTTTTTTATTAACAACACGCCCTCTTAATTAACAACTCCGGATTCTTTATTAACAACTCCGTATTCTTAATTAACAACTCAATTTCATCTTTTTACTTTCACAATAACAACACCGGTGTTGTTATTAACAATACCATATTCTACATTAACAACTCCCATTTCTTGTTTCACAACTTCGTAATTTAAGTTTCATGGTCAATAACAATACCTCTTCTTTATTAACAACACCGTATTTTACATTAACAACACGATATTTTTGAGATGCGAATATGTGGAAGAATAAAGCGGAGTTGTTAATCAAGAATTCAGAGTTGCTAATAACAAGGCCGGTGTTGTTATTGTGAAAATAAAAAGATGAAACTGGAGTTGTTAATCAAGAATCCGGAGTTGTTAATTAAGAACCGCGTGTTGTTATTTTTGACGTGGTGAGAATGAGGGCTGAAGGGCAAAATCGTCTTTTGGCGCCGCCCGCTCTGTTCATCTGTACTGACGCGTGACTGATCCGGATTTTTTGATTTCAATATACTCATTAGGGGTTTCCCTATTTCAAGGGTATTTTATAGGGACTTTCCCTTATTTTATTTAACCCTCCAAAACCAGTTTTAAATTATGTTTGAATTAGTTTATGGAAAAAAATTGATAAAAGTGATTTTAAAGAATAGATTTTGTGAAAAAAAAGTGATTTTGATAAAATGATAGTGTTTGAATATTGTAATCAGAATCACTTTCTTCATGTTCAAATTATCAAAAAGGATATTAGCTTTTGTGATAATTGCATATAAAGGATAAAATTTGATTTTAAATATTTTTAACATTAAATGCCAAAAATAAATAAATTTATCTACAAAATTAAAATCATAACATTAGTCAATTGTATAACATGATAAAAAGTAGGTCAAACATATATATATATATGTGTGTGTGTGTGTGTATTAGTAAGTTGTATGGACTAGTAAAATGATGAAAAAAATAACTCAAACATATATGTATCGTGTAGCCTTTGTGTTAATTTTCATTCTAATGTACATGAATATATAATGTAAAAATTGCGAAACAGTGGCATGCAAAAATAAAATTTACATTAGGTGCTGGGGTTGGAGTGTATTTACATTAGGTGCAAGGAAGGGATAAGAAAGTGAAGGAAAGAGAAAAAGGAGAAAAGAAACAAAAGGACAATTTGTGGGTTGGGGAAATTATTAGAGGTTCAACTACCCAAAAAAATATCCAAAAAGGGGGAAAATTAGCTTATTCAAAATCATGGTTTGAGAGGAAAAAGTGCTTTTGACATTTTTTTGAGTATTTAAGTGTTTTTTTTAATGAAACCATGGTTTTAGGGTTGAAAATTGCTTCTTTTTTCTTTTTTTTTGAATAAAGCGGCAAGCATTACGCTTGTAGATTACATCTCAAGGAAAACTCTCAACGTTCTGGGATGAAGGCCCCTGTCCTGTATCAATCAAATCTTGGTTCATCTGATCCCAACACCATGTGGGTGAATCCTGTAACAGTACAAACTCCGACTGCATTCCATGGGCAGTACGAGCGAGGCGATCGATGCTTCTTAGAGCTTCACGCTTCAAGTGAATTATCTCCAGATCCCAGTCAGAAGAGATAACGGATCTGATTTCAGCTATACCTCCCTTAAGAGGATGGTCGCAGCCACAATCAGCCATAAGAAGCTGAATGGCCTCAATTGAGTCAGAGAATAACTTGATTCTCGAGATCTTCATCATCTTGCATGACCTTAACCCTGTGCCAATAGCTAGTACCTCTGCAGTAGTGGCTAGTGCATACCCAATTTTTTGCTGGAATCCCACCACCCAGTCACCTCTCTCATCACGAATCAGTCCTCCCACTGTGGGTTGATGCTGTGACGAGACAGAGCCATCGACATCCACTCGAACAAAGCCCGCTGGTGGTATGGACCAGTAACTACTTGTTCTGTCTCGGACCTGGAAGATGCAGTGTTTGTGTTTTCCATTTTTCACCCCCTCCATGAGTGGGTAGATGCTTCGGTTCACTAAGACTCTGGGTGGGTCACTAGTACCATCAAAGGCCTTCCTACACCGATTCTTCCACAGTATCCAACATACGAGCCCAAAAGTCCTGCTCTACAGCCACCTTGAAAATTTGTGTGATGCAGGATCATTCTTCAAATTCCATCTTAGCCATACCTGCAAGTCACAGCTAAAGAAAACAGACAGATATAATGGGTTAATTAAAAGTAGCCATGTTCTTCTTGCTGTCTCACAATCTCTCAAGGTGTGAATAATGGACTCCTCACACATACACTCAAATGGACAATTAGGAGAAGTAGTAGGAACACGTTTTGCTCTCAGGGAATTTGTTGCAATTCTCTCATGGAAAACCTACCACATAAAGAATTTTGCCCTTTCTGGAATGTCCCACCGCCAGAGCGTATGCCATACAGGATTAGGAGTACGATTCGGACCCTTACGAACTAGTCGGTAAGCTAATCTAACACTAAAATTGCCATCAGCCGATAAATTCCAATAAAAACCATCCTCACATAAGCCTCGTGGGGGTTGGAACTGTTGTATCTTCCTAATGACCCAGCTAGGAAGAAACTGACTCCATTTCCTCACATCCCAAAAGCCTGTTGGCTTGAGAAATTAGTTGACTTTCTCCTCGAGGTCTAACAGGTGGAGATTCCTGTCCACATAATCAAGAAGAAGCCAGTCAAGAGGTAACCATTTTTCCATCCAAGCATTTGTATTGGACCCAGTACCCAGTTTACCTCGCACTCTATCCATGAACTTGTCCTATACGGCAAGGATCGCCTGCCACACTACAGACTGAATATGTTTTTTCCCCACTCTAGGATATTTGCCATCGCCACACCCATACTTCAACTTTAAGCATTTAACCCATAAAGCATTCGGTTAAGTTAATAGACCCCAACAGAGCTTCATGATGAATGCCATATTTTGGCAATGTAGGTCCTTAATTCCAACTCCACCATGTTCCTTTTCTCCTTTTAGAACATCCCACGCAAGTAGATGAATTTTCCTTTCTTTAGTATTCTGACACCAGAAGAAGTCTCTACTGATTTTCTCAATCTCCTGTAGGACCCCTTTTGGAATGAGCAATGTTTGCATCTGGTATACAGGAATAGATGAGAGAATTGATTTAATTAGAACTGTACACCCCGTTGAGCTAAGATACTTTCCCTTCCATCCCGCTAGCTTTTTTTGAACCTTTTGAATTAGCGGCGAGAAGGTAATCTTAGTAACTCTTTGATGTAGGAGAGGGACGCCAAGATATTTGCCCAAGTCCGCTGTTAAAGATATTCCCAAAGCTTGGCTATATGCAACTGCTTGGCTTGAATGAACATTCCTGGAAACAAACATCTTTGATTTATTTAGATTCACCCGATGTCCCGAGACCCTACAAAAGTAGCTCATGATACTTCTAACTTCTAACATTCTGAAAACTGCTTTTCTATGGTTATCCAAACACATACTTGGGCCTTGTTTGGTTTGTTGCACTGAATTTCGATAGATAGGGACAGGGATTGACATTGGTATTGGTATTGGGACTGGGAGTGAGATTGAGAGTTTAAAATTATGTTTAGTATAAAGTAATATTTAGATGGAGTAAGTAAATTAATTTTTGGGAAAATTATTCCCATATCCCAAAGACCAAAGATAATATCAGTAAAGTCCTTATGAAAAGTCAAATATCAGACCCTAGAGACTTTTTTGTGATTAGTTTTCAAAGATAAATGACAAAGTTACCCCCAAGAATTTAAACCTCTCCTTCAAAAGAGTCGTCATTCGTTCGTTCACCTTAGTTTAAAAAACTTGCTCTGCTTCAGCATCTTGGGCTGTTTTGTGCGAGTTGCTGTCCGTCGCTCCTCTGCCGCGAGTCACCTTCCATCATTACTCCTGTGCTCAAGGCTTTGTCGTTCGTTCGCAGCGCTAGTGTCTGTCACTTTTCCTACTCCGCAGGCTTCGTCGCTCCTCTGAAGCCCTAGCGTGAGTTGGTCCGCCCAACACCCAGCCCATAATGCTTCTCCAAAGCCGTAGGCTCTGTCGCTCCTCTGAAGGCCAACCGTCCATCGATCCCCCTAACACCCAGCCTCCATCTCTCCTCTGTCGATTTAGCAAAACTGAACAGAGAAGGTGAGTGAAATATGGTGCGTGCATACTAGTTTTGTATACTTGCTTTTATGCTTTTGAAATATGGTATAGTTAGAATAAATATGGGACCATGAATATAAAACTCAGTTTAAGTATAATTAATCCAAGATTTCTAATCGTTTCTCCATAAATCTGTTCTATTTAAACAAACTTAGGAAGAGAAGATCAGAAACTAAAGAAGCAAAGGAACATCTTTGGTTGGATTTTCATGTTCTTTTCGTCCAAAGTTATGATTGTATTTAGATGGATAACATGTTATGCTGTCAATTACTACAACTGAGTTTTATTCTTCATTTCTTCATCTATGCTTCTCAATTACCATAGCTATTACTTTATTGTTTGAAGAATATATATGATTTTATTTCATTACAGTTTACACTTGCGAAATAAAACAGAGCATGCTATTATGTGTGTTTAATAAGATTACATTCTAGTTCTATTGTATATTACCATGATTTTGTTGTTGATGTGTTGTGATTTGTGTACTTGTATCATCCTTAACTATATGCATTCAGTTGTAAATTCCACATATGAAGTTGTAAATGGTCGCTTTGAAGTTGTCATTACTATGTTGTGACATGATATGTTATTTCTTCATGCAGAGAGATTGTATCACTAACATACTTCAAAAAGTTAAACTCGAAGTATTTGGCATAGGAAAAGAAATACCTAACTAAGTGAACTGGATAAAAGTGCATGTTCAGTGTGATACGTTAGTATTACTTGCTTTTTGTTTTTCATGACTTTGATATTTAACTTCTCTGTATGCTTTGTTTTTTTTTATAACTTTAGAACTGTATATGTGGCATTCTGTTTGCAGCGATTTTTGTGGTGTCTATGTTCTATCATGGTTACACGGCTGGGATGGCTCTACATAAGACAAAGAGGGGTATAACAAGCCTAAGCTGTCTCATAATCAAATTCGGTAGATGAAGGTCGATTGCTTATGGTGGTTTGTGACACATGAGAAGAACAAACATCCGCAAAAGGTGATGTCTATTATAGCTGGCAACCAATAAATGAAAAGGAAGAAAGACATGTAGCAGTTGTGATGTTATTTTGTAGGTAAGACTTCCTATTATGTATATTTGTGGATATTTTGTGGCTTATTTGGAAACCTGATGTCCTTGTGTAGGAAAGCCTTGTTGTAGGTGATAAGTCAAGACAAATTGTACATGTCCATGTTTTTACAATGAAAGGAAATGCTCATGAGACGTTTAACAACTTCAGGAGACATTTTTACAACTTCATCAGTCATTTTCACAACATATTATTATGCAATTAGTTAATTCGAAATCTACCAAGGCCCTACATTCACAACTGTAATTGCGTGTTATAACAAGTACTTGAGTGCTTTTTTACACATTTTTTTGTTGCTAGAAATAAATGATCTTTTCAAGAAATCCAAATTTTACAACTACACATACCTTATTTAACAACTGGTTATACTTGTATTTACAACATGCTGAGTTTTTTTTTTACAATATATTTTCTAGGTCACAATGAAAGTACCTTTTTACATAAAGTTCACCAATGCAAATTGCTTTAATTACAACTCATCAAGCGTGTTTTTACAACATGTTAAGTTATTCTAACAATTTCTTTCTCATGTATGAAAGAAACTACCTTTGTTTGCATTTACAACTTGAGCACTACAAATTCCTCAGTTAACAACTTCTTAAGTGTGTTTTTACGACATCTCGAGTAATTTTTCCTACTTCTTCCTCGTGTCTGAATGAAACAATTTTTTTTCACATGAACTTTAACTTTGCAAATTGCTTTGTTTACAACTCGTTAAGCGTATTTTTACAACATATTCAGTCATTTTAATAGCTTCTTTTAAGTGTCTTCAAGAAACTACCTTCTCCAACATCTGCAGCTTTAACACTAGAAATTGCTTAGTTGACAACTCATTAGACGTTTGTTTACAATATTTTGAGTCAAGCTAACAACTTCATCTTCAAGCCAGGATGAAATGACCTTTCATCACAACTACTTTCACAACTGCATATTTCTTTGTTTACAACTTGTTAAGCGTGTTTTAACAACTTTGTCAGCACGAATAATAACTTTATCTTCATGCCTTAGTGAAATCACAATCTTCACAGTTCCAACTCTCACAACTGCATCAATTATTCCCATTGGGTATGTCACAACAACTGAATTGGTTTGTTACAACTTCTTCTACCTTTTTTAACAACTTCATGAGTCATATTTACAACAGTCGATATGGTTTTTAACAACTTGTTATACCTATTTTATCAAGTTCATTAGTCATTTTTACAGGTGAATTGTAATTCACCCCGGAGTTTATAAATTTCTCAAATGCTTAACATCATTCTAACACATTACTATGCCAATTTGTTTACAACTCCTGATGCCAAATTTAATAATAGCTGACCCTAGTTTTCACAAATCCTAATGGATGTTTTCACAAACGACAGATGTTGGCGCTGCGGACGAACAACGGAGCCTTTGGCACCAGAGTAAAGACAGACGGCGACTTGCAGCAGAGGAGGTCGAATGGTGACTGGCACGGAACAGCCCAAGACGCTGAAGCATAGCAAGTTTTTTGAACTAAGGTGAACGAACGAACGGCGACTCTTTTGAACATAAGAGAGGTTTAAATTCTTGGGGGGCAACTTTGTCATTTGTCTTTGAGAAATAATCACAGAAAAGTTCCTAGGGACTTTTCTGATATTTGATTTTTCATAGGGACTTTATTGATATTATCTTTGGTCTTTGGGATCTGGGAGTGATTTTCCCTTAATTTTATTATGTAATTAGCAATAAATTATAAAAAGACTATAATGCCCCTAATAATAAATTTTTTAAAAAAATATTATCAGTTTATCACAACCTCTTCCCCCACTATGCAAAGTGCTCCCTTCTTCCACAATCTTCCTCTATCACTCATAAATTACCCAGAAAACATGTATGAACAAATAAAACTGCAACCCATAAATTACCTAGAAAAAGTTTTTTTTTTTGCCAGAAAATTACCCAGAAAACATCTGCGAACAAACGTCAAAAAAAATTAAAGCTTCTAACTTTGATTGATACTTTGAATTTTCCTTTAAATCAACAATCTCCCTCTAAAGCTCATATCTTGAACGAGAGTCACATGAGAGATTGCATTTGAATTAATAGATAGACATCGGAGATCTTGAAGGTAAAGTGCATGAATTGCCGATAGGGAGGATCCTACCCCTCATCCATTTATTCGTCTCATGCGGATCACCTTTTAGAGGAAAAAAAAATCAGATTGTTGTGCTTTAGATGCGGTTTGTGTGAAGATAGCAGTGATAATAAGGTTAAACTGATGAATAAATTTCAACATTCATAAGTATCCTTCTTTTAAAAATAAATTTCTTAAAGAAATTATCACAAACATCAATGAAACATTACTGATCGTGGGTAGAGATGCTTGCCTTGATGGGGATGCTTGTGGCGATGGAGAGGGTTGAGAGTTAATTTAAACTTAATAGAATTTTAGAGGGACAATTCTGTCCAAAATTTATTATAAGTAGGGATAATTTTGTCTAAAAAATTTTCAATCTCAGCTTTCTCAATAGCAGGGGAGGTGTTTTACAGCAATCCCATTTTCGTGATACTCTCAATCTCAAGTTATCTTTAGTCTCTCATATCAAACAATACAATTTGACAAAATCCTTGACCCAATTCCAATCTTTACCCTAATGCTTCATATCAAACAAGACCTTAGTGTTCAGGACAATAATAAATACTAAGAACTTTTTATTATTGTAAGACCTGCATAGTTCAAATAAAATTTCAAGGCCCAAATTTAAAATTCTTAACTAATAATTTTTAAATCAAAAAATTATTTATTGAAAAATTCACAGTTGAAAAATTATTTTTATTTTAGATTATGTATATATTAAAATATTTTTTTAAAAAATAAAAACAAAAACAAAAATTTAAACCTTGTAAGTGCTCGAAGAGCCCTGGGGCCGTGCCCTGACCTTGGTAGGGGACTGGTGCCGAACCTATCTAAACTTTTTATGTATAAAAAAAAAAAAAACAAATGGAAAAGATTGACCAAAAAAAAAAAAACAAATGGAAAAGAAAAACTTCACGTCGAAGCCAAATCTCCAATAGAAGCATCCTCTCACAGTCTCACTTCACTTCTCCCCCAATGCTTCACAAGTTCATCGTATCCCTTTGAAGAATCACTAGCAAACTCTGATAGTGAGCTTATAGCAACTGCCATTCCATTACAAATAATCATAATCTCATCTTCAACCGTTGTCTCTGCAACCACAGATTCTCCTGCTCCTGCTCCTGCTGCTGCTCCTCCTCCTCCTCCTCTCGCACACAGGGCCCTCACACTAGCTGTAAAATAATCTATTCCTTCAACAACTGAAGCTTCGAGGATCGCATCTAACTGCCTTGACCATTTAACGCACAATCCAATTACTGGATGGGTTTCGTCACAGGATCGACCAGGCGAAGCATCGTCGGTAGCGTCGGATCTGACGCAACTGAGTAACCAGCCGGTTAGCGCCTGAACGTAGGATCTCTGAGATGCGATCCATGACTCGAATCTGGCTCGCCAGTTCTTCAGTTCGGTTTCGAGGCATGAGGCTAAGCGGGCTGGCCTGTGTGGAAGGGGTGATGAAATTGATGGCTGTTTTCTGGGTAGGAGCGTCATGGCTTCTTCTAGAATTCTCCTCTGTGTCCAATGACACTCTGCCATCACTTTCCACATCCTTGCAAGGCTGCCGGAGATGTTCAATTGCAGAGTCAGCAAGATGTGTTATGCAGGTATGAACATTTATGGCATTGCATAGCATATACCTAAGGGACAAGATTTAGGTAAAAACTAAAAATAGCTCTTTACTCTGTGCATCAGTGTTACATTATTGAATTTTTCATATGAGAATTTTGTACATTCTGTTTTGGTTAGATTATTTAGTCTCAAACACACAGATTTTAACTCAATGCAAGGTTTTTTTTTTTTTTTTTTGCCAATAATTTGAATACAAGTTGAAGCATTATATGCGGAGCTTGTGTAGGCGAGATATGCATAATAAACAGAGTATTTTATAGATAAATAGTAACTTCATGTCTCTTCATCATGTTGATTCCTCACAAATATCGTCTGTAAATTGAGTTTTTCTAAACACTTTTTGTTATATGTTTGTATCATTCCTGCTATGGTGTTTCCAATGAGGAAGATCAATTTATATAGAGAATGATAAGAGAATAGTAGCTGTGTGATTGAAAGGATTCAATGTTTGGAAAAACATGTTTAAAGTTTATCTGTAAAACAATACTGTATGGGAATAAAGATTATCACTCGTACCCTTTCACCAACCGAAGCAGTTGAAGATGCAACTCCTTATCCCTTAGAGTTTTGATTCTATTGGAAGTTACATCAATTGAGTGCATCGAAACCATCATCTTGGTATGTAGATCTCTAATGGTCATCCTTGTTTTATCCATAGAAGATGGATCATCTCCTTTTACGTCATGATCCCTGAATAGCATACAATTCTTCTCATATGCGATTCGAACCCGTTCTCCACACTGTTCAGAAAAAGTACATGCTTATCAGTTAGAGATACATTTTGATTCTTCATATGTTCTTTAAGCTGGAGCTCTTGCTTGATCTCATCAAGTCTTAGGAACATTAGAATGTTTGAAAGTAATAACCTCTAGAAATAATCAATTAATAATTCAGTAACACACTACAACATCTTTTTTTTGTTGACATACATATTTTGCTAACACTTCCCTTTGCACTAGTTCTGAAAGTGTTGCCTAATGTGTGAATAAGCAACATTTTTTTGTGTTGCTACCGATTTCCACTTTAACTAACAAATATTTGGTAACATGAGAAAATGTACCCTAAAATGGAATAGATGACCAGTTTTTAACTTTTGAAATAAAATTTTCAGATAAGCAATGCATAAGTTGTTATAAAACTACTTCTATTACAACATTTGAAGTGTTCTCTGCTCTAGTAGAGGTGAAAGTTCCGTAACATACCCTGACTTCCTTGTATAGTTTCTTCTCCCATTCATATAATCTCTCCAATGTCGATTGATGACTACCATCAGAAAACATGGAGGGGTCTTCTGGAATATCATTAATGCTATCGTAAGCTTTGTCTCGATCTCCAGTGCTTGAAGAATTCAATACATGCTGAGCTTTCTCACCCTGTAACAAATGTGATGCATCATTTGCTGCGTTGCAGACTACTTTGAATTGGGACTCAAGATCCCAGATCACTTCTGCCATGCTTGAGGGCCTTCGGTCTACACAGACAGGAAAACCTGAAGTTTCCTCATGACCATCTTGATCATCAATTTCCATTATATTATCTCTAGATTCAACATGACCTGTAGCTAGATTATTTGACACATCTAAACTTGCTCTGAAACGGCCTTCTTCTAAGTATTCCACTTCATCTTCATCATCATAATAATCTTCTTCGACCGCGGCTTCCATGGAGGAATTGATAGTAAAATCTGTTCTTTCTTCTGCAAAATATCTCTTCCCAGTAAACTCATCTGGTTCAGTCTCATCCTCTTCCAAGTCAGGTATTTCCTCTCCTCCTCTGGTTTCATCATCCATAAGTGCTTGGTCAAGGTTCCTTCTAGTGGGGTAGCCATAGTAATGCAATGATGAAAATGGGTTCCAGTAGGAATCCCACTGGGAAGCTTGAGGTCTGTTATTGGGAGAATAATAAGAACAGAATGAAGAATTCATAACAGATAAACCATCAATATCAAACTTGTTCATCGGAGAACATGCCTCAACTTGAACCATCTCAGGAGATTGAATCCTCTCTTCAACTGAAACTACTGGGTTGCCACTTGGCCTAAGATAGTTCAGCTTCATTGCCACTGGACCTGAGAACTCATGAGGTTCATGATCTTCTTCAATGTAATCATGAAGTGCAGCTGAAACTTTTTGCAGAGAGTGGATGTAGGCTGTGTGTGCAGAAGCAAAGCGGGTTTGTTGCTGTACAGCTTGTTTCATGAATTCCTTTCTGTGTTTGCAAAGCTGAACTGCTTCTTCATCATCCAGCCTTGATTGAGAACATCCCATATCTTTCTGGAGATTTGTTTCCCTTTGATTCTATGAATAATGAGTGTCTCAAGCTTATTTTAATAAAACGCTAGATTCATATAGAATTCATGTACTTGTTGAGTGTTGACTGATATAAGTATATAGAAGGTGAATATATTATGAAATAACATCAAACATGAATAGATAGAGAGATTTAGTATTGTATTTGAAGTTTGAACTAAAGAAACTTGTGAATATTGATAGGCAGGATGCTTTTCTTTGTTTTGAAGTTAGAAGACGGGAAATTTTAATTTCAGACTCGAAACATTGTGAGCAAGTAATGGAGATTCTTGAAGTTCTTTTCTGTCTATTTTCTAGTATCTGAATGTGTGTGAAGACAGCATTTAGCTTTTGATCTGGGATTTTTTTTTTTTTTTTTTTTCTTATCTCAAAATAAACCTGGAATTTTTTTAAGAAAAATATCTCAAAATGAGATTATTTTATCACAAATTCCAGTTAGGTAGCCGAACTTGCTGGACTAATGTTTTTTTTTGGGGTTATGGACTGGACTAATTTAGCATTATTTATTTATAAGTTGCATCTATTATTAATTTAATATATGCATAAATATCAAGAATAGGGAGTTGATATGCTATCTTTGTTTCAAGATATAAATTATTTTCAGTCATCTCACTGAAACTAAAAAAGAGCGGTTAACTCATTAAATCAATCTTAATTTGAAAAAAAAAATAAAATTCAACTTTGTCCCTTTTCAAATATATTTTACATTTCTCATTTTCCTCAATGTAGAATGTATACCACCAATAAATGATTTGTCTTATGAATCAAGAATCTCTTCAAGGTAATTTACATGTTGGACAGGAAAGGGCACAGTTTAGAAAGTAAAGCAAATAATGTCCAGAGCAGTTTCAAGCGTGTTAAAAATGTTCGACATTAATATCTGAGGCCTTCCCTGTACAAAAAACGGGAGAAAAAGAAATATCCTACTCCCTTAAGTTCAAACTAATCGCTATTTTGGACTTGTGTATGTATGTTAAAACAACCTGATAAATAGCCTAAATTTTGACAAAACATAGTGATATTTTATTTACCTTTATATGTCTTGAAATAAGAAAATTTTATCTATTGAAAGGTACAAAAATTAAAAAGTTCTTGAATACTTAAAGCCACAATTATTTTGAAACAAAGTTAAACCTCCAAATACCAAAAGAATTGGGTCTGGTGGAATCTGGTGAACCGATGTTTGATTCCTCCTTAAGAGATATGTCCACATTTAGTGGACAAAAGTGTTTCAAATAAGATCATTTCCGATAGAAGGACACTTATGCTTAGCGGAAAAAATGTTAAGCCTCAAAATGACAATTATTTATAGATGATGGAAGTGGTTAGATGATTACAATTAAAAAAATTAGAGTCGGAAAAAATTAAAATATATATTACATAAAATACATGTATCCTTAATCAAATCAAATCTTATACTCCATTTGTCCTTAATATACGACATATTTACCTAATTTGCTTAGATTAAGAAAGTTGATTAATGTAATTAATATGATATGTGTTTTTTAAAACACTCTTAGTCATCTTTTTTAATTCCCTCCTTTCCTTTCCTCTTTGATTATTGTTGAAAGAAAATCAATGGGAATAAATTAGAAAAAATTGACATATATGATAATTTTTTTATATTTAGGATTAAGATCAGTTTCCTAAATATGTCTTATATTAAGGACAGAAGGGGGTACTTAAAATAACAACACTAATTTTATAATAATACTCCTTCTGGTCTTGAATATAAGACATATTTACCTCATCTAATTAGATTAAAGAAGTTAGTTGAGTTAGTTAATATAATATGGATTTTTCTAAAATATCCTAGTAATCTTTCTCAATTCTGCCATTCACTCTTCTGCGTGATTATTATTAAGAGAGTATCAATATGGATAAATTAGGAAAAGATTAACAAATATAAAAATTTTGTTTTACATTTAGGATCAAGATTAACTCTCTAAATATATCTTATATTAATGATAGAAGGATTAATTAGATAGTTTTTGGGAGTTCTTAGAAACAGGATTGGCAAATTGTTAATGCTCCCCCCATCCCACCAACTAAAGCTGGGAATTAGGGCCGGCCCGGCCCGAGAGCATGCGGGCCAGGGTTGGCTGGCATGGCAGAGAAGTCATTTTCACAATATTTAACTATTTTTCCTGCATTTTCCCCCAGAAAGATATAATTAGTAAATAACAACGATTAAAGTTCTAATTTAACACATAAATGTTGTCAACATTAAGGTTTAAACAATACATCTCATGCAATAAATAAACACAATTACTAATGTATAGTCAAAGGTAAAATCATGTTCATAAATAACTCACATAAATGTCAAAGCATAAGAAGGCAAAAAGTTAAACACTCTAACGTTTAAACATGAGTATGATGACTATCATTTTCATCTTCTTCGCCACTATCATCAATTTCAAGAACATTTGATTGTGCTTCAGTTTGAGTAGTAGGCTCAAGTAGTCAAATAATCACAACCTCCATAAAAAATCATACTCCATTAGGCAGAACAATATACAATATGATTTTTTTTCTAAATAGGCAGAATAATATACTAAAAAATCACAATATGATTCAATTAGACAAACAGTATACTCAAAAAGTATACTCTATACAATATGAGGATAGAATGATATATAGATTCAATGAGGCAATTCGAAAAGGTAACACGGTTTCCCTTTTCAAACAAAAAAAAAAAGGGCTTAACGGGCCGACTTGAGACCTTGTAAAACTGGTCTTTCTAAGCCCTTGGCCCTACAGGGTCAGCCCTTTTAAGCTTCACTTCCTTTAAAAACTATAATTTATAAACCCAACCCTTAAAGAGTCAGGATGTAATATCCCGAATTTTGGGATTGGAAGCTTGGGAATAAGCCTAAATTAAGTGGGCTGCTAAGCCTCGGTTTAGTAAATGTCCCAAATCTATTCCTCTAATGATTTCTATATCTTTGGAGTATTAAGAAAGTAAAATGGTGAATTTTAGAGAATATAATTACAATTTTGGTGAAATCGCTTGAGGTAGTTACCTTGTCATGTGATTTTGAATGACCAAATGATGAGCAAAAATTATGAAATTTTACAGGGTGAAAGTAGACATCCGAAGCTTTAATTTGATAGGTCATATGACTCAATTAGAGCTATACACAAAAATATATGAATTTTTGAAGTCAGCACAGAAAAACTGTGAAATTTCTGGAACAATATGCAAAGATTGAAATTATGGGAATTTTGTGATTCCATTCAGAAAACGTCTATATTTTTCCTTGAAACTAGACTCAATAAGGGTTCTATAGGCTTTGGAATCACTCCAATTCGATTTTTCTAGAATTATTTATGATTTTTCAAAGTTTGGGCAGAAATCTACCAAAATTTTGTAAAAATCCGAAAATTGGGAAATTATCAAATAAATGAAATATGATATTAGATATTAAAATAAAAGGTCATCATCTTCCTCCCAAGCTCATTTCTGACATTCTGCACAGCTGCATATAGAGAGAGAAGGTGTGGAATTGTAGAGAGAGAAAGGAAAAGAAAACTCTCGAGCTCAAATATGTGTTGAGAGTTGGGGTTTTGCAGCCATTATTGGAAAAGGCAAAAGGAAGTAAAAGGATCGAAAATGGAGCCCCGAGCTGTTGGCACGCATTATGAGGCACGCAAATCGAGGAAAAAGGGTTAAGGTAGGGGACTTACCTTACTTGCATGTAATTGATATCTTTGCTTGTGTAATGATGTATGTGATTGCTTTACTTGATTGTGTAGAGCATATTTGAATAAATGAAGCTCTATTTCTGTTTCCACTGTGGCCATAATCATGTTGTATGAAACATTGAGCATGCAGAAATGTCATTATGGGGCATATATACATCTAGATAAAGCTAACATGTCATACACATAGCATCAATCATGCATGCATTATGGTATCTGTTTCCTACTGAGATTCTCTCGAATCTCACCCTCCCCTACCAACAATTTAGACAGGAGACGACAGAAGATATGCAAACAACAATGTAGAGCACCGTACGAGGGGATTACAGTAGTGGAACGAAGACGGGAAGAAGTCTCCATTTCACTGGGATGAGTTTAGACACCCTAGTAGCCTTGTGCGGCTACACTAATTATAATTATCAGGTACGAATCCCTGAGGGAAATTTCTTTAATTATGTACATATTATCAGTATAGTTATGCTATTCCTGTGTTGCCTACCGAACCGTATATCATTTTCCGTGAATACTCTAGTAAAGGTAAAAGTAAAATAAGGGCGTGACACAGGACCTAAACTGGCCGATCCGATGGACTGGGCTCATTTTCCAAGCTCTACTACAAAACATATATAATTTTTTTTTTAAAAAAAATAAGCTTCTATCGTGCTCTCCAAAGATAGCGCTAGAGCTTCGCTTTAGTGTGCATTTGAAATGGCTTATTTTTGTCCAAAACGTGCTTATAATTCGTGATTCACGGTATACGAGGTAAGTATGTGAGAGGAGTTTTTTCTCGGCTTGCGTAATAAGTGCGTTTTGACTGTTCAAAACGCTATCACAAACACCCCTTACTTTCTGTAGCGCTTTCCCAGGAAAGCCCTACATAAGCTCCTTTCTAATACACAAAAACAAAAAATTCTCTCACTTGTACAGGAAAGCGCTACATAAGCACCTTTCTAAAATACAACAAAAAATTATCTCACTTGTACAGACCCATGCCTTCATCCCCACTTTAAGTGTGTGTTTGGTTGGGTTTATTTTTTGATAACAAATTTTTGTCACGCAAACCAAGATAAAATCCCTCTCACATACTTATAAATCACAATTTATAATTATTTATTCCTAAAAATAAATTATTCTAAATGAACACTAAATTTCACTATCTCTCCATTATTTTACTTGCCTAACCATTCCTTATACCTCCTAGCGTCTAGATTTGTGACATACAGCTAATTGGAAAACTTCAGTATTGCCAGAGCCTCCAAACCTTTGTACTTTTCGATAACGCTTTCTCAATGCCTTCCATTTTAATTTCCTTCTTCGTTCCCTTTCATCATGTGAAAGATTTTCATTTTTTTTTTTACAAGACTACTGTGGTATTCCGAAAGGGGATCTGAATCTGTAACCCTTGATTTGCTTCAGCATAAAATGGCAGAGTTTGCTAGGGAGAGAGATTGGGAACTTCCTTCTTGCTCTAGTATACTTCTTCTTTCTCATACCCCACAAAGATGGAAACTTTCTTTCTGGTTTTAGTTGTCTCTTCAAAAAAAAATATTAACTTTTTTTCTTCACAGTAAGTAATTTGAATTTTTTTCAAAGGGGTTTTCTATTTCTAGTTTCATAGTAGAAAGAGAAAAAATGGAGTCCTCCCGTGAAGAACGATGAAGTCTCTTCAACTAAAAAAGGTAAAATCTTTAAATTCTTATTATGTTTCTTTCCCTCATGTATGAATATATTGTTCTTCTTATTTGTTTTTCCCCCCCTAAGCTTAGTGTTTTATTCAAGGTATTAAAACCCGGACCGGGTAGTGAACCGGTCGGGGTACTGGGTTAAGGGTCAGTGGGTCAAACCGGGACCAAACCGGAGCTAAACCGGGACCAAACCGGTGAGAAATTGAAAATTTTAGACTTATAGTATGAAATTCTAAAGAAAAAAGTAAAAAAAAAAAAAAAAAATTTTTTTAAAAAAAGGGAACCGGACCGGCCAACCGGCCGGTTCGCCGGTTACCGGGCCGGACCGGCCGGTCCGGTCCGATTTTCAGAACCCTGGTTTTATTTGCTTTAACTGTTGTAATCTCTGAAATAACAAACTTTTATAAATCATATATAGTTATTTTTTCAGGCAAAAAGTTATTTGTTTATTTTAGAGCTGGAATTAGATTGTTTTCTATTACTATACATAGTGTTGATGCAAGTTTGTTAATGAGCTATTTGCTCGTATTGTTTTGGAGTTATTTGCTTGTATTTGTTTTTTGTTGGGAATAGAGAAATTTATATGTAAAGTTTCTAGAGTGTAAATGTGGTTACGAAGGAAAATATAATTTTGTTTTCTAAAAAAATTGGTTTCTGTAGTGTTTTCCTGGGAAAACGCTACAGAACAAGAAACCATTTTTTTTGACAAAAATAAAAAAATACATTCCGTACAATTTTCTGAACTTTCTGCAGCAGTAGCTTATGTAGTGTGTTGAAAGCGCTACAAAAATAGAAAAATAAGTGCTACAAATCGAATTTTTTGTAATAGTGAAACTGCGAATATGATGCTAATCTACCGCACAAGAAGTGGGAGGCTATGTCAAGACGCTACAAAGATGAGAAGAAGCTTTTTCATGATTACATGTCCAACAAGCCCCCTTCCTCTCAAATTCTCCCCCTTCCCCTTGCCCTAGCCATCTTGACCATTGTCATACTAAAGTTTAGACAAGTTTGGGCTAAATAATTTTCTTGACAGTGTATCCACGGGAGAATTTAGAGCTTAAAGAGTTTTCAAGGGTATCTGGTGAAAAGCCTAGATGAAGCAATGCGATTACTTGTATTGGGGATTAGAAAACAAAATGTTTTTTTTTTTTTTTCTGTACAAAATGAACTTAGCAACCCTATTCAACAAGATTTAAGGCATGTTTGGGAGAGCTTATTTTAAGAAAATAAGCCCAATTCACGCAAGCCGAGAAAAAACTCCTCTCACATACTTACCTCGTATACCGTGAATAACGAATTATAAGCACTTATTGTCCAAAAATAAGCTCTTCCAAACGAGCACTTAGCTATTTTGGGTGGAAAACTGCATTCTTTGGGTTTGATTATTTGTAGTGAATTTAGTATATATGAGAAATATTCTTCATATTTGCCAGCAGGACCTATAAGTAATTTAAGCACATTGCTTGTTTGGAGCTGTTTATGATGATATAGAGATTGTCATTCATCCTCAATCTATCATACACTCAATGATCAATCGAAACTCAGGTCCTGAATATAAAACTCTACTGACTAATTTAGGGAGATTAATAAAATTAAATAAATTATTTAATTATAGCATGTTACATGATCTCTCGAAATACTTGTGTATCATTAGGCTATGCATCGATTTATAAAGCTAAGAAAATTAGTTTAAAGAACAATGATAAATATAAATATTTTGAAATAATTTATTTAATTTATTTAATTTTAAATCTTTAAATTAGTCAATTGTGTCGTATATTAAAGATGAGAGGCAATACAAATTCCATGCCCTTTCCTGTAATAGTAAGAGGATACTGGTTGAGGGTGTCCATTGTTTTGTTGATGTAAGAGGTACTTCCCTGGATTTGCCTTGGTATTGTGTTCATACAGTCATATCAAATGATCCAGCCGTTTACTTTCTATCCTTTTAATGCATACAGCTCTGATTGTTGGTCAGGCTAGTTCAATGGTTCTATATGAATTAGCCATTTTTGATCCCTCTAA
The DNA here is from genome assembly GCA_963210345.1 of Inga oerstediana. NCBI lineage: Eukaryota > Viridiplantae > Streptophyta > Magnoliopsida > Fabales > Fabaceae > Inga > Inga oerstediana. The sequence continues at coordinate 13,885,058 of OY723410.1, read as the reverse complement.
CCCTGTTCTTGACAAGAGACATACCGGGGTTCGAAGATCAGAACTAAATTAAAGAAAAATGCCCACCGAATTCTTTTTTCAAAAAAGAGTAAAATTTTAAATTTTAAAATATAACAGAAAAGAAGTTTTGTTAAAAACCAATATCGTTTTCTTTTCTAAGAACATCAATCAAATTCTTTACTTAAATAGCTGCTCTCATCTTTTGGGAATACTTACCTCCTCAGCTTTTTTTGAAAAATTTGCTGAATAGAATATCAATAACTTTAATGCCGCTGAAGTTGCCACTCTAATCCCATGTAATTCAACTAATAAAATTTTCAAGCCAACAATGGCAAATCTTAATTAAGAAACACCAATTAAAAGTCCACATTCTATACATACACTATTCTATCACAAGCTAACTAAAACTATAAATAACTTGGTACAAAAAGGGGGGAAATTCAAGCATTCCTTGGAATGGCCCATTTTTGCATCTGTTGGTCAAAATCTCTGCCAGCTCCTCTTCATGTAAGCAGATGACAAGCCATCTAATGAGAGAAAACAAAGACACCTTTCTCTGCAAGCACCATCCTAATCGCTGCTGTAGTTCCAACAATTCTTTCTAGCTGAAACATATATATTCCAGAATGAGAACATGCCTCGGATATAATTTCAACTGAAGCATGAGAGGAGGAAAATAAAAAATAAAATGATCATATAACTAACAAAATAACTAATAAGAGTACCGACAAGTTGTTGGTTGAAATTGTAAATGGTCTCAAGAGGAGAACACAAGTTCAAATCTCGGGTAGCACACTTATTAGAAGGGCTTTAACCTTAACACTCCCAGCCCACAAAGACTAGGATCAAGTCCAAAGTGACTTGGGGATACTTTGGTTTCACACCAAAAAATTATACTCCCTCCGGTTCTAAATATAGGACATAGTTTGTAGTGCAAAGGTAGTAACTAACAAGAGTAAAGTATATTACCTTGAACTTGTCAAGGCGAGAGAAAAGAACAGTGCATGCATTGTTGTCAGAGCCATCAAGCATATTTACAATCTGCAACAGGAAAGAAGGGGGCAGGGGAACAAGTTTAGGATTCTTGATCAAAGTTTAAGGTATGAAGCTAAATTATATCAATACCAAAAAACAACATGAAATATAAACTTTGTGAAATGCATGAAGAATTGCTTGAGACCCCACAAACAAACGGGAGAAAATTTACTTTAGAAACAATTTCTCACCTCAGGGTAAAATTCCTTTCTCTCTGGGAGTGAATAAATGATCAAGTTCTTAACACCACGAATCTGCCACCAAAAAAAAAGAAAAAAAGTAAATATTGTGTAGAATAGTAACATAGAGGAGAACAATAACTACTTACTATCTTTCATAGCCCGAGTTCTTGAGAGCATTAGACAAATTTTCATTAAAAGCAAGGAAGACAGATTTGTTCGAATGCAGATGCAATTATTTGGCATATTTTGATAGGAGATAGATGGCCAAATACATGTTATTGTGTTTTAGCCTCTTCGGCTCAATATTTCCTTTTTGGTTTGTTTTGGAAGGTATTTCCTATCCCTGAGTTTTTCTTACTAAAGAATATTGAAGAGTGCTGGGAAGAAAAGAAAGCTAGAGGAAATGTGGGAAAAATGAGCGGTGAGCTCTGAATTAATATTAAAAAAGTTAAAGGGCATTTTCACCCTAAACTATTTTTTCGTGGGTACTGATATCCTAAACTAACAAATGATGCTATGTCCAAAAAAAAAAAAATCACTAACAAATGATGCAATGTTTCCCGCAAACATTCCAAAATAGTGCAATATTGCCCAAAAGTTAGCATCTGTAAATTTTTAGCTGTTAAGAAAAAATTATTTGACAAAGAATACACATTTGGCATGCCATGTAGGTGATGTGCCCCCTAAACTGCCACTTGTATATTTTGTCAAATATAAACTTTTTAGCGATATTGGTCAACATTGCACCGTTTGATAGTTTAGGATACCTAGTGCTGCTGAAGAAATAGTTTAACGGCAAACACGCCCTTTAATCCTATCAAAAAACAGAACACACAATTTTATATTATTGAACATGCTTAGAATAGGACGCTTAGACCCATCTAGTCAACTAACCATAGTAATCTATTTTTGAGGTTGACTTTAATATATACTATAATGCATGAGTCAAGACAAAGCATGACAAACAAGCGGCAGGCAGACAATTTTCTTTCTTTCTTTTTTGGAAAAGAGGGACTAATAACAAATAAGGCACTTTCAACACAAAAAATTAAAGGAAAAGATGAAAGGAGACAATATATAAGAGCAATGTGAGCAACCTTGTATCTGTGGTAAAAATGAGATCTCTCAGTGTAAAGCATGATCTTCCTTTTTTCTTCAAAGAACCAAAGACGTGCTCGAGAAATATCACTCTGGGTTGTGTACCTAAATTAACAAAAAGAATGCATCGAATAAACTAGGTGAAACTTGTGGGTTATACTGTAAAACTTTTGAAGCCTTCAGTATGAAGGATAAATATGACCACAATAAAATTAAACATAAAGGCGCAGTGATGGAGACAGCTTCTTACTCCCCAAGAAGGCAGAAGGAGGCATCTTGTGATTTCAAAAAATTTCGCATTCGAATGAAGTCAAAATAGCTACTGATAAATATCATAATTCCTCCCTGCAATAATTATTTCATCACAAAATATAAGTATCAATACATTAAGATATCAAATGATCACACAACCATATTAAAGCTTACTCATAAAGAAAAATAAATTTAGAAACCTAGATTAAAAATGCTACCTGATCAGATTCTTTGATCCTTGGGAAAACCTGCAAGAGAATATTTAGTAATGTTATGCCTCAATATAATCTGGTTAAGTGTCATAAATATGTAAGGGAGTATGTAATTCTCTTTTTACTCCTTCCTCGGGGAATAACTATATCATTTAAAGAATGCATAGATGTTTCATACTACTCCCGCTCAAAATATAGAATTTCTAGAACCATAATTACAAAACAGATACCTTCTTCACAAAATAATCAAAGCGAGCATCCGCATCTACCATTGAATCTACATTAAATCGTTCATAAACCTACCAGGTTGGAGAGATAAGATAATGAGATGGTGATAAATGAATGCAGCATAAACCTACAGAGAAGACTATAAAACATATTCACCAGAAATAGAGGCATCTAAGAAAAATGAATCATCTGACATCATCAATCAAGGGGAAAAAATAATTTCAAAATATTTTCTATATTAAGGAAAAAAAGAAACAATGACAAGAATGAATAATCAAGTCAATGAATCACAACTCGCAACATCACAGAAATTAGTTCATCAAAATCAACCTAAACGGTTCATGGTCAGTGCTCTTATAACTGCTGTATAATCCAACCAGCAGTCACAGTAGGACAAACCACAGCAAAGGAATGGTACTTTTTTTTTTAATTTGATAAAGGATTTCTCCTTCCAAAGTTTAGAGCGCAATTTCTCCTCCCCCAACAAATGCACTTCCCAGGATTCAAACTTGTGTTCTCTTTCTTACATAGGTGAGGCTGCTTACCACCTCAACTAACATCTTGTTGGTGCAAAGTAATGGTACTTAATCCTTGTGTCATTATTCTGCTTCTAATTAATTGATTCGGAAACAATTTGGTTAATTAAATTAAAACTTGAAAGAATGCATCTAAACTGAACTGATTTCTTTCCCAACTAGAACCACTATGCATCAAATAGACCCTAATTAATTTGAGAAAATACAGAAAATTTGTTAAAACATCAAGAATAACAAAAAAACAACCTGTGGTATTTGGGGTGAAACTTTGCGCAGCAGACCTTTATGTTCACAAATCAGTTTCACCTGCACATAACAAATGACAACATAAGATTTTAAAAGTTTCTACAATATCATTTTATCATGTGCTATTGCATAAGAAGCAGAATTAGTTACTTTTTCAAAAAGCTCTACCATACAGTTTTATATCACAAGGCAAATCAATATAGCATTGAATTCTATATTAAACAAAGCCAAAAATAAGGGCAAAAAATATTTAATTGAATTTCAACAGTGAGAAATCTTACAGTCCTCGTTCATGAAAAAGCATAAAAAGTGAGAGAACTTGTGAAACCTACCTTCCCTTGGTAATTATAACACTGGTGGTTGAATGAACCATTAATATCTGCAACAAGAAACAGCAGAGGTTATAGTATACCTGCATGGGATCCTAAGGCAAATCACAAGGCACTCAAAAATTAGCCAATTCTAATTATGGCATATGATAAATAAAATATTTTCATATTTATTTTTCCTTATATGATGATTTTGTGGACGATATTTGAGCTTAATATAATAAATTTAGGTGCAATTGTTAAATAAATAATATTTTTGGAATAAATATTATAATATAGTATTTTTTTGCTTTTCTTTTGATAGTTATGAACAACGCCATGTTAAGGAGAAAAGAGACATAAAAATAAACCCACAGGATTGAAATAAGACAAGGATGCGTAGTTGGAAAAAAAGGAGAAAATCACTGTAGCAGGCACTATAGAAAATCACTGTAGCACTGTGGCTGACAAGGTACTGTACTAGTGGGAGACAAATCACCGTTCATCACGGAAAAATACGTGCAGGTATTGTGCACGCATTGATAAAAATGGCATTTTACTATTTATTTAGCCGACAGGGTACTATTCACACGTGGAAAAAAATGATGTCACTGTTCAATCACCTACCTATAAATACATCTCATTGCAGAGGACGCAGGGTGTGGCGTCTTGTCTCTAACTGAGCAAAACATTGTATTATTTCTTAAAATTAATTTCATGAATTGTATTATTTCTTGTATGCCTCTATCTTGGAAGACTTAGGTTGACCTCCTATATGGAGGGTATACGTAGTCCTCCTTTATGGATGGTATAAGTTACCACCTACAACCAAAATGCATGAAAGGAGGACTACATATACCGTCCATATAGGAGGTCTACCTAAACCTTCCAAGATGGAGGCATGCAAGAAATAATACAATACATGAAATTAACTTTAAGAAATAATACAATGTTTTGCTTAGTCAGAGACAAGACGCCACATCCTACTTCCTTTGCAATGAGATGTATTTATAGGTAAGTGATTAAACAGTGACATCATTTTTTTCCACGCGTGAACAGTACCCTGTCGGCTAAATAAACAGTAAAATGCTATTTTTTAAATAGCTACACATTTTTCCGCGATGAACAGTGATTTGTCTCCCACTAATACAGTGCCTTGCAGCCATAGTGCTATAGTGATTTTCTACAATGTCTGCTACAGTGAATTCCTCTTTTTTTCCAACTACGCATCCTTATCTTATTTCAATCCTGTGGGTCTATTTTTAGGTCTCATTTCTTTTCTTTTCTCCTTAACATGGTGTTGTTCATGACTATCAAAAGAAAAGCAAGAAACTACTATATTATAATATTAATAGTATTTATTTCAAAAACATTATTTATTTATCAATTACACCCAAATTTTTTATATTAAACTCAAATATCGTTCACAAAATCATCATATAAGGGAAAATAAATATACAAATATTTTACTTATCAGCATAGAAAAGAAATGACTAGATGAAATAGCCCAGTGGTTAATCAACCATAATTCTTTTTGGAAGATGGAACAAATATAGAAATTAAAGTTAGTTCAACACTGCTCTATACATCCTAAAAAATTCAAAGTGAGTATTAACAAGAAAACAAATGGCTACAAAATTCTCACAAGCACTGATAAAGTACCAAAATTTTCTAGCAAACTAAGATCTTCCCCACTTGCCAAAAAGAGTAAAAGAAGGAAGAATGAAAAGGCCTATGTTCAACATATAGCATACGGATTTCTTTAAAGAGCATAAAGACAAACTAATAATGCAAAGTTGTTCTCAAAGATCAAGGCTAGAAGAAAGAACAGCCATCACCTTGGTTTGAATAAAAACCCAAAATGATTGTTTGCCTGTAGAACTTAGCATAATCATCAAGATACCTACACAAGAAATAGTTTAAATCATTTCAAAATTCTAAGAAAAGAAATTGCCTATCACATGTTTCACGCTTGTTTCCAAGAAGCATAATGTGACAGAAATAAAGGATCGCATGCACAAAGTAGGGCAGTCCCCTTAAAGATATCACAATGGAACTGGAATCATATCAAGCACACTAGTAGCATATTTAAGAACAGAAGCTAAATTCTCATTGTCATATCCTCCATCTCTTCGACATACAAGTCTTCAGCTGAGGGATTGAGGAATTCCATTATGTGCACCCCTTGCTTCTTACTGTTACAACTAACTATTATGGCCGTTACCAAATACAACATAAGCTATCATTATGCATGCAAAACAAATCCCAAATTGTTCAATTAAAAATATCAATTTTCATGGGCAGAACAAAAAGAGTAAGTTAAGCAAAACGCATGAGAAAGATAATATATATCACACCATGGTCTTATTCGCATGACATCTGTTCCAGGCAGATTTGAAGGTAAGCGGTTCAAGTGTTCCAGAACTGTCTGCACATGAGACCAATCCTGCCATTTTTTTGATATATGATAGAGCAAATTCATTTATGGCCTCAAGATCAAGAACCTTCAAAATGTTACTACTATATCAAGTAATACCGTTAACATACCTGCATTGCTATTACATCTGCATGATCAATAATCAGAACCTGCTCATAATTCATTCCCTAGGTCAACTTTACAACATATTTTGTACATAAAGGGTAGCAACATATGCAGTCAGAATTATCAAGACATAATTTCAAAAAGGGCAATCGGTTACCTCTATGGATGACAGATAATCAACGTCTTTTTCATTATTACTCTTAGCCTCGTCAATTTTCTAGCATTCAGAACAGTATGAAGTCAATAGCATACACAAGTAGTATCGTCCTTCAAAATATATTAATAAAAAAACAGTTTCAATGCATATAAATATTTTCAAAATATACAGAACAAAAATGGTAGGACACATTTCAACTCAAAGCTTAAGCCATTTAATGAAGGTCACTGAATAGTCACATCATTAAATTTTAAAATATAAAACAAAGATTAAATCTTAAAAGCAAATTTCTTACATTAACCAAGCACAATGGTGAAGCAACAATGATGTCTGAGGTATGGAAATCACTAAATAACTTGATTGTTTTCCTGCGCAAAAGAAATAGAATATATCTTGGCCATGAGAAATTTATTCTATGTTGCTTTATGATCCAACAAGTGCAACAAGACAGAATCTTTGAAAGAGAACTAAAGAATTCAACTTTGGATGAGACAAGCACTCCTAGACAGCTTTTTCAGATCTTTTTTATTTATATTCAAGATAATTCACACATAAGCTATATATGTAAGAATTTTCAAATTAAAATGGGCCGCTTTCACCTTCAACAGTAAATTCTAGAAGGTAAAGACAAATTATGCGAGTATGGAGGTATCTAAAAGCACTCTCTTTCAGCTTGCCGGAGCTGTCAACAAACATGTCAAAGACAGCGACCATTTCAATCTGTTCTTATAGACATTAGTGGGTTGAGCAGGTTCTGTAACAACTAACTAAAGCCAGCAATATTCTAATTTATACTTCGCCCAGCATTTTCTTTTGGGAATATCAATTTTTCAGGAGAAAAGGACTCTTGCCATTGCTAGTTTACAGAATTTTACCCAAAAATAATAAAGTATATCAGATACTTCTCGCCTTGTAATCAAAGGAATCCATGACTATCCAGTTGTAAAGAGTCTAATGACAACTGCTGAGGGTGAACTTACTAAAACTTTCACTTGTCCCAGAAAAATGATTTATAATAAATTAGGCTAATTAATATTTAGAAATTTTATTTACCTTGCAAACTTGATGCCAATCATGAAGTCATCCCCATTATTGCCACCAAAAAGTGCTTCAAAGTCGGAACCTTTATATGACTTTTGGGATTTTGCATTTCCAGATTCCTGCCCATTTTCATCCATTTGATCATTGCCTTTATCGTCTTCACCTCCAAATTTGGTGGAAAAACGGTCCATATGCTCCACATTGAGCTGAGAAAACCAACATAAAACTATTAACCTGCTTGTTTTATCTTCTGAACTAGCAGGAGTAAAATACACACATCTTATTACTTTTCATTAAAAAAAGTATTAACTAACTACTGATTAAATGATGGACATTATCAGTATACAGAAATAGCAACAATAATTAGAACCTTGAGAATAAAGATATAGTAAACATTATTGATAAAACCAAGCCTATGAAGTAATATATCAAACTTGATATCGATAAATGCGTTTAAACTTGCACAGTTCATGCACTTGGTTTCCTTATTATAGAAAACCTATGCAAGTACAGTTTTTTTCAAAGGCATCAACTGTTACAGAATCATAATTCTGTAATGGGAGAGAGGGAAAGAGAGGGAAGAAACCAGAATTAGAGGGATAGAAGAAGGAGGAGGAGGACATAGAAGGTTTGAAGAAAAGAGAGACCAAGAGAGAATTTAGAATCAAGAGAGAAAGAGACAATGAGAAATCTATCATTCCATATCAATCACCATCTGAGAATTACAATAAGGATTAGGCCCTTATTTATAGACTAGACTGACTTAATGACTAAGCTAAGGCTAAACTAACTAACTAACCCTTCTAACTAATTCTAACGGCTAACTCTAACTAATAGACATTAACCAACTTTAAAGTCTTTATTACATTTATATGTCATCAACCATAAACTCTGATCCAGAATTATGGGCATCTAAGTGAAAAGGAAAACCTTCCTCCAAATGATAACTATAGAGGTGGGAAAACCAACCCACTTAAGTAACCACTGAGCATCTCTTGAAGCTCAACGTGGGACTTCAGTATACCATATTACCTTGTTATCATCAAAAATCATATTATATCTTCTTTTGACTAGCACACACTGCTGATAAATGCAATTGCATAAATTGCCTATTGAAAACATTTCAGTAATGTATGACTCATTGGTATATCTTTCCACTCTTTAATTTTGTTTATAGCCTCTCGACAGCACTCATCACATGAATTCTTTAAGGGAGCTTCCCAAGTAGTCAAGCAAGGGGATCAGGGAGCTCTTTTGCATTACAAGATTTGCTCAATCGACTTCCCTAATCCTTTATATATCTGATAAGAAGACTCCCTTGAAAAAGAATGAATAGCAACGGGCATAAAAGACATCAATCACCCAAAGATAGTGCACAAGGAAAAATTTTGGTTTTAGAAAAAGAAACAAAAGAGAAAAAAGGGAAAATTACAACTAGGTAGGAACTAAGGATTGAGGCAAAAATATAATGACCCTTTCGTTAGTCATTTCAAATCATTACATGCCAAAATTCCAATTCGAATGCCACACACTAAGAGTTGAAGCAACCCTCCAGGGTCAAGAACATGCAATGACATCGTTAGTGTTTAGGACCATGGTTGAAAAATTTACTGTAAGGTTAAAAATAGTTGATTATCAATTACAACGGTAAAAGGATTGAGCTACAGTACCTTGCAAGATGGAGGAGTAAGTTGTATGAGCCTCTTTACAACACGAAACACAATGCTTGCAAATGGCAATAAAATTAAAACCTGGAGCATAAAATGAAAATAAATATACCACCAAAGATTACAAACTAGCATTGAGATTACATGAAGTGTGCTTAGCAAATGTTTAGGTAAAAGCTTGATCCACAGAAACAAAGCTAAATCAATAATTTTATCATTCAGACTTCTAATTATGTATTGGAACTCCCTTCTCCTAATAAATAAAAGTTTAAAACAACATACAAAAGTGAAACAAAATAAGAATCACCAAAGCACCAACAAATACAACTATAATCACCAAGCAAACAACCATAAAGGTATAACCAAATCCAAAAAATATCATTAGATCAACATCATTCAATATCAATATCAAATATAAAATTTATAAGTGCGCCTAAAACGAATACTAAATTTATCACTTAAATTTCAAAATATGAGAACAATTATAGGAGCATAGACCTCAAGAGTACAACGTCACCTCAAAATTAATCAACGTTGATTAAAGAAGCTGAAATGAAATTATTATTAGAAAAATGTCAATTAGAAAACATCAAGGGTCCTCACCTTTGGACGAGCAAAACCTTGATCTCGAAATTCATCACCATCAGCAGTCTCCCCAAGCTTGGCAGATTTGGCGTCATTTTTTTTCACAAGGTCTCTAGTTCTGAAGACATGATTGAGCTGAGCATATAGACAACAGTCACTGTGTCATGAACAGAAACAGGCAGCAAAATTTTACATAAAACAGAAGGATAAAATGCTTACTGAGTGCATTATGTATGCTTCCATGATGGCCATGTCATCCAAACCTTTGTGATAGAATGGTCTTTTGTTACAGTGAAGTATATCCCTGTAGCTGCTGCCTGGAAAGAGATTGACAACACGAACTCATTACCAACAAAATAAAATAAGTAAAACTGAAAATTATGATTGCCTCAAGTACAATTGGAGAAATTAACTATATTGATTTCATTTCAATTTGACAAAGTCACCAAACATTTTGGGTACAAATCATGGTAGTTAAAATCCCATGAATCTCGAGCCGTATCTCACGATTCAATTTTGATGTGTCGTACGTATGCATGTATCTTGCGATTCTAGGAGTGATACAAGCTAGAATTGCTCGACATCGGCGATTCTTGCGATTTTGGATGAACCGGGTTGCGCACAAATCAAGTCAAATCTGGTACGACCCAACTTTTGTCAGAATTTATTTAGGAATTTCCTTTTACTTCTATGAGTATCCCTTATTCCCTCTCACTTGTCCCAATGAAAACCTTATTTTTTATTTCTTTTTTTCTCAAGTGTTCTTTACCTTTAAAATGCTAATATATACAAATCTTTGATATTCTCTTAAGTAAAAATTACATTAATATCATCTTAAAGATTGATCATGAATCTTGCGATTCACAATTCCGAAAATAGGCTTTCCGATTCACAATTTGTATCCCGATCTAATAACCTTGGTCCAAATTATAGAGACCTACTAAATTCAATCGCTAAGGTTGAAAATAATATGAAACTCCATCACACACACATAACATATCCTATTACTTTCTGAAGTCACAGATGACCATATAAGAATACAGGGGGAAAATTAATACAAAATTGCTATGCAGAGATAATTTTTCACAAATTCATGTAACCAACAGTTTCCATTTTTAAGAATACAACAGTATTACAAAATTAAAATCCATACTTCAAAATCATTTCATCTAATTAAAGTGTATTTAATGCAGAAAATTTCATAAATAACAAACAATTTGTAAAATTACATGAAATAATTATGTCTTGAGCACATATCAGAGAAGCAAACAATCAAGATGCACAATTCTAGAGACCAATGTCAAAAATGAAAAATTACAATAAATATCGCCAGGTCCAACTGAATGATGCCAACTAAATAATTCATCCATAAAATTCTTATAAACTTACACAGGGAGAAAAACATCTTTTGTAAAGATGAATTAACAACCTTGCCCCCAGATTTCTGGTAGACATCCATCCAGTGCTGGTACAATTTTGGCTTCAGATCATCACGAGAATTGATATCTAGATCCTAAATGAGATAGCATGAAAGAAGTAGTATGTGAATGTGTCCATTGCGAAACAACCTTATTCTTGAATAAATAACGTAATATTACAATTTTACAGAATATATGATTACAGCAGAGCCAAGACATCAACAATGTCATGCACAAGAGGGCTACAAGACCACATAACAGGAAAATATTCATCACAAATGCCAGAGGTGAGCAAAACCAAATTAAATTCAGTCTATTTTGTTCGATTTATTCAGATATATAAATAGTCAAAATAACAAATACAATGGAAAGAATAAGCAAAGAATACAATAACAGCCATGACTCCATTCAATATGGTCCACCTTTTTTGGATTAATCCACCAGCATCCGACACTACTAGCAACCAACTAGTCCGGTTCGCAAGGATGTAGGCCTACAATGGAGGAACCTCACTACCTCCAAGTAATTATCGCGGCTGCATACCCAAAGCTCGAACACGAGACCACTGGTTAAGCTGGAACAACCCACAACCAATTGATCCAAGCACTTTGTGGTAAATATAGTCCACTTTTAACAAGGCCCAAAAAAGGGGGGAAGTAAAAATTGCCATAATTCCCAAGTATTTTATTTGCTATATAAAAAAATTTCCCCAACTGAAAGATCAAGGTTACAATCGTTGACCAAGTGAACAAAAAAAAAACCAAACTGTAAGATACTACCACTTTAGATGAAAAGAAAATGAAATATGTATATGGTTATACAAACTTTATGAACTTAAAAATCAGCATAACAGTATCAAAATCTCATCAAACATGAACAACACAAGCCTTAAGTTGCAAAAATCACAATCCATACATTATAAACAACTTTGAAGTTTCTCTAAGGCTGTGTTTGGTTTGAGGGGAGGGGAGGAATAAGGTGGGTAAATTACCTTTTTGGGTTAAAGGAATTTAAATTTTGAGCGGGAATCCAAAATTTTGAAAAGAATAAGAAAATAAATTTTGGGCGGGAACCCAAAATTTAAAAAAATTAGAAGGTAAATTTTGGATTTCTTTTGTCCAAAATTGTAATTTCCCCACCCTCTCTCCCCTCCCCTCCCCTCCCCTCACCTCAAACCAAACACAGCCTAAATAGACAATATCCATTCAGTAAATAAGCTACTTCTTTTCAATGTTGTGCTACTGGTAATTCTCCTCCTCCTCCTTTCAGAGCAGAAAACCATAATCAATGCTTCTCCTGCTAACTTGCTACTGCCACTGGTGTGTAGCAAAAATGAAGGGAAAGGAGATGCAGTGAGTTGATAAGAGAAGTTAACTACTGGCTTGCTATTTGATTTTTGTTTCCAATACAAAAGGCTGGTTCCCAGGACATAATTATAAGATAAGAATTACATAAGATCATAGGAATTCGACAATCATGAGTCCTAATGCAATCCAATTATATTTTGATCTTATCAAGGATCAAGATAGATTTATAAGCAGGATCATAAGACAATACAATGGAGAACAAGATCTAGAAACAAGATATCATTATCTACTGTTTGAAAGGCAAGAGAATGCTGAAAAAGGATAGAGAAGTAAGACAAACAGACAGAACCCAACAGCATTTCTGCGGCAAAACATTCCTTTTCCAACCTTCATGGCCACTAATAGAAGTGAACTTTGTTTTAAAAAAGGTCACCGGCATAGTCACCGGCATAAAATTTGAGAGAAGTGAGATATAAGAAAAGACCACTTAGAAATATACCTCCAAAATATTCTGCCCTGTTCCTATCCATTTGCAATTTGACATACCATTTGCTGGCACCTCCCACTTATATTCCCAATTTCTTTTGTTGTTGATTTCTTCTTTTGATAAATCATGTTGCAAATGTAAATCAAAGAAGCTGCAGGAGGTTTTGAAATTTTAAATCATTATAAGATGTGCAAGGTTTAAAATATCCATTATGAATAATGATAAAAGCACTTGAAGTTATGCTAGGGTAATACCATTAATTTTGCTGCTGTTTTTCAATTCAAATCATATCAAATACACAAAATGTAATGAAATGGTAGAAAATACAAAGAATTCAATTTCACAAAGAGAAACTCCAAACTTAACAATCAAATCAATAACAATAGTCCTAAAATTTGTTTATATCTCTCCTAGCTACCAATGCATTGTAATTTCAAATAGGATGAATTTGAAGAAACAAATGAAACAAAAGGAGATACTTAATGTTAAGTTGTTAACAGACCTCAAATGCCCTGAATCCCTAGAAGTTGATCTCCCATTTATTTCTATATCTTCATCAGAAAGAGATAGGTCAAGATCCCCATCACTTTCAGAACCTTCACTAAGTCCAGAATCATTAAACTCAGGATCTTCTGACATGCTTTCTACAACTTTGCCTCTAGGGGATTCATCATCAGATGCTACAAGGGAAAATGTTAGCGTCATAAAAAGAATAATCTTCACTCATCAAAAATAAAAAATGATATATCAGGGAAAAGGAGCATATGCTTTTCTAAAAGAGGAAGGGCCCGTTTGGGTTAGCGGTGACAAAAGTGGCTTTTTTTCAATCTGACTTTTATAAACTTAAGATAGGATAAAAGTCAGATTGTAAATGTGATTTGTATTTGGATTGGTTGTGTTAGAAATGACTTTTTTTCAAACTTTCGAGTTTCTTCTCGTAAGCTACTTTTGGAAGGGAAAAAAAAAAGCCCAGTTGGCAAAATGCCAACCCAAACACCCTATTTTTCAAAAAACCACACCACCATGGCTTTTTCAAAAGAAAAGGCACATATGGGATGGCAGAACTCCATCCCAAACAGGCTAGAAAAGAAAACAGAAAACCAGTAATCAGTGGCCAAGAATATAATCAGCAAAGACTGATTTAACGAATAAAATCAATGTATAACTAATGAACTTCACATGGACTTCCATCCGATAATAAAAATAAAACAGTTGTTAAAGATCCATAGCCCCTGGTAACACTTCTAGAATAGAAAATGAATTGTAAAACGATGAAAAAGAAAATTAAGATTTTGAATTTCTTTGGAAAGAAAATATTAACTTTTACCAAACCTTGTTCTACATCGTCATACACATCGTTCAGCTTGCTAAGATGTTTTCCGATATCAGTTTCCTTCCTTTTGTTATCACTTTTCCCTTCTTTTCTTTTCCTGAAAAGAAGGTAACACTTGATCAGAACCAAACAAACAGGAATATAAGAGTTATAGATCATTATATTAGAGTATTAAGTGTCCATGGCACTCCTACGGTATCCGACTTCCATTATCTTGATCTAGAACTAAAATACTTTAATTCTTTCAACACCAAGAGTTGATGTTTAAATAGACCAAAACAATATTTCTTAGTTACAGCAATAATATACGAACAAAGTACTAAAAAACCTACAGCATTGCATTTACCCCCTCCACCACATAGTGAATGAAGGATGAATGACATGCTACTACAAGAAACGGTAGGTATAAATCGATTCCAAACAAAAGAGAGAATATTTACCATCAAAACGAAGCAACAGATACGTATGTGTCCAACTATACTACATAAAATTACAACATCGTTTTAGAAGATTACCTCTTCTTAGCGGATGGCTTAAGCGTCTTCATAGCTCTAGGATTATGTTTGAATGGCTTTACTTTAGTGTACCACTGACAGCTGGTTGTGACACTATAAACCCAAACAATGGCTGCTCACTCACTTGCCAAAGCCAGCTCAATGACTTGCCAATGCCTACTGATAAAAAAGACTAGTTTAAAAGGGTTATATAAGGGGGACCCGAGATTGGAGGAGGAGCAGGGGAGAAAGCACGGAGGAGCCGAGCAGAGACACAGACCACAACGAGATTGGGGGTAGGGGTGAGCATTCGGTTTTCGGTGTGGTTTTCGGTTATAACCGAAAAAACCGAACAACCGAATATAAGGTATTTTTATCACCGAACCGAAACCGAAGTTTGTCAATAACCGAAACCGAAATAACCGATCAATTTCGGTTCGGTTTTTCGGTACAGTTCGGTTATTGGGCTTTTTTGGCGTTGAAAACTTGTCCACTACAAAAACTGCAACCCAAAGGAAATTCCAACAGTAAAAATAATTAATACACAGCACTACTTCAGCAACAAAACCATTATAAACCAATAAACAAACAAGATCAGTCACAAGCATTTAATACTTGTTTCACCTAATCAAACACCTATATCATTTTAATCTCATTCAAAAACAATGAATCACATACTTGAGGTTTGAAGCATAACACCCGAATCATTTTAATCAAACACTTGTATCATTTTACTTACATAACATAATTTACTATTACTGGAGGTCTGAAGCATCAGATTATATACTTGAACAAGAATTCAATATCCATGTTTTGATGCCACCACACATGAATGGCCCAATGGATAGTGAAACTTCAAAATACAAGCTGAATCATATATTACTTTGAAGATTAAACTTCATCTATTAATCAAAAGAACACATTCAAGATCAAAAAACTCGATATATCAGAAATTCATATTCAGCATTGCTCCTTGAATGCTCCGTGAATGCCACTTACAACTGAAGCAAGAAAATAAAAAATAAACATAAAAAAATAAATAAATACTACAAAGATTACAAATATAAGGAAAAATTGCTTACAAAATCTGAAGTTGCCATATACATCTAGAAAATATCAACATTTGTCTCCAGTCTCCACTACAATTTTTTTGTAAATCTGGTAATTTAAAAAAAAAAACAATCAAACTCCATATTTGGTAATTTAAAACAATCAGACTCCAGATCTGCTTCAAAGAATTGTACAAAACTAAGCTACCCTTTTTCATTGCTAATGATAAAAAAAAGAAAGAGCTTTTCTCATCTGTAAAAAATAAAAAAAATTTCTTCAAGGTATTTCTGTTCTGCTCATCTCCCATATCAAACAAGAAAGCTCCTTTTTTGTTCAAAAAAATTTTTTCGTTCATTTGATCTCCATTTGCAGTGGAGTGAACACATAAAGATGCTTGAGAAAAGATCAAGTAGAGGAGGCAGTAGCATTCCAGAAGTCAGCAACTCGATTTTAAAATGACAAACATTGTAAAAATAGGTGCTTACCAGAAAGAAGAAACTGATGAACGGCGTGGAGACGGAGATCAAACTCAAGGAGCAGGATAACTTGGAGGTGGGAGGCGACGCAGGCGGTTGCAACGAACAGCGCCGTTGTCAACGGAACTGACACGGCGCGGCAAAGCTTTAACAGCACGGTGAGTCGGCGACGACTGAGGACTAAGGTGAAGTTGACGATTTGAGGGTTAGGGTAAAGGAAGCGGGAGGCCCATTTTGAGAGACAATAGGAGAGCAGGCAGATGAAGATTGATGACGGTCGATGGGATGAGCAGGAGATTGAACTTTGTTGTGGGAGGAATCGACCCCGACGTCGTTAATGACAAGGTTCATGACCCGGACGGGCACTAAACCGGTGGAGTACTCGGTTGGGTCAAGGGTTAGTGGATCAGATCGGAGTTAAACCGGGAGTCAGACCAGGGTCAATTAAAAATATATATATATAATTTAAATATTCATCCATACCATTTAAAAAACTAAATAAGAGTTTTTTTCTAACCAGTAATCCAATATAACCTTCTAAACCTAATACCCATAAAAATATTGTTAAGCACATAAGAATTTTTCTCCAACTAATGCAAAAAATATTCCATAATCCTTTTAAAACTCATTGAAAATTAAAAAATTTTAGGAAAATAATTTTTCTGAAAAAAAAAGTAAGAAAAATGTCATTTGGAGCTTAAAAAAGCAAAGTTTTTTTTTTTAAAAAAAAAAAGAGGCAACCCGTGAACCGGCCGGGTGGCACTGGTTCACCTCGGGTTGATCGGGTCAACCTCGGGTCAGACCGGGTCGGAACAGTACCAATCTATTAGCTGAACCGGACCGGTTAGTTGACCGGTTCGTCAGTTTCCGATCCGAACCGGCCGGTCCGGTTTCATGAACAATGACTTAATGGCGACTTGAGGTTGAGGAGTGGGAGGCTAGGGTTGAGACTTGAGAGACACATGAGAGTGGTGGTTGAGACTTGAGATTGAGGAGAGGAGAATGAAGCCACACGTTATGGGACAAAAGAGAACTCAGAATATTAAAGGCCTTGAGCGTTGAGCCCTTGAGGATTAGGCTACACATACTAACACACACACTCACACTTTGCCCATCCGTATGGAATTAGTCCGAAAGAGAAATAAATGGGCTCATGGGCCTTTGCCCTTTGGTCTTTAGTGGTTTAGCCTAACAAGCCTGCACTATGACTATGAAAATAGAAGGAAATAAAACTGATAGGGAATAATATAAAACCAGTATCCATAACCGATTTTTTTTTCAACAAACCGCACCGATAACCGAAACACCGATATAACCGAATTTAAAAACCGAAAAAAACCGAATTACCGAAAAAACCGAATTAAGTTCGGTTCGGTTCGGTCTTCGGTTTCAGTTTAGTTTTGCTCACCCCTAATTGAAGGAGAGGTAGAGACGAGTCGCCGACGCCGAGATTGGAGGCTTGGAGATGGAGAGGGTGATTGAAGAAGAAGAAGAAGGCGGCCCTGTCGAGGGTCGGCCAGGGTTCAATTGAAGGCCAGGACTGGACATTTTGGCTTTTGTGAAGAAGTCATTTGATAAAAAATTGAGCTACCCCGCCAATCCATTTAAATACTCGCTGATCATATATATATATATATATATGGCATTTTTGGATTTTTCATATTAAGAAAAATCTTCAATCGTTAATTTTTTTTATAAAATTCAATAACTTTTTAATTTTATTATTGTTATTTAATACCACATACATATCTGAAATGAAATTGCATATTGTTATGAAAATTTTCTCTCTTTACTCTATATAGGAACAAAAATTTTCTTTTCTCTGTTATATATATAGGATAAAGGTCATATTTACCCCAAAAGTTTTCACTTAGGAGTATTGGATACTCATAAGTTTTTTCTTGGCACAATTTCGCTTCGAAAGTTTTCAAATCAGAGCAATTTCACCCTAACTTAACAGACACAAACGGCCATGGGGGAGAGTATTCGGGGTTTGGTGCGGTTTTCGGTGAAAACCGAAAAAACCGAACAACCGAATATAAGTCATTTTGATGATCGAACCGAAACCAAAACATTGAAGTAACCGAAACCGAACTAACTGTTTTATTTCGGTTCGGTTGTCGGTGGTAAAATTCGGTTTTTGGGCCTTCTTTTTCATGTAAGCCCCCTACCCATCCAATGTAAAACAAAATGCTACATAAGGAAAAATTCTAACATTAAAGATAATCAATGCAGACCAAGTTTTTGCAATAAAGCCAACGAACAAGAAGACATTTGACGATATTTCAGCCACAACAAAATTTACAAGCATTTAATCACTTATATTTGCCCATGGTCACAAGCATTTAACAGAATCAACAATTACTTTACTGGAGGTCTGGAGCATCAAATTGCCTAACATCAAAATACAAGCACTTAACATAAATACATAATCAGCAATTAGTTTACTGGATGTCTAGAGCATCAAATTGCCTAAATTTAAAATATAAGCTGAATCACTTCAATTCTGCTGCGGTCAGTAAAATTTAAAGTTGACCTTTTTATCAAAAGAAAGTATATTGAACATCAAAAAACTTGATATATATATCAGTCATCAGATTATGGCTTGCTCCCTGAATGGCCTCCGAATGGCACCTACAACTAACAGAAAGGAGGAAAAATCAAACAAAATAAAAGAAAAATGAAATACTACAATGATTATATTACAAGTATGACAAGAAAAATTTGCTCACAAAATCTCAAGTTTCCTATATTGCAGCTAGAAGATATCAATATTTGTCTCAAATGCAATTTTTTGCAAATCTAGCAAATCAAAAAAATGATCAGACTTCATATATCACAATAAATATAGTATTAACATTATAAACTATAAAATTGTATTCCATGAAGTATAAAAAAACATTATCAAGCTCTATCTTTTATATATCATCATCTCCTTCTTCAACAAGATATTCTAATGATTGCCTAAGCCAATCTTGAACACAAATTAAAGATTGCACAACCTTAGGAGTCAAAGAACTCCTAAATGAATCTAGAACTCTTCCTCCCGTGCTGAAGCCTTAATGTGGATTCTAAGGCAGCCATTGAAATTGGCATAGCCAAGACATCTCTTGCTACTTGAGAAAGAACAGGAAATCTATGGCTATTTAATTTCCACCAATCCAAAATATCAAAATCATCTTTTCTAACTTCAATTTCTTTATTCAAATACCTATCAACCTCATTCTACTTGTCTTTTCACCCAAATTTTCATCAATGAATAATTATTCCTCCATATGAAGCAATTTTCTTATTTTTGCATTAGAATCTTCATCACCATGAAGATCTTGTGTGTCATGCAGCAGCAGCTCACTTTCAGATTGTGTTAATGGATGAACAATTTGATTATATTCATTAAACAAAGAAATCACAACTTGTTTAATTTGCATCACCAATTGTTCACTAACTATATGCAAATACATCTTAGACAAAGTAAATTGCACCCATTTTAATTTATACCGGGGATCAAGAACAATAGCAACATAAAGAAGTTTGTTCATGTTCAAAGAATCTCTCCAATATTTATTATACTTCTCTTTCATTTTGTTTGCAATGTTTGCTGTCTCTATGACATCACTCTTCCTCCACTCATCAAAAAACCGATGCAGCTTAAAAATTTCAGGGAAAAAACAGTTAGATGTCTCACATTGTTCATCCCTATTGACACAACACTGAATTAGGATTTCGGAATTTTGCACCCTCATATTGTTCATCCCTATTGACACAACACTGAATTAGGATTTCGGAATTTTGCAACACTAAATCAGAATTTCCCTATTTTGGCAGTGTTTTTAAGGGATTTTCCCATAGATAAACGACACCATCTTCAAATGTTATTTTAATCTTTTTATTTATTTTCTTAATCAAAAGATCAAAAGCATATAATCAAGTATACTGATTATGTATTACTAGTAACTAAGAAGCAATCAACAAATATGTAAAATGTTCCTTGCTAAAGTAAACTATAATGAAAACAACATAGTCATTTTTTTTAATTCCTTAGTACTCTCTCATTTTTAATTATTGTTAATAGAGTATCAATAAAAATAAATTAAAAAAATTAATAATAAATATAAAAACAATATCTTATATTTAGAATTAAGATTAACACTCATAATCCGGTTCACCGCACCTATACTCCTGTCCACTACGCTGTTGTTTTGGCCGACCAGGTGGCATTATCCCTTCCCTCCCTCGACTCACCGACCCTGCTCACATCCGTACCGAGCCTAACTCCCTCGCTTAGGAGCAACTCACTGACAAGATCTTATGTTTGTTTTAGCGATTCGATTGCTTATAAGTTGCTTTTTAATAGTGATTTACGGTATACGAAGTAAGTATGTGAGAGGAGTTGTGTCTCGATTTACGTAAAAAGTAACTTATAAGCAAATTTAAGCCCAAACAAACATGCTTATTATCGGAGGTACAGTTGC
Source organism: Inga oerstediana (assembly GCA_963210345.1). Taxonomy (NCBI): domain Eukaryota; kingdom Viridiplantae; phylum Streptophyta; class Magnoliopsida; order Fabales; family Fabaceae; genus Inga; species Inga oerstediana. Next base: position 13,863,932 of record OY723410.1, on the reverse strand, counting down.
TTTGTTTTTTTTGTTTTTTGTTTTAAAAAAACCTTCGCTCAGGTGCTGCGCATTAACGGAGGAGCAATAGGTAAAGGGGTGTTTTGGATCTGAGAGGGGAAAAATATATTCTGGGTCTTTTTTGTCTCCCCTTAGATATTAATTTTTTAATCAAGGCCAAAATTATCATTCATCTTATTTTCCTACCTCGTTTTAATCATACCAAACAAAAATTTTTCTATTAACACATTTTCCTTTTCAAGGCATACCAAACATTTATGTGACAAAATATTTTCTATTCTCTTTTTTTTCATTCCATTCCAACCCATTCTTTAAACCAAACGGGGCTCTAAGCTTGGTGTCATCCCTAGGAACTTCAACAAGTCAAATAGTCTGATCAATATTCTTATCCAAAATCCAAAAATAATACCTAAAAAGGGTTGTTTGAATTAATTTTTTTAAAAGAGGAATAAGATATTGGAGTATAACAAAAAGATGAGATACTTTTTTTATTTGTGTGTATAAAAAACTAATCTTTTTTATTTGTACAAGATAAATAAGTTTATCATACCAGAGTTAAAAAATAATGAGAAATTACTTTCTTTTTATTTTTTTACCTTGAATTTCTTTTTATTAAAAGGTTATATATTTAAATTCTTAGATTTTAATTTATAATGATAATAGTATTTAGCAGTTTTGATCCTAGATGCCTAGCCTGCGTTTTGGGTTTGGCGCATATTGCTATACCAATAAAATTTAAAAATAAATTAAACACTGCCAAGTATTAGACTGGATTTAGCTTGGCATCAAAGAATCAAAGAGTTTAATTTTTGGTTTTATCAGAATAAGACTGAAGGGTTAAATAAAAAGTAGCACTACAATTAAAAGAAGAATATTATTTTGGGTTATGGAATAATTAAAAGGTGCTACAACCTTGAAAATATTTATCATTATAAAGTTTAATTTATTATGTGTGATCAAGAAAAAATAATTATAGAATGCATCCATATTCTCCAAAAATAAGAAAAATAAAAAATTGAAATATAATATTCAGATAGACAACAACACCACTGGGCCAGAAATAAGAAAGGGTAAACAACACCATCTTGGAAGGTTATTTTAATCTTTTTCTTTGTTTTCTGAATCAAAAGCATATAATCAAGCATACTGTTTATACATTTACTAAGAAGCAATTAGCAGATATGTAAAATGTATCTTTGTTAGAGTAAACTAGAATGAAAAGAAAAATCCGAACAAATAGTCTATAATCATGTAATCATATACTCAGAAAGAGTGACACACAAGGTAAGAAGCAGAGAATTCAAAGATAAACTAGTTAAAGCTTAAGTAGCATCACTAGGAGCTTTAACAAGTCAAATAGTCTATAAGCTTGGCCCAATATGTGATATACTAGCATCCCTAGGGCCTTTAACAAGTTAAATGGTCTATAAGCTTGGTTCAATATGTAAATATGCTAAAACATATAACAAGTCAAATACTTCATCATGGAATAGGAACTTTAACATTTATTCCTGCACAAAGGAAATATTAATGGTAACTAATTGCCATCACCAAAAGATTTGATAGACCCAATGATAATCATTCCTAGCCATTTCCTCAATTAGTCCATAGAGTTCGTTTGGAGTCTTGTCCAAAGCTGAGCCACCAGCTGCTACATCAACCAGCAGTTGAGTCATGTATGATGGTCCAAATTAAAATAGAAAGGTTTTAACATCATAGAGTTTGGTAATCCATGATGGGGACATCTCTTCAACAATTCTCTGAATCGATCACACGCCTCATGAAGTGGTTCATCAACTCCTTGTGAGAAATTCACAATCTCAGTAATTATTTTCCCAGTCTTTTCATTAGGATAATACTTGAACAGAAACCGATTTGCCAGATCCTTCCAAGTTTTGATGCTGCCAGCAGGAAGATTGCGTAGCCACCTCTTAGCACCACCATTCAAAGATAATGGGAAAAGCCGTAAGTATACGGCATCATCAGAAGCACCCTCGATCTTGAATGTGGCGCAAAGTTCGAGGAAATCGGCGATGTGGTCGTATGGGTCCTCAGGTGGAAGGCCTCCAAACTGATATGAGGTTTTGATCATCATGATAAGGGTTGGATTTATCTCGAAACTGCTGGCATTAACAGGAGGCAGTGTTATACTTGAATCCAGTAAATCAATTGAGGGGACTAAAAAAAAATCCTTTATGGTTTTTTCATCTTCTGGAGGAACATTTTGGTGAATCTCAGTCTCCTTTGTTTCATTGACATCTAGAATATTGGCCATAGCTCTGCACAAAATAACAATTTCACGATAAAAAAAATGAATCCAAGAATCTCTAAGAAAAGCATTGCGCATGAATAATTAACTCTTTAAGTTGTAAATTGCAGTTGAGACAAATAAACATCAGTGAAGCACAAAAATAATGTCATGACCCTCCACAAATACTTGCAGGAATAACAACTTTTAGTTAAGTAAAGAACAGACTTCAACAAAGTAATGGAAAATCAAGTCAAAAACACATTACTCAGAAACAATACACCATACCGATACAAGAACCTTACACCAAACAAAGAGAGATACAACCCACCCACAATGGCACTAAAATCTCAACATCACAGAAATTCTAGACAAGAAACACACAGGGCTGCCAATCCTTAGAGAGGATTGGTTCTCTTCACTCCAAAGGCCTAAGCCACAACTCGAAATTCTTCCCTCCCCATCTCTGAATATTGACCCCGAAAAGTGATTATCACAACCCTTTCTCATAGACTTAGACTATAGCAGCCCTATAGCCATCTACTTCTCTATTTCTTTCCCTAAAATGGTAAGTCAAGGTTCTAACCCGCAAAAGGTGCCTTTCCCTTGCCATGTATTGTCCTAGGTTTCCAAAAGTGGTCCTAACATATACGCCTCATATCCTTTGTAATTCAATTTTTTCCTTGAATTAGACCTTAGGACAGAAGGGAGTAAGAACCAATATATAGCTGTGAAGTTACGAAAAGCATCCTGAGTTATGCTGATTCAGGCGAAATAGCACCGCGATCAATACCAAAACTTGAAACCAAATTTTCAGGTCAAAAGAATAAAGGTGCTCATGAATGTTAGCCCAAAAACACAGCAAGAGCAGTTTCCAGAATTTTCCAAGGTGAGCCCTCATTTCACAGAGTTAAAAAACAAATAGAGGAATAAGGTACACAACAGAACTAATGAACTTGAAAACTAGAGAAATTTATGCAAGATAGTACACGCATGGGCAGGCATTGTTACAAACCAGCTTGAAATAGGGCAATATGAACAGTTCCTAGAAATGTGTGATCTCTCCGTCTCAAGATGGATCCCAAAAATAACGAAAATTTCCGAATAGATACACAATCATATTTAATAAAACAAAGCAAGATTTGATAGTAATACTTTCCAGTAAAATGTCAAAGGTAGCGCACAAATGCTGTCACTCAGATTAAGGCAATCTAGCCTTACAATGAGATTATAAGAACAAGTTTCTACCGATATACAGCCACAACTGTAAGACCCTGACACACGTTGCAATCGGAATTTAAGAAATAAGTCGAAACTCGATATAGCAGTCCAAGTAGGGTAAGAGAAGGAAGAAGTTGCTGAAAATGGTTTCGAACAGAGAGGAACGAGCTTCGAGCTTCCCAGGCCGTGACTAGTGTCGATGGTGTGGGCTGGGTAGGTTTGTTCAAAACCCGGGTCGGGATTGGATCCCCCAATCCCTATTTTGGTCCTAGTATGCATCCCGATCCGGCTTAGTCCCGATCCCAGTAATCTTAGATCCAAAGCTGAGAAATCTCGGTTTTAAAAAAAAAAAATAAATTTAAGATATATTATTATATTAATTAAATTTTTTATAATTTAATATTTAAATTTTAAAACGATTATTTAACATCTAACAAAGCTATAATAATGACACAACTTGATCTAAAATTGAAGAATATCATTATCACTACCACCACCACCACCACCATCATCTTCATTATTATCTTTATACATTATATAGTTAGGATTAGTATAACAATATACATGATTTAACTCTAACTAAGGATGTGATACACATCTTATCAAATGATAAATTAATTTATAGGGTACAAAATATAAAAAATAAAAGGATAATTTAATTTATAAGATAAATTTTTTTTTTTAAAAAAACCTGGATCGAGATCAGGACTAGGATCTCAAGGGTGATCCCGATTTCGGTCTCGGTTCTAATTTATCTCGATCCACCGGGACCGGAAATTTTCAAGATTAAAATATATAGAATCAGGTTAGGACAATCAGAATCGGGATACTTTGAATACCTTAGACTGTATGCGAAAGGAAGCGTTGTTCGAATTCCCTGTGCTGCTCTACAATACCAAGCGATCGCGTTTTATTGCGTGCCTAGTTTCCTATTTACCTAATGTTTTTCCAACATTTAGACAGCAAGCTATACATCTTCAAGTATTGTATATTAAAGTGATAATTGTTATAGTAGTATATCTAGAGACATATAATGTTAGGTATTATGATTATTAAAATATGTTGATAAAGTTAAAAACATGTGACTATAATATGCTAAAAGTTAAATGGAACTAATTTGATTTTCATTGTAAAAAAAAATGTCCTAAATTGTTTTTGGATATAAAGAGAAAAAATTAACAATCTTATCACACATAAAAATCAAAATATTAAAACTTGCCAGTAAAGATAAAACTCAAAAAGCAACAACTGTATTAAACTCTTTTTTTTGGGCGACAAAGATACGAATCATATTGTAATCAAATAAAGATATATAGTCTTAGAAATAGAGCAGAAACAACTAAACGAATAGAAGCCACATAAAATTCTAAAAAGGAAGCAAACATACTATAAGTCACTAACAACAAGATCCAACTAGAGCTTAATACCAAATAAAGGGAAAGACATGCTAGCAAGGCCAGCAACTATGATGAAGGTCGATATACAGGGTGAGACACTTCCGATGAAGCTTTAGTGATCCATTTGGCTACCAAAGTTGCTTCTATGGGAACACATATCTAAGGATGGTTCCTGATAAATTTCCTTGAGGCCAGAATATTCTCAAGGATACTAACATTCAGAACCATAACAGAGTAAGCATAGTCAGCATAAAAGTAAATAAGAGAATTGTCAACACCCATTAACATTTCAATACACGCAGAGTGATAAAGACACAGTTCCACAGGCATACAGAAATAATATAAATATATTGATATTAAGTACATGTTTATATAAAGAATTTATCCCCCGCAGGGTTTGATAATATTTACAATTTATCCAAATATGTCCAAAATAGAGGCCACATATAACCACTAGCCAAATTATTGGGTTTCGCACCCTCATTTGCCCGTATCGGCTGCCTTTCCCTTGGAGCTGTTAGCTCCTGTTGGAATTTTGCTTTTATGAAAAAGGGTGAGATTCCAAGAAATTCCAGTAGCAACATACTATAATTCATAGAAAATGCGATAAATAAATATGCCAAATACCAGATAATGCAATATCATACTAACACATAACTCAGTTCAAATTCACAAAGTCCAAATTCATGAATATTCACCATTTTTGTGAATTTCTCAAATAATTACAATATATTTGGTGATAATAAAATTTAGGGTGTTACAAGAATCACAACTCCTGTCTAAAAATAAACAGTAAGGCAAATGTGATATACATTGAACTGGCCCATTGCTAGCCCAAAATTGAACAGTGTTAAGATAAACACTGAATAGACACGCCTTAAGCCATTGATGAACAACATGTACAAACCTCCTGAACAGGAATACATTGATGATTCTAAGTTGAAGAGTGACTGACCATAGAGCTTTGAACAACATACCAATTAACATTCCTCCCACATAGAGATGCCTCAATCAAATCATAACAACTCTTAGAAAATCATTCAGGGGACTCGTTTACACCACTATGATCATTCATCCCAAATCTCCCCCTACTAAAGATCTTCTACTCCAGTTCTATCAGGACAGAGACATTATGTTGAGAAAACCTTATCTTGGAGTATGCCTAGAATTGAGTATAAGGACAAATCGTTGCCCAATAATGCCAGATTAGCCTGACAACATCTGGGTTTATATCTTCTAAGCAAGCATCATCACTCAACATAATGACTCCATCATCAATAAAAATGATCCCACTATTCTCAATACTCAATCGCAAAAACTTATCAGCAGAGAGACATTGAAAGTTGAATACAACACTAACCTTAGACTCCCGGGCTCTCAGCATTACTACTAAAAATTGTTGCTCCTCCACTTTTGCAATGCCTAGATAAACAAGTAGACCCCAAATCTCACCTACTAGTTCCTTTGTCGAAGCTCTCCTAGTGATTGTGAGAGCAAAAAATCCCCACCTCAATCTATCTACCACTACCGAGATGCCTGAAGGCACCCATCGGAGGTCACTAGCAGAGGCCATCGCACAATTTCGAGAAGACCGAGCCTCCGCTTGTCGAGCCACACGTTCTCCCTGCACATCGTCAACGAAGATCAATTTTGCTGCCCTAGTATTAGAATGCCACGACACAGGGAAGGCACCAGGAAGCTCCATGGAAAACTCCACCAGCCAGTGAGAAGCATTCGCCCAAGAATCCGGGCAACCTATCTTGACGCTGCAAGATAAAACCCTAGGAGAGGGAGAAAATCCCAAATCAGGAAAACTATTGGTAACAACTATATTAAACTCAATGTTAAGAAAGAAGTTGTTAGTGCAAGCGTTTCACCCAAGAGGGGGGGTGAATTGGGTGATACCAAAAATTTCGTTGCGTATAAGAAAATTGACAGAATATTTAAAGCAGTTGAGATCAAAGAGAAATATCACCGAAGTGTATACCGGGAGTTATACTGATTCGGCCACAACTACTTTGACCTACGTCCAGTCCTCAGAGCGTCTCTGAGAGTTTCACTATATTCTCTAAGATTCAGTGGGTTCTTGGTACCTCAGTACACAGCAAGTTCTTTCACCTGGACACTCGCTTCCCCTTACACGTTGTAATCAAATCCCCAATTCAAGGTTCCACAACCTTAAGCTGTCTCAATAACAAATATTGAGTTTGAAATGAAAAACTCCCTCACAGAGCAAAAATATATAATCACTGAAGTACAATGAATGAGTATAAGAAGACAAAGCACTAAGAGTGTGTTAATCAGTGTATGTTCGTGTGTTCTCAGTTCTTGTTTTCTGCTCTTTGAATGCTCCATATATATAGATGATTTGTAGTGTCTGATGGAAGTAATTCAAATGTGTTCGTTAGAGTCGCGCAACAACAGTTGACCATTCTTCAATTTTGAAAACTATCCGTTTGCGGTAGGTAGCGATAGGTGAACGTTCGGACTTTTATTTGACTTTTCACTTCTGGCATGATCTCTTCATTGTTTCTCTGCAAATGTGCTTAAAATACTAGTGCAATAAAGAGTTAATCATATAGATAACAAATCAATAATTATTCAATTAAAAAATGATTTCTGGACTTCATTACTCGAGTGATCATGTTTGTTACTCGAGTAGTCCCTCGAGTAAACCTATAAAAAATATGGCAGTGAGTAATTCAACATTTTACATAAGATATTACTCGGGTAAGACATGGAGTGAGATATATCACAAACCTTGGAAATACCTGATTACTCGAGTGGCTACTCGAGTGACTATGTCTTTTCCTTGTGAGTTACTCGGGTGCTTTCTCCAGTAAGCCTATTACTCGAGTGGTTACTCGAGTGGCCATGTTGTTTCCTCAAACCTTACTTGAGTGACCCCTTGAGTAAATTCCAAATAACCCTGCAGATTACTTGATTACTCACTCGAGTAATTGCATCAAATTCTTGGTCGAGAGTCCTTGTTCTTTGTTTACCTGATTACTCGAGTGACCTCTCAAGTAATGCTTCAAATAACTCTGGAGATTACTGGAGTGCTCTCTCGAATAATGTCTTTTTCTCACCTGGTTACTTGAGTGGCTACTTGAGTAATATGTTGCATTTCTTGGGCGAGAGCTACTGGAAGATTTTTGACCTGGTTACTCGAGTGGCTACTCGAGTAATGCCTTTTTCTCATATGTTACTTGAGTGGTTACTCGAGTAAGGGTCTATATAATTTTGCAGATTACTTGAGTGGCTACTCGAGTAACATCTTTCAAATTTTGGCAGTGCTTTCGAAAATATTTTCTTTTGACATTACTCGAGTGCCTACTCGAGTAACAATGTTCCTTACTCGAGTAGTCACTCGAGTAAACATAGACAAAGACTGCCACTGAGGTTTTTCCTTTGCTTTTTCTCTCAGGTCTTCTTCATTACTCTAGTGCTTACTTCAAGTAATGCTTTGCCTTTTATTTACTTTGTTCAAATTCATTTGTTATCATATCCTCTTTTATTATTAGTCCAATCTTTGTTATCATCAAAACATATGGGATCTAACAGAAGTCACATTCATTGTCTTGTCACTTAATAGGTCAAATTTAACCTCTGTTAGCTGCCAAAAAAAAGTATTATTGGGATATACACCGTCATAGGTCATTATAATGATTTCAAACATGAGTCATTATAATAATTTATTATATTAAACGGACAACATCAAGAGTGAGGTGTTGGGATGTTGTAAATGAATCGGAGTCAGGCTTAGGTTGATATGACAGCCAGGACACTGGGCCCAAAAGTGGGTAGAGTGTTATATCCCATATTAGCTGGAGAGGGAACGAAAGGCGCCTTATAAAAGTTTGAATACGTCCCCTCTCAACTCGTTTTAAAGCCATGAAGGGGTAACGAGCCCCAAAACGGACAATATTGAGAATGAGATGCTGGGATGTTACACTAATGATTCCTACCGCGGTAAGCATTGGCTGAAGACGACAGTGCCTTTAACAGAAATGTCAAAGGATAGGGTGTGAGACTTGCCATCGTAATTGTCATAAACAATAAATGTGTGGAAGAAATAGGTGTCATTGGTTAGATAGGGGATTAGATAGCAATTCTTCTTGTGAAGCAAAGAGTCTTCTTGTAGGGGTAATGGAATCGAAGTGGCTCGAAGATTGTGAAGGTAGAGGGAGCCGAGAGGAAGAGAGAGGGAGAGTGGGTACCTTTTTTAAATTTTTCCATGTGTAATATTAAATGCCATGTGGCGATAAGAAGACAATGAGGTGGCTTGTTGAGTGCCATGTGGAGTGCTACGTGTCAGTTAACAGTCAAACATAACCTTGACCAATAGCTAGGGTGAAGTAGCTAGGGTGAAATTGCTACATTTTGGTTATTTCCAAAACAAATTTGCTCCTAAAAAAACTTTCAGATATCTAGTGTTCTTGGGTGATTACTTCTGAGGCAAAAATGAGCCTTATCGCAATTCAAAATGACCTCTCCATTGGTGCAACAATAGATTGAACATTGGGCTTGCACTTGCACAACTATCTCACAACAAATTTAAGTTTCAAATTTTGAAACCCCAAAAGTACTTAAAAATGTGATTTTTTGTAAGTTGAGATAAAATTTCTTTTATACATACTCATTTATATATAGAATGTTAGATGTATTATTTATTGAAAAGAAAAGAATGTTAGTTGTACTACATGCCTCTAGTTCTTAATGTAAAATATATTTTGTTTCATTAAAGTGGATCTTATATTAAATATCAAAGAGGTAGAGGTAGTGCTGTTAAATTCATCTAAAATTCAATAAAGTGAAAGAAGATAAGCATTTATGGCATTATGACGGAATCCAGATATTGAATGGCACTTAATGGATATATAGAATTAAAGACGCAGAGAGGTTATATGTGTGTGTGTGTAATATACATATATATAATATACAATCACTTGGCTAACTTCTCGCCATAACTATCAACACAACGGTATGGCTTGTCCTATTACTCCTAGGGGTTGGAAATTGGCTAGGCTAGGCTAGGCTAGGCTAGGCTTTACCTAAATAAGCATGGGCCTGTAACAGAGATTCAAAGCTTGAGCCTGTATGTAGGCTTTTTTTTAGACCTGAGCCTGGGCCTTCAAAAGGCCTGACAAGGCCTGAAGCCTGTTTAAAGGCCTACTTAAATAATGTAGGTTTTTAAATAGCCTTTAAAGCCTATGTCCCAAATTCATATATAACCCTTCACATTTATATACAACCCTACATTATGTCTTAAAAGCCTAATATCTATTCTCATAGTAATATTAGGGCTTCGTAAGGAAAAGAAAAGAATGTCGAGTGACAACAATTGTCCGAGCAAATAGGAATACAAAAAATTAATCTTCTGTTGACTAATGAGATATATTTTTTAAAATTGACTAAGCATAACAAATAACATACAAAACTAGATTTTACCTATTTTACTTTTCCCACGTAAATTGGGACAAACTCCTCGTGCTCAGATTATAATATTTTATTTGACACTAAAATAAACTAATAACAATTATTATGCTTCAGTGAATGGTGCAAATTAGGGGAGAGTGAGTGAGTTAGTGTTGCCATCTCGAGCGATTGAAGAGAAAAAATGCAAGGGTGAATGATTTATGCGAAAGTAATGGTTGAGTGTAATGATGATGTGATATGAAACTTAGAATTAAGGTTAAGTTAATAAATTTATAAATAATTTTATAAATTATTTAGATTATATTATATATACTTATGTAATAGTATACATTAAAAAAAAAAAGCTAAATAGGCCAGGCCTGTAGGTTTGTAGGCTAGGCCTTATGAGAATAGGTCTCACAATATGCTTGAGCCTGGCCTATTTACTAAATAGGATAAGCTAGGTTTTATGTAGGCTAGGCTGTAGGCCCCTGTTAGGAGCTTGACCTATTTCCATCCCTTTACTCCTACAGTTCTCTCCTCTTGCTTCATGCTTCTGGCTTCTCTGATCATCATCACATCGGGTGTGTTCTTATGTTCTTGTTGGTCTCAGTTTTTCAGATTTCACACACACGCAGGGGATCGATTTTACTATTTTAATATTGCTGTATATTCAATATTTCATCTGCTTATACTTCATATAAGTATTTTTTTTCACAAAATACTTCATATAAGTATTCAAGATATAAAATAAGCATTGGGTTAAAGGGTATTTTTATTTATATATAAATTATTTTGTGGGGAGTACAGTTGGGTATTTTAAATTATTCGTTGGAATAATATTATCTCTTAAGTGTCCAAATCATTGCAATGTCACTTATGGACTAATTTCGTCGTTAACTTCATATATTGGCTTTAAGTTAAGGCACATTTTTGCAATTTTAATTTGCTTGTAAAATATTCATGAAGGAGTAATTGATACTCTGAAGTCTGAAGTTTAATAATTTGAAACAATTGACACCCCTATATTTTCTCATTAGCTCATATGTCATCATGATTAGGGCACCGATCATATGTTTTTGGAAAAATTACATTTAAATTCCAAAGAAGCAGGGAAATAAAAAATGGTTTCATGAAGTTGTCAATGCCCACTCCTAGAATTTTTAATGGAATTATTTTTTCATTTTGTAATTTCAAGGGATCATTTTTTTATTTTTTTTTCTTTTTGGGACTTGAGTGTAATTTTTCCTATATTTTTCCAACAAAGGTATTCATTGCTTAAAAAAAAAGTCCATCAATCGGAATTAACGACCAGTTTACAAAGTCAATCTATTGTTGACAAAAAGGAAAAAAAAAAAAGCAAAGGCCATAAATTGATAGATTTTTTACTTAGGGCTGTTTGGTTCAAAGTGGCGGTATGGAAGGGGAGGGAATGGAAGGAAAGGATAGGAAGTCACCTTATTTGGTTTAGTTGGAGGGGGGAAGGGGACACTTTTTTAATGATTCTTTGTTTGGTTTAAAAGGGGGATGGAAGGGGAAATAATAACTAATTTACCATTTTATCCTTATATATTAGCTTACATATTTTTGTTTATATAAATAATTTAAATTAATTTTTTTTTGAAATAAAAATTATTTAAATTTGTTTACACCTCTATATGAAAATTGAAATTTATTTTACCAAGTGAACACAAATTTATTTTAATTCACACTGTTGGAATTATTAAAACAATGATTGGTAAAAGAAAGCAAATGGATATTACAATTTTATGTAAGAAGTATCAGACTTTAATAACTTATTTCATTCAATGGATATAAAAAACTATAACTCTTCCGATGCTCCTTTTGTCTTTGACATAACCCTTGTCAATGAGTTTCCAGCGCTCCTTTTCCAAATGGAGAACTTCTACATCCCCTTCATCATATAATATCTTTTACATGACATGAAAAAGAAAATTGCATCTTGGTTGCCAAAACTTTTTTATGAAAGTCAAATGTTTATCTGCACTGTAACATTACATAAACTCCACAAGGCTATGATGGCTAGCTCTGATGCTAGTACTGTAAATGAAGAGATACCAAAGCCAACGAAAACTGTTATTCTAATAAAAGCCGTTATAAAGTCAGTAACAAAAAAATTTATTGAATGCATGTTAATTAGGGAATGACTATAATGGAATGAATATGTGCATGGGTCACAATATCACACAGGACGTCATAACTGATAACTGTAATGATCTCAGGTTTTTATATTTTATAGAGATGTTGATGAATATATATATATATATATATGCTGGGTGATTAGAAGGGTCGCTTTCCCAAGTTTAATTGATATGGGAAATAAATGAGGGGCACTATAAGGAAGGAGTAGGAAAAGAAGTGGTGGTGTTGTTGCAAGAGAAGTCCACGTCAGTAGTGGGAAAGCCAGAAGGCATCCAAGGGATGGCAGGATGGAGCTTCTTTCCCCTGCTCAGGGGTATCATGGAAATATGAAAAAATGATGGGGGCAAAATAGTTACAATATTTTGCTTCCCCATAAACCCCCCAATTTAGAGGGAACAAAAATGAGGGAAGGGGAGGGATTCGGAACCCATTTTTTAGCTCTCCTTCCCTCCAATTTTTCATTCGAATAAGGAAGGGGTTCATTTTTCATCTCCTCCTATCCCGTTCCCTCCAACCAAACAGGCCCTTAAAGAACCTAGTTGGCATGTAATGTGACACCCTGAAAATGATGACATATTTTGGTAAAAAAGAAGGTACAAATTTCTCCCCGTTATTAAAGTTTAAGGCGTTGGTTACTCATATCTAAATGTTAATTTAAAGGCAACAATGTTCTTTTAATCTTAATTCAATCTTAAAATTAACAATCAACAAAAGTGTCTATTCAAGGGATGAAATTGCATTGATTTTGACACTTAAGGTGTAACTATATTACTTCAATAAATAGTTTAGAATAACTGGTGCTTCTCATAAAACAATTCCCCAATAAACAGTTAGGATATACTTTGAACCAAAAAAAGATTAGAAGCCTCTTGACTATATAAAATTTATTCATCTCGTATATTCCCAGATATTTTTAACACTGTACTTATTATGTATTAACTTTGATTACATTTCCCATTTTTAGAAGTTGGACAATTGGGTGCAAATTTCACCACAAAAAATCTAGGCAAAAACGAATTCCCTTCAACAGATCGGATATTTCCGATGCCATCGCCGCCGCCGCCAAAGCCACTAAAAGTAAAAACATTCAATGTAGGGATAGGAATTTGCAGTTCTAGATGTAATGAGACATGTTGTAATGCTACATGTGCTGAAAGCCTGAAAGATACCCAGGACCATTGGAAGGCCAAGGATATTGTCAAAATCTAGTGCCACTATGTAGTGGTTGTATTTCTGTGTTTAGGTGATGAGGAAGTATATAATATATATCAAATATGCATGAATTGATATGTTAAATAAAATAAAATAAAATTTATTTATTTATGCATATGCCTGACCTGGCACACTGACATAGCTTGAATCAATTTTTAATATATATATATATATATGTATATATTAAATTTATAGGAATGACATTATATATGTTTATGCGCTAGTATGGCATGAGGGGAGGGGAATTGGCCCAAATAAAAAAAGAGGGAAGGGAGGGAAAGTGAGCGAAGTGAAAATTTTTTAGAGTTGGACTTAAAATTAGGGTTAAAAGTTTTATTTCCGATTCTTTAATATTACATTTTTTTCTTTATTAAAATTTTGTAATCTTATATTTTTAATTTTTTAAAATTCAACTCATAAAATTTTTTCGTCCACTCTTTTAAATCCGTGGTACCAAATAGGCCATAAGTTGTCACACATGCCCTTTTTTTTTTTGATAATACATGGCGAAATATCCTAAGGACTCCTAGCCAGCGTCTGTGTGGGCATCAGCATCAAGAATTCGCTGTAATTCACATGTAGGTGATAGCAAGTGATGGAAATTAGGTATCATTCCCAAAGCTTGTTTAGCCAATAGATCTGTAGCCTTGTTGGCAGACCGAGGTATATGAGATAACTGCACTACCCATTCCCGCAGCAGCATTGAATTTACTTCTACTAGAAGTGCACTATCCGGGTACACTTTAGGCACAACATCACTTAACAGACTAATAACTTCAGAGGCATCAGACTCTACCAACACTCGTCGTTCTCCACTATCCCATGCAAGCTTCAAGCCCATCAATACCGCCCAAATTTCAGCAGTAAGACTGTCCCCATGCAACATTTTACATAAGAAACCAATCTTTGAAATCCCCCTCAGAATTTCTTATGACCCCTCCATAACCCATACCACAAGAACTTGAATAAGCACCATCAACGTTAAGTTTCACCCAGCCAGTAGAGGGAGGTTGCCACTAGGTCGTAGGATCCGCTACTCTTTGACCACTAAGATTAATACCCTTTAAAGTCTTCCTGGCATTATCAAGACTCGCAAGCATAGATATTGCTCTTTGTTTCACAGATTCTATATTACTCTCCTTTCTTTCAAACACTAAAAGATTCCGTCGTTGCCAAAGCAACCAACAAATAGTCGCAAACATACTGCTCCAGTCATCATTCCTCATACCAATAGATTGTTTCAGATTATATTGCAGCCAATCCTTTAACCCCAAGTCAAAAAATTTACGCTTTGCTGATGGTTTAATCAAATTAGTCCACATATTTCTGACATCTTCACAATCATGAAGTATGTGTGTCTGATCTTCAGCACTATTGGGACATCTCGAACATACCGTATCATGACATAGTCCTCGTCTCGCACGCTCTTCATTAGAAAGGAGCCGATTATGCATAGCTAACCACATAAAGGTCTTTGTCCGTTGCAGTGTGTTTAACTTCTAAATCCTTCCCCATATAGGGTTAGCTCCTTCTTGCTCATTCGTGATAGATCGGTAAGCAGATCTAATAGTGAATTCCCCACTTCGGTCATGCCTCCAACGCACAGTGTTAGTGGCAACATCTAATTCACTACCTTGTAAGATGTGCTCCCACACATCCCGAATTCCCTTCCAAGTGTTGGACCCTGCCCTTTTAATATTAATAGAAGGCATTAAATCATCTCCACATTTATACTTGCTCCGGATTACTTTTACCCACAGATCGTCACGTCGATGAATAAGCTTCCATCCAAGCTTCATCATGTACGCTTGGTTCTGGCTATGTAAGTGTTTTAATCCCATACCCCCACTCTGTTTAGGCTTACATAAAGTCTCCCATGACACCAAGTGCATACGACGCTTTGTTTCAGTAGATCCCCAAATAAAACCCCGGTTGCTCTTTTCAATAGTTTCACACGTACCTACTGGTAAAGCTGACGTTTGCATGGTATATCCTGGTATTGTAGATGTCACAGCAGATACAAGAGTAGATCTCCCGGCTAATGAAAGGGAGGTTGCTTTCCAGTTTGATAGTCGCCTTCTCACTTTGTCTACCACATCTTGAAACCTATCCTTTGTGACCCTTTTATGATGTAAAGGAACCCCAAGGTATTTCCCCAAGTCTGCTACCACTTGAAATCCCAATGTTTCACTTAACTCAACACGTCGGTTATGATTGACATTTTTTGAGAAAAAAACGCGAGTTTTCCCGGCATTCACTTTCAATCCCGAGCTTGCACAGAATTTATCTAAGCACCTTCTAACTTCATATGCTTGCTTTATAGACGCTTCCACAAATAAAATAATATCATCAGCAAAAAACAAATGAGAGATAGGAGGGCCATGTTTACATAACCTTATGGGAATCCATTTTCGTTGATCCATACGCTCCTGGATGAGGTGAGCAAGTTTCTCCATACATAAGACAAACAGGTAAGGCGATATTGGATCTCCTTGTCTAACACCTCTAGTGGGAGTAATTAAACCTGCTTTCCCTCCATTCCAAAGAAGCTCCATTGAGGTAGAAGAAATACATCTAAGTATAAGCTCCACTATGTGTGATGGAAGGTGCAATTCCATAAGACAAGCCCTGAGAAACTCCCAATTCACCCTGTCATATGCTTTCTCAAGATCAATCTTTATTGCCATGAATCCCTTCTTTCCAGACATTTGTCTCATAGAGTGGATAACCTCTTGAGCAACAATAATGTTATCAGAACTATGACGTCCCGGAACAAAACTACACTGATTTGGGCTCACTACCTTTGGCATGACACTTTTTAACCGGTTCGCAATGATCTTCGTAATCGTTTTAAAAATAACTTGCACAAACTAATTGGCCGAAGATCTTTCAACTCCTCTGGATGATCTTTCTTGGGAATTAAGACAACAAGAGTGTGATTAATACTTCCCACATCAGCTTCTCCTCTCTATATCTTTGTAATTAACTCATTTACAGAATGCTCCACAACTTTCCACTGGCTCTGATAAAATAAAGCGTTTAAACCATCCGGGCCTGGGGCTTTCAATACGCCTATACTAAACATCGCATCTCTAATCTCCATAGCCATTACCTCTCTTCCTATAGAGTCAATTTCATCAGCTTCTAAATCTTGGATAAGAGACCCCACACAAAAGAGGTTCTTGAACTAATCCTTTATCTTGAAAGAGATCCGCAAAATAAGTGGTGGCTTTATTCTGGATCTCCTTCACATCAAGGATCCATTCTCCATCCTCACCCTGAAGAGTCCCAATAAAATTACTCTTCCGTCTGCTATTTGCTTTTGCATGGAAGAATCTTGTATTCTTGTCACCATTTACATACCAGTCAACTCGTGCCTTCTGTGCCCAGATCAATGAGTCTTGCAGTAAGACATCTTCTAATTCTTTCCATAATTGAGCTTGTACACGAATTAAGTCATTCGATAGCCTAGTCCTCGTCTCTACTCGTGCTATCCCATTTAACCTCTGTAACAGTTTATATTTCCTTTTATTAGTAATACCAAAAACATTTTTATTCCATTCAACGCACGCAGAAGTAAACTTGTTGACGGTCTCATTCCAATGCAGCTTCGAATTCCAATTCTTCACAGCAAATGGCTCAAAATCATCATGCATAACCCAAGCAGCTAGAAATCTAAATGGTTTATCCATTCACCATGGTTGCTTCATCCCATCCAAGTTTAATAATATATGCTTATGATCCGACTTATACCATGGGAGGTGAGTAACTATTGCATTCGGAAAGGCTTCCATCTAGCTTAAAGAGCTTAAAACTCGATCAATTCTACTTTCACAATCAGTTCTGTGCCATGTAAACATAGGACCCAAAAAACCCAGATCACTAACGACAACATCTTGGACAAAACTACCAAATTCAATGTCAGGTCCTCTGCCTGTTCCACTCGAACTTCTCTCGTTAGCAAGAAGAGTGGCATTGAAATCACCCCCTAAACACCAAGCACTTTGAACATTTTGCCCAATATCACGTAGTTGATTCCAAAGAACCCGACGTTGAGCACACAGAGGACTAGCGTAAACTACTGTCATGTCCCATGTCTTACGCTCCTGGTTCTCTAAAGAAAGATGAATGAACTGCGAGGTTTTCACTACAACCTCTACCTTCTTGAATTTGTGGGACCATAAACACCAAATACCACCTTTAAAGTCCACAGCATCCGCTACTTCAAAAAACTGAAATCCAAGTTGCTTGGCAATATTTATAGCTTTTTCACCACTACACCTTGTTTCCAGAAGGGCAATAAAATCCAAATTATGATATTTCACCATCTCACGAATAAAGTTTGGGAAAGATCGTGAACTTGTTCCGCGTACATTCCAAATGAGGAAATTCATGGAGAAACTTGAGAAGGAGAGGAGGTCGAGTTCCTCCTTAAAATCTCTGTATCATCTTCCATAACAGATATTTGATCAGATTCAGCCGAGTCTAAACACAATTCCCTGATAAAATTTTCATCATCTCTCATACAATCGTCTTCGTTTAGCGTCACCCCAATCCCTTCTGTTACTTGATCAGTGTTTGTTTTGACCTGTAGCGATAGTGGGGCATGTGTGTTGCCATCTTTGTCCCCTTCATTGGACTTTAAGATGGACTTCGGCCCACCATTAAGAGAAGAGAACGAATTTGTAGACATGAGGGCCCCTTTATTGTCATTATCCTTTATAGAAAGTTTTTGACCAAATGATTTCATCAAATTCTCTTTCCCACGTGGTTTCATTTTCATGCTTACTTTTCTCTTCTTTCCCACTGGGACCCACGCACGTGCAGGACCATTACTTATATCCACGTCAAAGTATCGGTTATCCTCTGCTTGTGTCTTCTTCTGACTCAACTTCTGATTTATCCTTTCCTTATCTATTGACCCACGAGGTCCAACCTCTCGCTGCAATAACTTAGAAGCAGATCCCCGATTTTTCAATCTCAACAAAGAAGGGGTCCCTTGTGTTCCTGTGTTTATATGCTTATTGCTAAAATCCTGCTTAATGAGCATGTGTGGCCCATAATCTCCTCTCTTAGCTCCGTAATTTGCGCTTGTGCTGGTGTTAGTCGTTGGATCAACCGGTGAACTGCTCGAGGTGGATATCGACTGCAAATTCCTTTCAGAAGACGTTTTTGTAGAATTTTCCGGCACATCGGCTTCCTTGCTCCCCATACTCACCTCCTTTTGAATTTCCTCCTGTTTCTCCATACACTGATTTATGTGATGGCCATACTTACCACAGTGAAAGCAAACAAGATGAAGGCCTTCATATTCAATCCATTTTTCCTCTCCAAAGTGGTCAAAAGCCGGGAGAAGTGGTCTTTGTAAATCAAGCTCTACACAAATACGAGCAAAGCCTCATTTCTCCGAAAAAGCTGTAGTACGATCAATCTTGAGAGTTCGTCCAACAAGATTTCCTAATCGCCGAAGAGACTCAACATTATATAATTCTGCTGGAAGATCAGGAATTCTAATCCATGCTGCAATCCGTTTCTGATAGTCAGCTTTCCAAGGGTTAAAGTTCGGTCTCCATCGCTGAACCATAAGATAATGATCAGCAATCATCCATGGACCTTCTTGCAATGCAAAATCCATGTCCTCCCTTGTTGAAAATGAGACGATAAGATAACCATTACTAAGAGGCATGACCTTTATAGGCTTCCTTGGTTCCTTCACCCACATACGCTCCATCCTTTGGCGCATAAATCCTTCCTGAAATGATTTACCTAGCAGCTTAACGATGAGGGAGTTCATATAAGGCTTACACCAGTTTGGTCTCTTCTACGTTAAACGAGGGAGAACATCTCATTTTGTTAAAATTATATATTTTATAATTCTTAAAATATTGAAAACCTTTTTCACGGTCCTCTTCAAATTCCAATGAGGTGTTACAATAATTCAAAAGTGAAATCATGATCTAATTGATCATGATTAAATTAATTTACCTTAATTATATTATTTAAGAATAATTTTGAAAAACAAAATTAATTTAAGATATTAAATGAATAAATATTTAAAAATATTTATTAATATTTTAAAACTGAAAAATATTTCTATAATGTATACTCGTATTTATTTAAAAAATTAAAATGTACAATCAAAAAAGTCAACACATGAGTAATTGATTAGAAATTTTATTTTTAATTAAAATACAAATCAAAGAATTATAGGAGCTGAGCAATCGGATTTAAATTTTACTGCCTTAAACTTGGGTGGACGTCAACTTGCATCGACAAATCAAACAATTTCCGGCGTCACCACCTCTGCCAGAGAAGCCGACAAACACTGTGGGGTTAGGTATCTGCAGTGATCGATGTAGTGACCCATGTTGTAATACTACGTGTGCCCAAAAATACCAAGGAGGCCAAGGATATTGTCAAGATATAGTGCCACCTTATAGGAGTTGTATTTGTGTATATAAGTGTTAAGTGGTAAAGCCCTTAACCCACAATGACTGAATAATACTTCTTATTGATTAAATCACAAAATGTACACACTTATACAAGATGAGATGACTACCTCTATTTATAGGCAATATAAACATCGGGCCCATAGTATACAAAGCCCAATTAACCAATGATCATAATTGTATCTTATCTAATTTCTATACCCCCTTCAAGTTGGGGGCTAAACAAATCGATAGCTCCTAACTTGCTAAGTATTCGATCTAGTATTTCTTTACCTACATCTTTAGTCAAGATGTCTGCTTCTTGACTATGTGAACGAACATGCTGTAAGGTAATTACCTTTTCCAAAACCTTCTCCCTAACAAAATGAAGGTCTATTTCTATGTGTTTAGTTCTTTCATGGAAAACCGGATTGGCAGCAATATGCAAAGCTGCCTTTCTATCACAAAATAAAGTAACAGGAGTCAAATGCTCATAACCAATTTCTTTAAGTAAGCCAACAGTCCATACAACTTCGGATACCGCAGAACCAAGTGCACGGTATTCCGCTTCCATAGAGGACTTTTGAAACAGTAAGTTGTTTCTTGGTCTTCCACACCACAAGTGAACCACCAAGCTTTAAAAGGTATCCTATAACTAATCTTCGTGTCGTCTCACAAGCTCCCCAATCAACATCATAGAAGCAATCAAAGCTAGTTGTACCTTCTCTATTGATAAGCACTCATACTCCAGGGCTTTGCTTCAGGTAACGCAACACATTCAGAGCTGCCATCATATGACACTTCATGGGTTGATGCATAAATTGACTCAAGACCTGCACAGAAAAACAAAGATTAGGCCTAGTTGAAGTCAAATAGATTAATTTACCCATGAGTCTTTGATATCGTTCGGGATCTCCAAACAGATCCTCTCTCTTATGTTTCCCTTCTTCAAAAGCTACTAACTTCAAATTGGTGGCCATTGGTATAGTTTAAGTGACTTGCACCCACTTATTTATGTTTCTACAAGCAAATCCAAAACATATTTTCTTTGTGAAAGTACTATACCCTTTGTTGATCTAGCAATTTCAATATGAAGCAAATATTTTATAATCCCTAAATCCTTGATTTTGAAGTTGCTATTCAACAAATCCCTTACTTCTTAGACTTTCAACTCAGAACTACCTGTAATTAGTATATCATCGACATAGACTAGAACCAATACAATATCAATGCCAATCCTTTTAAAGAATAGAGAATAATCATGGTTACTATGCCTAAAGCCACCACATATAAGTGCTGCACACAATTTCTCATTCCATTGTCTAGAAGCCTGTTTGAGGCCATAAAGGGACCTATTGAGTCTACACACCATCCCTCTTGCTTTTAAAGCCTTGGGGAATGGTCATATACATTTCTTCAATAAGATCTCCCTGCAGAAACGCATTATCAACATCCATTTGGAATAAACTCCAATAATACAAAATAGCCAATTTAAGAATAATTCTAATTGTAATCATTTTAACTACAGGTGAAAAAGTCTCATGATAATCAATCCCTTCTCTCTCTGTATAGCTTTTTGCAACTAAACGAGCTTTATATTTATCTATGGTTCCATTAGATTTATATTTAACCTTATACACCCACTTACAACCAATAGGCTTTCTTCCTTGAGGCAAGGGCACAATATCCCATGTCCTATTGCTTTTTAAAGCTGCCATCTCTAAATTCATGTCTTGGATCCATTTATCATCTTTCATAGCTTCATAGTAAGAAGTGGGCTCAACAATGGAATCTATATTACATAAGAAACATAGATATAAATCATAAATATGCGTATAAGACATATATTCATCAATAGGATATAAACAGTTATTTCTCTCTTTATGTATGCCTGCTTCTAAAGTAACCAGCCCACAAACATAGTCTGTGGCCCATATAGGAGGTCTACGGTCCCTTGCTGTCCTATTATTGTTACTAGTCAAATGCTGGGAATTAGAAGGAACAGCAGCTTCATTCTGTTTAGATTCACAATTAACATTGTCTTCAACTAAATCAGAGACTACCGGATACATATAGCCTTTATCCAAATCCAAATCATCATCAAATAAGAATATTTTTCGAAATTCTGCATGCTGACTTACCTGATCAGCAGACTGTGTATCATGAAAAGGAAAAGCATTTTCAACGAATACAACATGTCTACTAATTATAATACCCTGAGCGCGTAAAGTAAGCAAAATATAACCCTTTTGATGACTTGGGTATCCCATAAAAACACATGGAATGGCTCTTGATTAAAATTTATTAGAGTTAGTTAAATTAGTAGCATATGCCAAGCAACCAAAAGTTTTCAAACAATTATAATCAGCTTGTTTCTTGTACACTTTCTCATATGGGGTTTGAAAACCTAGTGATTGCACCATATTTTTATATGATTTTTCATAACTAAATTAGGATTTTTAATGCATTTTCTGAGACAATATTGCATAATTAAGTACTAATTTTAATTAGGGACAATTGTTTTGAATTAATTGCAATGAGGGGAAAAATGATCATATTTTTTTAATTATTTTTGTACAATTGTCCCTTGAACTTTTGATGCTACATGGTGTTTAATATTGTATTCTAGGTGGTTTGAAAGAAAATTGGAGATTTTGGAGGTCAAATTAATATTTTGAAGATTAGAGAAACTTACAGAAAGGGAACCAAAATTTCTGAGAATCACAAATTGGTAAACAAAGGGGTCCAGAGAAAAGTACAAGAAATGGCCCAAAATTTTTAGAAATTTAGTCTTGTCTCATAATGTTGCACTCTGGTCCCTCATTTAGAACTTTTCATATCTTCAATAGGTTACTGGTCAAAACTTACATTTTGACCAAGGACCTAGGTTAGTATTCACGGTCTTCTTCAGCTAAATACACAAACCCAAGACCCGATATATGGAAACAGAGATGAGACGCAAGGGGAGCTGGGCAACGCCGCAAGGTCATTGAAGGAGAGGGAGAGGAGGAGGAGGCCGCCATCACCACCACCTGCATCTCCTCTTCTCTACCACACGGCCACCATCGATCAGAGAGCTCCGACCCAGACGCAAGAAAAAGCTAAAAGTTTTATTCAAAACAGATCCGAAACAGAGAGCTTGGGGACACCGCGGGAGTTTAGCCAAGTGAGCGCCTCCGTCGTTCATCTTCTTCTCCGACTACTACTCCACCACGGTCGCAACCTTCTTCTTCTGTTCTCCACCATCAGAGAGTCATCGCCTTCGCTGCCAGAGTCCACCGTCTATTGTTTAATCACCACCATCATCTCTTTCCTTCCTTCTGAACCGATTTCCTTCACTTGAACCTAGCAGAACACCATTCGACCCCTTCTTGTGAATTCTGGTTATGTTTGTAATTTTTCGGCCAGTTCTTAAATTTTCCGGTGAGGAATGTCCAGATTTCGGCGAGCGCTCAGATTACAAGCTAAAATTATTTTGAGGCAATGAGAGACTGATTTCTTTGCTTATTGGTGATGAGAAGGTTGCTTGAGCTCAATGGAAGACATAGGGGAATTTTCTATCATTTCATTAATCTAGAATTATATATTTAAATTGCCTAGTTTTAGGAATTATCGTATATGATTTTGGAACTGAGATTGATGTTAATTGTTTTTGTTGGTTTGATATTTATGATTGAATTGGATTTTTATAGCTTGTGGGATTTATATATATGCATTTCCTTATTGATTCAAAGATATTGTGCTTTCTATGTGTTATTGTTAGATTGTATAATTGAATTGGATTAATTGAGTGTCGTGTTATGGCATTCATATTAAGAGGAAAAAAGTTATAGTTATCCATTTCAATTGCACATTAAGTGGTTTTTAACAATATCTCAAGAGGTAGTAGTTAGCTATGTTTGTAGGAGCTACTATTAATTGGGATTATTGGACTCAAGTGTTATTTTGAGGTTGTTCTTAAGGCTTAATGAATTTTTAACTCCCATAATCTCTTTGAGCAAGGATAGATATTTTCTTCATCACCAAGAGC
Organism: Inga oerstediana; assembly: GCA_963210345.1. Lineage (NCBI taxonomy): Eukaryota > Viridiplantae > Streptophyta > Magnoliopsida > Fabales > Fabaceae > Inga > Inga oerstediana. Next base: position 13,839,815 of record OY723410.1, on the reverse strand, counting down.
ATCCATTATATATATCTTCACTTTTAATTTGACATTTCTCATTATTTTCAAAAATACCAAAAAAATTAGAAATAGCTTTATTTTCATGAATTTTGATTTAGAGAAAACCAATTTCAAAACCCTTTTTTCTAACCATGTTTATAGCACTTAGTTTTACTTAGGGAAGTCAAAATAAAGGGCTCCTTGATAAGAAAACGATCCCAAGTTGTTTGCACTATATTACATTTAATTCATGGTAAATTGTGATTTGACCCTGAGGCGATTAAGGATGTGCCAAATCATCTAGAATCCTAGAGGGTACCCGATTAATAACATATGTTGCCATTTTCACACTCTCTCCAAAATCTAATGGGTATGTTAGATTGAAGCATAAGACTCCTCGACACTTGCATAAGTGTCCTATGCTTTCTCTTTACAATATCATTTTGTTCCGGAGTATATGGACAAGATGTTTCATGAATAATACCTTTATCAATGAAATATGATTGCAAATTGTTATCGACAAATTTAGTTCCATTGTTACTATGCATACGTTTAACATGAAAGGCAAATTGATTAATGACATATGCAACAAAATTCTTTATATATCCAGCAGTTTCTGATTTATGTCTCATCATGAACACCCAAGTTGCTCTTGAGTAATCATCAACAATTGTAAGGAAAAACTGATGTCCTTGATGGGTAGGTGTCCTATATGGACCCCACACATCCATGTGAAGTAATTCAAAGCAATAAGTAGTTTTAATACAGCTAGAAGTAAATGGGAATTTGGTTTGTTTCGACTGAATGCAAATTTCACAACTTTTATTCATGTCAAAGCTTTTGTCTTTTACAAAATCCAAGTGCTTCAAAACTGAAGGGGGCGCATGCCCCAACCTATTATGTAGAATTGAGATATCTATGGGGTCATTATGATCTATACTCTCTTTATCAGTCAAATTCACATCAGTTACATCACTATTTAACTCATTTTGTAGAATATAAAGTCCCTCAACTAATCTACCAGTCGCCTTCATTTTCTCAGCTTGAAGGCCCTGCAAGATGCACTGGTTAGGAAGAAAAGTAATCATGCAATGTGCCTCATTTGTAAGCCTAGAAACAGAAATCAGGTTAAATTGTAATTTTAGTGCATATAGAACATTTCTTAATTCTAGATTATGAGGGAATTTAACACAACCTACATGAGTAACTTGGACCCTATCACCATTAAGAATTTTAATTGTCTTAACAGGCCCTACATATCTATTATCGGAATCTAACAAAGACAAGTCTCCAACTAAATGAGTAGTTGCACCAGAGTCTATTACCCAATTAGCGTGTGAAAAATGCTGACAAGAGGAGTTTATCAAACCTGTACTAGTCAATGCCTACATGGTTGAGGTTGGTTCTATATCCTTCTTGAGAAACTCCATGAGTTTGTCATATTGCTCACGGGTGAATGTTGGTGCTACAATGTCATCACTGTGGGCAGATCCTTCTTTCTCCAACTGACTCAAGTTTGCTGTTTGCTGTGTCAATCATGGCTTATTCCCTTTGAAGTCAGCAGGAAATCCCACCAAATGCCAGCAATTTTCCTTGATATGTCCTCTCATATTGTAATATGAGCACTTTGGTAGAGGACTGTTTCTTCCTCTACCTCTATCGCGGCCTCTTCCTCTAGCAATCATTGCCATTCCTTCAAGTGGGTTTGATTTCACCATGTTATTGAGATTACGTTGAGCCTCATCATCTATGATCATACTAAATGCTTGATTCACAAAAGGTAGAGGACTCATCAACAAGATTTGACTTTTGGCAGTGCTATAAGATTCACTCACCCCAATAGGAATTGTAACAACTTTTGTTGCTAAATACGTTGGGAGTAAAGCTGAGAGGCAATGCAATTACTGTAACCCCCTTCACGATTAAGGCCGAGATTTAGTTCATAAACACGTAATTGATGTAGAATTAGAGACCTTAGATGATTTTGAGACTTAAATAAAATTAAACTTCCCAAAATCATGGCTTACAAAAACTTTTACAAAACCTGTTTATGACGGTCTCATATTCACATTTTAATACTAAATGGCCTGTACAGGTTGATTTCATTCACAAATATCAGAGTATAAAGCAAATTCCTGACACACTCGGGTTCCATTCATTAATAAGGATTTTACAAAGGCACAAAGCCCACAATTCATTACCCTTAACTTGGGGATTACACAAAACTATACCACCAATCCCATTATATACAATTGTTTCCCAAAAACATCCAAATGATATACATGATAACCAATAACCCAAAATATGCTTATAAACCGGAGCTCTATCCGCTCTTCGTTGCCCGCTTTCCCTTTGATCCTTCTATCCTGTCTAAAACATGATTTTTGGGAGAGTGAGATTCTAAGGAATCTTCGTAGTGTCAAATCAATCATAGTATGTACAACAATAAGGCATGAAATCAAATCATTATCCACACAAAGCAACTACAACGGCAATGGTTAGTATGACACATGTCATCTCTTACGATTGCTCACGCTGCATTGCATCACAACAATCCACACAATATATTTCATCACAGTTGGGATTCATATAAAGCATTTTATAACACAAGCCATATATGCAAGATCAAACACACAGCCCACGGCTGGATTCATAAACGCAGCCCCATGGGTCAGATACACAAAAATCCATGTCGATTATGACGGCAGTTCAACGGCTGACCTAGAGATGACCAGCGTCAATCCCTATACGGCTCACGCTGAAGTGCTCACGCCGTAATGGACCATGGCATACAGTTCACAAAGTTCAATGATAAGTTATGCATACCAAAACATCATACACAATATGAGATAAGAGTCACTACCTTGGTCCTTCCGGGCGTGTCCTAGCACCGATCTCTCCCAAGTAGAGCAAATGTCAAATCCTAGAATCATAATCAAGGATGAAGATTATACTCTATTCCAAGACTTAATTTACTTCATAACACTTAAATTTGGTTATCATAATTGACTCCTAAGAGGCCACAAATGCCTCTAATAAAAGGCCTAAAAGGTTGGGAAACAATAGGTTAGATATCTCCTTTCGAAAACTCAAAGTGCTAGAACACAGGGGTTGGCCACGGCCAGCCCTTCCTTGGGCCGCGGCCAAAATATGGTCAGAAGGTCACTGGCCACGACCAGCCACCCATGGGCTGTGGCCAGAATCAGGTCAGAAAGGTTTGGGCCACGGCCAGCCACCTTGGGCCACGGCCAAGAATTTCCCTGATTTTTGGCTGAACTTCCAAAATTCATAACTAATTCTAGAAAAATCAAAATGAGGTGATTCCAAAACCAAATGAAAAGTATTTAAGTTCTATTTCTAGGAAAAATATGGCTCATTACTTCAAATCATCACAAAAATACAGAATCACCAAGAACTCAACACTACTCCAAAACAGAGTTCTGTTTCCATTCCAAACTTTGGACAATCATATCTCCAAGAATACTAAAAGAAATGACACAAAATATATATCCATTTTGAAGCTTGGGATGCGAAATTTAAGACTGGAAAGTTTCAGAATTTTCCAACACCATTTGTCATTCAAAACGCTCGTGCAAACGGACTGCCCAGACAGAGTTCACACAAGACAGATTTTCCAATTTTATACCAAAGTGTCCAATGGCTCCAAAATTAACAATCAAGCCTATTCCCATATAAATTTTCACAAGGAACACAATGGTAACCTCAAAATGACCAAAATCACAACCTAATTGCATGCCCTATTTTTGCCCAATGCACAAAACCAACATAAATGTGCCAAACCTTACATTTAAGCTTCAATCAAATTCTATCTACCCAAGATACATCTCAAAGCATCATATCCATGACAACAATAATTCAAACACCACAAGACCCTAATTTTTGAAATTTCAAGCCAAATTTCCAGAATTTCCAAGCTAATCCATTTGGCACAAAACATAGATAGATAGATAGGTTTCACTCATCTTATCAACTTTTTCAAAGGGAGTTCTTGATTCACCACTTCCCAAAATTTTGTGTGGCTACAAATCAACACCAATGGACCAATTACCACCACCAAAATGAAGCTCTTATATTAAGGAACAACTTTAAGGAAAGGTGCCTGAGCAATATAGATAATTTTCCTTACCTTTTCAAAGCTTTTCTTCCTTCCCTTTGCTGCAAAAATGGCGCCCAGCAGAGAGAAAAGAGATGAGAGTAAGAGATGGAGTGGAGAGATGAAGAAAATGATGATGATTACTCCCTCCTTTTAGCAGCCAAAAATGGGGAGAGGAAGAGAGAGAAAGAATCATATTAAAATGCCATTTGACTTTTCTTACACCTCTCTCTCTTGCCCAACTTTTGCCATATGTCACTTTATTATTGGTTCCCACAAGATAAGTCACCAATTAGCTACTTTAATCCCTCCATTAGGCATTTAATCACACTTCTCATTTCCCATAGTTAGTAATTAATTTCTCCATTAATTACCAACTCATGGCCAATAATTCCATTCTTCCAATTTTTCAATAATTATGACATATTAATTAATATTGCCATAAAACACGTAATAATTCAAATTAAATTCATAATTATCCATAATAATCATGATTTGCCCTTAATCAAAAATTGGGATATTACACTTACAGGATGGAATTGGCAGGAGTACCGATTCTTCTTCCCAAAATTCCTTCATCTTAGAATAGTATTGTGAGACAGTGAGGCTTCCTTGTCACATAGAACTCAATTCCCTATGGAGACTAAAAATTCGTGACCCTATCACCTTATCAAAACTCTCTTGCAGATCAACCCAGACGAGATAAGCATCCTGATGGAAAATCACACTATTGGCCAGCTCCTTAGAGATTGAATGCAGCAGCCAGGAGAGCACAACAGCGTTGCACCGCTCCTATTGGTCAAGGAGCCATTTGTCTTGATTCTCCTTGGTGCATGATCCATCAATAAATCCCAATTTATGTTTGCCCTTAAGTGCAATTCGTATAGACCGAATCTATACAGTGTAATTTTCAGAGCCAGTGAGAACTTAAGGAATGAGAGAGGCGGCTTGAGTGTCAGAAGGATGTAGGTAAAGAGGGTAAGTGAATGGAATAGATTCACCAGTAAGGTTGTCTTTCTTCTCAGCCATGACAGATTGGATGAATGAATACTATGAATATAAAGAATAATCGATTGAAGAACTCACGGTTTATTCGTCATTCAGTTCTTCGTTCTTTGTAAAATGGAATAGATAATTGCCATTGAAGAATCGTCCTGCTCTTACCCATTGGCATCGCTTGAGAAGATTATCAGAATGTTGAACCCGCATGTGTCCGAGAGTCGGAGGAAGCACAAAATAGAAGAATCACGAAAAGCAATGAAGTGGAGGAGTGCGCGAGTACGTCTGGGAGCCGATCTTGGAAAATGAGGAAGGACGATCTATGGCGATCTAGCGGTGAGCATGCTTGGTTGATCGATGGTGATCTGAGGTAACAGCGGAAGGAAAATCTTGGCGGTTGAACGGTGAGAGGGAGTCGACGATCTATAGCAAGTTAGGATCGACGATCTTTATGGAGAGGATTCTGAAATTACATTTTGGATTTCTAGACATTTCTAGGAGCTTTGTGGTCTGGTTTCGATATCACTGTCCTTCAGAAACTAGTCTTCCCTTATCTCAGCAATTACCAATCTATCTGTAAATCGGGTTGACTCTATTTTGGATCAGTGATGAGATTTGACCCACATTTTCTTGAGAATCCGCGTCTTCTTTACTTCGAATCTTGGAAGACCACTTCCTTCTTGGGTAGTCTCCTTTATTTTGGGCCTCTATAGTCAGTTATGAGTCATTCTTTCAAATTTAGAACTTGTTCTGATGCCATGTTAAGTGGCAAAGGCCTAAACCCACACTGACTGAATAATACTTCTTATTGATTTAATCACAAAATGTACACACTTATACAAGATGAGATGACTGCCTCTATTTATAGGCAATATAGACATCGGGCCCATAGTATACAAAGCCCAATTAACCAATGATCTTAATTGTATCTTATCTAATTTCTACAATAAGTGCTGATCGATGGAGAAAACATATCAAATATATCTGAATTGATATATGTTAAATAAAAGGAGTCTAATTTTAAAAAGATGTAAAAAGTCAATTAATATATTGAAGGAGTGAAGGACCACACAAAATTTTATACTAGTTTGGACTATGCTAGAAAGCTAAGTCCAAACAGGGTGACAAAGTAGAGCACCACACAAGAAGAGAGGGAGTGAGAGAGTCCGAAAACTCAATGACTAAAGTGAAATGAGCAGACGACCTTCTATTTATAGTAGTGGGTTAAAGATATTTTGAAACTCAAAATATTCAAAACAACTATAACTTGAGAGATTCTCTTAGCCTCTCTCTTGACTTATTTATTAAGAATATAAATTAAATTTATTTATATTCATCTTAAATTATTTAAATCATATAAATTAATTTTTTTTATTTAACTTCTATATTTAAATATATAACTAACTGCATTTAGTTATTCGGCTCACTATGGAATGAGTCAGCTATTCATGTTTTTCTCACCTAATGCTTTAATTAATTAATCATTTAACCACTATACGAAAAATTGGACCGGACCGGCCAGTGGTCCGATCTGGTTTGATGGTTAAACTGGGGAACCGGTCGAACCGGTTAAAACTGGTGGTTCAACCGGTTGGACCGGTTTCATTTTTTTAGTTTTTTATATTTTTTTTTTACTTTTTTTAGGGGAAAATTGGAAGTTGAAGACCAAAATGAAAAGAAAAATAGGTAAAGAAAGAACAAATCTAAAAAAAATGAAGAAGATAATGAAAAAAATTATTTAAAAAGATATAATAATCATAAAAAAGGAGATATCATTGCATAAGTATAGACATTATAACTCATACTAATAGATTTTAAGTATTTTTTTTATTAAAATTCTTCATTTTTATCTATAGAAGTTTAAAAATATATTAATATATATATTGCCACTAATAAATTATAATATTTTAATACGACCGGTTAGACCCCGGTTGACCCATTAACCCTTAAACCTGTGCTGTGACCGGTTCATTACTTGATCCGGTTTTTTGTTCCTTGCATTTAACACTGAATTAACTAATAATCAATGACATGCCTTTATATCCAAAGAATACTTAGTGACATACTGTATCTACATATTGCCAGCTCATTCCATCCTAATTGAATTAAACTATGATGGCAAAATGTCTGATAAATAGACGTTATCAATAAATGCGTTTTAAATTCATTAAAGTCAAGAAAGATAAAAATATTTATAGCATTTAATGAGGGGATCCAAAGTATGAGTGGATTCTTCTATTACGTATATAAGTCAATCGTCCCACCTCACACCCCAACCCACACACAGATGGCTCTTACGTTTCTCTCCTCTTGCTTCCTGCTTCTGACTTCTCTCATCTTCATCACATCAGGTATATTATTCTCATGTTCTTGTTAATATCTCATAATATTCAGATCTTACAAAATTTAATTAAGCCATAATTTTAATATTTTAACACTGCTTTATCCAATATATTTTAATATTCATACCCTGCTTGTGGCCACGTTTAATTTCTTGTCCATATAACTTTCACATTGTTTGAACCCCCTTGAGAAGCTTCTTGTTCGTTATCTTTATTGGCTGAACAAACTTTTTTGTTTCTTGTTTGAAGAATAAGTATTACTTTTGAATCTGATTACAGCAAACTGCTTGTTGAGAGAGTCAAAATAATAACTTGAGATTAAAATATGTGTTTTTCACAGTTTGGGCATGTATTTAAGAGAAAGTGAGCATGAAACGTGATTGATTTGTTCTAATATACATGATATTCTTAGAATATCTAATACTTCACTGACGTGGCCCAGGAATATTGCATTGTTCAAGATGACATTATGATGAGACTTTTTTATTTTCGCATGACTGTTTTATAGGTTTCAAATTTTTGAAGTCCTTTTCTTTTTTATAAGCTAACCTGAACATTTATGTATTTTTTTAAGTTTACACTCAATTAATTACGGGCTTCTCTCATCTCTTTTTTCTGGTTATTCTACCTCACCCAACCCATCTCCATAAATAAGGGTGTTTTTTTTTTTAAAAAAAGTAATTATCTGATTCTATTTATAAGGCATTTCTAACATATTTTATAGATATCAAGAAAAACCTTAAATTTCATTAACTCAACTTAAAAGTTAACAACTTTCTAACTTTACTTCTATTTAACTACACATACACTTTCCAAAAAAATAACAATTAATACGATAATTTTCACAAAAAAATAATTTAAACAATAATAAATAAAAGGTAAAATTGTCTAGTTAATTGTTCCAATATAAACTACCACTGAATCTATAACTTTGATCATTACATTATTTCACAGTCTTAGGAGCGGAGCAATCGGATACGAATTCCAACGTCCTAAACTCGGGTGGAGGACATCAACTACTACTCCGATCGGCAAATCCAACAACAATTCCGGTGTCACCGCCTCTGCCGGGGAAGCCAACAGAACAAAAAACATGCACTGCTGGGATAGGTCTTTGCAGTCATTTTTGTGAGGACTCATGTTGTAATGCTACGTGTGCTTCAAAATGGCGAAAGCAAGGAGGCTATGGATATTGTATGGAGGTAGTGCCACCTTATAGGACTTGTCTTTGTTTTTATAACTGCTGAGGAAATATGTATCAAATATGAATTGATATGTTAAATTAAAGGGATCTGATTTTCTTTCGACTAAGCTCTATTGTCTTCTGGTTGGTTGGGGGTAAAAAAGAGTGTAAAAAGTCAATTAATATAATTATATACTCCCTCCGATCCTTTTTATAAGAGCTTAGAATTTGAATTATCTTGATTTTTTTTATAAGAGCCCGCCAAAAGTTGTCTCAACATTTATAGAATTTTTTTTTTCATTAATGCCCCTCATTAATCATATATATTACATTAATTAAAGGATTGATGACACTTATCTTTATTATATTTCTCTCCCTTACTTGTCTCCTCATAAATAAAGGTTTACTTGAAGAAAAAGTTTATTTCAAGACATACTTATTATTTTTAATTAATTTTAACCAATTTTTTAAACCGTGTAATTAAATTATTGAGCTCTTATAAATAGGACCGAAGGGAATACTATTGTACAGTATGCATTCCTTCCTCTGTTTCTAATTATAGGATTTTTGCGGTAAGTTTGATTTGTTATTTTTTAATAAAAACCCGATTGAAGTTTTTGTCACTCTATCGTATTTTTTATTTTTTATTTATAAAAGTGCACCTATTAATATAACACAATCTATTTTCCATTAAATGAGGACGATAAATTGATTTCTTGGTCAATGTCCTTATTAACTCCTACATTAATTAAATAATTACAAAATAATGGATGTATTGATAAATTTGTTACTTTTAACAAAAATGATTGAATAACCATTTTTGGGTATGGGGTCTCACGGGACAAGAGATACCTCTAGGTTCAAAGAGCATTTAACACTCTGGTATTTTATGTCTAGTTTACCTAATTCTCACATACTAATAAGGAAAGTTGGTTAACTCATTAAATATGTCATAAATTGATATATTTTTCTAATTTTACCCACATTTATGAACAGTATTCTCTACCATTTCTCTCATCTTTCTCTCTTTCCGTCACGAATTAATTGACTTTCCCTTACGTTTAATAGGGGCAAACTTTTAATACTATAATTAATTACTCTCTAAGGACTTATAATAAGGACCAATTTTTTTTTTTTTTTCAAATTGGACTTGTAAAAAGGACTAGTGCGGTATAGAGGAATTTATTGCAAATTGTTTGGCAACAAAGTTCTCACATTGGTTGTAAAATTTGAACTCACTAAGGTCCCATTTGGTTCGATGCAAATGGAGGGAACGGAAAGGAAAATCACAATTTTCCTTCTGATGGCCGTTTAGTTAGAAGAAGCCGCCAGAAATTATTTTCCCTCCCACCCCGTTTTCGTTTGTTTAAATGAGAATAAGTTCCCACAAAAAATGGTGGGAACCCATTTTCTGGTGCCCAGGAAATTTGGCAAAGGTCTGTTATGCCCTTGATATGTGACAATGAGAGTATATAACGGTGAGGGCTTTTGGAGGAGAGTGAGGAGTGTGGGAGCTTTGGAAAAGTGAGGGAGCTGAAGAATAGAGGCAAGAAGGGGACTACTCTGATGAAGAGTGTTAATTTTCCGGCGAAAATAGGGCTTTCAAACATTTCCTGACGACGAACAGGCGAGTTCCTTCTTCTCCTTTGTTGCAGGTGGAGGTGGTGTGCACTCTATTACTGGGAGAAATATTGATTGACTACAGCCTGACCATGAAATACCCATGTGGTGAACGTGATTATATATGTGATATTGGATACAAGGGAAGCGATCTAAACTAGATGCAGTTGGTGAGTGCACAACGGTTGAGAGTGAAGTTAGATAACCATGAGCCACTTATCACATACATGTGATTAAAGTTGTTCATTCATTCATTTATAACCACAAGCGACTGGTGGGTATCTCATGGTTATTGCTCTGTTACTTTATCAAGAAACAGGGGCAAACAGAGTATTGATTTCTTATTAGCTCCACCCATTAATGCTCGAAACAGAGTATTGATTAGTCTTCACTGTGTTCACTTCCTTTTCAATCTCTCCCTACTCGCTCTTAACACGTGTGCATTAAATTTTAATACGAAACCCTGCTCACAACTCCCCATATCTTCTTCCTCACTGTGGTTTTATAATGACAAAGACATCTTCCCATAGAAACTAAATCCCCTTCTGCACCCAACTCTGCCTACAAGAATGGGGGATATATATAGCTATGATAATATTGATAATCATGATTTCCTCACGTCTTCAACCTCATCTTCACATCAATATGAGATCTCATTTTTCCTGTGCCAGATTCTTCTCTGTTCATCCTCTTCCTTGTCAGCTTCATCATCGCTATTTGTGGCTGACACAGTGAAAAACGCCCGCACCATGAAGGCTAGACTCAGCAGTTCCCACGCCACACTGGAGAATGCTCATGCTTCTCACTGATAATCACTTTTCCAAGATGGGATCTTTGTCATCATTGATTCCTCCATTGGAGTAGGAGCTCCGAACGATGGTTTTCTTTCCTCCTCGGGGACTTATACATTGGCCAATATGAAGGGTGGTTTTGTTGTAAACATGCCTTCATCTTCTTTTGGAGTAAGTGAGAATGAGTTTGATAAGTATGATTGCGAGAGTGAGGTAATGCTTTTAGTGTTAAAGATTAAAGCTTTGGTTTAAATGTCTTTCTTTCTTTATTTCTTTCTGGTTTTTTCGTCCGCTGGGTTGCTAAGATTAAAGCAAACCATTGGCGGTATATTTTGCATCCTGAAGATTAGGTGAGTTGCTTCTTCTCTATCTTTTTGGTAGTTCTCTTGTTGTTTGCTTTGAATGTGATGTGCCGAGTTCCCCCGTGGTTACAATCGACTCCCATTAGTAAAAGTCATTCACTCTGATAACGACATTGTTTAGACGCTTCTTAGTGACCATTTTCATTTTAAATTATCATAACCATGGGTTGCATATGGGTACTGAGTGGTTATGTGGAACAAATATAACCTAAAAACGTAAAAGACAACGACATGTATACACCTAGTGCACGCCATGGGTATGTAGTGGGTACAAAGGACTGATACGGCACGTTATAAATACATACACCAATGCATCTTAACCAGCATGTGCCCACAACTTGCACATGGTGACATTATTTCATACAGAGTTAACCATTGATAACAATATGCACGTTGTTCTCATTCATTTGCTTCGAATGTTCCTAATCCTCTAAGTATGCCATTCCCTCCTCTCCTGTCGATTTATTCATCAGAGGAGTCGAAGTGGGTGAAGGTGGTGGTACGGATAGTGAGAATGAAGAGAAAGGAGAAGAAAGTGAAGAAGAGAAGGAAGAGACAAACAAAAATTTTCCGGACATAAAAACATTTTTGTGGATTTTTATGAGAATGGAGAAAGGGGAAGAAGGAGAAGAAAATAATGTTTTTAATATAGGGGCAAAATGGTCTTTTAGTCATTTTCCTATCTCATTTTCTTCCAACCAAACAAAAATTTTCTTATCAACTTATTTCTTTTCTAATACGAACCAAATGCGTCAGTGACAAAGTATTTTCCCTTCTTTTTTTATATTTTCCTTTCCATTCCTACATCTTCTGTGAACCAAAAGAGCCCTAAGGTTCAAAACCAATTATGTACTACCACTCCGTGCCTAAATATAAGTTATTTGTAAGAAAAAATTTGATTCAAAATATAAGTCACTTATAGAGTAATTAATGATACTTTCTCAATTTCACCCCTATTTAATTTCCATTGGCAAGAGAAAAAAAAGAGAGATGTGAGAAAATCATTTGCAAATTAGAGAGAGACAAGAATTTTAATAAGAGAAAATTTTATCAATTTAATACATTTCTGGTTATACAAAAATGAGGTGTAAGTGAGTTATATTTAGGTACAAAATGGTAATCAGGTTAAACTTTGTTGGCAAAATGACTCATAAAAAAGAGATATACATTAATTGTGTCTTAAATTCATTAAAGTCAATAAGTATGAACATTTATAGCATTTAATGACTGTATAGTCACTCGTCCTCACCTCACACCTGAACAATCAACATAGAGATGGCTCATATATTTCTCTCCTCTTGCTTTCTGCTTCTGATGGCTTCTCTCATCTTCACATCATCAGGTATATTATATTCTCATCATGTTCTTGTTCAGATCTCATAATAGTAAGATCTCAGCCGTTTATTTCATGTAACTATTTATTCAACATCATTCGTCCTCCCTTAAGAGACCTTCCTGGTTCATAATCTTACGTTGGCTGGCTCAACAACTTTTTTTTTTTGGGTGTTATTCCTATTGAAAAATGATCGTATGAAGTCAATTAAAGTATAAAATAAAATGAGTCACAAAATAATAGATGGAGACACAAGAATTTAATGTGGAAAAATCTCTCACTCAATGTAAGTGAGAGCAAACGATTACGGCCCAAAGCTAAAAATTCCACTATCTTAAAAAAAGAAATATAATGTTCAATGCTCTAATAGAATGGTCAATTATAGGATGACAACAACAAATTCACCCCTTCCACAAAAATCACCAAAGAATTATATTAATAAAATAGAAGAGCAAATAGAGCAATAAAATACGTATATCTTGGGTAAAGATACAATCTGTGTGTGCCAGAAATCACCAAACACAAAAACTGCAGTTATATAATGATAAAGTATACCAAAGTTCACACAAAATATGGAGAAGGTAGGAAGCTCCAATACAAGATCTCACCGTTTAGATTCAAGATCTATACGTCTCAAACACCTCCACAAACTTTTAGGGCAATCGGACTAGAAATTATTGTTTGATTATCAACTTAATGAAAGTAGCTCATAAAAATCTGTAGCAGACGTGAACTGGGCGTTCATGAAAATTTTTGGAGAAAATAGAAAACTCCAATGGATGATTTGACCATCCAGAATGAAGCTCTGTGTGTCTAGAACCTCCATAAAAACTTCAGATCAATCTGACAAGAAATGACATTCTGATCATTAGCTAGATCAAAACTACTCAGATTGAACAACTACTGAAAATATTTTTTCTCACAAGAGCTATATATAAACTTCCTTTTTCTTCCCCTTACACACAAACTTGCAACCTATTCTTCTGGGTTCTCTCTTTTATTTCTTTCCTTTCCTTTTCTTTTTTCTCTTTTCATAAAATAGGAAATACACAAAATAGGAAATATTTAAAATAGGAAATAAATAAAACTGAACAATTAGAACTTGGGCTTCACCATTTCCACTACCTCATTAATTTTTTTTCACAGCTTGGACACCTTTATATTACTCCCTTCGATCCTATTTATAAGTAACTTTCTTTCTTATACATAAGCTTGGTCTTATATGGTATAAACAACAATTTCATTTTGTCTAAAAATTCAATGCAATTTATTCATATTTACCCGCATTCAATTGCATCTATCTCCCATATTTTCCCCCACTCATTCTCTCTCATCTTTTTCCCTACTCATTCTCTCTCTCTCTCTCTCTCATTCATCATCTTCATAAATAAGGGTATGTTTGGAAAAAAATTATATCTCTTACACATTCGTTACTTTTAACCAATCTTAATTACCAGTTCATTTTGCATGATTTGGGTAGTTATCCTTATAAAAAGGCCTATGAGAGTATTAATTAATACTCTCTCCGCTCATTTTTATAAGGAACATTCTCTTTCATAGAGATGATTCTTAATATAAGGAACAAATCCTATTTGTCTAAAATTTTAACCTAGTTTTTTTTATTTTTACCCTTATTAAATATATGTTACTTATTATCTCTTTGCAATAAATTTTTCTACTCATTGTTATCTCTTATGAACTCTCTTTCTAAACAAGATTATAATTGAAACGGAAGGTACGTAAGTTATACATTTATTACTTTTAATTAACATTTTAAACTGCTGGTAGTTGTTCTATATAATCAGAGTGAGGGAGTATCTTGGATCAACTTAGAAAAACATTTTGAAAAACACACTTTCACTTTTGGAGACAAAACTTCTCCCATAAATTTATTTTATATAGCGTAAAAAAATTTTAAAATAAGTAAAACTAAACAAGGATAGCGAATTTAAGATAAAAGATTTAGGTGATCTGAAACATTTCCTTGATATAGATTAGCTCGGTCAAGTAAGGGAATTCTAATTACACAAGGAAAGTATGTGCTAAATCTCTTGTCTGATGCAGGGATGAGTGCTTGTAGACTACTCTATTTGCCTATGCGGCATAACTTGAGGTTGAGAACCTTTGAAGAAGGTAAGAACAAACAAGAGGACCTATTGAGCAACCTAGAAAGGTATAGGCGTTTAGTAGGGAGACTTCTTTATTTAACATTAATGAGACTTGACATTGCTTTTCCAGTTCAGACCTTAAGCCAATTTATGCAATAGCCCACAAAGACACATATGGCAGTAGCTCACAATGTGATTGGATATCTCAAACAAAGTGTGAGTTTTGGTAAAGTGAAGTAGAGAAGTGAATACTTGAAGTTTCATTTGAAAGCATAAGTAAACAGTAACTGATACTCTGTCGAAGTTTACCGTTGCAGAGCAACGGTCACCTTCAACGTCGACGTTCGCCGTTGGATTCTCACCGTCGGAGCTGGTCGTTGCAGCTGCATCGCTGGGGGCTCACTGCATCGTCGTCCATAGTTGAGGAGTGACGGTCGTTCTTTCGTTTTTTTAAGCTCTGTTTCTTGCTGTCTCTGTTTTTGTCAGCGTCGGTGAGCTTAGTCGATTCTGATCTTCAGCTGCGCCATCGTGAGGATATATATAAAGGAATAGGATCTGTTTCATCTTATTTCAGTTTTTATTTTTACGTTGGATCTCAGCTATCCTATCATTTTTGTCACTGATTTATTGCTGTTTGAAGAAGCTGAACCTGGCTTCCCGTTGCACTGCAGTCATCGATGATCAAATGGGAAGCAATATGCGTGAACGAGATAGAAGTTGTGAGAGAGTACCTCCGGTGCCGACTTCGGAAGAACAAGATACTATGGTACGTAGTCGAAAGAAAGTTAGAGATGGGGAGGATGAGTTCTCTGAACACCAATCCCTTATACCAAGGGTAGAGGATTGGATGACTGATGAAGAAGTAGTGGAGAAGGTTTCTACACAACCGAAGAAATCTTACAAGGAAGCTTGCGTCGATATACCGATGGTGGGAGACATGTCTGACGAGGAGGAAGAATGGTGGCATGGGGATGGATGGAAATCAAGAATTGAGGTTGAGATTACTCAAAAAGGTCCAAATATTATTGTCTCACCGGAATTCCGTCAAAAATTAGCAAAGAAATGGAGTACTTATCTGATTGTTAGGCTTCTGGGACGTATGGTTTGTGAAGAACAACTTGGTAGAAAGTTGCAGCAACTATGGGGTAGAAGGGGTGAGGTTACTACGATAGAAATTGGTTCTGGATATTTCTTGGTTCGTCTAACAAGTGAGGAGGATTATGAGTTTGCTTTGACCGGTGGCCCATGGTTATACATGGAACATTACCTAGCTGTATAGCCATGGAAACCTGAGTTCGATCCTAATGCTGGAGAGGTACCGAAGATCGCTGCATGGGTACGTATTCCAAAATTTCCAGTTGATTTTTATGATAAGGGCATCTTATATGTAGTGGGTAGTCAGATTGGAAGGGTACTTAAGGTGGATAATAATACATTGAAACAAACAAAAGGCCGTTTTGCTCGATTATGTGTTGAAATAGATCTAAATTCCCCGTTACTCCCATCAATTATGATTAATGGCAGGGAAAAAAAAAAGTTTACGAGGACCTACACCTGATATGTTTTTCATGTGGGAGGTATGGGCATGGATCCGAACATTGCTCACAAAAGAAAGAATATGGACCTTCGGGAGTTCAAAGTTCGGAGACTGAGTATGAAGGACGAACATCGGATTCGACGTCGACTAACCATAACCCAGAAGCCATAACCTATAGTGAATGGATGGTGGCACCAAGACGTCGCAGGATGCAACGTGGCACCGGAGGGGAATTGAATGTTAGATGGGGAGGAGTACGTGATTTGTGTAGAAACAATAATGTTGGAGGATCAAGATTTGCAGCATTGACAGATGAGAATATGGAAGAGAAAGGAAATGAAATCACGTTAATGGCACCCAATAATTCGGCACATGATGCTACAAACCAAGAATCGTCAACAGTCAGAATTATTAAATCAAGTGGGTCATTGCCTAGTAAGAAGCAGCTTGTGGTGATTAATTCTGGGACAAAAGAAAATGTGGTGGCACGTAAGATGGATTTGGTTAACCCAATGGATCATTATCAACAAGTGAAGAATAAAATGGTAGACCAAGGTAATTCTAGTTTGAACTCAGATAGTGGTAAAGTACATGGTGCTAGGGGCTTAGCAAAAGGAATTAATGAAGGAAGGAAGGGTGTCGCGGGATCCTCCAAATTGCAACCAATTAAGGCCTATTCAGGTACGCCTTTAAAATCTGAAGGTGTGAAAATTCAACCAACAAAATCTACCAGAAATAGTGCTTCTGACCCTATTGATCCAGGTGCAGGTAGCAAGAGTAACTATTCAACTAGTATAAATCTCCCAAGTGAGGTGGGTGACGTTGTTATGAAGGAGTCAGGTGAAGGAGCATACGGGCCTACGTCCCAGTAGCGTTTTCCAGATTGTTGGAAACCTTTTTCTTTATTATCTGTTTTAATGATAGTTATGACATGGAATACTCGGGGTGCCGGTGGTGCCTCATCTCGTCGTTTAATCAGTGACATCATTGGTAAACAAGGAGTTAATCTCTTTGCACTATTGGAACCGAGACAGGCGGCAATAAAGGCAAAGTTATTGGCTAGGCAAATTGGATGGTCTAATATGCATGTGGTTGATGCACGAGGATTTAGTGGGGGCATTTGGTTATTTTGGGATTCAAGTTGCAACTTTTTGATTGTTTATGCGGGTGAGCAATTTGTCCATGGAATGGTTAATGCAGGTAATGATGATGAATGGTCCCTTACAATTGTTTATGGTCATCCTAATATATACCCGAGGCGCTTGCTATGGTCTTCATTAAGAGACATTAGCCAAATTGTTCGTGGGGGTTGGTTGGTCATTGGGGACTTCAATACTATATCGTGTCCTGAGGATAGATGGAGCATGAAAATACGGGAAACCAGTGGAGTTGATAGATTTTTCTGGGAGTGGATTACTGATACTGGATTAATTGATATTGGCTTTAGTGGTCCTCGATTTACATGGGGGACGTCATCTAGCCAAAGCAGGATCGATAGAGCATTGGTGGATGGCAGATGGCATGCACAGTTTCCTAATGCTTCAGTGCTTCATTTACCAAAGTATAAATTTGATTATTGCCCCATTTTGGTTAATACTGACAGGTTTGCGCATTGTGAGAATAAACAAAGGCCTTTTCGTTTCTTTGCCCCTTGGGTTATGCATGATGAATTCTCAGATTTTGTTAAGGACCAATGGAATGTTAAGGATGATTGGTGTGGATCTTTAGGGAATTTTACTGAGCAACTGAAAATTTGGAACAAAGAGGTATTTGGGAATTTAAATTATATGAAGAACAAGCTTTATAGACGTCTTGATGGGATTAATACCACAATTGCTAAAGTGGGGCCATCCGTGAGATTAGAGAATTTGCAATGTGAATTATGGAAGGAACTTGAGAAAATCTTGGCACAGGAGGAAATTATGTGGATCCAATACTCTCGTGCTACTTGGTATATTCAGGGTGACCGAAATACAAGATATTTTCATTCAAAAGCAAATGGTCGTAGAAGAAGAAATCGGATCTTAGCTCTTAAACTTGATTCTAGAGAATGGTCTTATGATGAGCAAGAAATACGCGAATTTGGCAGTAAATTTTTTGAAGATCTTTATATAGATATGAGTACGTACCAGGGGTCCTTGGTGTTTGGGTGCACTTATCCTGAGATTAACACAACTGATAGATGTGCGTTGGGAAGACAGGTAGATGAAATGGAAATTAAACGAGCTTTGTTTGATATAGGTTCTCTAAAAGCTCCAGGTCCAGATGGGTTAAATCCTCTTTTTTATCAGAGCCAATGGGATACGGTTGGTCTTTCAGTGACATCTTTGGTTAAAAGGGTATTTTCTAATCCGAATTGGGTTCATAATATTAATGATACTCAAATTGTGCTTATTCCTAAAATTGATCATCCACAATCTTTCCGTGATTTTCGGCCAATAAGCCTATGTAATGTAGTGTATAAGATTGTTACAAAAGTTATTTCAAATAGATTTAAATCTATTATGCCATTGGTTGTGGCCCCGAACCAATGTAGTTTTGTGAAGGGGCGCCAAAGTACTGACAATATTATTCTAGTGCAGGAAATTATTCATTCTATGCGGAGCATGAAGAAGAAGCAGGGATTTATGGCAATAAAGATTGACTTGGAGAAAGCATATGACCGAGTCAGATGGAGTTTTCTTTTCGAATGCTTGAATGAACTGAGGATTCCTAAGTACCTCTGTGACGTCATCAAAGCTTGTGTATCTACTCCGCAAATGCAGTTACTTTGGAATGGGTGTGCTGCAAAAGCTTTTTACCCTTCCAGAGGAGTTCGTCAAGGAGATCCTATCTCACCGTATCTCTTTGTTATTATGATAGAGAGGTTAGGGCATTTAATCCAGACTGCAGTAGAAGATGGAGATTGGAAACCTTGAGGTTGTCCAGGCAAGGTATGGCTATTTCTCATGTCTTTTTCGCTGATGACCTTATTCTGTTTGCAGAAGCTAATATGGATCAAGCCGGGGTGGTGAAAGCCATACTAGATGATTTTTGTGATATTTCTGGTCAGAAAGTAAATAATGCAAAATCGCACATTTACTTCTCCAAGAACGTGGGTAATACGAGAAGAAAGGACATTAGTGAGTTCTTGAATTTTTCCATGTCTTCAAACCTGGGAAAATATTTAGGAATGCCAATCTTGCATCAGCGAAGTACTAAGTCCTCTTACAAATTTATTCTTGATAAGATGAATGTTCGCCTTGCAAGCTGGAAACCAAACATGTTATCGATGGCAGCAAGACATACTCTAGTATCATCAGTCATGTCGTCTATGCCATCCTATGCAATGCAAACTATACCCCTTCCTCTGGGTACCTGTGATGAGATAGATAAAAAGTGCAGGCAATTTCTTTGGGGGAGTATATCTACGAGTCGTAAGCCATATATGGTGGCTTGGGGTCGTGTGTGTTCCCAGAAGAATGATGGTGGACTAGGCTTAAGACAAGCAAGGCTTCAGAATCAGGCTTATATGACAAAATTGGGGTGGAACTTGATACACAAACGAGATGCACTGTGGGTTCGTTTAATACGGGAGAAATACAAGACGGGCAGTGATTTGGTGCCAACAGTGGAAAAAAGACGGTCAGAATCAAGCACATGGAAGGGTATTAGACAAAATTGGGAAAGTGTAACTGAGAGTATTGCCTGGAAGATTACTGATGGAACTTCAGTGTCTTTTTGGCATGATCTATAGGTTCCCCATTTTGACAGATTGGAGAGTTTGACACTTCAACCATTAACAGATGAAATAAGGGAATGGAAAGCGGCCGACTGTATTACTCCGTCTGGTCAATGGGATCTGGATAAGTTTGGGCATTTATTACCAAAACATGTATGTGTTGTTTGCAATCCAAAGAGTGAATATTAACCGCAATACTAGTGGTGATTTTCCTATTTGGAGATGGACATCTGATGGTAAATTTGCACTAAAATCGGCGTACAAGAGGTTAGCTGGGCATGGTGAAAGCAATTCTTTGTTTGGATGGAGGCTCATATGGAAGTTGAAGGTTCCTCAACGTTACATAATGTTTTTGTGGTTATGTGCTCATGGTCGTTTATTGACAAATTTGGCACGAGCTCAACGGGGAATCCACACGAATGAGATGTGCCCTTTATGTCATGACAAGACTGAATCAATTATGCATGTACTTCGAGATTGTGTGATGGTTAACGAGATATGGAGTGAGACATTACCTAGTTCATGGCATCGGCATTTCTTTGGCTCAACTGATAGAAACACTTGGTTAACATGGTGTTTACGCCGTCGTGATCATGTGTATGGCTATGAGTTTCGACTTTGGTTTACGATTCTATGTAGGCACATTTGGTTGGCAAGGAATGACCATATCTTCAACAATAAACAATGGAGTAAACAGGAGTTACTGGCACGTACTGGTTCGGTGTTGTCTTGGGGTATGTCTACCTACTTGAAACCGAAGTCTCACATCGCAACAAGTATGGGTTGGCGCCCTCCCCCTGCTGGGATGGTTAAAATTAATACAGATGGATCCAGGAATGAAGTGACGGGATGCTGTACTTGTGGTGGGGTGATAAGGGATGAACAAAGCGGATTTATTCAAGGGTTTATGTTTAGGATTGGAAGCGGGTCGGTAATCACAGCAGAGGCATGGGGAATTTTGTGGGGTATGAAATTAGCTTGGGAAGGAGGATTTAGGCGTATTATTGTTGAGAGTGACTGCAGCGAAGTACTAGATCTTATTCAAGGAATGGTACCTGATGAACATCATGATGCTACTTTACTACTCTTGGAAATTAAATCGATGCTGGAACGTGACTGGGATGTGAAGATACTACATTGTTGTAGGGAGGCGAATAGGGTGGCAGATTACTTGGCAAAAAGAGCATGGACTATGATGGTGGATTTTCTTGTGGTCGACAGAGAACCTGATGAAGTTAAACGACTGATCATGGAAGATGTTATGTACCAACACATTTGTACTGAGTTAGTAGAATAGAGCATGTAGGGCTATGCCTTCTCTTTTTCTATAAAAAAAAAAGTGTGAGTTTTGGTATTATGTTGAGTGCTGAGAACAATTTAACTGTGGAATGTTATTGTGACTTAGATTGGGGCTTTTGTGCTACAACTAGAAGGTCAATTACTGGTTATTTGCTTAAGCTAGGTAACTCGCTTATCACGTGGAAATCAAAGAAGCAGAGTACAGTGTCTAAATCCTCTGCTGAGGTAGAATATCGCGCTTAGGATATGTAGTCTCGAAAATTGTATGGGTTGAAGGCCTGCTGACAGAATTAGGGGTATATACAGATGAGCCAGTTGAAGTATATTCCGATAGCAAAGCTGCAATTCATATCGCTTCTAACACCATCTCCCATAAACGTACGAAGCATATTGAGATATTCTTCACTTTGTATGAGAGAAATTGCAAGCAGGTTTGATCAAGCTCAATCATGTTCGTTTGGCAAACTAGGAGGTTGATTTGTTAACAACAGCAGTGATCAAAGCCACTCAAACCCGATTATTGGGCAAGTTAGGAACTGTCAGTTTCCTCCGGCTCCCAACTTGAGAGGGAGTATGGGAGATATTGTTTGTTACAACTTGTAAATAAAATGCTTCTGTATAGTTGTAACTGCACTGTGATTATAGTATTATGTGTATTATTGTAGAGTTAGGTTTTAGGTTAGTTGGGCTCTTAAATTCATCAAGGACATTAGGTGTTAGTTAAAGTCTGTATAAATATGAAGTAGGGCCTGGATATGAATGTTAACAGAATTCCATTATTTTTTTTCTGATCAATAGGAAATATATTTTTGGGCCATTTATGTAGTCTCACAGACTTGAATTATTAGGTATTAATCTTATTTATAAGTCCTTTTTAACTAATTCTCACACACCAAGGAGAGTTAGTTAACTCATTAACTATAGGTTAAATTTCCAATTTCGCCCTTATCTATGATTGGTTCCAAAAGTCAACATGAATAAATTCTTTTTATTTATTGCAATTAATAGGAATAAAAACGGTATAAAATGCATTTACTACCTTGAATTGGACTTATAAATGGGACTAAATGTTTTAGTAAAAAAGGACTTATAAATAGGACCAAAGTGGTACCTTCTCAAGTAATAAATTTTGCAATTTTTTTTTATCACTTTTCTCATGTATTAATTGTCTTTGATTCATAAAAAAAATACATATAATTAATAGACGTATTAATTGTGTCTTAAATTCGCAAAAGTCAACAAATATATACTCCAAAACTATGAGTGGCATTTCATTCACTCCGTCATATGCTTTTTATAAGAGCCAAAAATTTGAATTACCTTGTTCCTTTTTTATAAGAGCTTGATAAGAGTTGTATGAACAATTAATGAGTTTTTTTTTTTTCATTTTTACCCCTCATTAATTATATGTATTGCATTAATTAAAAGGTTGGTGATACTCATATTTACTTTATTTCTTTCTCTTAGTTGCCCCTCATAATAAGGGCATACTTGGAAAACAAAGTTTATTTCAGACATATTTATTATTTTTTAACTAACTTTAACCACTTTCTTAAATCACATAATTCGATTATTGAATTCTTATAAATAAGACCGGAGGAGTATATAGTCAGTCAGCATCCCACCTCTCACCTCAACAATATCAACACAGAGATGGCTCGCATATTTCTCTCCTATTGCTTCTTCCTACTTCTGGCTTCTCTCACCTTCAAATCTGGTATATTGTCATGTTCTTCTTGATATCTCATATTCATATCTCAAACAATTTAAGCCATTTTATTATGTTAATGTTGCTCTATTCAATATTTTAATAGTTTAGTAACAAAGCTGTTGGTTGAGATGGTAAGCGACTTCACCCTTGTACGGTGAAGAACACAAGTTTGAATCATGTGAAGCGAACTTGTTGGACACTTTAATTATGTATTTTAATTTTGCTAACCATAGGAATTCTCCTATTGGAGGCAATGATGAATCCCTATTTTATCATATTTTTCAATACTTTATTTTGGGGATTTTATCATGTTATTTTGGCAAAAAATGCATTTATTATGACTAATTGGGATTAAAAGTGATTGCATGAATTAGTTGATAAAAAGGGTAAAAATATCATTATTTTCATGGTTGTCCTGTCCAAATACATGGTATTACAATATTTTGAATTTCATTTCAGGGTATTTTGGTCAAGCAACGAATTTTGGAAATTTCAATTCAGTCCCCAAATTCCATAAATGACAGTTTAGTACCCAAAGATATTGTCAGTTTAATACCTGAATTTGGGAAATGACAATTTGGTCCACAATTCCGAAAATCACTTTTTGGCTCCTCTGGAATCATTTTAAGGGCTTCTATTCTATCATTTAGAGCAAGCCAACACATTTGCACATCACCTCCATCTCTTTCAGCTTCAACCACCTCCATATTCTTCACCTCCACCACCGATCATCACCATCTCGATCCATTCCAAAACCGATGGCTTCCATCATTATTCTTCTCCATTCTATCCTCTTTATTGCTGCCATGTCCAAGCATTCTTCAAGCTTCGGTGAAGCTGTTCATGTGGTCATGAGCGGCTAACTCCTTTATCCGATGGTGATGATGAAGCTAACCTGAGTCCTTGAGCAACTAGGGGAGTTCTTTGTATCTTAATTTCATCTTCTACTCTCTATATTTGCAGATTATAATTCTAGGTTGCTAGAGCTTATAATTTGTTCACATATATGAGGATTATGATCGGTTGATGTAATCTGGATGATGATACTTGTGTTAGATTTGTACTTATGGATTGTGATTGGATTATAGCACTCTTTTGTTGTTCAATTGCTTTCCTATATTCTCTTGAAATCAATTATTTGCTAGGCTTCTAGAAATCAATCGGTAGTAGAGAGGATCTTTTATGAATTTATCATAAGCTAGGTACTTCAAGATATTCCTAATTGATCAATTGAGTCTATGTTTAGATTAAATTGATAAGTTAGGAATATTGATTAGTAAGAGTTCTTACTAGTCTTTGTGCTAAGTTAGGGAAGAACTCAAAATTAAAATTAGACAAGGATGGTTAGTGGACTCAATCACCTAGGACATTCATCTCTTGCATTTACACCCACCCACTCACTTTATACATTAGAAAATTCATAAATAAATAGCTATTAGTTTAAGTAGATAGATGAACTTACATCTCATACTCGTTGATTAATTTGTTATTTACACTAGATTACTTAGGAATTATATATAGGCTCCACGTAGAGATCGACCTAGGTTAGTTGCCCTATAATGCATTTAGCTTAGTTTTATTTGATAGCCCAACGATATGACACTTTAGGCAATCCTATTCGGGGCACTGTCAGACACTAAATGTGGGCAGCTCTTCTAATAGGGATTTGAACCTTGGTTTGCCACGTTGCGAGGGACTATCCCCTTCCGCTAGACTCAACTCTTATTGGTTAATTATGTAAATTAATACATCTATATATAACTTTCATCATTACGTTTCATAGTTTTAGGAGCTGAGCAATCGGATACAAATTTCGCAGCCCCAAACTTGGGCGGACGTCAACTCCCATGGACAAATCAAACAATTCCGGCGGCATCACCTCCGCCAGAGGGGCCAACAAAAGCAAACACATGCACTACGGGGATAGGCATTTGCAGTGATCGATGTGGTGCTCAGAGATTCCGAGGAGGCCAAGGATTTTGTCAAGACATGGTGCCAACTTATAGGGGTTGTATTTGTGTGTATAGTTGCTGGGGCAATCTATCAAATATCAATTGATATATTAAATAACACTTCTCTAAATAAATTTATTAATTATAAAATATGTGACATGATATTTTTAAAATATTTCTATATAAGATTAGATTATATGCCAGTTCATAAGTTAGACAAATCAATTTCTAGGGAAAAGTGATTAATATAAGAGATGAAATGGATAAATATTTTACATTTAAGATCAAAATCTACTATGATCTTGATACTTTTAGTTTGTGTGTTTTTTTTAATATTAAGTCTTACAATCATTTTGGTCCCATCATATTAATTTCTGTTTCATCATGTCCAAAAAATAAGTCATTTTTAGTTATCTCACCGTAAATAAGAAAGAGTGACTAACTCATTAAATTTGTTTTAAATTGAAAAAATAAATCTTCAATTTTACTCATATTAATGCAATTTTGAAGGGAAAAAAATATGATAAGAAATATTTAAGCATCAATTACATTGACAGAATTGACCAATAAACATTAATTACTCTTTAAATCACCTATATTATATATGAACCCAAAAATCATTTCAAAAGACAAAAAAACTTATATTTTATACCTGAGGAAATATTAGTACTCTCTAACTAACCTAATTAAACATGAACATATATCGAAAAAACATTTAATAATCATTAAAATTATCAAATTTTTTTTTTTTGGATGCAAGGACTAGGATTAACTCCTAATATAAAACATGTAAACATTCGGCAGATAAACTACTTGTCTTCTAGCGAACATTCCTAAGCACATCCATTTGGCACTTTCGGTATCATTACCATATCCATCAAATCATGATGCCCTCATGAGCTTGGAAATTATCAAATGCTTTATAAAAGGGACGATAACACTTTTTTTCAGAAAAGAGCGCCTTATAATAAGAACAAGGGTGAGTAATATAATAATCCAAATAAGACAGACTGTAAGAGACACAGTTCATATCATAACATTAATTAATTCTTTATTATATAATCATAACTCTTTATTATTACTATCACACCCTTACAAGCCAATGATGAGCAGCCTTATCTTGTTTGATAATAATAATTTAATATAATTTACCAGCAATCATAGTCACACAAACAGTCACTACCAGAAGGAGCACCAACTTTACAGCAGGAACCCTCGGCTCTAGTATAAGGGTGTTTGGCAATACAAGCAGGTCTACAATCATCTGGGACACAAGTTCCAAGTTGTACCCCAAGGTCTCAACGCAACTCTTGCATTCATCAAACAAACATCTACAAATCTGTATACCAACACATGATCCTCTTCCTTTTGGATGAGCATCTTTGCACCTTCCAAAACAACCTGCATCACATACTCCCAAATCCTCGCGGCATTTTCCCCCACTCACCTTCACCATTATTACATTATTTCCTGTTTCATTCATCGCAATTGATCACAATTAAATAATTAATTAATGCGTGAGAAATTAATTAATATTGGAGAGAAGTTGATGTATAACAGAGACAAGGAAGGGGAAGAAGATGAGAAGGAATCAAGGGGAAGAGGGAAGGACAGAAGAGGAAGGAAGAGACCGGAGAGGAGAGATCAGAGAAGCAGAAGAGAAAAAACCAGAGAGAATGATAACTGAAATCTGATAATTCAATAATTCAAATCATGTACAAATGAAACCCTAAAACTATTTATACTAATAATAATAAAATCCTAATAATAATAACAATAATAAATAATTCTAATAAAAGTTTTAAATAATAAAATAACAATAAATAAATTAACCTAATAATAATAAATATTAAACTGCTACGGTATTTGTTTCATCATGTTCTCCATCCCATATTCCATCCGAAGGAGTCATGAGAAATTGCTTGGTTTTGTTGTCTTATATATACTCCCTCCAATTCAATCCCTTTTAGCTCTTGTTCGGAACTACTCCCTCTAGTCCTTAATATTGGACATATTTGAAGAGTTGATCTTGACGCTAAATATAAAATATAATTTTCATATTTGTCAATCTTTTTCTAGCTAGTTTACCTCTATTGATGCTCTATAACAATATATCAAGGAGGAGAGGGAAGGAGGGAAATATGGAAGATGACTAGGGTGTTTTATAAAATACATGTTACATTAACTAACTTAACTGACTTTCTTAATCTAATCAAATTAGATAAATATATCTTATATTAAGGATTAGAGGGAGTATTTATTATAAGCAAGTTCACGTAAATCAAAACAAAAGCCCCCCTCATGTGCTTACCTCATACACTGTATATCACAATTAAAAAGTTACTTTTAAAGGTTTCAATTGCTATTTCAAGCAAGCCATGTATAAGAGCTGGGAATCAGGGCCAGCTCGGCCCTACAGGGCTGGCCCTTGACGGGCCAGGGCCTAACAGGGCCGGCCCTAAAGGGTTCGGGGTCAAGAAAATTGCATTTTTTCAAGGCCCGGCCCGAGAGCATCAGGGCCAGGGCCGGCCCGTAGGGCCGGGAAATCCTTTTCACAATATTTAACTATTTTTCCTGTATATTTTCACCAGAGAGATATAATTAGTAAATAACAACGATTAAAGTTCTAATTTAATACATAAATGTTGTCAACATTAAGGTTTAAATAACACGTCTTTTGCAACAAACAAACACAGTTACTAATGTATAATTAAAGGTAAAATCATGTCCATAAATAACTCACACAAAGGTCAAAGTATAAGAAGGCAAGAAGCTAAATACTCTAAAATTTAAACAACATGAGTATGACGACTATCATTTTCACCTTCTTCACCACTATCATCACTTTCAAGAACATTTGGTTGTGTTTCACTTTGAGCAGTAGGTTCAAGTAGTAAAATAATTACAACCTCCATAAAAAATCATACTCTATCAGGCAGAATAGTATATAATATGATTTTAGTCTAAATAGGCAGAACAATATACTCAAAAATCACAATATGATTCAATTAGACAAAACAATATACTCAAAAATCATACTCTATACAATATGAGGACAGAGTAACATATAGATTCAATAAGGTAATTCAAAAATGTAACATGGTTCCTTTTCAAGTAAAAAAAATAAAAAAATAAACGGGCCTAAAGGGCCGGCCCTTTTAGGCCCGACTTCCTTTTGAGGCTACAATTTACAAGCCCGACCCTTAAAAGGCCAGGGCCTAAAAGGGCCGGCCTGACGGACTCGGCCCATTTTCCCGGCTCTAATATAAGACATTTTGATTACATGTCTATGGATTAATTATTATATATTTTAATCTTTCTCATATTTTTCTCCTTCACATTCTCTCCTATTTTCTTTTCTCATTCCTTCTCTCTCTCTCTCATCCTTTCCATAAATAAGAATGCATTTAGGGAGAAAAAACAAATTCCATGTTATACATCTGTTGCCTTTGACCAATTTTAACCAATCTTTTAAATTACGCAACTACGTTATTCGTATGTTTTGTAAAAGACTGAAGGGAGTAATCATAGAAGTCACATATCAAATTTTAAGTCAGGGCAATTTTGGAAAATGTAATTAATACTCAGTTTATTGGTGACTTGTAATATGGACAATCTATAGTGCCTTATTATGGGAGGGAATATAAAAGATGTTAGTTTACATTAAAACATATATAAAAAATAAGAGTGGAGCTAGGATTTAATCTTGAGAGTAAATCCCTCCTTTCTTCACTAGTGCATAGAAAGCAAAATAATATCAGAATCTGAACTGTTCGATTGAGATATGGATGTGCAAATCCCTTGACCATTTAGATGAAATATAATTTAGACTATGCAAGATAGATCATTTCATCCACAATTAATATTTTTCTTTCTTTTCAATAGATCTTTGAGTGTTCGGAATAAGAAATGAAGATATATATAAGGAGTGAATAAATTATCTGAACAATTAACATGGGTTACACTAAATAATTAATTTGAGCAAATTTAAATAATGTGCACATCATTTGATAAAAAAAATGTTTGAATTTCTTGCATGTATTTTCTTTGTTTTAGTTTATCCTAATATCTTAAAAATTAAAATTTGTCTAAAATCATTAACTTCATAGTAGATTATAAGAGAAATAGAATGTAAACATATGCACAAATTAATATTTACCCGTGCCTGCGAACGCAATTCATAAGAGAAAGATAATAATGCAGGACACGAATGAGAGCTCGGCCATGGTTTTTTTTTTTTTGGCCCGAGACGCTTCTTTTTTGCAAGGTGGGTTGTGATGTGAATGAAGCCCTTCCTTAATTTATATATTAATTTGATTTAATGACTTTATTGATTGTACTACCAGATGTTTTTCCTGTATGTACCACCAGATGTACGCTTCTTGTTTGTACTGCCAGATGTTTTTCTATTCTTATGGCTTTTGATTTAATTTCATTTAATGACTTTATTGATTCGATTTTAATACACTTCAATGAATGAGATTTTGTTACGGACCTTTTGTAATACTTAGCTAGATTTCGTAAAAAGCTCGATTTCATAAATTAAAGGGAATCCTAGAGTTGTTAATAAACCAGAACAACAGGAGAAATACATGACTCTAACCTAAATTTTAGGATTAATGAGAGGTGAGAACTTAAGTTAATCTCCTTCATTTTGAGTGAGGATCATACCATCCTTTATACTTTGATCCACACAATTAGACCCTTATTTATAGGGTCTTACAATAATTAATTATCTCATTAAGATCTTAACCAACAAGAGTAAGAATTTTAACTAACTAATGATTTTATATCTCTCATAATAATATTCTTTTAAGCGTCTTTTGTTGAGGGTTGATTTAGCCCCTTTTAATTCGGGAAAAAAAATCAATTCCGTTGTAAATTTTAGTTTAATGTAAAACTCAATTGACTAATTTGGAGAGATTAAGGAAACTAAATAAATTATTTTAAAGTATTTATATGTATCATTTTTCCCCAAAATAATTTTCCTGATTTATAAAATAATACTTCCTTAGTTCCTCCGATCCTTAATATAAAATATATTTGGAGAATTGATTTTGATCTTAATTAAGACATATTTTTCATACTTGTTAATCTTTTCCTAATTTTTCCTTGTTGATGCTCTCTCAACAATAATACAAGAGGAGAGAAAATAAGAAAATTAAAGACAATAGTTAAGATATTATCTTTACTTTAATTAAATTATATACCGATCAAAATAACTTTTTTTTAAAAAATAAAGATAAAAAAATTAAATTTAGACCGTCTCTATAAGATCTAGATGGTTTAGAGATGTTGATGAATAAAAATATTTTGAAGTATTTATTTATAAGCATGTACGTACTTCATTTTATATTGGGAAAATTGCATTAGGTCCGGGGTAAGAGAAAATACAACAAAATGGTTCCTTAAAATCTTAAAATTACACTTAAGTCTCATGGGACTTTTTTATAATAAATTCCAATTCTACTGACAAGTCCAGGGGCATCCACTGACAAGTCCATGGGCTTCCATTATTGACAAGTTGATGGGCATTTGACAATTGAAATTTATTGTCAAAAAATCCCACAGACTTAAATGTAATTTTGAGATTTTAAGGGACCATTTTGTTATATTTTCTCTTGTCCAGGACCTAAATACAATGTTTCCTTTTATATTACTCCCTCCGGTCCTAAATATAGGACAAAGTTTGTAGTGCAATTTGCGCTATAAAATTTGTCCTATATTTAGGACCGGAAGTACTATAAGATACTTTTTGTTGGAAGGTCTCATGTTAATTGATTGACCGAACAAGTCCTGATACAACTAGGCAAGGTCCTGCTGGTACGTCCAGATTGGTCCTAACATGCCCAGGGCACCAAGAAGGCAAGAATGAGGTTATGGGAAACTTAAAGGAGAGACTCGGATTGAAAACAAATGAAAGTACTCTACAAGCCAATTTAGCATAGCATGCTTAATTATTGTTGGATCAACAGTTTAATTAAGCACTCCCTCAGTCACTAATTATAAATTTTAAATAATCGATTTATGTTTATTAAGAAAACAGTTAAAATTAGTTAAGAACAATAAATATATTTTTTTTCTCTCCAACTAAATCCTTATTTATGAAGAGAATAAGTGAGCGAGATAATAAATACAGTAAAGGGATAAAGCTAAAAACAAAACACTATAAATACTATGACAAACCTAAAATAAAACTTATATTTTAGGACTGAGGGAGTAATTAATTACCATCAATCGTATTCACACATACAGCTATTGCCACCAGGAGCACCAACGGAGACGCAATAAGAACATAGGCTAAGTAATAAATTAAACCAAAAAGTAAAACTGTAAGAGACAAAGTTAATGTCATATACTAATAATTAATTAATTCTTTTTTTTATAATCACACTCTTATAAGCCAATGAGCAGCCTCTTTTGTTTGATAATAGTAATTACCAGCAATCATAATCACACAAACAGTCACTACTAGAAGGAGCACCGACTTTATAGCAATAACCATCGACTCTGCGATTAGGGTGTTTGGCAGCACAATCATATTTACACTGATTTGGGTCGCAAGTTCCAAGTCTTCCCAAGGTCTCAACGCAACTCTTGCATTCATAAAAAAAAAAAAAAAAAACAACTGCAAATCTGAGCTCCAACACATGAGCCTCTTCCTTTTGGATGAACCTCTTTGCACCTCCCAAAACAACCTGCATCACATGCTCCCAAATCCTCATAGCGTTTTCCCGCACTCACCTTGACCATTAATACATTATTTCCTGTTTCATTCATGACAATATTAAATAATTAATGCCTGTGAAATAATGGAGCCTCTGGTCTTTGGAATCAGTTTCAGTGTTAATCGCAACAATAAGCATCAAGAGCTAATCAATGCAGTGAGATTTATCCAATTCAAATTGAATTTCATATTTAATATTTTCAAATGATGATTTTTAAATAAAAAATCATTTTTTGAAAAATTGAAAGTTAAGATATTATCTTTATATATTATATTATGTACCCTTTAAAATATATTTTTTTTAAAAAAGTAAAATTTAAAAAAAAAATCAATCTGATCCATCTAAATTCTAGCTGAGTTTAAAGTGATTATTAGCTTTTGGTGCTCATCGTTACAATGGGTACTAAAACTAGTTCCTTCCTCTTTTATATATAGGCGTGCATGAAATACTTTTGAGTTCGAGTGAAGTCCACATGGAGTTGTGTATATGAGAAATTGCTTGGTTTTGTTGTCTTATATTCCCTCCAATCCCTTTCATGAGAGGTCTTTCTAGTAAGGTTTTACTAGTTTCAATAAGAATAAAAAATACGTTTTTTTAAATATATATGTTCATACTTAATAAAGGTAGTAAAAGGAAAATTAATATGATGTTGGAGTTTTGTGTGGTTAATAAGGGTAAAATTGAAAATCACCGAATTTTATGACAGATTTAGCAACTTTAAGTTTTTAACTTTTTTTATAAGTGGGTGAGATAGAAACATATTATAATAAGGACCTATATGTGTATGAGAAAAATCATTTTACTGATACCTATACTTTTTTATTAATTTTTAATTTGGTACCTATGTATTTTTTCCTCTTAATTATATCCATTAATTTTGCTTTATTAGCACTGTTGAGCCATGTAACTTTTATTTGTTGACATCATTAGCCCATGTATAGAAGCTAATTATAATAGAGTAAAGTTAATAATTTAATTAATAGAAAAAGTGCAAACGTACCAAATTAAAAACTAAGGAAAAAGTATAGGTACATGCAATATGATTTTTTTAATATATAGTGTTAGAGTGGAATTGGATATATCTTGAGAGTGAATCTCTCGTTTCTTCTACCAGTGCATGGAAAGCAAAATAAGATCAGAATCTGAACTGTTCAACTATATATGCACGATCAGATCATTTCATCCACAATATTGTTACTTTCTTTTAAGTATATTTGGATTAAAAAAAAAGATATAAGCGGTATCTGAACAATTAAAATGGGTGACACAAAATAAATAATTTGAGCAAATTTTAATAGTAATATGCACATCATTTGAGAAAAAATGTCTGAATTTCTTGCATGTATTTTATTATATTTTTTTTTAGTTTATCCTAATATCTAAATTGTTAAAATATGTCTAAAACCAATAACATCATAGTAGATTATAAGAGAAATAGAATGTAAAAATATGCACAAATTAATATTTACCATTACCTGTGAACGAAATAAAAAAGAGAAAGAGAGTAATGCAGGATAGGGAGACAAAGGACAGCTTGGCCATGTTTACAGATACAAGCCCAGACGCTTCTTATTTAGCAAGGTGTTAATTTATACTACCAGACATTGTTCTATTTTTATGGCGTTTGATTTCATTTGATGACTTTCTTTATTTGATTTAAACGTGGTTTAACGAATGAGATTTTGTTACGTACCTTTTGTTGTAGTCAGCTAGATTTCATATATATTAAAGGAGGCTCTAGAATATTTTCTTTTAACAAACTTTTATTCAAAGTTGACTTAGCCCATTTTAATTTAATCCAAAAAATATTCAATCTCGTGTAAATTTTATTTTTGCTAAATATAAAACAAACCATATAAACAAAGCTACACTAAATCAAATTAAATTATGCAACATGCATTGTGAGGATGTTGGGAACCGGTTCGAGTGGTGCTGAGTTTGACCTGGACTGTTCAAATTTAAACGTAGACTGTCCATATTTGATGAGGTTTGGGTTCTCATCATTTTGATGAGCACCCAAACCGAATGCCGAGATGATGAATACAAATATTTTTGAAAATATTATATTCAAATTTCATAAGTGCGTACTTCCTTCATTTTATATTAAAGATATGTTTTTTTTTTTTCAAAAGTCTCTTGTTAAGTGCTGGTCCGGGCAACTTAAAACAAGATCTGGATAAGTCTTGATACAATGAGGCAAGTTCCTCGCACGTCCATGATTGGCCCTAACACATTCAGGACCAGGATGAGGTTATTGCTAAGTCAAAGGAGAGACTTGATCGGATTAAAAAAAAATGAAAGTACTCTACAAGCCAATATTCATCATAGCAGGCTTAATTATTGTTTGATTAACAGCTTAATTAAGCAATTAATTACCAGCAGTCATATTCACACATACAGCTATTACCACCAGAAGCACCAACGGAAACACAATAACCAACAGCTTTACGGTTAGGGCGATTGGCAGCGCAATCTGATTTACACTGATTTGGGTCACAAGAACCAAGTTCCAATCCCTCACTGCAAGTCTTGCATCCATTAAACGAACACCTGCAAATCTGGAAATGTATCGGTGATGATGCCAAACACCCTAATCGTAAAGCTGTTGATTCTCTTGCTTTACCGTTGGTGCCCCTGCTGGTATAACTATATGTCTTGTGACTATGATTGCTGATAATTCATTCACTTAATCAAGCTGTTAATCAAACAATAAAGCCTTTCTATCTGCTGATGATATAATTTTCTTGCAGTGAGTAATTGTAATAATGAATTGCAATCAATTATATGATATGAAGTGTGTTTGTGTTTTACTTACCATTACTTACTACGTCCGGTCCTTAATATAATACTCAGTTAATTAGTTTGTAGATAAGGATGTTAAATAAATTATTTTAAAGTATTTATATTTATCGTTTTCTACAAACTAATTTGCATGACTTATAAAAGGATATATAATAATGAAACACATAAGTATTTCAAAGAGATCATATAACATGTGCTATAATTAAATAGTATATTTAGCTTCTATAATATCTCAATTTAGTCAATTGAATCTTGGATCAGGGATAGTATTTGGATTATTACTTATTCCCTCCTTAAATACAAAGGAGTATTATTGTCCAATCTCACAAAAACAAACTAGCTAATTACTAAAAAGGCCCACAGCATGCATGTCAAAATTTATGAGCTTGAAGCCCCTACCAATATAATGGAAGAGGGTAAACATGTTATTCTTGATCCCATGATGAAATTATGACAAGATTCTTGGCAAAAGGCTAATGTATGCAACGGTAACAATTATCTTAATCAAATAACTCTAACTAATTTTCTTAATCAAATAGTTATTATATGATGTTGCAGTCAAAAGAATGCCATAGTACCCTTGTGAAAAGCCTTGTTTTTTTTTTTTGACCTGGGAAAAGCCTTGTTACTTAGTGGCATAAGAGTTCTCCTGTAATAGTCGGAAGTCATATCAGTTTGATCACGTTGTAACTTCATGCCATTAACGTTTAATTCTTTTTTTAAATAAAAATAATAATTTCATACACTTTTCGTTAACTACAGAAAACTATTGGCACGTAATTTTTTTTTTTTTTGCCAGAAGCATGTACATATTATTCTCATGCATGCACGTATAAGTTTCCTATTATGCAAGAAGACTGTCCTTTTTTATAAGAAATTAATCACAACCTTCCATAAGTCAAGCTTAATCTCAATATAAATTAGTACCCCTCGTCTTTTAAGAATCACTTTAATGAATAAATCAAACTAAAAAGTAAATTATATATTGAGGACCAAAAATGGTATTAGTGAGACATATATTTAATTAATTAGGAAGATTTTTTTGCTTATTAGGGATACTAGGTAAAAAAAACACTTGGTACTCTTTCCTCTTCTAAATATATGAGCGATTTGCTTTGGTTCTAAATATAAGACTTCAATTCACTTTCCCTCTTAAATTTATAATTTTTTTTCTCAATCTATCCTTTTTTTAATTGAAAAAGTTTTAGGTGAGTTGTATCATGGGGCTCACTAGGACTACGTACGGCATGTCTTTGGGCCCAAAGAGTGCTTAGGTCTTCACATCAGTGTGATTTGAACACTATGAAAAACTAACTTTCAGGGACCACTTTCAGCGGCGACTTTAAAAGTTGCCGTTGAAAGTGGCACTCTCAACGGCGACTATCAAAATGCGCCACTGAAACTCATATTTTCAGCGGCAACAATTAAAGTTGCTGCTGAAAATCAATTTCAGTTTTTTTTATGGATTGTTTTTATTATGGACAAATGTTATTTTTTAAATATATTTTTTGTTTAAATTTGATATTTAACATTTGAGGACACTAAATATGCTATTTATTATAAAGAAAAATAAGATAATTATACATTTGCATGTGTGTGACACTTTCAAACGTATAAGCAAACCTATCGTCTATTAAGTTTTTCAAGATTTATTATTCCCCACACTCCCATCAATATATCTTTATAGATTAATAACATTTAATGACACTTTTATCTAAAATAAATTATTTCATAAATGTATCAATTAATACATATGACCTATATTCGGTTTTCTTTTTTAATTACTTCATTTATATATAAACACACTTAATAAATTAAGTAAATATAAAAAATTAATACATTTTAATTAATAACAGGATATTAATTAAATTTTTATTTTGATTTATTCAAAAATAATTTTAAAGTATTATATTAGTACACACTTGTTAATACACACATGTGTGTGTGTATTCGTTACATATATTAATATATTATAAATAATATATAGATAATATTTAACAATATAAGTAATATTTCATAATATATATTTATTTATGCTTGTGTTGTTTTATATATATTATACATATATATATTATTTTGCAATAATAATCAACAGGTTCTTTCTAACTCAGTGGTAAAGGCATGTCCACACAAAGAGGTGGTCTTGGGTTCAAACCTTGGAGGAACCATAAATGAGTTGAGTTTCACACAAATGTGGTGCAACGAGGTGGCAACACATGGCACAGGTGAGGTGGTGAGGGACAAGTCAACATGTGGGCCTTAGTGATGAAGTGGACGGCGGCTGGCCTGTGATGATGTGGACGGCCGGCGACGGGTCACTTGGCACATTCAGCAGCGACATTGAAACTATACTTTCAGAGGCGGCACAAAAGTCACCACTGAAAGTCACCTTTGTCGACGCTAAAACTTTCAGTGACGGTTGCAACAGCGGCAACTAAACCTTAAGCGATGAAAACCGAAAGTCTTTTTTTTTTTTTTTTTTGTAGTGGCGAAACTATCTTATGGTTCTGTGCCAACCCCTTTACCAATTGGATTAAATAATTGAATAGCATCAAATTCATATAGATTATTGTCATCTAATAGGATGTTTTCTTACTCTAATTTAGGTTCAAGTTGGTAGTTCTATTTTATATGAGATAGAAACGAAATTGGGGCAAGGTTGGTTTAATTTCGACCAATTCTCTGTTGCTATAAGTCAGAAGTTTAATCTTCATTTTAAGAGTATAATATAATGAAATATCGATCAAACCATATATTTATCCCGCTTTATCATTTTAATTATTAAATACAAAAATAGTAACGGCTGTAATTATCGACCTTCTTATGAGTGGCAAGTACTGCACTGCAAGCAAGTAATATACTAATCAGATGAGTCTGAAAAGGTTTATCAAGCTTATGCTTAATTATATGATATACTTGATTTAAATATATAATTATTTTGACCTGAAATTAAGGTAATTATTTGAGTACGTTACGTTAAGCAAGTGGGCCTTTTGCCAAGAATTTTCTCATAAATTCATCGTATGGGATCAAGAATAGCATTTTTATCATTCTTCCATTATAGTATTGGTTGGGGCGTTGGGCTCCAAGTCTCCTGAGTTATTCCCATAGTCTCCATTTGTAATTTCTCTCAATTTATCTCAATTTTTATTTTTTGACCATTGATTCATCTGAATATGTATATTAAAATAGTAAATTTTGTAAAAGTGGCATAATGTATGAGGAACTCATTAAAAAGAATTAGAAATAAAAAAAAAATTCTAACGATTGGAGAATATCATTACAGCACATCTTATCGCAAAAAGCTTATAAAAAGCCCTTTGTTCTGGTAAGAACTAAAAAAAGAATAGAAGTGTGTGTGTGTAAACAGCAGGGAGAAGGCGAAGGAAAACACCTCATCCGTATAAGTTCTAATTAAATATAAGTCTTAATACAGACCTTTAAGTATAATTAGCGCTCATTTTCAAAAGTAACCTTTCTAAATATAATTAAATACTTGCTTTTAGGAATCTGAAATTTAAAATATCATCACATTAAATCATATTATTAAAACCTGGACCGGACTGCCCGGGTTGACCTAGCAACCAATGACACGATCACTTGTCTGGTCCGGGCGAGTGGGAAAATTAGTGGAGCATTGACCCAGTGAGACTTGGTCTAACTCGAGGTAAATCAGCTGAATTAGGGGTGGACCCAAGTCACATTTTTATTGGAAAGATTGCACAAAAAATGCATGAAACGCAGGAACTTCAACAAGAAAGAAATTTACTAAGAAAAAAGAAGAAAATGAGGGGAAGAAGAAAAGGAAAATAGAAAAAGAGATGACAAAATATATTGATAATATATAAAATTATTCTCCTTAAGTTCTTTTTATAAGATTCAAATTTTTAAATTGGTTTAGTACTTTTTCTATATTGATTATATATAAATATATTAGCATAATATATACTGTGTATATGTTGTTTGTAGGTACTTTTATGTATTTTATTTAAAATATATTTTTAATTATTACTGATCTGACCCTAAGTCTCAGTGCAAGTCTTGCATTCATTAAACAAACACCTGCAAATCCGAGCACCCACACATGAGCGTTGTCCATTTGGATGAGCCGCTTTGCACCTTGCAAAACAATCTGCATCACATGCTCCCAATTAATCCTCATGGCAATTTTCCCACTTACCATCATCACCAATACATTTCCTGTTTCATTAATTATTATTCAACCACCATCTTGTTATTTCTTCAAATCAAACTTAATATATGTCAGTATATAATTAAGAATATTTTGTCAATATTTCAAATGATTTTCAGCTTTGATATGTAACTTCTTGGATAAACTCCCTCCAGTCCTATATATATACTCCTTTAGTCCTATTTATAGGGTAAAGGAAGAAGAAAATTTTTCATCCTATTTATAAGGCACACAGAGAGAAAATTTTTATATGAATGTATAATTTTATCCTTAATTTATTATTGTATTGAATTTTATGGAAGAGTTAATGAAGTTTAATGTTTTTATTGGTCTGTTTGAAATATACTGGAAGTACCTTATAAATAGAACCCGAAGAGTATGCTATAAATAACTGAGTATAGATAACCGAGTGTCTCCCTTTAATTGGTATTTAAGATATGATGTCTCCTAAAAGATTTCTATGATGCTAAATATAAGACACTTTAAGAAAAGAAAGTTGCATTTAATTATTCTTTTTCACAAATATCCTTATTCATTGTAGAGATAGATTGTATATACAAAAGAGATTAGAGGTAAGTAACATACTAACATGTATTGATTTAAACTGGAGGGTAATTTTGGAAAGTAGTGATTAATTTTTTTTAATCATTTCATGATAAAAAAAATGCTTTTAACTACTTTTCTTAATCCTTGTGAAGTATAGTTGAAAGTCTTTTATATTAAGAACTGGTGCGGCGGAGGGGGTATATATGTAGATCAAAAGGTTGGTAGTCAAAATTAGTTAAAGAAAATAAATGAGTAAGGAATGTTTTTTTTTTTTTCAAATATAACCTTATTTTTTGAGGGGCGGAGTATGTAGATCAAAGTGTTAGTAGTTAAAATTAGTTAAAGAAATAAATGAGCGAGTAAGTAATGTATTTTTCTTTTTTCAAACATACCCCTATTTTTTGAGAGAGTGAGCTAGTGAGAAAGAGAATGAGTAGGAAAAGAGATGGATGAAAAAAAAGAGAGTGAGTAAAGGAGATGAGAAAACATGTAATTAATTGAAAGTAGAAATGAAAAGAGAGTTAAATTTTGAGACAAGTACAAAGTGTAGCTAATTATATAAAAGGAGAGTCGTTTATCTTAATATCTTAATTAATAGTTAAATTTGTCTAGAATCATTAACCTTATATCAGATTATAAGAGAAATAGAATGTAAACATGTGCGGGGGGAAAAAAAAAAAAACCAGTACCTGCGAATGCAATGAAAAAGAGAAAGAGAATGCAGGAGATGGAGGAGTGCTTGACCATGTCTACCACAATCAGAACCAGCAAGGAGGATTGCGATATGCGATTTGCGATTGACGGTGGGTTCCACCATAATCCGGTGTTGGGTGCTTTTAATAGTTGTGGCATTTTTATTTCGATTTTTAAAGTTTATGGGAATTTTTGCTAAAAACAAAAAAATTATGGGGATTTTTCACATTGGTTGTAAGTTGATGGTTATTTTTTACACTTTAACCCAGAAGAAAATTATCATTATTCACTTCAATCAAAAATAATATCTAGCAAAACATATTCCTTTTTTTGCACAAAATTTGTAGTGTTATTTTTCAAATTTTATGTATTTTATGGGTACTATATATCTAGGGCTCGTTTGGTACGTTGGAATTGATTTTGTTGAAATGGAAATGGATATGGAAATGAGGTTTAAAAATGTGTTTGATTTGACATGGAAATGAGACATATTTTTTTATACAAAAATACCAAAATGCCCTTCCTAAAAACCCAATTTTCACCATCATCAGAACCCAGCAATCAAATCAAATCCAATGATCAACATAAAAATCAAATCGGAAAAACAAAAGGCAAAATAGATAATCAAATCGCAACTATTGCTAAGGTTCTACTGCTAATGAATCAAACATTGTGAGCAACCAAATACCCATAATCAAATCACAACTCAGAATTGTGAGCAACCTAGACGAAATCGTGGCTAGGATCTGAGGAACCCAAACAATCTGGATCTACAGAGATGACGGTGAGGAGCACCGTGCGCAGCCACCGTCATCAAACGTGGTGCGGCGTTGGAGTCCGAGCAATGGAGGTCGACGAAGTGAGGGTCTGAAGAGGGAGGGAGAATTAAGGACCCAGCAATTATGGGTTTGCAGGAGGAGCCATCGCTGGTCGTTGGCAACTTCCTTTCTCCCAAACACTGTGGCATCATGGTTGCCGTCAATCTTCAGCCTTCACTATTGTGGGTTGCCTTGGGTCGCCGCAGAAAGTAGAGCCACTGTTGTTACTTCCTCACCATCCTCGGAGATCTGTGAAGAGGATGAGATGTTGTCGTCGCCATGGGTTGCAGCAGGCCGCCGTCAATGATGATGGGGATGGAGCAGAAGTGCAATTCAAGAGATGAATAATGGGGAGGGTAAAATGAAAATTCTATGGAATTTGTTACAATTCCATGGGGTATATGATGGAAGCTTAATTCCATCAATTTGATGGAATTGGTTCTTCCATGGAGGCCAATTCCATCATTAGATGTTTGTACCAAACACACTTTAGCATGGAAATGAATTCCATTTCAATTTTCACCCTCCTCAATTCAAGCGTACCAAATAGGCCCCTAGTTTTATATCAATATATTATACACAGATCATGTATGAAATTTATTATGAGACAATCCAAGCTCTCGTGGGTTGTATGTACGAAACGGAATAACAAATTGTACCGATTATATATGATTTGCAAATAATTTAATCTTGTGTTTGGCAGTTTGCTTAGTGACAAAGATGCCCTAATATGAGAGTGGTGATTTCTATTTCGTAGGATTGATTTATTCCCATTTTAAATCAAAAAAACAAAAAAATCAATCCCACGCAAATTTACTTGTTAGTAAATACAAAGTAGACATGCACAGGATTCCAGGCTGCACCATCACGTGCACAGTACCACACCATATCATATTGAGCATCATGCATTGTGGAGATGTTGATGATTAAGAAAAAAAAATATTGTGAAATATCATGTTGAGATTTCATAGTACTTCATTTTATATTATAAAATATTTTTTGGAAAATCTAATGTTAACAATATGTCAATGCTTACGAGTAATTGCCACACTACAAATTAAAAAAATAGAGAATTAGTGACGGAATTTCATTCGATCGCTAATCCGTCACTAAATTTAGTGACGGAATTTAGTGACACAATTCTTTCATCACTAATTAACGATGGAATAATATTGCGTCGCTAAATTTCGTCACTAATTTATGTCTAATTTTGTCATAAAAAATTGACAATGGAATTTAGTGATGGACAAATTCCGTCATTAATTTCTATCAAAAATATTTTGCGATGGAAGTAGCAACTAAAATTTTCTGTCACTAATTTTCATCGCTAATCCATCCCTAATTTTTGTCACAAAATTTTTCCATCACTATTTTCTCTCACAAACTAATTTGTCACGAGAAAAATTCTGTCACTAATTTTCAAAT
The DNA here is from genome assembly GCA_963210345.1 of Inga oerstediana. Taxonomy (NCBI): domain Eukaryota; kingdom Viridiplantae; phylum Streptophyta; class Magnoliopsida; order Fabales; family Fabaceae; genus Inga; species Inga oerstediana. The sequence goes on along the minus strand of OY723410.1, from coordinate 13,797,557 downwards.
TATTTGATTTCATTATATAACACTATTAGATTTTATAATAATTATATTTTTTGTAATTAGAAGTTTTGTATAATTATATAATAATGAAATAAATTGGTTAAAAATATCTTTTATTTTGATAATATAATTTTAAAATGAGAATTGAATTGATATCACTTCCAATAAAAAGATAATTTGATTTAGTCATAACTCATAATATAGAATAATTAATTTTTTTATAATCTCTCCAAATTATTTGATTCCGTTGCTAATCTGGTTCCGTCACTAATTTTCGTCACTAAACTGATTAGTGACAGAATTTCCATCACTAATTTGATATTTTTTTTTCCATATTTCCATCTTTTTATTTAAAATGCTAAGAGTAGAGAGACCTGACAATATGTTTTTCTATAATAATTAACAAACATATATAACAAATTACCAGAAGTCGTGTGATTCATAAATTAAGATGTAGCAAACCAATCATGAATCAATAGTTTGATTTTAGCCACTTAATTAAACCAAAATTGCAGCCATAAAAACAAGGGAAAATATATCACTTTGACGTCCCCAAAAAATTCAAATTCTATCTTGTTTTTAAGAAAAGTATTGGTTGATATTTTGTTTTAGTTTTCTTTCTCAAATTAAGATTATTTTTCTTAAAAACAAGATAGAATTTGAATTTTTCTAAATGAATCATCAGCCAACTATGATTAAAATGATATGAGTTACTTCGTTTTCATTGGATAGAGTTCAGACAACGTGGTGTTCCTGGAATATGTAAGTATTTCTCTGGGTGGAGAGGGGATGATGTGGCACTTATGGAGAGTATGAGGTGGCATATAGAGAGTGCCATGTGGAAAAATTAGTCAACTTTAATGGTCAAAATGAACCTTTTAAATGGTGGAGGAAATATTGCACTATTTTTTGAACTTTTGGGCCGAAATTGTCTCCTAAAAAATCCAGACATCACCCAGTGCCTATTGGTAGAAACTTTCAGGGTATTTTTACCTCTTAAGCCTTTTATTTTTATTAAATATAAAACAAACCGTATAGACTACAAATATTATATTCAGATTTCATAAGTACACACTTCAATCACTTTATATTATAGTATTACTAACATTATTCATCTTTACAATTTAATTAAATTTTGGTTTTGGTTCTTATTTCAAATTATTAGTTTTAATCTCTATAGTTTCATAAAAATTTAGTTTGAGTTTAACGATTGGTCCCTATACTTTTTAACGAGTTTTGATCCTTAAATCCCTATACTTCAACTCACAGCCCTTATGAAACTGTATGTATCAAAACCAAAATTCAATCAAACTGTAGACAATGGTATTAATCCTGTACTATAAGGTACTCTTCTTTTTTTTGAAAAATCTCATGTTAAGTGCCGGTCCGGGCAACTTCCAACAAGATCCGGACGAATCCTGATACGGTTAGATTAGGTCCTGGTACATCAAGTCATGTCCAGCACCAGGACGACGTTATGCCAAGTTGAAGGAGAAACTCGGATTGAAAACAAATGAAGGTGCTCTACAAGCCAATTCATCAGCATATATAGCAGGCTTATTGTTTGGAAACTCATTGTCTCATTTTATATTAAAGAAACTTTTTTCTTTTATGAAAAGTCCCATGTTAAGTTTTTTTTTGTTTTTAATGAAAAGTCTCATTTTAAGTGCTGGTCCCGGCAGCGTAAAACAAGATCCGGATAAGTCCTAATACAACTAGGCATGGTCCTCGCATGTCTAGAATTTGCCTTGACACATTCAGGGCCAGGATAAGGTTATTGCTAAGTTAAAGGAGAGACTCAATCGCATTAAAAACAAATGAAAGTACTCTACAAGCCAATTCATCAGCATATATACGAGGCTTGTTGTTTGATTATTAGCTTAATTAAGTACTATTTCTAATGCTAAATATAAGATCCAGTTGACTTTTTGGATGAGATCAAGGAAATTAATTAAATTACTTTAAAATATTTATATTTATTGTTTTTTCTCCAAATTAATTTATCTAACTTATAAACTTATATGTAATTTAATTATACACAGCATATGATATAACTATGTAACTTATTTAGCTTTCTTAACCTTTCTAAAAAATGTCTACTAGGTCTTATATTTAGAACCGGAGGGAGTAATTTATTACCAGCAATCATATTCACACACACAGCTGTATATTACCACCAGGAGCACCAATGGAAACACAAATAACCAACAGCTTTGCGATCAGGGTGATTGGCAGCACAATCAGATTTACACTGATTTGGGTCACAAGAACCAAGTCCCAATCCCTCACTGCAAACGTCCATTAAACAAACAACTGCAAATCTGAGGACCAACACATGAGCCTTGTCAATTTGGATGAGCTGCTTTGCATCTTGCAAAACAATCTGCATCACACACTCCCAAATCCTCATGGCAATCTTCCCCCCCACCATCACCACTAATACATTTCCTGTAAATGCATATGTTAAATAGTTAATGGGTGAGAAATATATAGGAACCTAGTTTGGATGCTTATTGCAATGATGAGCACCATGGTGTTCATAGTTATATTAAGATTAGCATGCATGCATTGTTCAAATACAATTGCAATGGCCCAGTGATTGAACCATATTTTTATATGAATTTTTCATTATTAATTTGGGATTTTAATGTATTTTCTAGGACATTATTGTATTATTAAGCATTAATTTTGGTTAGAGACAATTATTTTGAATTAATGGGAATTAGGGGCAAAATGGTCAAAATTCATTAATTATTATTATTTTTTATATATTGTCCCTTAAATTTTTGATATTACTTTGTGCTTAATATTGCATTTCAGGTGTTTTGGAAGAAAATTATAGATTTTGGAGGTCAAATTAATATTTTGAAGATTGGGAAAATCACATAAAGGGGCCCTATATTTTGGGAAAATTACAAAAATCATGAAGAAAAGGATAGGGTAGAATTACAGATATACCCAAACGTTTCATAAATTTTAGTCCTGCTCACAAGTATTTCAAAATTTTGCACTTTGATCCTTCCTTCAGAACTTTTCAAGTTGCAAATAGGTCTCTTGTCAAAACTTGCGTTTTGACCGGGACATATGTTACTGTACCCTTTCTTCATCAACAAAGAAAACAGAACCGATTGGAGATGGAGCAACATAGACCAGGGATTGGTTATGGTTTGGGCTTCTGGAGTTGGGAGCAAAGGAAGTAATTCCCAATATTCTGAATTGAACAGGAGCCCCGAGCTGAAAGACGGAGATCTGAGAGCGAGCTGAGAGTGATATAATAAAAGAGGGGGAACAGCGCCGCAAGAGGATTCATTGGATATCATCGCAGACCTTCGCATCTTCAGTCCCCTCACCCTCTTCCTTCTCTCTCTCTCCGGCGGCTCATCCACCATCACAGCCCGCCGGCGAGCTTCATCCACCACAGCCGCGGGAGAAGCACAGAGGAGGAGCTGGGGAAGATCTTGAAACAGAGCTGAGGGACGGAAAGCTGAGCTGGGAGAGGAGAGTCAGAACGGAACCAGAGGAGCTTCGTTTCCGTTCTCTTCAGCACCGCTACACTTCACCTTCATCTCCCTTCTCCATTTCGTTCATCACCGTCAGCCACCATCATCTTCGGTTCCCTTTCATCTTCAACCACCGTAAGCTTTTGTTTTCTGATCTGGGAAGAGGAGCAGAGTCGAGAGATATAGAGGACAAGCTCCTATCATCATCGGCACCAGTCCTCTGCTGTTCTCTATTTTCACTATCACTCTGTTATCCTTCACCGACTCACTTCCGGCGAGTTTCACCTCCTATGCCCTTCATTATTCCATTCTGAAGCCTCCTCTGTTTCCAGCATCATCACAGCCGTGGCTCCCTCTGTCCAAACCGTGGAACTCTCTGATTTTATGGAAATTGCAGCCACTGAATTTAATTGGTTTAGTGCTAATTTGGTCAATTTAATTTGTGAATTTATGGCTGGATGTTTAAATAAGAGGGTGATTATCTTTCTTGATTCCATGGCTGTGAGTAGCTGATTTTGTTGACTCTTGGTGGTAGAGGAAGTTGCTTGAGCTCAATGGACTACATAGGGGAGTTTTCTATCATTCAATTAGTTTAGAATTATATATTTAAATTGCCTAGTTTTAGGAATTAATGTATATGATTCTGGAATTGAGATCGATGTTAATTGTCTCTGTTGGTTTGATATTTGTGATTGAATTGGATTTTTATAGCTTGTGAGATTTTTATATATATGCATTTCCTTATTTTTTCAAAGATATTATGCTTTCTACGTGTTATTGTTAGATTGTATAAATGAATTGGATCAGTTGAGTGTCGTGTTATCGCATTCATATTAAGAGGAAACAAGTTATAGTTATCCATTTTAATTGCATTCTAAGTGGTTCCTAATAGTGCCTTAAGAGATAGTTACTAGCTGCGTTCGCAGGAGTAACTATTAATTAAGAACACTAGACCCGAGCGATCGTTTGGGGTTTTATTTTTAAGACTTAGAGAAAATTAACTCCCATAATCTTTTTGAGTAAGGATTGTCATTTCTTCATTACTAAGGGTATTCTTTATTCATATTTTCCACTTCATACCATTCCATTCACTCATTTTCCATTTTTATAAAAAGACCAAAAACAATAGTTTAGCATTTAATTAATTTGCATCTTTCTTTTAATTATTAATTTCAAAAACCACTTCCCCATTTCCCCTTATTTTAATTGCATTTGCATGATAATTAGTTTACTTAGGTAGTTCAATAAAAGCTCCTCAAGTGAGACGACCCGAGTGTTGCATTGTATTGCAATTCTTGGATAAAAAATATTTTGCATTTGACTCCAAGGCGTAAAGACACGGCCATATCACGCAGATTTAAAATTTTTAAATAATGATTTTTAAATATAAAAATTATTTTTTAATAAAAAATGATAGTTGAGGGATTATACTTATTTTAGATTTTGTACACGTTAAAATATTTTTTTAAAAAGAAAATAAAAGTGAAAAAAATTAATTCTGTGTGGAATAATTGGGCCTCATCTTCCATTTGTACTCCCCTCCGGACCTAGTTATTTCTTTTTCAAAAATAATCTTTCCAAATATAATTAATGTTGGATTATTTAAAAATCAAGGGATGTGTTCTTATAAATTTAGAGATTTATATGAAGAGTTATGTAAGAAGTTATGACACTAAGAGTCACTAAGGTTATGTCTGTTTAGTTCCTAAAGACATGAGTGGTAATCATTACTTGGTGAAATGTTGTGTTATGCTTAGAAGAAAACTCTACATAATATAAAGTTGTAACTTTCCATGGAAAGGTAAGAATAAATAACCATTGGTTATGTTGGTTCATGAATGAACATATGATGAGGTTCATTAATCTAACATATAGTTATGATTTTTAATTGAAAATGTATTGCTTCAAGAGTTATCATTTCATATTCTATAAATACCTTGCACCATCACTTCATTTAGGACACAATACAAGTCACAACATCAGAAATCAAACAACAATAAGAGATCAAACTCGTTGCTTTTGTCCTTGAATGCACATAAAGATAAAGTCAAGTTAAGACTTTATAAAAGCCATTGTTGCCTTGGCTTAAGTGTTGGAAGTGCAATCCATACTCAAGGGTTTTTATTGTATCCTGTAAGAAATTCGTCCCGCAATCCGAATTGCACCCTATTTGATACAAAAAGGTGAGGGCGAATTAAGTCTAAAGGAAAGTGATGTCCACGCTTTGAAGACATTGTGCAATACTTTCTTCTTCATTTCTTATTCTTATACTCCTCAAAGATCCAGCCCCTCCTAGAATCTTTAGACTTAATTCTGTGAATGCAAATGATATTTTAAAGAAGTATACAAAAAGAAAACTTTGTGAAGTTTTAATAAAGATTTTGATATTGATCCGCAAGCTACGTGGCCTGCTTCTTGGATGGCTTCTCCGATCTCGCTCTAAGTTAATATATAGCAATTCTCAAGTTGCTGCTATATGGCTAAATTTGAAGATGGCAACGTTTGTTTGGAAAAAAACGAAGGATTCAGATATGGCTTTAGCTACTGCGAAGTGCAATTCATGGACCGCTTTTATCATTGTCACCTTTTGTCAACAGGATTTCCCTTGAAATAAGAGAGCAAAATGGATGGTGTGATCCAGAAACTATGCAAATGAGTCATCTCAAATTCATTTGGTCTTAGAATAATGGAGAGAGATAAGGATTTATATATTTACCTTTTTTTTATTGAATATAGTTTATAGAATCATGAGGTTTATTCATGATCAGTTTGATACAATTTTTTGTTTAAATTATATGGTTTATTGTCTGTGGAATCATGATTAGAAAGCGGTGAAAAGCATGATAGATTTTTAATTTAATAAATGGATAATTATCATGAAAAATTGTACCATTAATTAGATGGGTTGATAATTATCATGTTATGTTCTAATTTTAATTAGGATGATTGATGGAAAATGTGCTATAAATAAATGCATGGATTGAACACAGTTTGAATAATTTCAAACAAATTAACATGTGTGTGGATAAATTTATTATTGTCTCATCAATCATAGATAAACTTCCTCTGTCATGGTAAGACTTGAAAAAGGGTCTTAATTAAACATATATAAGAAGTAAATTTCTCTTGAGTAATTGGGGGATTATCTCCTTTAGAAGAGGAGCATGGCATAATATTCATGATGCAAAAGGCACCGATAATACTCATGAGAAGGTATATGTAGTGGAGGAAGGACAATTTCATAGGACCTCAAGGAAATAAAGGAAGGATAGAATTATAAATTCTATTTACATGTGTGACTATGGTAATTTTAATAATAGAAAATGAGTCATGAGTTGTTGTTGACATGCTTATAATTTTGATCATTGTCGTGGTTCTTTATTGTTTGACTCTAGTATGAAGTTGGTAACAATATATATTCATTGCGATTGTCAATTTATTTTTACAAGGGCTTATAGCCAAATTTATAATAGAAAGTTGCGATATATTAGCCTAAAATATAGATTTGTGAAAGATTTGATTTTGAATGAAGTAATTTCCATTAGTTATATAAGTCCAAATTAAATCTTGCAGATCTTTTGACGAAAGATCTAACAAGGGATTTGGCGTCAAAAACATCAAAAGGGATCAGATTGAAGCTCTATAAACTTTGATCACTAATGGTAGAACCCAACGTACTCACACATGACCATCATATCATGCCTTGAGTTCAATAGTGAAAGTACGCTATCAGAGTAACTACAAGTACTTGACTTTTTAATACTTTCTAAGTTGGAAAGTACTTGGTAACTATGAGATTGAAAGGGGGCAGGTTGAGCTCTAGGGATAGCAAAAGCTTCAAAGATTTGAAATTTTCACCAATTGCGCAAAACTAACAAGTGCTATCAATCAAATCAATAGTCATTAACAAATAGCAAGCACATGCAAAACTAGACTAAACCAGCACTCTTATCCCATAATATGTTATCAACAATCAATTCAAACACAACGAGGAAAAGTAGAAGGAAACTCCCCTTTCAATCCTTGTCTTGTGCTCTTGAATGCTTTTCTTTGTGGCTACCAAAGTGGAACACATTATTAGGGGCTACAAAAGTCCTACAAAATTAAACCAAAACATCAAACCAAACCTTGGGTTGCCTCCCAAGAAGCGCTAAGTTTAAAGTCTTCAGCCAGACTACTCAAAACAAACCACTAATCATAAGTATCAAACACCATGATTACTTTGTCTTCATTCCTTTTCAAGCAACAAGGTTTCAGACATGGAAAATGATCATTCAAGTTAATTACTTGTACTTTTTCAATCATAGACAATCTTAAAGTACAAGCATTCACTGAATTCAAATAAAGCACAACAATCATATCCATACAAACAAAAGTAGGAGCTTCTAAGAATTTAGAACACCCAATAAAATCCACTTGACTCTCATCAGTAAGAGTCAAAACATCAATAGGAGGATCAAGAACATAAATTGAAGGGATTTCCTCACTATTCTTTTGTTCAAAATAAGAAGGATTAGGCTCCAAAATTGAAACCTCAATTGGACACTTAGTATTCTTCTCTCCCACATTGATTTCCAACTCACAGTCACCCACAAAAGTATTGCAAAATGTTGACAACACTTCCTCACTCCCCATAGTTACTTGTTCACTTGAAATATCATGGAAAATATCTTTTTGCTTCAAAGATTCAAGGGAAGAAGCTATTTCACTTGCTTGCAATGCTACATTTTTAAGAGCTAATGAATGTTCATGAAATTTCTGTTTTGTCCAATCATTCATTTCTTTCACATTATCAAGAATGCACTGAAGCTTATCCTCTAGTATGGGCTTCTTCTCATGAATGGGGGTGGTTTCATCTACGAAGGTATTAAGTGATATATGAGAATGTGATGCATATGAAGAAGAATAATGAGGATCCCAAGACATTGAATGATCTTGATTCTGATTAAGGCTGAAAGTATCATCATGCAAATTAGCTTGAGCCTTAGCAAAATCATTCTCCATGTAATCCCAGGTTGAGAAATGGGGGCATTGCTCACTATAATGATTATCTCCACAATAATTGCAACAAATGTACTCATATTGAGCTTTACAAGCATAAGGGTCATAATAAGAATTGAGATAATCATTATCATGCGCAAATCCACCATTTGTATCATTAGTCCACCAAGGATAATCCATAGACAAAAAAATAACTAACAAACACAAAACAACCAAACCATCAAAATTAACAAAACTACCTAGGAAAATAAAAAAAATAAAAGAAAACAAAGAGTTAAGAAAAAGAAAAACTCAAGCATAATTAATCACATAATTGCAACAATTAACTACAAAACTTTTGCTGTTAGTCCCCGGCAACGGCGCCAAAAACTTGTTCGCAACCGCAAGTGCACGGGTCGCGCCAAGTAATAAAGTGATAAGTAAAGATCGTTCCCACGAGGACTAAGGCAAAAGTGGATTAATTGCAATGATTATGCTATCAATTAGGTTGAGTAAAACCATTTAGAGAGTTTATATCCTAAAGATTATTTGAATTCAAGAAAAGGAAAGCAATTTGACTAAAACTAAATTAAAACTCTACTTGAAGACAAGAGGAGCATAGGATTATTTCTAACCATTGCAATTCATGAGACTTAAGTAATTACCATTCCAATAGAAATTAAATGACTTGATGTGTTAGTCTAAAGTTCAAAGGTATTTGATTAAGCTTTCTCAAGTCAAAACCAAATTTATATCCTCAATTAACATGCACAATCTCTTGCTACAGTTAAGAGAAAATAATCATTAAGCAACAACCTTAATTTGACAATGCTAGGTTAGTAACTATATCTCTATGTTACTAACAAATCATCAATTTAATCCTAAACTTCAAGTCTAGCATAATTTTATCTAAGTTCTACAATTAAATTAACTTTCTCAAGCTTAATTTAATTGAACAAAACAATCTAAGTGATGGCCAGTCATATAGAAGCATTATGGACAAGATAAAATTAACACATAATTGCCATTAACAACCTAAGGGAATAATAATAATAAGTCTCAATCCTTACAATGTTTTGAAATAATCCTAATGCAAATTAACTAGCTACTCATCATCATAATCAAAATTCATCTCAGCCACAATCAATTCAGAGTTAAAAGTCATAGAAGAGCTCTAAAGACAAGGAACAGGGGAACTGAAACAACCAAAAAGAAAACAATAGAATATCTGTTCTGTTCCAGTAGCGAGAGGAGATGATTCACCGAAGACGAACCCAGATTCCTACTCCCAGAATTGCATAGATGAAGAACAGATTATAGTCATGTCTCCCTCTCTCTTTCCTCTGGTTCTTCTCACCCTTCAAGTCCAGCAATATCGTCCTCCCCTGAATCAGTTGCTCTCAGCTCTGTCTCTCTTTCCAAGGAAGAAGAATACCAGTCTCTCGCTCCCTCTCCTCTCAGATTTGGTCGAGTTTTCTGGTCCAGCTAGTGCTTGCAGCCACCGTCGACGTCCTCCCTCCTTTCTTGCTCTCTCGTTCTGGTTCAGGGGATGAAGAAGACGATGGTTGCTTCCCCCAAATCTGATTACTAAGATGGGAAACCAGTTAGTTTGCCTCTCAGCTCTTCCTCTGGTTTTTCCCTTTTGTTCTTAGCTCGATGAAGCCTCTGAGAAGATGATGAATGGTGCCGCTACCTCCACTGCTTCTCCGCTGATTTAACAATCAATATTGCGGCTCTCTTCTTCGTCTCCCTTGGCTCCTCCTTCCTTCAATTAGGTCTCTCCCTTTTCTCTCCAAAAACGGTGTCGCATCTCCTGTGTTGAAGCCCAAAAAAAGTCTTCAAATTGGTATTCCAAGAAATTGGTCCAACCTCCATGGCCCACGTATTGCAGCCATCGTCAAACTCATGCTCTTTGGACTTTGATTAAGCAATTGCATCCCAATTGATTCCCAGCTTCTCATCCAAAAAGTAAAACCCACGTCATCACCCATTATGCAATCAAGAAAAGAAAATAAAAAGACAATAAAATAAAAACAACTTCTTCTTCTTTTAATTTCAAAACAGTGAATTATTATTATCATCATTCTATATTAAATTATTTTTATTTTAGATTAAAATTATAATATTTAAAATAAAATCCCCAAATAATGCACCAAATTGATATCTTATCAAAATCTCCAATAAATCCCTTCATTTTAACATTAATGACTCCCAAAACATATCAAAATATATCTCAAATTCTATTAAAATTGGGGAGTCATCATGAGCCCTAATTTGGCTCTTAATAGACCTATGAACATATATCCGCTAGATTATTTATCATGGTGATGCTCTTGATCGAGTCTACCTATATGAGAATGAAGTGAAGTTGCTTCTAAGAGTCTAAGGGCTTGATCTAAAAAGTTCTCATGAAAAGGATATAGACACAAGGCCATGAGTAAATGTGTCATTTAGAGTAGCATACAATGGCCTAAGATCCCATGTGTAATTCATGCACACTTGTTCGTATGGGATAATTGGTTTAAAGCCGAGTCTATCATATTATTTCATATGGGTGAAACCATATCTTACTTAGGTATATGTTCAAATCCTCAAAATACCTTTACTGACAATATGAGATTCCAAAATGATAAGAGTTTGTGATTATTTTAAAATGGAGGGGGATTGTTGGAAAATTTTAATATGAAATGATGCATTTTTTTGTAAAGTCATGTTCTTATAAATTAAAGAACTTATATGAAAAGTTGTGCAAGGATTTATAACACTAAAGGTCTGTTTGGTCGGAGGGGAGGGGATGAAAACTGAGCCTCTCCCCTTGTTTAGTGTGAAAAATTGGAGGGGAGGGGCCCTAAAAGAGGGACTCCAAATCCCTCCCATCCCCTCATTTTTGTTCCTTATAAATTGGGGGGGTTTGGAGGAAAGCAAAAAATTGGGACTATTTTGCCCCCATGGCTTTTTCATATTCCCATTTATACCCCTATGTGGAAAAAAAACACACTTTCGTCATCCAGATCTTTTTTAATTCGTTATTTTCCCTCTCCCTTCTCACTTTCCTAGCTATACCTGCTACAAAAAAAAAACAACAACAACAACAGCACCATTATTCATAAAATGTTGTGTCACAGTTCATGTGAATTGAGATTCATGTGATTGATGATTCTCTCAGTTGTTAAGGTTTCGTGTGTCTCTATTCAACTTTCCAATACTAAATGTTACTTTGTCATATGCTTCTACTCTCTCTTTTTATTTATATACTTTATTGAGAGGAAATTATTGCATTTGGTTCAACATGGGGAGTGATCTTAATTGTGGGTGGTTCTATTTTGGAGGATTTTGTCTTTCATTGTGTCTGACAAACTAATTTAAATTATTTATATAAGTAAAAAAATGCAAGCTAATATATAAGGGTAAAATGATAAATTAGTCATTATCTCTCATTCCCTCCCCTCTTGAACCAAACAAAGGATAGTTAAAAAACCTTCCCCTTCCTCCCCTTCCAACCAAACCAAACAAGGTAACCCTCTATCCTTCCCTTCCATCCCCTCCCTTTGAACCAAATAGGCCCTAAGAGTCACCAAGGTTATGTCTCTTTAGTTCCTAAAGAAGTGTGGTAATCATCACTTAGTGAAAGGTTGTGTTGTGTTTATAAGAAAACTTTACATAAAATAAAGGTGTAACTCTTCATAGAAAGGTATTGGTTACGTTGGTTCATGAATGAACATATGTGGTTTATGAATCTAATATATGGTTATGACTTTTAATGGAAGAGGTATTACTTTAAAAGGCATCGCTTCATGGTCTATAAATACTCTGCACCATCACTTTATTTAGGACACAACACAAATCACATCATAAATCAAACAACAACAAGAGATCAAATTCATTGCCTTTGTCCTTGAGTGCACACCAAGATAAAGTCAAGTTATTATTTTGTAAAAGCCATTGTTGCCTTGGCTTCAGTGTTAGGAGTGCAATCTATACTCAAGGATCTTTATTGTATCCTGCAAGAAATTTGTCCATCAATCCAAATTGCTCTCTATTAGATAAAAATATGTGGAGGTGAATTAAACCTAAAAAAAAGTGATGTCCATGCCTTGAAAATATTGTGCATTACTTTCTTCTTCATCTCATTCTTATACTCCTTAGAGATAGCCCCTCCAACAATTAATATACTTGCTTCTTTTAGTATCTCCTTATTTTAAGTGTCTTTAACTATTGACTTACATACAGGGAGAATTACTATATGCAATCCCACAAAAGCAAATATTAAATCGCTAAAGAAATCCCTTGAGTTGTCGATATGACATAATTCTGTTGTCATTTTCTGCATATGACCTTATCATTACATATTGATTGCAACCCCCTTCGTAACTATATCCAAACTATATGATTAAAAAGAAATAGAGACCAATAATAAACAAAACCATTTTAAAATCCCATATTCATGATAGGGTTTTCACAAATACATTTCAAAATTTAATTAATCTGGTCTCATATTCAAATTTTGAATACAATTAATATGCGAAGATAAATCACATTCATTACAAATACCAGAGCGCAAAACATAATCATTCCGGCAACTCCCGGGTTAATTCCTTTACATAGGCTTCATAGGGCACAATCGCCCTTTATAATTTCTCAAATGGGGATTACACAAATTCTCATTTCAAATACATATCCAAATACATATCCCATCCTATCCAACCATATATACATCAAATTCTATATATAATCCCAACTATTGAATCGATAACCAACTACCAAAATGACAACCCGAAGGAGTCCTTGTCGCCCTTGGGTGCTTGCTCCATCCTCGATCTACCTTTCCTGTCTAAAATATTGGTAGGAGAGGGTGAGATTTGAGAGAATCTCAGTAGGAAACAAATACCAATATGCATGTAAGATAAATGTCTAATGCATGACATGCTTGCAATACATAACTCATGCTCACATAATGACATATCTGCGTGCTCAATGTTTCAACAATATACTCATGGTCATAGCATAAATAGAAATAGAGCTACAATCATTCATATATGTTCCACATAATCATGCAAAGCAATACATGCATCAATACACTAACACAAATATCAAATACATGCAAAAGAGGTAAGTTTCCTACCTTTGTTCTTTCCACGTATGCTCCAGTATCGGCTACTCACGATCAGGGCGAATGTCAAACCCTATAACCAAAGCAAGGACATAGGGTCAATCTTGATTCCAAATCCTTACTTTCATATCACTTAAAGTTGGTTACCATTCACAACCTTTAGGTGGCTATAATAAGCTCAATGAAAGCCTAAAGGATTGGGAAATACTAGGTTGAAAATCACCTTTCAAAATCACAAAATACTAGAAATGGGGGTTGGCTGCAGCCAAAACATGCACAGAAGGTTTTTTGCTACAGCCAAGAATTTCTGGCTGCGGCCAAAACGCATAGAGAAACTTTTGCGTTGCAGCCAAGGTAACTTCAAAAATTTATAATTAATTCCAGAAAAATCAAAACGAGGTGATCCCAAAGCCTATTGAAAGCTCTTTAAGTCCTTTTCATAGGAAAAATATGAGCCATTACCAGAAATTACCACACAATTCTAGAATTACACAAAATCCAACACTGCTCTAGGATTAAGTCCAGTTTCGACATCAAACTTTGGATAGTCATAACTTCCAGCTCACAAAACAAAATGACACAAATTATATATCCATTTTGAAGCTTGGAATGCGAAATTTAAGACTAGAAAGTTTCATAATTTTCTGACATCATTTTCACATTTAAAAAGTCAATACAAACGGACTGCCCAAAACAGACTTTCAATGGACAACATTTCCAGTTTTGCAACCAATGTGTCCAATCCAATCCAAACCAATTCCAATGACTAAATACCATAACGTGACACCATTTTCAATATAAAACACAACCCAATTCATCCAATCCAAAATCTCAAGAAAATCAGGGCTAAATTCGAAATTCACAAAGCTCATCCACAAATCACAAAACTTATATCAAAAGGCCTCAAATACTCACATCTTCCTCTTTCCCAAACCAATTCCTTGATTCTTCATCTTTCCAATTTTCCTCAAGCTATCAAACACCTCTAATCAATAATCTAAAACCATAGAGATGAAGCTCTCATCATTATGAACAACATTATAGAAGGGTGTTTAAGCAATAGAGAACATCTACTAAGCTAAAAACTCACCTAAAGCTTTCTCTTTCTTCCTCTTGAGCTAGACGTCCAAGGAGATGAAGGAGAGAGATGAGAGATGATGATAAAGATGAGGCAAGTCAGTTTTTTAGTGCCCAAAACCGACATAAAGAGAGGGAAGAATTTTGACCACTTGACCCAATCCATGGCTTATATTGTGCCAAGTATCAAGATCTTGTTCAATCTTCATGAGCTCACTTAGGCACACACACATGTGATTCCACCCCTCATAATCTCATAACAATCAATCTCAACTATTGATCTTTGAGTTACCAATGAGCTTCCTTTTCGGTAACCGATCAATTGATCGGTAATTTTACCGTTTTGCCCCTGATTATGGCAATTCTCACTGAATCACCACCAAACAATTCATATCTTTCCTTTTCACCATAATATGCACCCTCCCTCTATTTTAAGTCAATTTAGAGGTTAATCCATAATTGAACTTAAATATACGGTTTCAGCACTGCTCACAACACATACGAATCACATTCGAGTGCCAAATCACATCATACTCTCCAAAAGGGTTTATCTATCAATAACCACATCCACTTTTGGAGTCATTAACCCTTAATTGGCAAAATTACAAGTTTGTCATTACATTTATCTTCATTTTCGGATTTCTGGCAGATTTTTTGCCCAAACTTTAAAAAATCATAACTAAATTTATAGATATCGAATTGGAGAAATTCCAAAGGCTATAAAACCCTTATTAAGTCTAGTTTCAAGGAAAAATATATTATTTAGTCAATTGGAAGCACAAAATTCCCATAATTAAATTCTTTGGATGCTGTTTCAGAAAATCAACAGTTTTTCTGGGCTAAATTCAAAAATTCATAACTCTTTGTATATAGCTCTATTTGATTCATATGACCTATCAAATTAAACTTTAGGATGTATACTTTCATCATTTAAAATTTCATAATTTTTTCTCATCATTTAGTCTTCCAAAACCACATGATAAACTCACTGCCTCATAGGCAATTTTATTGGAAGCATTGTTCACCTTTCAATTTCCAATATTTAATTTCTATGGCCATAAATATTCACCATTTTATTGAATATATCAAATAATTACAATATATTCTAGGTAAATAAAATTTAGGGTGTTACATTTAACCACAAAGAAGTAATAATAATCCGAATAAAAAGTAAGAAACACAACATTTCATATCATGTAAATGATTATTTCAATTCTTTATTACAAGCACCCTCTAGCTACAAGCCAATAATCATTATTACAATTACTCTCTATCTGTAGACAATGATTATTAGCAGATAGACTTATTGTTTGATTATTAACTAACTACCAGCAATCAAAGTCACACATACAGTTACCACCCGCTTCACCAAAGAAAACGCAATAACCTTCAGCTTTGCGATTAGGGTGTTTGGCAGAACAAGCAGATTTACACCGATCTAACACACAAGTCCCAAGGTTTCCCAAGGCCTCAGTGCAACTCTTGCATTGATTAAACAAACACCTGCAAATCGGAGCACCCACACATGAGCCTCGTCCATTTGGATGAGCCGCTTTGCACCTTGCAAAGCAATCTGCATCACATGCTCCCAAATCCTCATGGCACTTTTCCCCACTTACCATCATCACCAATACATTTCCTGTTTCATTATTATTCAACCACCATCTTGTTATTTCTTCAAATCAGACTTAATATGTCAGTATATAATTAAGAATATTTTGTCAATATTTAAAATGAATTTGAGCTTCCATATGTAACTTCTTGGATAAACTCCCTGTATTGATTTTAATTGGAGGCTAATTTTGGAAAGTAGTGATTGTTATTTTATTTGTTTTATCATTTGATGGTACAAAATGCTTTTAACTAACTTTCTTAATTCTTGTGAAGTACAGTTGAAAGTCTTTTATATTAAGAACTGGTGCGCGGGGGGTGGGGGTGTATGTAGATCAAAGTTAGTAGCTAAAATTAGTTAAAGAAAATAAATGAGAAAGGAAATTTTTTTTCACATATACCCTTATTTTTTGAGAGAGTGAGCTAGTGAGAAAGAGAATGAGTAGGAAAAGATATGAAAAAAAAAAAGAGTGAATAAAAGAGATGCGAAAACATGTACTTAATTGGACGTAGAAATGAAAAAAGAGTTAATTAAATTTTCAAATAAGTACAAAGTGTAGCTAATTATATAAAAGAAGAGTACAGTTTATCTTAATATCTTAATTAATAGTTAAATTTGTCTAGAATCATTAACCTTATAGCAGATTATAAGCGAAATAGAATGTAAACATATGCAAAAAAATATTTACCACTTACCTGTGAAAGCAATAAAAAAGAGAAAGATAATGCAGGAGATGGAGGAGAGCTTGGCCATGTTTACCAACAATCAGAAACTTTTTTGGGTTGCGATTTGATGAATGATGATGCCATGCCTTGCTTTAATTTATAGCAGCAGATGTTGTTTCTTTTTTTTATGGCTTTTGATTTCATTCCTTAATTTATACTAGCAGATGTTGTTTTTTTTTATGCCTTTTGATTTCATGCCTTAATTTATACTAGCAAATGTTGTTTTTTTTTATGGCTTTTGATTTCATTCTTCATTTATACTAGCAGATGGTTTTTTTTAATTGCTTTGGATTTCATGCCTTAATTTATACTAGAAGATGTTGTTTCTTTCTTTCTTTCTTTCTTTCTTTTAATAATGGCTTTAGATTTCGTTCTTAATTTATACTAGCAGATGTTGTTTTTTTTTATGGCTTTTGATTTCATTCTTCATTTATACTAGCAGATGTTTTTTATTTATTGCTTTCGATTTCATGCCTTAATTTATTCTAGAAGATGTTGTTTCTTTGTTTTTTTTAATAATGGCTTTAGATTTCATTCTTAATTTATACTAGTAGATGTTGTTTCTTTTTTTATTGCTTTCGATTTCATGCCTTAATTTATACTAGCAGATGTTGTTTCTTTTTTTTTTTTTTTTATGGCTTTTGATTTCATGCCTTAATTTATACTTGCAGATGTTGTTTTTTTTTTCTATGGCTTTTGATTTCATTCTTAATTTATACTATCAGATGTTGTTTCTTTTTTTATGGCTTTTGATTTCATGCCTTAATTTATACTAGAAGATGTTGTTTCTTTGTTTTTTTTTAATAATGGCTTTAGATTTCATTCTTAATTTATACTAGTAGATGTTGTTTCTTTTTTTATGGCTTTTGATTTCATGCCTTAATTTATACTTGCAGATGTTGATTTTTTTTTCTATGGCTTTTGATTTCATTCTTAATTTATACTATCAGAAGTTGTTTCTTTTTTTATGGCTTTTGATTTCATGCCTTAATTTATACTATCAGATGTTGTTTCTTTTTTTATGGCTTTTGATTTCATGCCTTAATTTATACTATCAGATGTTGTTTCTTTTTTTATGGCTTTTGATTTCATTCTTCATTTATACTAGCAGATTTTGTTTTTATTGTTATCGATTTCATGCCTTAATTTATACTAGAAGATGTTGTTTCTTTCTTTTTTCTTTTTTTATAATGGCTTTGGATTTCATTCATAATTTATACTAGTAGATGTTGTTTCTTTTTTTATTGCTTTCGATTTCATGCCTTAATTTATACTAGCAGATGTTGTTTCTTTTGTTTTTTTTATGGCTTTTGATTTCATGCCTTAATTTATACTAGCAGATGTTGTTTTTTTTTTTTTATGGCTTTTGATTTCATTCTTAATTTATACTATCAGATGTTGTTTCTTTTTTTATGGCTTTTGATTTCATTCTTCATTTATACTAGCAGATTTTTTTTTTTTTTGTTATCGATTTCATGCCTTAATTTGTACTATCAAATGTTGTTTCTTTTTTTATGGCTTTTGATTTCATTCTTCATTTATGCACAGCACCACACTATATCGTATCAAGCATCATGCGTTGTGGAGATGTTGATGATTAAGAAAAATAATGAAGATTATGAAATATCATGTCGAGGTTTCATAGTACTTCATTTTATATTTTAAGACATTTTTTAAGAAAATCTAATGTTAACAATATGTCATCAGTGCTTAAGAGTAATTACCATCTTCTTATTTAAAATGCTAAGAGTAGAGAGACCCCACAATATGTTTTTCTATAATAATTAACAAACATATACAACAAATTACCAGAAGTCGTGTGATTCATAAATTAAGATGAAGCAAACCAAACATATATTCTATTCGCATGCTGCTCACTCAATATAAAACTTTTAATAATTAGTAGGTATTGTCATTTCTTACATTAAAATTTGTTATTATATACTTTCTAAATGTTGTTTAGACTTTTTTCCCCCAATAATTAAGTCATTTTCTTACAATCTTATATTAATTTTTTTATATTTATTTCATCCAATGTTAAATCAGTTTTTCGGAACTATCCAATCAGATACTAACATAGGACTGCGTGTCAACTCAGATATGCAACAAGGAGTCAAATTGGACTGGTTACAGTTTTCAGTTTTTTGTGGCAATCAAACCAAGTCACGTTGACATGATTG
The DNA here is from genome assembly GCA_963210345.1 of Inga oerstediana. Lineage (NCBI taxonomy): Eukaryota > Viridiplantae > Streptophyta > Magnoliopsida > Fabales > Fabaceae > Inga > Inga oerstediana. Next base: position 13,778,376 of record OY723410.1, on the reverse strand, counting down.
TACTTTTTTAGACAGTTAAATTCGTTAGCTAAGGTGTCAGGTTGTCAGCTTCCTAAAAAGTCTCACGACCATTTATTTGCATGTAGTTTATAAAAAGGTTAAGGAGTTAAAATGCTTAGAAGCTTTTATGAATGAACGTTAGATACCAAAGTTTTTAAAGGCATAATTTTATCTTAGAAGTTTTAAAAAGTATAGCAGTTTCACCACTCCGTTAAACACCCAAACAGTGCTTGTTTGTTGACCTATTTATGCTTAGATGGCATTTAGTCATGGCATACACCTCACTATTTATTTTTCCAACTCAGATTAAAAAAATTGTGATCCTCCTGAACTTTGTGACCCTGAACTCGGCCTTTCCCCTCTCGTGTGTTTCGTCTTTCCAGCCGTACTCCACTTTTTATGTGTTTATTGGGGTTAACGGTAAAAATTATTTTTACAACGTAATTCACAGAAATAAAATTTTATCTTGAGTGAACATGCTTCTCATTTAAACGCTAACTCAAAGAGATCTCTTATTCTCTTGCCATCTCCACAGTCACCCACAATCTCGTCTCTGTCGTCATTAACTTTGACTGGGTTCATCTCTGCCACCACTCTCAATCACTATGGAACCCCCTCCGCTGTCGGGATTTGAAGCGCCGTCACCATAGCTCTGTGAAAATCAGAAGGAAAGATTGTAGATGCAGGAGCATTCACAATGAAAATCGGAATTTTGTAAAAAAGGTAAGGTCTTTGAATGTTAATATAGGAGATGATGATCTGAGGAGATTGGAGAATCCAAATCGGAACCCCTTAGCTTCTTGTGGAATTGATCCACACCTACCGTTGACGATGAAAAACTCAAATCTAAGCATGGGGACGACGCTAGAATCTAGTCAATAGGGATTGAAGGAAGAGGAAGAGTAAAGCTGCTGGTGTGTGATGAAGATGGAGGGAGACAAGAAGAGTGAGGTTCTAGTCATGGAGCTAATCTTGGATGATGCTCACCATGAGCCACAAGCAAAAGTGATTTTTTATTTAATTTTCAAAACCCAATTTTTTTCTTTGGCCCCTTGCTCTCGATTTCGGTTCCTTGTTTTGAGTGTATTTTTTGTTGACTGGTCATTTATTTCTGGGTTTTAAGTAATCAAAAGCATATTTTGAAACCTTCAATCAAGCCACAGAAATGAAAGTGCCTGCTGTGATGCGTCGAAGGTGTGTTTAGAAACTTTCAGTTTGCTTGCCCTGTTCTGAGTTGTGATGCGTCGATCCATTGGTTGGTGCTGCAGAAGATTAAAGTGTGTCGATTTTTGGCTTCAATTTTGATATTATGTTTCTTTGATTTGGGTGGTTTCTGGTGAGGCGTTTCTGGTTCTCGGCCGTGAGATCTTTCTGTTGTTTTTTGTGTGAGGATGACGAAGATGATGTGGCATAATATGTGGCAAAATTTCTTATATGCCAGTGCCAATTCAACATATATTGGGTCTATAGATGTTGACCATTTGGGTCTTTAACAAAGAGGCAAAATTGCCTCACCCTTCGAAACTTTTGGGGTAAAGTTGTCTTTTGAAATTTTCATGTGTCTAATACCTATTTGTGAAAACTTCTGAAGCATGTTATGTAATATCCCAAAATTTAGTAACATGTTAAATTTTCTTAAAAGAAAATTTAAATGGTATTAGAGATTAATTTTAGGAATTAAAGGCCTATTTTTCTGAAAAATTTGAGGAATTATAATTAGATATCATAATTTGACTTGGGAATTTTTGAGAAATTATTTTTAAGACTCTATGAAGTTAATTGAAGAAGAGAATCCTTCAAAATTATTAAGGATTGATTTATAAATTAGATAATAAGTTAAATTATAGAACCTACGAAATTTAAGGAATATTAAATTAGATAAAGTGGAAAAATTAGAACCTAATGTATGTAATTGATAGGATAAAAATATATCTATAGGTATATATATAAACACACCGACATAAGATACATAGACAGATATATGGCATTCTCTTGGACAAACACACACTTGGACACGTGGAGGCTTCTTCAACACGCGCGCGCACTCCCCCCAAATATGGACAGCACATACACATTCATCATCCATTGAGTCAATAAATAAAGCACTCTTCTTCACGCTCTCATTTCACCACGTTGGCCAAAGAACAGAAAGCAAGAGAAATAGAATTGAGAAAGAGAGAGAGAGAAAGAGAGGGAGACGTGAGTGTGAGAGGTAAATAGGAGGAAGTTAATATTGGAGAAGAGGAAGAAGGAAGCTCCAAACTTCACATATCAGAGTATCTACCGAAAATTGCAGAAGCTTAAACGGAAGCTATATACGGAGTTTTTGATTGGGTCTTTTTATATAGAAAGTTTAGGATGTGTAGTAGATGATAGAATCAAGAAGAGTATAATTTGGAGTGAAAATGAATAAGTTCTTGATTTTTAAACTCAGACTGTCAAAACTGACTTTTTTGGAAGTCTGTTAGCTTTATGTTGAGTTTTAACCTGACAAATCTTATCCAATGACTATGAAACTTTACATGGAAATAGTAGACATCCATAGGTTTAAAATGAGTCCAAGAATGTGTCAATTGGATACCTAAAGAGAAAGTTATGATTTTTGAAAGTTAAATTAGAAACAGGGGAAATTCTAGACGTCCAGGTTCTGGTAGTTGGTTGTGTTATCTTTTTGAATAATGCAATCTTGTCCAATGGCCATGAAACTTTCCAGAATAAAAGCATACATGCCAAGCTTTAATTTGAAATTGCATTGTGTAGAATTGAACTATGCAGAAATTGCTGAAACTGTGATAAATAACCAGCAGAATATGATTAAAAGGAAGTAGTAATGCAAGTAATAACCATTTACTTGTTAACTTTAATTCATAGGAATCAGTAATAGCCCAAGCCAAATTCAAATTATTGGGTAGACAGAGGAATTGAGAAAGGAGTCAGGTAGTAACTTTTTCTTGCATATACTCTGTGATTATTATATATTTGAGTATGTCATTCTCTGTAACATGAGCATAGTGTCTTGGACATACATATTAGCTTAGTTGTGGTCTGGGACCCAATGGAGGCGCAGAGTTCAGCCAAAATTGCAAACAGTCATTTGGCCTTGGACAGTGTACACATAGCATTCTATCATGCACAACAGTCTACCATCTTCATGACATGGTGTATTGCATACTTATTTTCACATTTTATATGTCTAAAAAGCATGTTACTACTGAGATTCATTTGAATCTCACCATTTTTCAACATTTAAAAATATTCCAGAAGAAGGTAGCGGCTCTAAGGGCAAAATCGTAATTACTGGCGATTGAGGGTCCGGTTCAAGCTGGAGTGTAGTTGGTTATCTTTAGTTGTAAATTTTATTTCTTTTGAACTTTGTATATATTTTTTCAAACCCTATAAGGATTTCCTATAATATAAACAAGAACTTATTATCAGTATATTTCCGTTATTTCTGTATACCCTCTGAACTATGCATTTATTACTCTGCGAATATCAAAATGTTAAGGGGTTTGACATTTTAGCTTCTTAACCCTTTATAAAAAGCATCATATCATAACTCATAGGGAAAATTTCATTACACCCCTTCTATAGTAAATTATTCTCAAATAGCCCTAAAATTTTCTAAAACTTCACAGCACCCCCTAAGGCTAAACTAAAAATAAAGTTTATGGGTGAAAAGACAATTATGCCTTTACTTTATAAGTCAAATATGATTATTTATAAGACACATGTGAGAATTTACAAGTCAAATATGCTTATTTACAAGACAAACAAGTAAAATTACAAGACTATTTTGGCCATATACAAGACAATGAGCATTTTTACATGATATTTATAAGACACACTTGGGAATTTACAAGTCAGATATGCCTATTTTAAGACACAAGTGGGAATTTACAAGATTGTCTCGACCATGTATCAGACAAGGGCATAAATGTCTTTTCAACTAAAAAACTTAATTTCAGTTTAGCCCTTGGGTGCAGTGAAGTTTTAGGAAGTTTTTGTGACTGTTTCAGAATAATTTGCTATGAAGGGGGTGCAATGAAATTTTTCCTAACTCATACGGCATATAAACCACTCTTTCTTGTAAGAACTGAGATTTGATGTAATTTTTTCTTGAAAGTAATCACTTAGGAGTATTGAGTATCTGAAAATTTTTCAAAAAGCAATTTTGCTCCGAAAGTTTTAAAAAAATAAGCAAATTCACCTTAATCATTAAAAAGTAACCTTGATCATTAAAAAAGTATCGTTGACTATTAACATTTTAATGGCTAGTGTAATATCCCAATCTGTGATTAAGGGCTAATGACTTTGATAATTATTGTAATTAGTGTAATTAAACACTTTTAGAGAATATGATGTAAGTTTGATAAAAAATGTTCATTGGTGATATGAGATCAAGGGTTGAGATCTTTTGATTATGGGTCAGAATCCCATGCTTTGCATCTATGTGAGCTCATGTAAGAGTGTGTAGGATGGCGACATATGGCATTGTGTGAGCTATTGGATGAGGCATAAGAGATAAAACACCACTTTTCCTCATTCTCTCTCTCCCCTATGCGGTTTGTGTGTATGGGAAGGGAAGAGAAAGACATTTTATCATCATCTTCCTCCTCATCTCACCATCTCTCATTGATTTGACCGTGTCTTTGCGCCTCGGGGTCAAATACAAAATTTTAAATCCAAGAATTGCAGTATAGTACAAAACTCAGGTCGTCTCACTTGAAGAGTCTTTTATTTTGACTCCCTAGGTATAACTAAGCACTAAGAAAAATTGATTAAAAAGGGTTTTAGAAATATAAATATTTTTTAAAATTAAATACATTAACAAACACACCAAAATAAAAGAGAAAATGTGATTTAATTAAATAAACAAACATGCCACTCAATTAAATCATAATAATCCCACAAACACAAATTAATCACACAAATTTAATTCACACCATTATACAAACAATTATCATGTTTAACACAAATATATATATATATATATATATATATAAATAGGAAACAAAACTAAATCAAACCAGAAAAATAAACTCCCCTGTCACGTGCATATAGTTAAGGAGCCAGCATGCATATTGATGATGTCAGCGTGAATATATGATGATGTCAGCGTGAATATATCCAATGAAAACAACATGTATTGATGATGAAAAGCATTTCACATTCTCAGATCCTCAAACTCGTGGCTCCAGGTGGTATTGACGGTGTAACTGAGCTTTCAGCTGCTTCTGTTTCTGCAACTCAGACTGGTGGTTGATGATGAAGAGCTCGCCGGAGTTGATGAAGAGAGTAGTGACGGTTCTGAAACAGAGGAACTCCCGGTGATGGTGTTGCAGCTCTGATGGTAAAGAGTAGCCGACTCACTGTGTTTCCTTCTCTCGGCCACTCTCAAGCTTGTGGCACAACCTGTTCTTACCTCTCCAATGTTCGACAGTGGTGGGAGAGATGAGGGGTCACCGAAAAATGGGGGCCGGATGTTTCACAGACTTCACCGAAAAATTGGAAACCACAAGGAGTCACAGAAAAACCGATGAAGAATGATGTTGCGGTATTTGTATGATGAAGGGACGATGGTAGGAAGAAAATAAGACACGACGGAGGAGAAAATGGGTCATAGGAAATTGAAACTCGCCGGAAGTGGGGGCCGGAAACTGGGGTGTCACTGGAAAATGCAAAACTTGCTGAACTATCATAGAGAGGAGATGAGGGTGCTGCACTTGTAGTTTTCGATGGCTTTTGGTGGAGAAAATAGAGAAGACCGAAGGTGATGGTGGTTGGGATGAAAATGAAGAGAAGGTGACGGTGGTGTTAATAACAGAGGAAGGAGAAAGGAAAAAAATGATGAAGGCGGAGAAACGGAGAAGAGGAAAATGCCGAGGCTTGTAAAGGTGAATGGTGGTGATAAAGGGAAGAGGTTGGTGGTGAGAGTTGTGACCTCGTTCTTACTTCAACTCCCCATTCTGTAGTACCTCGGCAAAAGAAAATGGAAGAGGAAAAACTAAAGAAGGAAAAGCTGCAGGTTTTCTGGATGCCTTCATGGTGGTGAAGATGGGGGTATATATAGTGAGATTGCCAACATCCATTTCCCTTCACCAACCATAGCCATTACTGATTATTAGGTGCAGTCATCGTTGATTGCAATCTGAAAGCAAGCTGCCAATTGTTTGCCAGAAAGAAAAAAAATGTGTTCGCTGTGTTTAACACAAATCTTTCCGTAATGTACGCGCATGTAATTTCTACATATTCTAGAAGCTCACATGACAAAACCCCTCAGATTTTGCTTTTCTGTCGTTTAAATGTTTGAATGTTGAATTTGTGTCTTGGGTCTTGTTCTGTAATTTTCCCTAGTAAATTTTCTTCCTGAAAAAGCTTATGGGTACTTTTCTGTAATTTTCTCTGGCCCTTTTCTATATTAATTCGGCCTCCAAAAATCACCAATTGTGTCCCAAAGCACCTGCAATGCAAAATTAAGCATAAGGTAGTATTAAAAGTTCAAGAGATCATATGTATAAATATTTAATAATTATGGTCATTTTATCCTTTAATTACAATTAATCCAATACAAATGCCTCTAATTAATATGAGTGCTTAATCATGCGATAATGCCCTGGAAAATATATTAAGAATCCCTATTTAATTAAGAGAAAATATATAAAATTACGGTTAAATCAATTCCCCCACACTTAGACCTTTGTACTCCTGAACAAAGGAAATTGAGTACAAGACTTCAAATCCAAATTATTGACACATTAAAAGGTGAGCAATTTCATAATTAGAAAGCAATAGATCAATTAATCATATCCTTCAAGCCAACATTAGTTATAGTCAATTGATGCTAAGAAATTAGTCAACTACACAAAATATTAGATGAAGCACAAGAGACTCTCAGGGTATTATTGTTTCACTTATCTCACCTCATTGGGATAATTTCACTCTAGCTCACTCAATGAACAACTTACCATAGGCTTGTAACAACTCTAACATCTCCACTACTAATAGCAATTAATGTAATGAATCAAGAGGACTTCAAAGGGTTGTAATGATGGATAAAGGCTGAATGGAATGAAGAAAATAAATAGTTGATATGCAAGTCAAAATTACTGAACAAGTTCATAGTAACCAATTAACTTTACAAACTATATATTGCCAATTCTTTTCTTAATTCACGAACAAATGCCTCTTATTCACCTTCTTCTCTCTTTTTTTTTTAACTACTTTTTTTTATGGCATTTCAAAATGTTCAACTGTATATTGGCAATTTACTTTGATTTCAGAATACCATGAATACTATGAATAAATGACTTCCATACAACATAGGAATGGCTCAAAATGGGTAACAAAAAGGTGATAAATAAGGGTTTGTGTTTTGGTGAATGGGTTTAAAATGAATGCCTCTTTCATTTTCATCACACTAATGCAAATGCCGTTTTGAAGAAGAGTTAAAACAAGTTCTAGAAGATGAAAAATAAGTGAACATGCACACATGGAAAGAATTTAAGGTTCAAATAATTTTCCAACAAGGTTTTTGTCTAATGCTTCTTCTAACATAATTAATTATATAGGAAACTAACCACAAAACATCTGCTTAACTTCTAGTTCTAACCTTACAAACACAATTAATCAAAACATTGTAATCAATTATAATCATGCTCAAATATTAAACACACTAATGATACAAAAACTTTTTTTTTAACTATATAAATTTTTTTTATTTTTTATTTCAAAACAAGGAGTAAACAAGAATCCAATTGTGGGTTCATTTCTTTTCCCATTCGCTTGAAAGCAAAATATGGTTTTAAAAAGTTGTCAAAAACTAGATCTCATGAAAGCGGGAAAAAAAATCTTGCAAATTACATGTTCAAAATGGCAAATGCGACCCTTTACCTTTTAGATCATGCTTCAAAGCATGTCATTCTTGAAAAAGTTTTAAAAAAATTTTCTAGTTTAAGACATTTTCACATTTAAAATCAACCATTGGGATTCAAAATGTATTTCCCTCCCCCATACTTAATCAACACATTGTCCTCAATGTGCAAAGCAAGTTGAAATTCAAGGAACAATGGTAATTAAGTGCACACACAAAGAAAGAACAAAAGGAAAAAAACAAAGGATACACAAATTTTTTTTTTACTACACTACTTCTATTGGAATGCCCTTCCCCCACACTTATCTCAAGCAATCAATAAAGCATACATAATAATTGATGAAAAATCATTGAAAACAAAAGATAGTGAAAGGAGAAGACGCAACCTGGCCTTAAGTAGGCTTTAATGGTGAATCATGGTAGAGCTTGAGCAGGTGTCCATTGACTTGGAACTCTTTTCCAGTAGTCTCATCAAGTAGCTCGACCTTGCCGAATGAATGCACTTTGGTGACAGTGAAAGGCCCATACCATTTATCTTTAAGCTTCCCACTTAACAACTTGAATTAGGCCTTGTACAACAGCACACGGTCACCTACTTTGAAATCCTTTCTCAAGATCTTCTTATCATGCAACAACTTGGTCTTCTCTTTGTAAATGCAAGAGCTCTCATAAGCATCCAGTCGCATTTCTTCAAGTTCTTGTAGTTGCAATTTCCTTTCCCAGCCTGTCTCTTCTATATCCATGTTGCACATTTTCACAGCCCAATAGGTTTTGTGCTCCAATTCCACCGGAATATGACAAGCCTTTCCATGGATAAGTAGGTAAGGAGACATTCCTATTGGTGTCTTAAAAGCAGTTCTGTAGGCCCATAGTGCTTCCTCTAACCTTAAGCTCCAATCCTTCCTTGAAGGCTTGACTATCTTTTCTAGAATTTGTTTGATCTCTCGATTGGATACTTCTGCTTGCCCATTTGTTTATGGATGATAAGGGGTAGATGTTTTGTGAGTCACCCCAAGCTTAGCAAGTAAGTTATCAATAACCTTATTACTAAAGTGGGTTCCTCTATCGCTTACTATAGCCCGCGGCACTTCAAATCTGCAAAAGATATAAGACTTGAGAAACTTGGAAACCGTTTGGGCATCATCCTTCCTAGTAGGAATAGCTTTGACCCATCTAGAGAGGTAACCCACAGCTAACAAGATATAGCTATAGCCTGATGAGGGTGGAAAATGACCCATGAAGTCTATACCCCATACATCAAATATCTCACAAAAGAGCATAGGTTGTTGTGGCATCTCGTGCCGTTTTCCTAGCCCCCCAAATCTTTAGCATTTATCACATGCCTTACAATATGAGTATGAATCCTTGAATAGGGTAGGCCAGTAAAACCCAGTATCTAATACTTTCCTAGATGTCTTCTTGGCACTAAAGTGTCCACCACAAATCATAGAGTGGCAAGCGAACAGTATGTCCTTAGTTTCGGTCTCTGGAACACATCTCTTAATAACTTGATCACTGCATAGTCTCCACAAATAGGGCTCATCCCAAATGTAGTGTTCAGATTCTCGTTTAAGTTTCTGAGCCTGAAAGGAAGATATATGCTCAGGGATGAGACCGGTCACAATATAGTTGACAAGACTAGCAAACCAAGGAACATAAATAGAGATAGACATTAGGGATGCATCAGGACAGTTATCACAAACAAGATCAAAGTCAAGTACTCCCCTTGTGCCATCCAGTAGTCTACTCAAGTGATCCACTACAAGGTTTACAGTTCCAGGCCTATCCTTAATGCTAATGTTGAACTCTTGTAGCAGTAACATCCATCTAATAAGCCTTGGCTTGGACTGAGGCTTGGTGAAGAGAAACTTCACAGCTGCATGATCTGTATACATAACCACTTTGGAATTGATTAAATATTGTCTGAACTTATCTAATGCAAATATCACAACAAACAGTTCTTTTTCAGTGGTAATATAATTCCTTTGTGCACTATCTAGGGTTTTGGATGCGTAAGCAATCACATGGAACAACTTGTTATGCTTTTGCCCTAGCATGACCCCTATAGCAGAATTGGAGGCATCGCATGCTAGTTCAAAAGGTAAGGTCCAATCCGGTGCATTCAGAATAGGGGGTGAAATCAAGTTTGATTTTAATTCATCAAATGCTTGTTTACAGAAATCATCAAAGATGAAATCAACATCCTTTTGCAATAATTTGGATAATGGTAGAGCTATCTTGCTAAAATCTTTTATGAATCGTCGGTAAAAACCCACATGCCCTAAGAAAGAACGAAGCGTTTTAACATTAGTAGGGTAGGGCAAGGAGGAAATTACCTCAATTTTAGCTCTATCAACTTCAATGCCCTTGCTAGATATCAAGTGACCAAGTACTATTCCATGATCAACCATGAAATGACACTTCTCATAATTCAAAATTAAATTTTTCTTGATGCATCTAGCAAGAACCTTGTCCAAATTATCTAAACAAGTATCAAATGAATTGCCATACACTGTAAAATCATCCATAAAAACTTCCATACAATTTTCTAGGAAATCACTGAATAGTGACATCATACAACGTTGGAAAGTGCCAGGTGCATTGCACAATCAAATTTTTCTCGATGCATCTAGCAAGAACCTTATCCAAATTATCTAAACAAGTATCAAATGAATTGCCATACACTGTAAAATCATCCATAAAAACTTCCATACAATTTTCTAGGAAATCACTGAATAGTGACATCATACAACGTTGTAAAGTGCCAGGTGTATTGCACAATCCAAACGGCATTCTCCTATACGCATAGGTACCAAATGGACAAGTAAAAGTGGTCTTTTCTTGATCTTCAGGAGCCAAAGAGATCTGAAAATATCCTGAATAACCATCTAAAAAACAATAGTGACTCTTACCTGCCAACCTTTCAAGCATCTGATCAATGAAAGGTAAGGGAAAATGATCTTTCCTAGAGGCTTCATTCAATTTCTTGTAATCCATACATACTCGCCAAGCATTTTGCACCCTGGTAGGTATCAATTCATTATTTTCATTTTTTATCACAGTGATCCTATTCTTCTTAGGTATAACCTATACTGGACTAACCCATTCACTATCAGAAATTGGATAGATGATACCCACACTCAATAATTTTGTCACTTCTTTCTTGACCACATCTAGAATCAGGGGGTTGAGTCGCCGCTGAGGCTGCCTAAGAGGTTTGGATTCCTTATGCAAGAGAATCTGATGGGTACAAACAGCAGGATTGATTCCAGGAATATCAGCTAAAGTCCAACCTAGAGTTTTTTGATTTTTACTCAAAACATCAAGCAATCTCTCCTCCTCACTCACAGACAAAGAATTTGAAATAATCACAGGAAATTTCCCATTAGCAGCAAGGAAAGCATATTTCAAATTAGGGGGAGAGGTTTAAGTTCTAACTCAGGGGGTTGAACAATAGAGGGAATTAGTGTAGGAAGATTAAGGGTAGTGAAAATACTCCCTTTTTCAGGCTTAGGAGATGCATGACTCTTGCTAAGCTCCGTAGATTCCACCAATTGAGCATTGGTCTTCCCAAGTGTTGAACCAACATTCGGTTGGTCTACAGCAGCAACAGGCTTGGGGAAAGTAGCTTCCTTCATACATACTTCACAAGAAGTGATTAGTTCATTTAAAAATTGTAAGGTATGAGGAGTAATCTTTGTTCGAGGCTTAGATGATAAGTTAAGAAGTGTCCCTTTAACCATATTGTGTTTAGCTTCAAAATGAGTCACACAAGAGGAGGTCTTGATTGGCGTAAGGGCTATCTCATGTAAAGTGTCCATGTCTTGATTACCAACCTCGCATTCAGACTCTTCAGCTGGTTTATGACCTAAAACATTGGCAAGAATACCTTCCTCACAAGCATCATCACTAAAGCATGAATTATCAAATGAGTTACGTTCCCATGAATCAAGAGAAGTAAGAGAAAAATCACTTAGGGAAGATAACCAACAATCAACCATTGATGAGTTAAGGTTTGAAATATCACTCCCCTATGAATCAAGATTATCAACAGAAGAAGGAGGAGAGATTTTATCATCACATGAATCCAATGCAATGCCATAATTAAGATCACAATTATCAGTGTGCAAGTTGAGCTCACATTCATTAACCATATCATCAAATGCTAATTCAATCGAATTCACACTTAATAAAGAGCAATCTTCAAAAGGGTGTTTCATGGCTTCATACATATTGAAATTTAGCTTATGGTTACCTACTTCCATGGTGATCGATCCATGTTTCATATCTATCAAGGTACTGGCTGTCATCATAAAGGGTCTCCCTAAGATAAGGGTGGATTCTCTAGGTTCTTGAGACATGTCTAACACATAGAAATCAGCCGGAAAAACCAAATCCTTGACTTTGACAAGTAAATCTTCAATGATACCTTGCGGTTGCCTAATCTTTTATCAGCTAGTTGGAGAACCACAGTAGTTCTCTTAAGTTCTTTGACACCAAGAGACTTAAAAATGGAACTAGGCATGACATTAATGGCTGCACCTAAGTCTAACAAGGCTTGGGCTATATTTACATTACCTATGGTACAAGGTATAGTAAATAAGCCAGGATCCTTGCATTTATTGGGGATTTGAGGTTTGAATAGGGCAGACACATTAGAACTAACTTGGACTCTCTCATTAGGCTTGAATTTCCTCTTATTTGTACAAAGCTCTTTAAGGAATTTGCAATAACTGGGCATAGACTTGACTAATTGGAAGAAAGGAACATTGATATGTAGCTTACTAAACAAGTCATACATTTCTTTCTCAGTTTGTTCATCATGCATTTTCTTGCCTTGAAAGTAAGCTTTAGGGAAAGGGAGTTGAGAAATGTTTACCTCTTTACCATTAGCATTGGATAAGGTGCCATGCTTGCTTGTCTTACCTTCCTCAAAAGTGCTTCTTTCCTTGGAGCCAACCTCTCTCAGAAGTGGTTGTTGTTCCACTTGAGGTTGTTCAACTATTTTGTCCTTCTTCCTTTCAAGAATAGCCTTCTCTTTGGAGCTTTCAGGATTTGGAAACTTCATTTTGCTCAAAGGTGGACTTTCAATTTCTATCTCCTCATCTACTTCATTGTCGATCTCTTCAGGAAAGTGTACCTTTTTACCACTTCTCAGTTCAATAGCATTTAGGGACTTAGGATTGATGACGGTGTTTAAAGGAATAGACCCACCAGTCTTAGCATGCACATCACTCAAGGAATTGGAGAATTGGGTTAAATGAGATTGAACTGTTTTGTTTTTCAACTCCAACTCTTCAAACTTCTTGTACATATGAGCCATTTAGTACTATTACTTGCCCTATCATTGTGTAGCTTTTGTAGAGATGCGTTGATAGAGGAGAATTGACCCTGATTCAAAGCTTTTTCTTCCATCATCCAGTTATCAATGCTAGCAATTCGAGTAGCCAAGCTCTTCAATAATTGATTGGTTTCATCGCCTTTGGATTCTTGAATATGCACCATTTGTCCACGATTTGACCCATATGGTTGGACTTGATAAGATGAACCTTCTTGATTCCTCCAACCAAAATTAGGATTAGGTCTTCTATTTTCATTATAGGTGGTGGTGTTAGAGTCCCATTTTTATTGATTAGGCCTTCCTTGATACATAGCATTGACTTCCTTATGAGGATTAGGGCATAGGCTTGTAATATACATCATTGAACTGCAATTATCGCAACTGGGTGCAACAAGAGCTTGTGAAGCTGGAAAATGAGTTGCTTGTTAGGTACTCAGATGTTGAAGTTCAGTGGTGACAAGAGAAAGCTGCGAAGTGAGTGTATCCATTTTAGACTCAAGTGCGATCATCCTTTGGTTAGATCCGATATCACAGACACTTCTGATCTCTCTTACATTGTATTGTTGAGTGTTTTGGGCTCTCATTTTAATTTGAGCCCATGCTTCCTCTACAGTGCAATCTCCTTTAGAAGAGGAGCATGGCATAATATTCATGATGCAAAAGGCACCGATAATACTTATGAGAAGGTATATGTAGTGGAGGAAAGACAATTTCATAGGACCTCAAGGAAAAAAAGGAAGGATAGAATTATAAATTCTATTTACATGTGTGGCTATGGTAATTTTAACAGAAATGTCAAAGGATGGGGTATGAAACTTGCCATCGTAATTGTCATAAACAATAAATGTGTGGAAGAAATAGGTGTCATTGGTTAGAGAGGGGATTAGATAGCAATTCTTCTTGCGAAGCGAAGAGTCTTCTTGTAGGGGTAATGGAATCGAAGTGGCTCGAATATTGTGAAGGTGGAGGGAGCCGAGAGTAAGAGAGAGGGAGAGTGGGTACCTTTTTTAAATTTTTCCATGTGTAATATTAAATGCCATGTGGCGATAAGAAGACAATGAGGTGGCTTGCTGAGTGCCATGTGGAGTGCTACGTGTCAGTTAACAGTCAAACATAACTTTGACCAATGGCTAGGGTGAAATTGCTACATTTTGGTTATTTTCAAAACAAATTTGCTCCTAAAAAAACTTTCAGATATCTATTGTTCTTGGGTGATTACTTCTGAGGCAAAAATGAGCCTTATCGCAATTCAAAATGACCTCTCCATTGGTGCAACAATAGATTGAACATTGGGCCTGCACTTGCACAACTATCTCACAATAAATTTAAGTTTCAAATTTTGAAACCCCAAAAGTACTTAAAAATGTGATTTTTTGTAAGCTAAGACAAAATTTCTTTTATACATACTCATTTATATATAGAATGTTAGATGTATTATTTATTGAAAAGAAAAGAATGTTAGTTGTACTACGTGCCTCTAGTCCTTAATATAAAATATATTTTGTTTCATTAAAGTGGATCTTATATTAGATATCAAAGAGGTAGAGGTAGAGGTAGTGCTGTTAAATTCATCTTAAGTTCAATAAAGTGAAAGAAGATAAGCATTTATGGCATTATGACGGAATCCAGATATTGAATGGCACTTAATGAATATATAGAATTAAAGACGCAGAGAGGTTATATGTGTGTGTGTGTGTAATATACATATATATAATATACAATCACTTGGCTAACTTCTCGCCATAACTATCAGCACAATGGTATGGCTTGTCCTATTACTCCTACAGTTCTCTCCTCTTGCTTCATGCTTCTGGCTTCTCTGATCATCATCACATCGGGTGTGTTCTTATGTTCTTGTTGGTCTCCGTTTTTCAGATTTCACACACGCGCAAGGGATCGATTTTACTATTTTAATGTTGCTGTATATTCAATATTTCATCTGCTTATACTTCATATAAGTATTTTTTTTCACAAAATACTTCATATAAGTATTCAAGATATAAAATAAGCATTGGGTTAAAGGGTATTTTTATTTATATATAAATTATTTTGTGGGCAGTACAGTTGGGTATTTTAAATTATTCGTTGGAATAATATTATCTCTTAAGTGTCCAAATCGTTGCAATGTCACTTATGGACTAATTTCGTCGTTAACTTCATATATTGGCTTTAAGTTAAGGCACATTTTTGCAATTTTGCTTGTAAAATATTCATGAAGGAGTAATTGATACTCTGAAGTTTAATAATTTGAAACAATTGACACCCCTATATTTTCTCATTAGCTCATGTCATCATATTAGGGTACGGATCATATGTTTTTGGAAAAAATACATTTAAAACCCAAAGAAGAAGGGAAATAAAAAATGGTTCAATGAAGTTGTCAATGCCTACTCCTAGAGTTTTCAATAGAACTATTTTTTCATTTTGCAATTTCAAGAGATTATTTTTTTATTTTCCTTTTTCTTTGGGACTTGAGTGTAATTTTTCCAACAAAGGTATTCACTGCTTAAAAAAAGTCCATCAATCGGAATTAACGACCAGTTAACAAAGTCAATCAATTGTTGACAAAAAGGAAAAAAAAAGCAAAGGCTATAAATTGATAGACTTTTTACTTAGGGCTGTTTGGTTCAAAGCAAGGTATTAAAACCCGGGCCGGGTATTGAACCGATAGGGATACTGGGTTAAGGGTCAGTGGGTTAGACCGGGGCCAAACCGGTGAGAAATTGAAGATTTTAGACTTATAGTATGAAATTATAAAGAAAAAAATATTTTTTTTTAAAATAGGAACCCAGACCGGACCGATCTATCGGCCGGTTCGCCGGTTTCCGGGCCTGATTGGCCGATCAGGTCCGGGTTCCTGAACCTGGACGGAGGGAATGGAAGGAAAGGATAGGAAGTCACCTTATTTGGTTTAGTTAAGGGGGAGGAAGGGGAAACTTTTTTAATGATTCATTGTTTGGTTCAAAAGGGGGTGGGAGGAGAAATAATAACTAATTTACCATTTTATCCTTATATATTAGCTTACATATTTTTGCTTATATAAATAATTTAAATTAATTTTTTTGAAATAAAAATTATTTAAATTAGTTTACACCTCTACATGAAAATTGAAATTTATTTTACCAAGTGGACACAAATTTATTTTAACTCACACTGTTGGAATTATTAAAACAATGATTGGTAAAAGAAAGAGTAAAATACTCTGACCACCCTTCAGTTTTGCCTTAATTACACAGACCTCCCCTCTATTTTAAAAACATACACTTAAGTCCAAATAGTTAACTCCGTTAAGAATATTCTAAAAAAATTCCAAAAATATATATTTTTAATTAAATTTATTTTTTCTTGCACATTTTGACTAAAGTTGTTTTAAAGAATTTAAGAGTTTTTTTTATCTATTCCTTAATTTCTATTTTTATCTTTACAAGTAGTTATCTGTTTGATGATTTTAGCATTGGTTAATGTAAATATCACAAACGTTGAATATTCAAGCAAGATTTTAAATAAAAATATACTTGATCAAATGTGTTTATAAATATTTGTGGAAAAAATATTAAATTATAAGTTTAAATAACACATACAATCTCATACTTATATAGTTTATTATATTTGATAAAAATATGTGTTTAATATATATTTTAAGTCAAAATTAATTTATAATATAAAAATTAATAAATTTTTTAAAAAATTAGAAAGTTAGAGAATCTAATAGAATAAATTTATGATTGTATAAATTTTTATTAGCCCCTATATATATATATATAAATAATTCTAATACCGAAGAAGGGCATTTTGGTTAAAAAAAATTTAAAAGTCAAATTTAACGGTCAACTAACGGTTTGGGTGGATGGAAATAAAATCTCAAACTATAAGGGAGGTTTGTGTAACATATATTTTAGTTTTAAGGGAGGTTTATATGGGTTTCCAAAATAGAGGGGAGGTCTGTGTAATTAAGGCAAAACAGAGGGGATGTTAGAGTATTTTACTCTAAAAGAAAACAAATAGATATTACAATTTCATGTAAGAAGTATCAGACTTTAATAACTTATTTCATTCAATGGATATAAAAAACTATAACTCTTCCGATGCTCCTTTTATCTTTGACATAACCCTTGTCAATGAGTTTCCAGCGCTCCTTTTCCAAATTGAGAACTTCTACATCCCCTTCATCATATAATATCTTTAACATGACATGAAAAAGAAAATTGCATCTTGGTTGCCAAAACTTTTTTATGAAAGTCAAATGTTTATCTGCACTGTAACATTACATAAACTCCACAAGGCTATGATGGCTAGCTCTGATGATAGTACTGTAAATGAAGAGATACCAAAGCCAACGAAAACTGTTATTCTAATAAAAGCCGTTATAAAGTCAGTTACAAAAAAATTTATTGAATGCGTGTTAATTAGGGAATGACAATAATGGAATGAATATGTGCATGGGTCACAATATAACACAGGACGTCATAACTGATAACTGTAATGATCTCAGGTTTTTATATTTTATAGAGATGTTGATGAATATATATATATATATATATATGTATATATATGCTGGGTGATTAGAAGAGAGTCGCTTTCCCAAGTTTAATTGATATGGGAAATAAATGAGGGGCACTTAGGCACTATAAGGAAGGAGTAGGAAAAGAAGTGGTGGTGTTGTTGCAAGAGAAGTCCACGTCAGTAGTGGGAAAGCCAGAAGGCATCCAAGGGATGTGGCAGGATGGAGCTTCTCTTCCCTGCTTAGGGGTATCATGGAAATATGAAAAAATGATGGGGGTAAAATAGTTACAATATTTTGCTTTCCCATAAACTCTCCAATTTGGAGGGAACAAAAATGAGGGAAGGGGAGGGATTTGGAACCCATTTTTTAGCTTCCCTCCCCTCCAATTTTTCATTCCGAATAAGGGAGTGGTTCATTTTTCATCTCCTCCCATCCCGTTCCTTCCAACCAAACATGCCCTTAAAGAACCTAGTTGGCATGTAATGTGACACCCTGAAAATGATGACATATTTTGGTAAAAAGAAGGTGCAAATTTCTCCCTGTTATTAAAGTTTAAGGCGTTGGTTACTCATATCTAAAAGTTAATTTAAAGGCAACAATGTTTTTTTAATCTTAATTCAATCTTAAAATTAACAATCAACAAAAGTGTCTATTCAAGGGATGAAATTGCATTGATTTTGACACTTAAGGTGTAACTATATTACTTCAATAAATAGTTTAGAATAAATGGTGCTTCTCATAAAACAATTCAAGAGCAAAACTATCCTTTAACCCAATAAACAGTTAGGATATACTTGGAACCAAAAAAAGAATAGAAGCCTCTTGACTATATAAAATTTATTCATCTCGTATATTCCCATATATTTTTAACACTGTACTTATTATGTATTAACTTTGATTACATTTCCCATTTTTAGAAGTTGGACAATTGGGTGCAAATTTCACCACAAAAAATCTAGGCAAAAACGAATTCCCTTCAACAGATAGGATATTTCCGATGCCATCGCCGCCGCTGCCGAAGCCACTAAAAGTAAAAACATTCAATGTAGGGATAGGAATTTGCAGTTCTTGATGTAATGAGACATGTTGTAATGCTACATGTGCTGAAAGACTGAAAGATACCCAGGACCATTGGAAGGCCAAGGATATTGTCAAAATGTAGTGCCACTATGTAGTGGTTGTATTTCTGTGTTTAGGTGATGAGGAAGTATATAATATATATCAAATATGCATGAATTGATATGTTAAATAAAATAAAATAAAATTTATTTATTTATGCATATGCCTGACCTGGCACACTGACATAGCTTGAATCAATTTTTAATATATATATATATATATATATATATTAAATTTATAGGAATGACATTATATATGTTTATGCGCTAGTATGGCATGAGGGGAGGCGAATTGGCCCAAATAAAAAAAGAGGGAAGGGAGGAAAAGTGAGCGAGGTGAAAAGTTTTTAGAGTTGGACTTGAAATTGGGGTTAAAAGTTTTATTTCCGATTCTTTAATATTATATTTTTTCTTTATTAAAATTTTATAATTCTACATTTTAAATTTTTTAAAATTTAACTCATAAAATTTTTCTCCACTCTTTTAAATCCGTGGTACCAAATAGGCCATAAGTTGTCACACATGCCCTTTCATGCATTGGTCTCTTCTACGTTAAACGAGGGAGAACATCTCATTTTGTTAAAATTATATATTTTATAATTCTTAAAATATTGAAAACCTTTTTCACGGTCATCTTCAAATTCCAATGAGGTGTTACAATAATTCAAAAGTGAAATCATGATCTAATTGATCATGATTAAATTAATTTACCTTAATTATATTATTTAAGAATAATTTTAAAAAACAAAATTAATTTAAGATATTAAATGAATAAATATTTAAAAATATTTATTAATATTTTAAAACTGAAAAATATTTCGATAATGTATACTCGTATTTATTTAAAAAATTAAAATGTACAATCGAAAAAGTCAACACATGAGTAATTGATTAGAAATTTTATTTTTAATTAAAATACAAATCAAAGAATTATAGGAGCTGAGCAATCGGATTTAAATTTTACTGCCTTAAACTTGGGTGGACGTCAACTTGCATCGACAAATCAAACAATTTCCGGCGTCACCACCTCTGCAGAGAAGCCGACAAAAGGAAAAACATGCACTGTGGGGTTAGGTATCTGCAGTGATCGATGTAGTGACCCATGTTGTAATAGTACGTGTGCCCAAAAATACCAAGGAGGCCAAGGATATTGTCAAGATATAGTGCGACCTTATAGGAGTTGTATTTGTGTATATAAGTGTTAAGTGGTAAAGCCCTGAACCCACACTGACTGAATAATACTTCTTATTGATTTAATCACAAAATGTACACACTTATACAAGATGAGATGACTACCTCTATTTATAGGCAATATAAACATCGGGCCCATAGTATACAAAGCCCAATTAACCAATGATCATAATTGTATCTTATCTAATTTCTACACCCCCTTCAAGTTGGGGGCTAAACAAATCGATAGCTCCTAACTTGCTAAGCATTCGATCTAGTATTTCTTTACCTACAGCTTTAGTCAAGATGTCTGCTTCTTGACTATGTGAACGACATGCTATAAGGCAATTACCTTTTCCAAAACCTTCTCCCTAACAAAATGAAGGTCTATTTCTATGTGTTTAGTTCTTTTATGGAAAATTGGATTGGCAGCAATATGCAAAGCTGCCTTGCTATCACAGAATAAAGTAACAGGAGTCAAATGCTCATAACCAATTTCTTTAAGTAAGCCAATAGCCCATACAACTTCGGATACCGCAGAACCAAGTGCACGGTATTCCGCTTCCGTAGAGGACTTTTGAAACAGTAAGTTGTTTCTTGGTCTTCCACACCACAAGTGAACCACCAAGCTTTAAAAGGTATCCTGTAACTGATCTTCGTGTCGTCTCACAAGCTCCCCAATCAGCATCACAGAAGCAATCGAAGCTAGTTGTACCTTCTCTACTGATAAGCACTCATACTCCAAGGCTTTGCTTCAGGTAACGCAACACATTCAGAGCTGCCATCATATGACACTTCATGGGTTGATGCATAAATTGACTCAAGACCTGCATAGAAAAACAAAGATCAGGCCTATTTGAAGTCAAATAGATTAATTTACCCACGAGTCTTCGATATCGTTCGGGATCTCCAAACAGATCCTTTCTCTTATGTTTCCCTTCTTCAAAAGCTACTAACTTCAAATTGGTGGCCATTGGTATGGTAAGTGACTTGCACCCACTCATTTATGTTTCTGCAAGCAAATCCAAAACATATTTTCTTTGTGAAAGTACTATACCCTTTGTTGATATAGCAATTTCAATATGAAGGAAATATTTCATAATCCCTAAATCCTTGATTTTGAAGTTGCTATTCAACAAATCCCTTACTTCTTGGACTTTCAACTCAGAACTACCTGTAATTAGTATATCATCGACATAGACTAGAACCAATACAATATCAATGCCAATCCTTTTAAAGAATAGAGAATAATCATGGTTACTATGCCTAAAGCCACCACATATAAGTGCATCACACAATTTCTCATTCCATTGTCTAGAAGCCTGTTTGAGGCCATAAAGGGACCTATTGAGTCTACACACCATCCCTCTGGCTTTCAAAGCCTTGGGGAATGATCATATACACTTCTTCAATAAGATCTCCCTGCAGAAACGCATTATCAACATCCATTTGGAATAAACTCCAATCATACAAAACAACCAATTTAAGAATAATTCTAATTGTAATCATTTTAACTACAGGTGAAAAAGTCTCATGATAATCAATCCCTTCTCTCTGTGTATAGCCTTTTGCAACTAAACGAGCTTTATATTTATCTATGTTCAATTAGATTTATATTTAACCTTATACACCCACTTACAACCAATAGGCTTTCTTCCTTGAGGCAAGGGCAATATCCCATGTCCTATTGCTTTCTAAAGCTGCCATCTCTAAATTCATGTCTTGGATCCATTTATCATCTTTCATAGCTTCATAGTAAGAAGTGGGCTCAACAATGGAATCTATGTTATATAAGAAACAGAGATATAAATCAGAAATATGCGTATAAGACATATATTCATCAATAGGATATAAACAGTTATTTCTCTCTTTATGTATGCCTGTTTCTAAAGTAACCAGCCCATAAACATAGTCTGTGGCCCATATAGGAGGTCTACGGTCCCTTGCTGTCCTATTATTGTTACTAGTCAAATGCTAGGAATTAGAAGGAACAGCAGCTTCATTCTGTTTAGATTCACAATTAACATTGTCTTCAACTAAATTAGAGACTACCGGATGCATATAGCCTTTATTCAAATCCAAATCATCATCAAATAAGAATATTTTTCGAAATCCTGCATGCTGACTTACCTGATCAGCAGACTGTGTATCATGAAAAGGAAAAGCATTTTCGACGAATATAACATGTCTACTAATTATAATACCCTGAGCACGTAAATTAAGCAAAATATAACCCTTTTGATGACTTGGGTACCCCATAAAAACACATGGAATGGCTCTTGATTAAAATTTATTAGAGTTAGTTAAATTAGTAGCATATGCCAAGCAACCAAAAGTTTTCAAACAATTATAATAAGCTTGTTTCTTGTACACTTTCTCATATGGGGTTTGAAAACCTAGTGATTGCACCATATTTTTATATGATTTTTCATAACTAAATTAGGATTTTTAATGCATTTTCTGAGATAATATTGCATAATTAAGTACTAATTTTAATTAGGGACAATTGTTTTGAATTAATTGCAATGAGGGAAAAAATGATCATATTTTTTTAATTATTTTTGTACAATTGTCCCTTGAACTTTTGATGCTACATGGTGTTTAATATTGTATTCTAGGTGGTTTGGAAGAAAATTGGAGATTTTGGAGGTCAAATTAATATTTTGAAGATTAGAGAAAATTACAGAAAGGGAATCAAAATTTCTGAGAATCACAAATTGGTAAACAAAGGGGTCTAGAGAAAAGTACAAGAAATGACCCAAAATATTTAGAAATTTAGTCTTGTCTCACAAATATTTCAAAATGTTGCACTCTGGTCCCTCATTTAGAACTTTTCATATCTTCAAATAGGTCCTTGGTCAAAATGCAAGTTTTGACCAGGGACCTAGGTTAGTATTCACGGTCTTCTTCAGCTAAATACACAAACCCAAGACCCAATATATGGAAACAGAGATGAGACGCAATGGGAGCTGGGCAGCGCCGCAAGGTCATTGAAGGAGAGGGAGAGGAGGAGGAGGCCGCCATCACCACCACCTGCGTCTCCTCCTCTCTACCACACGCTACCACCGATCGGAGAGCTCCGACCCAGACGCAAGAAAAAGCTAAAATTTTTATTCAAAACAGATCCGAAACAGATAGCTTGGGGGCACCGCGGGAGTTTAGCCAAGTGAGCACCTCCGTCGTTCATCTTCTTCTCTGACTACTACTCCACCACGGTCGCAACCTTCTTCTTCTGTTCTCCACTAAGCTTCACCTAGCCTCCACCATCGGAGAGTCATCGCCTTCGCTGCCAGAGTCCGCCGTCTATTGTTTAATCACCACCATAATCTCTTTCCTTCCTTCTGAACCGATTTCCTTCACTTGAACCCAGCAGAACACCATTCGACCCCTTCTTGTGAATTCTGGTTGTGTTTGTAATTTTTCGGCCAGTTCTTAAATTTTCCGGTGTGGAATGTCCAGATTTCGGCGAGCACTCAGATTACAAGCTAAAATTATTTTGAGGCAATGAGAGGCTGATTTCTTTGCTTATTGGTGATAAGAAGGTTGCTTGAGCTCAATGGAAGACATAGGGAATTTTCTATGATTCCATTAATCTAGAATTATATATTTAAATTGCCTAGTTTTAGGAATTATCGTATATGATTTTGGAACTGAGATTGATGTTAATTGTTTTTGTTGGTTTGATATTTGTGATTGAATTGGATTTTTATAGCTTGTGGGATTTATATATATGCATTTCCTTATTGATTCAAAGATATTGTGCTTTCTATGTGTTATTGTTAGATTGTATAATTGAATTGGATCAATTGAGTGTCGTGTTATCGCATTCATATTAAGAGGAAACAAGTTATAGTTATCCATTTCAATTGCACATTAAGTGGTTTTTAACAATATCTCAAGAGGTAGTAGTTAGCTATGTTTGTAGGAGCTACTATTAATTGGGATTATTGGACTTAAGTGTTATTTTGAGGTTGTTCTTAAGGCTTAATGAATTTTTAACTCCCATAATCTCTTTGAGCAAGGATAGACATTTTCTTCATCACCAAGAGCATCCATTATATATATCTTCACTTTTAATTCGACATTTCTCATTATTTTCAAAAATACCAAAAAAATTAGAAATAGCTTTATTTTCATGAATTTTGATTTAGAGAAAACCAATTTCAAAACCCTTTTTTCTAACCATGTTTATAGCACTTAGTTTTACTTAGGGAAGTCAAAATAAAGGGCTCCTTGATAAGAGAACGATCCCGAGTTGTTTGTACTATATTACATTTAATTCGTGGTAAATTGTGATTTGACCCTGAGGCGACTAAGGATGGTCAAATCACCTAGAATCCTAGAGGGTACCCGATTAATAACATATGTTGCCATTTTCACACTCTCTCCAAAATCTAATGGGTATGTTAGATTGAAGCATAAGACTCCTCGACACTTGTATAAGTGTCCTATGCTTTCTCTTTACAATATCATTTTGTTCCAGAGTATATGAACAAGATGTTTCATGAATAATACCTTTATCAATGAAATATGATTGCAAATTGTTATTGACAAATTTAGTTCCATTGTCACTACGCATACGTTTAACATGAAAGACAAATTGATTAAGGACATATGTAACAAAATTCTTTATATATCCAGCAGTTTCTGATTTATGTCTCATCATGAACACCCAAGTTGCTCTTGAGTAATCATCAACAATTATAAGGAAAAACTGATGTCCTTGATGGGTAGGTGTCCTATATGGACCCCACACATCCATGTGAAGTAATTCAAAGCAACAAGTAGTTTTAATACAGCTAGAAGTAAATGGGAGTTTGGTTTGTTTCGACGGAATGCAAATTTCACAACTTTTATTCATGTCAAAGCTTTTGTCTTTTACAAAATCCAAGTGCTTCAAAACTGAAGGGGGCGCATGCCCCAACCTATTATGCAGAATTGAGATATCTATGGGGTCATTATGATCTATACTCTCTTTATCAATCAAATTCACAGCAGTTACATCACTATTTAACTCATTTTGTAGAATATAAATTCCTTCAACTAATCTACCAGTCGCCTTTATTTTCTCAGCTTAAAGGCCCTACAAGATGCATTGGTTAGGAAGAAAAGTAATCATGCAATGTGCCTCATTTGTAAGCCTAGAAATAGAAATCAGGTTAAACTGTAATTTTGGTGCATATAGAACATTTCTTAATTCTAGATTATTAGGGAATTTAACACAACCTACATGAGTAACTTGCACCCTATCACCATTAGGAATTTTAATTGTCTTCACAGGCCCTACATATCTATTTATCGGAATCTAACAAAGACAAGTCTCCAACTAAATGAGTAGTTGCACCAGAGTCTATTACCCAATTAGCATGTGAAAAATGCTGACAAGAGGAGTTTATCAAACCTGTACTAGTCAATGCATGCATGGTTGAGGTTGGTTCTGTATCCTTCTTGAGAAACTCCATGAGTTTGTCATATTTCTCACGGGTGAATGTTAGTGCTACAATGTCATCACTGTGGGTAGATCCTTCTTTCTCCAATTGACTCAAGTTTGCTGTGTCAATCATGGCTTATTCCCTTTGAAGTCAGCAGGAAATCCCACCAAATGCCAGCAATTTTCCTTGATATGTCCTCTCATATTGCAATAGGAGCACTTTGGCAGAGGACTGTTTCTTCCTCTACCTTTACTGCGGCCTATTCCTCTAGCAATCATTGCCATTCCTTTAAGTGGGTTTGATTTCACCGTGTTATTGAGATTACGTTGAGCCTTATTATCTATGATCATACTAAATGCTTGATTCACAAAAGGTAGAGGACTCATCAACAAGATTTGACTTTTGGCAGTGCTATAAGATTCATTCACCCCAATAGGAATTGTAACAACTTTTGTTGCTGAATACGTTGGGAGTAAAGCTGAGAGGCAATGCAATTACTGTAACCCCCTTCACGATTAAGGCCGAGATTTAGTTCATAAACACGTAATTGATGTAGAATTAGAGACCTTAGATAATTTTGGGACTTAAACAAAATCAAACTTCCCAAAATCATGGCTTACAAAAACTTTTACAAAACTTGTTCATGACGGTCTCATATTCACATTTCAATATTAAATGGCTTGTACAGGTTGATTTCATTCACAAATATCAGAGTATAAAGCAAATTCCCGACACACTCGGGTTCAATTCTTTAATAAGGGTTTTACAAAGGCATAAAGCCCACAATTCATTACCCTTAACTTAGGGATTACACAAAACTATACCACCAATCCCATTATATACAATTGTTTCCCAAAAACATCCAAATGATATACATGATAACCAATAACCCAAAATATACTTCTAAACAGGAGCTCTATCCGCTCTTCGTTGCCCGCTTTCCCTTTGATCCTTCTACCCTGTCTAAAACATGGTTTTTGGGAGAGTGAGATTCTAAGGAATCCTCGTAGTGTCAAATCAATCATAGTATGTACAACAATAAGGCATGAAATCAAATCATTATCCACACAAAGCAACTACAATGGCAATGGTTAGTATGACACATGTCATCCCTTACGATTGCTCACGTTGAATTGCTTATGCTGCATTGCATCACAACAATCCACACAATATATTTCATCACAGCTGGGATTCATATAAAGCATTTTATAACACAAGCCATATAGGTAAGATCAAACAAATAGCCCACGGTTGGATTCATAAACGCCGCCCCACGGGTCGGATACACAAAAATCCATGTCGATTACGACGGCAGTTCAACGGCCGACCTAGAGATGACCAGCATCAATCCCTATACGGCTCACGCTGAAGTGCTCACGCCATAATGGACTATGGCATACAGTTCACAAAGTTCAATGATAAGTTATGCATACCAAAACATCATACACAATATGAGATAAGAGTCACTACCTTGGTCCTTCCGGGCTTGTCCTAGCACCAGTCTCTCCCAAGTAGAGCAAATGTCAAATCCTAGAATCATAATCAAGGACGAAGAATTATAATCTATTCCAAGGCTTAATTTACTTCATAACACTTAAATTTGGTTATCATAATTGACTCTTAAGAGGCCACAAATGCCTCTAATAAAAGCCCTAAAAGGTTGAGAAACAATAGGTTAGAGATCTCCTTTCGAAAACTCAAAGTACTGGAACACAGGGGTTGGCCGTGGCCAAAATATGGCCAGAAGGTCCCTGGCCATGGCCGTGGCCAGAATCAGGTCAGAAGGGTTTGGGCCGCGGCCAGCCACCTTGGGTCGCGGCCAAGAATTTCCCTGATTCTTGGCTGAACTTCCAAAATTCATAACTAATTCTAGAAAAATTGAAACGAGGTGATTCCAAATCCAAATGAAAGTTATTTAAGTCCTATTTCTAGGAAAAATATGGCTCATTACTTCAAATCATCACACAAATACAGAATCACCAAAAACTCAACACTACTCCAAAACAGAGTTCTGTTTCCATCCCAAACTTTGGACAATCATATCTCCCAGAATACTAAAAGAAATGACACAAAATATATATCCATTTTGAAGCTTGGGATGCGAAATTTAAGATTGAAAAGTTTCAGAATTTTCCAACACCATTTGGTCATTCAAAACGCTCATGCAAACTGACTGCCTAGACAGAGTTCACACAAGACAGATTTTCCAATTTTCTACCAAAGTGTCCAATGGCTCCAAAATTAACAATCAAGACTATTCCCACATAAATTTTCACAAGGAACACAATGGTAACATCAAAATGACCAAAATCACAACCCAATTACATGCCCTGTTTTTGCCCAATGCACAAAACCAACACAAATGTGCCAAACCTTACATTTAAGCTTCAATCAAATTCTATCTACCCAAGATACATCTCAAAGCATCATATCAATGACAACAACAATTCAAACACCACAAGACCCTAATTTTTGAAATTTCAAGCCAAATTTCCAGAATTTCCAAGCTAATCCATTTGGCACAAAACATAGATAGATAGATAGGTTTCACTCACCTTATCAACTTTCTCAAAGGGAGTTCTTGATTCACCACTTCCCAAAATTTCGTGTGGCCACAAATCAACACCAATGGACCAACTACCACCACCAAAATGAAGCTCTTATATTAAGGAACAACTTTAAGGAAAGGTGCTTGAGCAATAGAGATCATTTTCCTTACCTTTTCAAAGCTTTTCTTCCTTCCCTTTGCTGCAAAAATGGCGCCCAACAGAGAGAAAAGAGATGAGAGTAAGAGATGGAGTGGAGAGATGAAGAAAATGATGATGATTACTCCCTCCTTTCAGCAGCCAAAAATGGGGAGAGGAAGGGAGAGGAAGAGAGAGAAAGAATCATATTAAAATGCCATTTGACTTTTCTTATACCTCTCTCTCTTGCCCAACTTTTGCCACATGTCACTTTATTATTGGTTCCCACAAGATAAGTCACCAATTAGCTACTTTAATCTCTCCATTAGGCATTTAATCACATTTCTCATTTTTCCCATAGTTAGTAATTAATTTCTCCATTAATTACCAACTCATGGCCAATAATTCCATTCTTCCAATTTTTCAATAATTATGACATATTAATTAATATTGCCATAAAACATGTAATAATTCAAATTAAATTCATAATTATCCACAATAATCATGATTTGCCCTTAATCAAAAATTGGGATATTACACTTACAGGATGGAATTGGCAGGAGT
This sequence comes from Inga oerstediana, assembly GCA_963210345.1. Taxonomy (NCBI): domain Eukaryota; kingdom Viridiplantae; phylum Streptophyta; class Magnoliopsida; order Fabales; family Fabaceae; genus Inga; species Inga oerstediana. Next base: position 13,749,693 of record OY723410.1, on the reverse strand, counting down.
ACCGATTCTTCTTCCCAAAATTCCTTCATCTTAGAATAGTATTGTGAGACAGTGAGGCTTCCTTGTCACATAGAACTCAATTCCCTATGGAGACTAAAAATTCATGACCCTGTCACCTTATCAAAACTCTCTTGCAGATCAACCCAGACGAGATAAGCATCCTGATGGAAAATCACACTATTGGCCAGCTCCTTAGAGATTGAATGCAGCAGCCAGGAGAGCACAACAGCGTTGCACCGCTCCTATTGGTCAAGGAGCCAGTTGTCTTGATTCTCCTTGGTGCATGATCCATCAATAAATCCCAATTTATGTTTGCCCTTAAGTGCAATTCGCATAGACCGAATCTATACAGTGTAATTTTCAGAGCTAGTGAGAACTTGAGGAATGAAAGAGGCGGCTTGAGTGTCAGAAGGATGTAGGTAAAGAGGGTGAGTGAATGGAATAGATTCACCAGTAAGGTCGTCTTTCTTCTCAGCCATGACAGATTGGATGAATGAATACTATGAATATAAAGAATAATCGATTGAAGAACTCACGGTTTATTAATTCTTCGTTCAGTTCTTTGTTCTTTGTAAAATGGAAGAGATAATTGCCATTGAAGAATCGTCCTGCTCTTACCCATTGGCATCGCTTGAGAAGATTATCGGAATGTTGAACCTGCGTGTGTCCGAGAGTCGGAGGAAGCACAAAATAGAAGAATCACAAAAAAGCAATGAAGTGGAGGAGTGCGCGAGTACGTCTGGGAGCCGATCTTGGAAAATGAGGAAGGACGATCTATGGTGATCTAGCGGTGAGCATGCTTGGTTGATCGATGGTGATCTGAGGTAACAGCAGAAGGACAATCTTGGCGGTTGAACGATGAGAGGGAGTCGACAATCTATAGCAAGTTAGGATCGACGATCTTTATGGAGAGGATTCTGAAATTACATTTTGGATTTCTGGACATTTTTGGGAGCTTTGTGGTTTGGTTTCGATATCACTGTCCTTCAGAAACTAGTCTTCCCTTATCTTAGCAATTACCGATCTATCTTGTAAATCGGGCTGACTCTATTTTAGATCAGTGATGAGATTTGGCCCAAATTTTCTTGAGAATCCGCGTCTTCTTTACTTCGAATCTTGGAAGACCACTTCCTTCTTGGGTAGTCTTCTTTATTTTGGGCCTCTATAGTCAGTTATGAGTCATTCTTTCAGATTTAGAACCTGTTCTGATGCCATGTTAAGTGGCAAAGGCCTAAACCCGCACTGCCTGAATAATACTTCTTATTGATTTAATCACAAAATGTACACACTTATACAAGATGAGATGATTGCCTCTATTTATAGGCAATATAGACATCGGGCCCATAGTATACAAAGCCCAATTAACCAATGATCCTAATTGTATCTTGTCTAATTTCTACAATAAGTGCTGACCGATGGAGAAAACATATCAAATATATCTGAATTGATATATGTTAAATAAAAGGAGTCTAATTTTAGAAAGATGTAAAAAGTCAATTAATATATTGAAGGAGTGAAGGACCACACAAAATTTTATACTAGTTTGAACTATACTAGAAAGCTAAGTCCAAACAGGGTGACAAAGTAGAGCACCACACAAGAAGAGAGGGAGTGAGAGAGTCTGAAAACTCAATGACTAAAGTGAAATGAGCAGACGACCTTCTATTTATAGTAGTGGGTTAAAGATATTTTGAAACTCAAAATATTCAAAACAATTATAACTTGAGAGATTCTCTTAGCCTCTCTCTTGACTTATTTATTAAGAATATAAATTAAATTTATTTATATTCATCTTAAATTATTTAAATCATATAAACTAATTTTTTTATTTAACTTCTATATTTAAATATATAACTAACTGCATTCAGTTATTCGGCTCACTATGGAATGAGTCAGCTATTCATGTTTTTCTCACCTAATGCTTTAATTAATTAATCATTTAACCACTATATGAAAAACCGGACCGGACCGGCCAGTGGTCCGGTCTGGTTTGATGGTTAAATCGGGGAACCGGTTGGACCGATTTCATTTTTTTTTTTTAATATTTTTTAAACTTTTTTTAGGGGAAAATTGGAAGTTGAAGACCAAAATGAAAAGAAAAATAGGTAAAGAAAGAAAAATCTAAAAAAAATGAAGAAGATAATGAAAAAAATTATTTAAAAAGATATAATAATTATAGAAAAGGAGATATCATTGCATAAGTATAGACATTATAACTCATACTAATAGATTTTAAGTATTTTTTTTTTATTAAAATTCTTCATTTTTATCCATAGAAGTTTAAAAATATATTAATATATATTGCCACTAATAAATTATAATATTTTAATACAACCGGTTAGACCCCGGTTGACCCATTAACCCTTGAACCTGTGCTGTGACCGGTTCATTACCCGATCCGGTTTTTTGTTCCTTGCATTTAACACTGAATTAACTAATAATCAATGACATGCCTTCATATCCAAAGAATACTTAGTGACATACTGTATCTACATATTGCCAGCTCATTCCATCCTAATTGAATTAAACTATGATGGCAAAATGTCTGATAAATAGACGTTATCAATAAATGCGTTTTAAATTCATTAAAGTCAAGAAAGATAAAAATATTTATAGCATTTAATGAGGGGATCCAAAGTATGAGTGGATTCTTCTATTACGTATATAAGTCAATCGTCCCACCTCACACCCCAACATTCCACACACAGATGGCTCTTACGTTTCTCTCCTCTTGCTTCCTGCTTCTGACTTCTCTCATCTTCATCACATCAGGTATATTATTCTCATGTTCTTGTTAATATCTCATAATATTCAGATCTTACAAAATTTAATTAAGCCATAATTTTAATATTTTAACACTGCTTTATCCAATATATTTTAATATTCATACCCTGCTTGTGGCCACGTTTAATTTCTTGTCCATATAACTTTCACATTATTTGAACCCCTGAGAAGCTTCTTGTTCGTTATCTTTATTGGCTGAACAAACTTTTTTGTTTCTTGTTTGAAGAATAAGTATTACTTTTGAATCTGATTACAGCAAACTGCTTGTTGAGAGAGTCAAAATAATAACTTGAGATTAAAATATGTGTTTTTCACAGTTTGGGCATGTATTTAAGAGAAAGTGAGCATGAAACGTGATTGATTTGTTCTAATATACATGATATTCTTAGAATATCTAATACTTCACTGACGTGGCCCAGGAATATTGCATTGTTCAAGATGACATTATGATGAGACTTTTTTATTTTCGCATGACTGTTTTATAGGTTTCAAATTTTTGAAGTCCTTTTCTTTTTTATAAGCTAACCTGAACATTTATGTATTTTTTTAAGTTTACACTCAATTAATTACGGGCTTCTCTCATCTCTTTTTTCTGGTTATTCTACCTCACCCAACCCATCTCCATAAATAAGGGTGTTTTTTTTTTAAAAAAAAAGTAATTATCTGATTCTATTTATAAGGCATTTCTAACATATTTTACAAATATCAAGAAAAACCTTAAATTTCATTAATTCGACTTAAAAGTTAACAACTTTCTAACTTTACTTCTATTTAACCACACATACACTTTCCAAAAAAATAACAATTAATACGATAATCTTCACAAAAAAATAATTTAAACAGTAATAAATAAAAGGTAAAATTGTCTAGTTAATTGTTCCAATAAAAACTACCACTGAATCTATAACTTTGATCATTACATTATTTCACAGTCTTAGGAGCGGAGCAATCGGATACGAATTCCAACGTCCTAAACTCGGGTGGAGGACATCAACTACTACTCCGATCGGCAAATCCAACAACAATTCCGGTGTCACCGCCTCTGCCGGGGAAGCCAACAGAACAAAAAACATGCACTGCTGGGATAGGTCTTTGCAGTCATTTTTGTGAGGACTCATGTTGTAATGCTACGTGTGCTTCAAAATGGCGAAAGCAAGGAGGCTATGGATATTGTACAGAGGTAGTGCCACCTTATAGGACTTGTCTTTGTTTTTATAACTGCTGAGGAAATATGTATCAAATATGAATTGATATGTTAAATAAAAGGGATCTGATTTTCTTTCGACTAAGCTCTATTGTCTTTTGGTTGGTTGGGGGTAAAAAAGAGTATAAAAAGTCAATTAATATAATTATATACTTCCTCCGGTCCTTTTTATAAGAGCTTAGAATTTGAATTATCTTGATCTTTTTTATAAGAGCCCGCCAAAAGTTGTCTCAACATTTATAGAATTTTTTTTTCATTAATGCCCCTCATTAATCATATATATATTGCATTAATTAAAGGATTGATGACACTTATCTTTATTCTATTTCTCTCCCTTACTTGTCTCCTCATAAATAAAGGTTTACTTGAAGAAAAAGTTTATTTCAAGACATACGTATTATTTTTAATTAATTTTAACCAATTTCTTAAACCGTGTAATTAAATTATTGAGCTCTTATAAATAGGACCGGAGGGAATACTATTGTACAGTATGCATTCCTTTCTCTGTTTCTAATTATAGGATTTTTGCGGTAAGTTTGATTTGTTATTTTTTAATAAAAACCCGATTGAAGTTTTTGTCACTCTATCGTATTTTTTATTTTTTATTTATAAAAGTGCACCTATTAATATAACACAATCTATTTTCCATTAAATGAGGACGATAAATTGATTTCTTGGTCAATGTCCTTATTAACTCCTACATTAATTAAATAATTACAAAATAATGGATGTATTGATAAATTTGTTACTTTTAACAAAAATGATTGAATAACCATTTTTGGGTATGGGGTCTCAAGGGACAGGAGATACCTCTAGATTCAAAGAGCGTTTAACACTCTGGTATTTTATGTCTAGTTTACCTAATTCTCGCATACTAATAAGGAAAGTTGGTTAACTCATTAAATATGTCATAAATTGATATATTTTTCTAATTTTACCCACATTTATGAACAGTATTCTCTACCATTTCTCTCATCTTTCTCTCTTTCCGTCACGAATTAATTCACTTTCCCTTACGTTTAATAGGGGCAAACTTTTAATACTATAATTAATTACTCTCTAAGGACTTATAATAAGGACCAATTTTTTTTTTTTTTCAAACTGGATTTGTAAAAAGGACTAGTGCGGTATAGAGGAATTTATTGCAAATTGTTTGGCAACAAAGTTCTCACATTGGTTGTAAAATTTGAACTCACTAAGGTCCCATTTGGTTCGATGCAAATGGAGGGAACGGAAAGGAAAATCACAATTTTCCTTCTGATGGCCGTTTAGTTAGAAGAAGCCGCCAGAAATTATTTTCCCTCCCACCCCATTTTCGTTCGTTTAAATGAGAATAAGTTCCCACAAAAAATGGTGGGAACCCATTTTCTGGTGCCCAGGAAATTTGGCAAAGGTCTGTTATGCCCTTGATATGTGACGATGAGAGTATATAACGGTGAGGGCTTTTGAAGGAGAGTGAGGAGTGTGGGAGCTTTGGAAAAGTGAGGGAGCTGAAGAATAGAGGCAAGAAGGGGACTACTCCGATGAAGAGTGTTAATTTTCCGGCGACAATAGGGCTTTCAAACATTTCCTGATGACGAACAGGCGAGTTCCTTCTTCTCCTTTGTTGCAGGTGGAGGTGGTGTGCACTCTATTACTGGGAGAAATATTGATTGACTACAACCTGACCATGAAATACCCATGTGGTGAACGTGATTATATCTGTGATATTGGATACAAGGGAAGCGATCTAAACTAGATGTAGTTGGTGAGTGCACAATGGTTGAGAGTGAAGTTAGATAACCATGAGCCACTTATCACATACATGTGATTAAAGTTGTTCATTCATTCATTTATAACCACAAGTGACTGGTGGGTATCTCATGGTTATTGCTCTGTTACTTTATCAAGAAACAGGGGCAAACAAAGTATTGATTTCTTATTAGCTCCACCCATTAATGCTCGAAACAGAGTATTGATTAGTCTTCACTGTGTTCACTTCCTTTTCAATCTCTCCCTACTCGCTCTTAACACGTGTGCATTAAATTTTAATACGAAACCCCGCTCACAACTCCCCATATCTTCTTCCTCACTGTGGTTTTATAATGACAAAGACATCTTCCCATAGAAACTAAATCCCCTTCTGCACCCAACTCTGCCTACAAGAATGGGGGATATATATAGCTATGATAATATTGATAATCATGATTTCCTCACGTCTTCAACCTCATCTTCACCTCAATATGAGATCTCACTTTTACTGTGTCAGATTCTTCTCTGTTCATCCTCTTCCTTGTCAGCTTCATCATCACTGCTTGTGGCTGACACAGTGAAAAACGCCCGCACCATGAAGGCTAGACTCAGCAGTTCCCACGCCACACTGGAGAATGCTCATGCTTCTCACTGATAATCACTTTTCCAAGATGGGATCTTTGTCATCATTGATTCCTCCATTGGAGTAGGAGCTCCAAACGATGGTTTTCTTTCCTCCTCGGGGACTTATACATTGGCCAATATAAAGGGTGGTTTTGTTGTAAACATGCCTTCATCTTCTTTTGGAGTAAGTGAGAATGAGTTTGATAAGTATGATTGCGAGAGTGAGGTAATGCTTTTGGTGTTAAAGATTAAAGCTTTGGTTTAAATGTCTTTCTTTCTGGTTTTTCCGTCCGCTAGGTTGCTAAGATTAAAGCAAACCATTGGTGGTATATTTTGCATCCTGAAGATTAGGTGAGTTGCTTCTTCTCTATCTTTTTGGTAGTTCTCTTGTTGTTTGCTTTGAATGTGATGTGCCGAGTTCCCCCGTGGTTACAATCGACTCCCATTAGTAAAAGTCATTCACTCTGATAACGGCGTTGTTTAGACGCTTCTTATTGACCATTTTCATTTTAAATTATCATAACCATGGGTTGCATATGGGTACTGAGTGGTTATGAAGAACAAATTTAACCTCAAAACGTAAAAGACAACGACATGTACACACCTAGTGCACGCCATGGGTATGTAGTGGGTACAAAGGACTGACACAGCACGTTATAAATACATACACCAATGCATGTTAACCAGCATGTGCCCACAACTTGCACATGGTGACATTATTTCATACAGAGTTAACCATTGATAACAATATGCACGTTGTTCTCATTCATTTGCTTCGAATGTTCCTAATCCTCTAAGTATGCCATTCCCTCCTCTCCTGTCGATTTATTCATCAGAGGAGTTGAAGTGGGTGAAGGTGGTGGTACGGATGGTGAGAATGAAGAGAAAGGAGAAGAAAGTGAAGAAGAGAAGGCAGAGACAAACAAAAATTTTCTGGACATAAAAACATTTTTGTGGATTTTTATGAGAATGGAGAAAGGGGAAGAAGGAGAAGAAAATAATGTTTTTAATATAGGGGCAAAATGGTCTTTTAGTCATTTTCCTATCTCATTTTCTTCCAACCAAACAAAAATTTTCTTATCAACTTATTTCTTTTCTAATACGAACCAAACGCGTCAGTGACAAAGTATTTTCCCTTCTTTTTTTATATTTTCCTTTCCATTCCTACATCTTCTGTGAACCAAAAGAGCCCTAAGGTTCAAAGCCAATTATGTACTACCACTCCGTGCCTAAATATAAGTTATTTGTAAGAAAAAATTTGATTCAAAATATAAGTCACTTATAGAGTAATTAATGATACTTTCTCAATTTCACCCCTATTTAATTTCCATTGGCAAGAGAAAAAAAGAGAGATGTGAGAAAATCATTTGCAAATTAGAGAGAGACAAGAATTTTAATAAGAGAAAATTTTATCAATTTAATACATTTCTGGTTATACAAAAATGAGGTGTAAGTGAGTTATATTTAGGTACAAAATGGTAATCAGGTTAAACTTTGTTGGCAAAATGACTCATAAAAAAGAGATCTACATTAATTGTGTCTTAAATTCATTAAAGTCAATAAGTATGAACATTTATAGCATTTAATGACTGTATAGTCACTCGTCCTCACCTCACACCTGAACAATCAACACAGAGATGGCTCATATATTTCTCTCCTCTTGCTTTCTGCTTCTGATGGCTTCTCTCATCTTCACATCATCAGGTATATTATATTCTCATCATGTTCTTGTTCAGATCTCATAATAGTAAGATCTCAGCCGTTTATTTCATGTAACTATTTATTCAACATCATTCGTCCTCCCTTAAGAGACCTTCCTGGTTCATAATCTTACGTTGGCTGGCTCAACAACTTTTTTTTTTTGGGTGTTATTCCTATTGAAAAATGATCGTATGAAGTCAATTAAAGTATAAAATAAAATGAGTCACAAAATAATAGATGGAGACACAAGAATTTAATGTGGAAAAATCTCTCACTCAATGTAAGTGAGAGCAAACGATTACGGCCCAAAGCTAAAAATTCCACTATCTTAAAAAAAGAAATATAATGTTCAATGCTCTAATAGAATGCTCAATTATAGGATGACAACAACAAATTCACCCCTTCCACAAAAATCACCAAAGAATTATATTAATAAAATAGAAGAGCAAATAGAGCAATAAAATACGTATATCTTGGGTAAAGATACAATCTGTGTGTGCCAGAAATCACCAAACACAAAAACTGCAGTTATATAATGATAAAGTATACCAAAGTTCACACAAAATATGGAGAAGGTAGGAAGCTCCAATACAAGATCTCACCGTTTAGATTCAAGATCTATACGTCTCAAACACCTCCACCAACTTTTAGGGCAATCGGACTAGAAATTATTGTTTGATTATCAACTTAATGAAAGTAGCTCAGAAAAATCTGTAGCAGACGTGAACTGGATGTTCATGAAAATTTTGGAGAAAATAGAAAACTCCAATGGATGATTTGACCATCCAGAATGAAGCTTTGTGTGTCTAGAACCTCCATAAAAACTTCAGATCAATCTGACAAGAAATGACATTCTGATCATCAGCTAGATCAAAACTACTCAGACTGAACAACTACTGAAAATATTTTTTTCTCACAAGAGCTATATATAAACTTCCTTTTTCTTCCCCTTACACACAAACTTGCAACATATTCTTCTGGGTTCTCTCTTTTATTTCTTTCCTTTCCTTTTCTTTTTTCTCTTTTCATAAAATAGGAAATACACAAAATAGGAAATATTTAAAATAGGAAATAAATAAAACTGAACAATTAGAACTTGGGCTTCACCATTTCCACTGCCTCGTTAATTTTTTTTCACAGCTTGGACACCTTTATATTATTCCCTTCGATCCTATTTATAAGTAATTTTCTTTCTTATACATAAGCTTGGTCTTATATGGTATAAACAACAATTTCATTTTGTCTAAAAATTCAATGCAATTTATTCATATTTACCCGCATTCAATTGCATCTATCTCCCATATTTTCCCCCACTCATTCTCTCTCATCTTTTTTCCTACTCATTCTCTCTCTCTCTCTCTCTCTCATTCATCATCTTCATAAATAAGGGTATGTTTGGAAAAAAATTATATCTCTTACACATTCGTTACTTTTAACCAATCTTAATTACCAGTTCATTTTGTATGATTTGGGTAGTTATCCTTATAAAAAGGCCTATGAGAGTATTAATTAATACTCTCTCCGCTCATTTTTATAAGGAACATTCTCTTTCATAGAGATGATTCTTAATATAAGGAACAAATCCTATTTGTCTAAAATTTTAACCTAGTTTTTTTATTTTTACCCTTATTAAATATATGTTACTTATTATCTCTTTGCAATAAATTTTTTTACTCATTATTATCTCTTATGAACTCTCTTTCTAAACAAGATTATAATTGAAACGGAAGGTACGTAAGTTATACATTTATTACTTTTAATTAACATTTTAAACTGCTGGTAGTTGTTCTATATAATCAGAGTGAGGGAGTATCTTGGATCAACTTAGAAAAACATTTTGAAAAACACACTTTCACTTTTGGAGACAAAACTTCTCTCATAAATTTATTTTATATAGCGTAAAAAAATTTTAAAATAAGTAAAACTAAACAAGGATAGCGAATTTAAGATAAAAGATTTAGGTGATCTGAAACATTTCCTTGATATAGATTAGCTCGGTCAGGTAAGGGAATTCTAATTACACAAGGAAAGTATGTGCTAAATCTCTTGTCTGATGCAGGGATGAGTGCTTGTAGACTACTCTCTTTGCCTATGCGGCATAACTTGAGGTTGAGAACCTTTGAAGAAGGTAAGAACAAACAAGAGGACCTATTGAGCAACCTAGAAAGGTATAGGCGTTTAGTAGGGAGACTTCTTTATTTAACATTAATGAGACTTGACATTGCTTTTCCAGTTCAGACCTTAAGCCAATTTATGCAATAGCCCACAAAGACACATATGGCAGTAGCTCACAATGTGATTGGGTATCTCAAACAAAGTGTGAGTTTTGGTATTATGTTGAGTGTCGAGAACAATTTAACTGTGGAATGTTATTGTGACTTAGATTGGGGCTTTTGTGCTACAACTAGAAGGTCAATTACTGGTTATTTGCTTAAGCTAGGTAACTCGCTTATCACGTGGAAATCAAAGAAGCAGAGTACAGTGTCTAAATCCTCTGCTGAGGTAGAATATCGCGCTTAGGATATGTAGTCTCGGAAATTTTATGGGTTGAAGGCCTGCCGACAGAATTAGGGGTATATACAGATGAGCCAGTTGAAGTATATTCCGATAGCAAAGCTGCAATTCATATCGCTTCTAACACCATCTCCCATAAACGTACGAAGCATATTGAGATAGTCTTCACTTTGTACGAGAGAAATTGCAAGCAGGTTTGATCAAGCTCAATCATGTTCGTTTGGCAAACTAGGAGGTTGATTTGTTAACAACAGCAGTGATCAAAGCCACTTAAACCCGATTATTGGGCAAGTTAGGAACTGTCAGTTTCCTCTGGCTCCCAACTTGAGAGGGAGTATGGGAGATATTGTTTGTTACAACTTGTAAATAAAATGCTTCTGTATAGTTGTAACTGCACTGTGATTATAGTATTGTGTGTATTATTGTAGAGTTAGGTTTTAGGTTAGTTGGGCTCTTAAATTCATCAAGGACATTAGGTGTTTTTTTTTTTTGGACAAAGGACATTAGGTGTTAGTTAAAGTCTGTATAAATATGAAGTAGGGCCTGGATATGAATGTTAACAGAATTCCATTATTTTTTTCTGATCAATAGAAAATATATTTTCGGGCCATTTATGTAATCTCACAGACTTGAATTATTAGGTATTAATCTTATTTATAAGTCATTTTTAACTAATTCTCACACACCAAGGAGAGTTAGTTAACTCATTAACTATAGGTTAAATTTCCAATTTCGCCCTTATCTATGATTGGTTCCAAAAGTCAACATGAATAAATTCTTTTTATTTATTGCAATTAATAGGAATAAAAAAGGTATAAAATGCATTTACTACCTTGAATTGGACTTATAAATGGGACCAAATTTTTTAGTCAAAAAGGACTTATAAATAGGACCAAAGTGGTACCTTCTCAAGTAATAAATTTTGCAATTTTTTTATCACTTTTCTCATGTATTAATTGTCTTTGATTCATAAAAAAAATACATATAATTAATAGACGTATTAATTGTGTCTTAAATTCGCAAAAGTCAACAAATATATACTCCAAAACTATGAGTGGCATTTCATTCACTCCGTCATATGCTTTTTATAAGAGCCAAAAATTTGAATTACCTTGTTCTTTTTTTATAAGAGCTTGATAAGAGTTGTATGAACAATTAATGAGTTTTTTTTTTCATTTTTACCCCTCATTAATTATATGTATTGCATTAATTAAAAGGTTGGTGATACTCATATTTACTTTATTTCTTTCTCTTAGTTGCCCCTCATAATAAGGGCATACTTGGAAAATAAAGTTTATTTCAGATATATTTATTATTTTTTAACTAACTTTAACCACTTTCTTAAATCGCATAATTCGATTATTGAGTTCTTATAAATAAGACCGGAGGAGTATATAGTCAGTCACCATCCCACCTCTCACCCCAACAATATCAACGCAGAGATGGCTTGCATATTTCTCTCCTATTGCTTCTTCCTACTTCTGGCTTCTTTCACCTTCAAATCTGGTATATTGTCATGTTCTTCTTGATATCTCAGATTCATATCTTAAACAATTTAAGCCATTTTATTATGTTAATGTTGCTCTATTCAATATTTTAATAGTTTAGTAACAAAGCTGTTGGTTGAGGTGGTAAACGACTTCACCCTTGTACGGTGAAGAACACAAGTTTGAATCATGTGAAGCGAACTTGTTGGACACTTTAATTATGTATTTTAATTTTGCTAACCATAGGAATTCTCCTATTGGAGGCAATGATGAATCCCTATTTTATCATATTTTTCAATACTTTATTTTGGGGATTTTATCATGTTATTTTGGCAAAAAATGCATTTATTATGATTAATTGGGATTAAAAGTGATTGCATGAATTAGTTGATAAAAAGGGTAAAAATATCATTATTTTCATGGTTGTCCAAATACATGGTATTGCAATATTTTGAATTTCATTTCAGGGTATTTTGGTCAAGCAATGAATTTTGGAAATTTCAATTCAGTCCCCAAATTCCATAAATGACAGTTTAGTACCCAAAGATATTGTCAGTTTAATACCTGAATTTGGGAAATTACAATTTGGTCCACAATTCCGAAAATCACTTTTTGGCTCCTCTGGAATCATTTTAAGGGCTTCTATTCTATTATTTAGAGCAAGCCAACACATTTGCACATCACCTCCATCTCTTTCGACTTCAACCACCTCCATATTCTTCACCTCCACCACCGATCATCACCATCTCGATCCATTCCAAAACCGATGGCTTCCATCATTATTCTTCTCCATTCTATCCTCTTTATTGCTGCCATGTCCAAGCATTCTTCAAGCTTCGGTGAAGCTGTTCATGTGGTCATGAGCGGCTAACTCCTTTGTCCGATGGTGATGATGAAGCTAACCTGAGTCCTTGAGCAACTAGGGGAGTTCTTTGTATCTTAATTTCATCTTCTACTCTCTATATGTGCAGATTATAATTCTAGGTTGCTAGAGCTTATAATTTGTTCATATATATGAGGATTATGATCGGTTGATGTAATCTGGATGATGATACTTGTATTAGATTTGTACTTATGGATTGTGATTGGATTATAGCACTCTTTTGTTATTTAATTGCTTTCCTATATTCTCTTGAAATCAATTATTTGCTAGGCTTCTAGAAATCAATCGGTAGTAGAGAGGATCTTTTATGAATTTATCATAAGCTAGGTACTTCAAGATATTCCTAATTGATCAATTGAGTCTATGTTTAGATTAAATTGATAAGTTAGGAATATTGATTAGTAAGAGTTCTTACTAGTCTTTGTGCTTAGTTAGGGAAGAACTCAAAATTAAAATTAGACAAGGATGGTTAGTGGACTCAATCACCTAGGACATTCATCTCTTGCATTTACACCAACCCACTCACTTTATACATTGGAAATTCATAAACAAGTAGCTATTAGTTTAAGTAGATAGATGAACTTACATCTCATACTCGTTGATTAATTTGTTATTTACACTAGATTACTTAGGAACTATATATAGGCTCCACATAGAGATCGACCTAGGTTAGTTGCCCTATAATGCATTTAGCTTAGTTTTATTTGATAGCCCAACGATATGACACTTTAGGCAATCCTATTCAGGGCACTGTCAGACACTAAATGTGGGCACCTCTTCTAATAGGGATTTGAACCTTGGTTTGCCACGTTGCGAGGGACTATCCCCTTCCGCTAGACTCAACTCTTATTGGTTAATTATGTAAATTAATACACCTATATATAACTTCATCATTACGTTTCATAGTTTTAGGAGCTGAGCAATCGGATACAAATTTCGCAGCCCCAAACTTGGGCGGACGTCAACTCCCATGGACAAATCAAACAATTCTGGCGGCATCACCTCCGCCGGAGGGGCCAACAAAAGCAAACACATGCACTACGGGGATAGGCATTTGCAGTGATCGATGTGGTGCTCAGAGATTCCGAGGAGGCCAAGGATTTTGTCAAGACATGGTGCCAACTTATAGGGGTTGTATTTGTGTGTATAGTTGCTGGGGCAATCTATCAAATATCAATTGATATATTAAATAACACTTCTCTAAATAAATTTCTTAATTATAAAATATGTGACATGATATTTTTAAAATATTTCTATATAAGATTAGATTATATGCCAGTTCATAAGTTAGACAAATCAATTTCTAGGGAAAAGTGATTAATATAAGAGATGAAATGGATAAATATTTTACATTTAAGATCAAAATCTACTATGATCTTGATACTTTTAGTTTGTGTGTTTTTTTTAATATTAAGTCTTACAATCATTTTGGTCCCATCATATTAATTTCTGTTTCATCATGTCCAAAAAATAAGTCATTTTTAGTTATCTCACCGTAACTAAGAAAGAGTGACTAACTCATTAAATTTGTTTTAAATTGAAAAAATAAATCTTCAATTTTACTCATATTAATGCAATTTTGAAGGGAAAAAAATATGATAAGAAATATTTAAGCATCAATTACATTGACAGAATTGACCAATAAACATTAATTACTTTTTAAATCACCTATATTATATATGAACCCAAAAATCATTTCAAAAGACAAAAAAACTTATATTTTATACCTGAGGAAATATTAGTACTCTCTAACTAACCTAATTAAACATGAACATATATCGAAAAAACATTTAATAATCATTAAAATTATCTTTTTTTTTTTTTTTTTTTTGGATGCAAGGACTAGGATTAACTCCTAATATAAAACATGTATGTAAACATTCGGCAGATAAACTACTTGTCTTCTAGCGAACATTCCTAAGCACATCCATTTGGCACTTTCGGTATCATTACCATATCCATCAAATCATGATGCCTTCATGAGCTTGGAAATTATCAAATGCTTTATAAAAGGGACGATAACACTGTTTTTCAGAAAAGAGCGCCTTATAATAAGAACAAGGGTGAGTAATATAATAATCCAAATAAGACAGACTGTAAGAGACACAGTTCATATCATAACATTAATTAATTCTTTATTATATAATCATAACTCTTTATTATTACTATCACACCCTTACAAGCCAATGATGAGCAGCCTTATCTTGTTTGATAATAATAATTTAATATAATTTACCAGCAATCATAGTCACACAAACAGTCACTACCAGAAGGAGCACCAACTTTACAGCAGGAACCCTCGGCTCTAGTATAAGGGTGTTTGGCAATACAAGCAGGTCTACAATCATCTGGGACACAAGTTCCAAGTTGTACCCCAAGGTCTCAACGCAACTCTTGCATTCATCAAACAAACATCTACAAATCTGTATACCAACACATGATCCTCTTCCTTTTGGATGAGCATCTTTGCACCTTCCAAAACAACCTGCATCACATACTCCCAAATCCTCGCGGCATTTTCCCCCACTCACCTTCACCATTATTACATTATTTCCTGTTTCATTCATCGCAATTGATCACAATTAAATAATTAATTAATGCGTGAGAAATTAATTAATATTGGAGAGAAGTTGATGTATAACAGAGACAAGGAAGGGGAAGAGGGAAGGACAGAAGAGGAAGGAAGAGACCGAAGAGGAGAGATCAGAGAAGCAGAAGAGAAAAAACCAGAGAGAATGATAACTGAAATCTGATAATTCAATAATTCAAATCATGTACAAATGAAACCCTAAAACTATTTATACTAATAATAATAAAATCCTAATAATAATAACAATAATAAATAATTCTAATAAAAGTTTTAAATAATAAAATAACAATAAATAAATTAACCTAATAATAATAAATATTAAACTGCTACGGTATTTGTTTCATCATGTTCTCCATCCCATATTCCATCCGAAGGAGTTATGAGAAATTGCTTGGTTTTGTTGTCTTATATATACTCCCTCCAATTCAATCCCTTTTAGCTCTTGTTCGGAACTACTCCCTCTAGTCCTTAATATTGGACATATTTGAAGAGTTGATCTTGACGCTAAATATAAAATATAATTTTCATATTTGTCAATCTTTTTCTAGCTAGTTTACCTCTATTGATGCTCTATAACAATATATCAAGGAGGAGAGGGAAGGAGGGAAATATGGAAGATGACTAGGGTGTTTTAGAAAATATATGTTACATTAACTAACTTAACTGACTTTCTTAATCTAATCAAATTAGATAAATATATCTTATATTAAGGATTAGAGGGAGTACTTATTATAAGCAAGTTCACGTAAATCAAAACAAAATCCCCCCTCATGTGCTAACCTCATACACTATATATCACAATTGAAAAGTTACTTTTAAAGGTTTCAATTGCTATTCCAAGCAAGCCATGTATAAGACATTTTGATTACATGTCTATGTATTAATTATTATATATTTTAATCTTTCTCATATTTTTCTCCTTCACATTCTCTCCTATTTTCTTTTCTCATTCCTTCTCTCTCTCATCCTTTCCATAAATAAGAATGCATTTAGGGAGGAAAAAAAAATCCATGTTATACATCTGATTTGACCGTGTCTTTACGCCTTGGGGTCAAATGCAAAATATTTTTTATCCAAGAATTGCAGTACAATGCAAAACTCGGGTCGTCTCACTTGAGGAGCCTTTACTGAACTACCTAAGTAAACTAATTATCATGCAAATGCAATTAAAACAAGGGGAAAACAATTTTTGGATTTTTCAAATTAATAACTAAAAGAAAGATGCAATTTAATTAAATGCTAAGTTACTATTTTTGGTCTTTTTATAAAAAGATGGAGAATGAGTGAATGGAATGGTATGAAATGGAAAATATGAATAATGAAATGAATCTTGGTGACAAATTTGGTGGCTTTCCTAGCTTCTTTAAAATATATTGGGAGTTATTTTTGCATCAAGTCAAATTAAAAACCCTAAGCAATCGCATTAGGTCCAATCTACCTAATAAATGACTAGTCCTACAATCGCATTCTTAATCACCTTTTAGGCAAATTGTTAAAAAAACCACTTGATGTGTATTGAAAATGGATTAATGCACTTGGTTCCTCTTAATTGAAAGCACAATCGCGACATTCAAAATTAAATTAAATCCATCACACAATCTAGATATCACATAGAATGTATAACTTCATTAATCTAATAGGAAAATGAGTAAAATAAAATTCAAATGTACCAATACCAAATTCAACACAAGATATTCACCAACATAGACAAATTATCACTCATCTAAGTCTCAAGACATACATATATATCAATGCAAAATTAATCCACACAGACATAATGTATAATTTAAGCTAATGGAAAATAATGAACTCCCCTTGTAGAACTTGGAAGCTCTAGCCACCTACTCTACCACCAAGACTCAATGAAAATCAGCTACTCATGAAATTAAGTACCACCACAGATTGTTTCAAGCATTTGAGAGCCCACAGACATGTGAAATGACGATGACTCAGTGGAGAAGGAAGTGAGGGCAGTGGTTATTGTTAGATGGAGCTGCAATAATGTAATGGACGGTGGTGAATAACAGAGTGAGGACGGTGGTGTAGTGTATGATGGTTAAGGGCTGGTGGTGTCAATGGTGTGACAGAGGTGATGAGTTGCAGAGCAGAGAAGCGTCGGTGGTGGTTCTGCCGACGGCGGTGGTTGTGCTCTGAACTGCCACGCTCCAGCTCTGTTTAACCGGTGATGGAGGACGGTGGTGGTTTTGGTCTGTCTTCTTTCCCTCTCCTCTCACCGTCCAAACTCAAGCTCTCTGTTCTCGTCCTCTGTGATGGTTGACGATGCAGGGAAGAAGGGGCGTCGCCGGCGACAATGGTGGAAGAGATGATGTCGCCGGCGACCTTAGATGAAAGGGGAAGAAGGTGAAGATGGTCGAAGATGATGCGATGATTTCAGATGATACCCCCTGATGCGGCGCTCTCTCCGTGATATATCAATCTCCACTCTCGGGTCTCACTCCATGTCCAGCTGCTGCCAATCGGATCCGCGTCTTTCAGCTCGGGGCTCTTGTTCAATTCAGAATATTGGGCCTAACTTCCTTTGCTCCCAACTCCAGAAGCCCAAACCGTAACCAATCCCTGGTCTGTGTTGCTCCAGCCCAAAACCAGTTCCGGGTCTCTGTGTTTTTCATCTCCAATCGGTCTGTTTTCTTTGCTGATGAAGAAGGGGAACAGTAACATAGGTCCTGGTCAAAACGCAAGTTTTGACCAGGGACCTATTTGCAACTTGAAAAGTTTTGAAGGAAGGACCAAAGTGCAATATTTTGAAATACTTTTGAGGCAGGACTAAAATTTCTGAAACTTTTGGGTGTTCATCTTTAATTCTACCCTGTCCTTTTCTTCATGATTTTTGTAATTTCCCCAAAATCTAGGGCCCCTTTATGTGATTTTCCCCAATCTTCAAAATATTAATTTGACCTCAAAAATCTACAATTTTCTTCCAAAACACCTGAAATGCAATATTAAGCACAAGGTAATATCAAAAGTTCAAGGGACAATATATAAATAATAATAATAATAATAATTAATGAATTTTGACCATTTTGCCCATAATTCCCATTAATTCAAAATAATTGTTCCTAACCAAAATTAATGCTTAATAATGCAATAATGTCCCAGAAAATACATTAAAATCCCAAATTAATCATGGAAAATTCATATAAAAATATGGTTCAATCAACATCTGTTGCCTTTGACCAATTTTAACCAATCTTTTAAATTACACAACTAGGTTCTTCGTATGTTTTGTAAAAGACTGAAGGGAGTAATCATAGAAGTCATATATCAAATTTTAAGTCGGGGCAATTTTGGAAAATGTGATTAATACTCAGTTTATTGGTGACTTGTAATATGGACAATCTATAGTGCCTTATTATGGGAGGGAATATAAAAGATGTTAGTTTACATTAAAACATATATAAAAAATAAGAGTGGAGCTAGGATTTAATCTTGAGAGTAAATCCCTCCTTTCTTCACTAGTGCATAGAAAGCAAAATAATATCAGAATCTGAACTGTTCGATTGAGATATGGATGTGCATATCCCTTGACCATTTAGATGAAATATAATTTAGACTATGCAAGATAGATCATTTCATCCACAATTAATATTTTTCTTTCTTTTCAATAGATCTTTGAGTGTTCGGAATAAAAAATGAAGATATATATGAAGAGTGAATAAATTATCTGAATAATTAACATGGGTTACACTAACAAATTAATTTGAGCAAATTTAAATAATGTGCACATCATTTGATAAAAAAAATGTTTGAATTTCTTGCATGTATTTTCTTTGTTTTAGTTTATCCTAATATCTTAAAAATTAAAATTTGTCTAAAATCATTAACTTCATAGTAGATTATAAGAGAAATAGAATGTAAACATATGCACAAATTAATATTTACCCGTACCTGCGAACGCAATTCATAAGAGAAAGATAATAATGCAGGTCACGAATGAGAGCTCGGCCATGTTTTTTTTTTTTTTTTGGCCCGAGACGCTTCTTTTTTGCAAGGTGGGTTGTGATGTGAATGAAGCCCTTCCTTAATTTATATATTAATTTGATTTAATGACTTTATTGATTGTACTACCAGATGTTTTTCCTGTATGTACCACCAGATGTACGCTTCTTGTTTGTACTGCCAGATGTTTTTCTATTCTTATGGCTTTTGATTTAATTTCATTTAATGACTTTATTGATTCGATTTTAATACACTTCAATGAATGAGATTTTGTTACGGACCTTTTGTAATACTTAGCTAGATTTCGTAAAAAGCTCGATTTCATAAATTAAAGAGAATCCTAGAGTTGTTAATAAACCAGAACAACAGGAGAAATATATGACTCTATCCTAAATTTTAGGATTAATGAGAGGTGAGAACTTAAGTTAATCTCCTTCATTTTGAGTGAGGATCATACCATCCTTTATACTTTGATCCACACAATTAGACCCCTATTTATAGGGTCTTACAATAATTAATTATCTCATTAAGATCTTAACCAACAAGAGTAAGAATTTTAACTAACTAATAATTTTATATCTCTCATAATAATATTCTTTTAAGCGTCTTTTGTTGAGGGTTGATTTAGCCCCTTTTAATTCGGGAAAAAAAATCAATTCCGTTGTAAATTTTAGTTTAATGTAAAACTCAATTGACTAATTTGGAGAGATTAAGGAAACTAAATAAATTATTTTAAAGTATTTATATGTATCATTTTTCCCTAAAATAATTTTCCTGATTTATAAAATAATACTTCCTTAGTTCCTCCGATCCTTAATATAAAATATATTTGGGGAATTGATTTTGATCTTAATTAAGACATATTTTTTATATTTGTTAATCTTTTCCTAATTTTTCCTTATTGATACTCCCTCAACAATAATACAAGAGGAGAGAAAATAATAAAATTAAAGATAATGGTTAAGATATTATCTTTACTTTAATTAAATTATATACCGATCAAAATAACCTTTTTTTTAAAAAAATAAAGATAAAAAATTAAATTTAGACCGTCTCTATAAGATCTAGATGGTTTAGAGATGTTGATGAATAAAAATATTTTGAAGTCTTTATTTATAAGCATGTACGTACTTCATTTTATATTTGGAAAATTGCATTAGGTCCATGGTAAGAGAAAATACGATAAAATGGTTCTTTAAAATCTTAAAATTACATTTAAGTCTCGTAGGACTTTTTTATAATAATTCTACTGACAAGTTTAGGGGTGTTCACTGAATCACTGACAAGTCCATGGGCTTCCATTATTGACAAGTTGATGGGTATTTAACAATTGAAATTTATTATAAAAAAATCCCACGGACTTAAATGTAATTTTGAGATTTTAAGAGACTCTTTTATTGTATTTTCTCCCAGGACCTAAATACAATGTTCCCTTTTATATTATAAGATACTTTTTGTTGGAAGGTCTCATGTTAATTGATGGACCGAACAAGTCCTGATACAACTAGGCAAGGTCCTGCTGGTACGTCCAGATTGGTCCTAACATGCCCAGGGCACCAAGAAGGCAAGAATGAGGTTATTGGAAACTTAAAGGAGAGACTCGGATTGAAAACAAATGAAAGTACTCTACAAGCCAATTTAGCATAGCATGCTTAATTATTGTTGTATCAACAGTTTAATTAAGCACTCCCTCAGTCACTAATTATAAATTTCAAATAACCGATTTATGTTTATTAAGAAAATAGTTAAAATTAATTATGAGCAATAAATATTTTTTTTTTCTCCAACTAAATCCTTATTTATGAAGAGAATAAGTGAGCAAGATAATAAATACAGTAAAGGGATAAAACTAGGAACAAAACACTATAAATACTCTGACAAACCTAAAATAAAACTTATATTTTAGGACTGAGGGAGTAATTAATTTCCATCAATGGTATTCACACATACAACTAAGGTTGTCAAACTCGCGAGTTTAAATAAACTCGTGATAGTGATGTAAATTCGTATCGTGAACTCGAATCGTAAACTCGTAAGAGTTTAGTTTTATCATTAAATAGATATTATTAATATATAATTAAATAATTAAAATATAAAAAGTTGACAACAATTTGATTTAAATGTATTTTAAATACAAATAATTGAAATTAAATCTATCAACATTCATAATTTTTAGTATTTAACAAAGAAATTTCTATAAAATTCATATATAAAGCCGTTGAGTATAATCAAATTGAAAAAGTTAGCACGAGTTTAAGGATGCGTTAACACAGTTTTGTAAGCTAGAAACGTAAAAACCGTAAACTCGGTGTATAAACTCGTGAATTTAACCGAGTTTACAAAGGTCACGAGTTTACCAATGACTCGACTCGATTTTATAAGTTAAAAACGTAAAAGCGGTGAACTCGGAAAATCAACTCGTAAGTTTAACAACAATGCATACAGCTATTTCCACCAGGAGCACCAACGGAGACGCAATAAGAACATAGGCTAAGTAATAAATTAAACCAAATAAGTAAAACTGTAAGAGACAAAGTTAATGTCATATACTAATAATTAATTAATTCTTTTTTTATAATCACACTCTTATAAGCCAATGAGCAGCCTATTTTGTTTGATAATAGTAATTACCAGCAATCATAATCACACAAACAGCCACTACCAGAAGGATCACCGACTTTATAGCAATAACCATCGACTCTGCGATTAGGGTGTTTGGCAGCACAATCAGATTTACACTGATTTGGGTCGCAAGTCCCAAGTTTTCCCAAGGTCTCAACGCAACTCTTTCATTCATAAAAAAAAACAACTGCAAATCTGAGCTCCAACACATGAGCCTCTTCCTTTTGGATGAACCTCTTTGCACCTCCCAAAACAACCTGCATCACATGCTCCCAAATCGTCATAGCGTTTTCCCGCACTCACCTTGACCATTAATACATTATTTCCTGTTTCATTCATGACAATATTAAATAATTAATGCCTGTGAAATAATGGAGCCTCTGGTCTTTGGAATCAGTTTCAGTGTTAATCGCAACAATAAGCATCAAGAGCTAATCAATGCAGTGAGATTTATCCAATTCAAATTGAATTTCATATTTAATATTTTCAAATGATGATTTTTAAATAAAAAATAATTTTTTGAAAAATTGAAAGTTAAGATATTATCTTTATATATTAGATTATGTACCCTTTAAAATATTTTTTTAAAAAAAGTAAAATTAAAAAAAAAAAATCAATCTGATCCATCTAAATTATATCCGAATGGTTTAAAGTGATTATTAGCTTTTGGTGCTCATCGTTACAATGGGTACTAAAACTAGTTCCTTCCTCTTTTATATATAGGCGTGCTTGAAATACTTTTGAGTTCGAGTGAAGTCCACATGGAGTTGTGTATATGAGAAATTGCTTGGTTTTGTTGTCTTATACTCCCTCCAGTCCCTTTCATGAGAGGTCTTTCTAGTAAGGTTATTTTGGTTCTTATTAGAAGATGTTTTACTAGTTTCAAGAAGAATAAAAAATATGTTTTTTTAAATATATATGTTCATACTTAATAAAGGTAGTAAAAGGAAAATTAATATGATGTTGGAGTTTTGTGTGGTTAATAAGGGTAAAATTGAAAATCACCTGAATTTTATGACAGATTTAGCAACTTTAAGCTTTTAACTTTTTTTATAAGTGGGTGAGATAGAAACATATTATAATAAGGACCTATATGTGTATGAGAAAAATCATTTTACTGATACCTATACTTTTTTATTAATTTTTAATTTGGTACCTATGCATTTTTTCCTCTTAATTATATCCATTAATTTTGCTTTATTAGCACTGTTGAGCCATGTAACTTTTATTTGTTGACATCATTAGCCCATGTATAGAAGCTAATTATAATAAAGTTAACAATTTAATTAACAGAAAAAGTGCAAACGTACCAAATTAAAAACTAAGGAAAAAGTATAGGTACATGCAATATGATTTTTTTATTATATAGTGTTAGAGTGGAATTGGATATATCTTGAGAGTGAATCTCTCGTTTCTTCTACCAGTGCATGGAAAGCAAAATAAGATCAGAATCTGAACTGTTCAACTATATATGCACGATCAGATCATTTCATCCACAATATTGTTACTTTCTTTTAAGTATATTTGGATTAAAAAAAAAAGATATAAGCGGTATCTGAACAATTAAAATGGGTGACACAAAATAAATAATTTGAGAAAATTTTAATAGTAATATGCACATCATTTGAGAAAAAATGTCTGAATTTCTTGCATGTATTTTATTATATTTGATTTAGTTTATCCTAATATCTAAATTGTTAAAATTTGTCTAAAACCAATAACATCATAGTAGATTATAAGAGAAATAGAATGTAAAAATATGCAGAAATTAATATTTACCATTACCTGTGAACGAAATAAAAAAGAGAAAGAGAGTAATGCAGGATAGGGAGACAAAGGACAGCTTGGCCATGTTTACAGATACAAGCCCAGACGCTTCTTATTTAGCAAGGTGTTAATTTATACTACCAGACATTGTTCTATTTTTATGGCGTTTGATTTCATTTGATGACTTTCTTTATTTGATTTAAACGTGCTTTAACGAATGAGATTTTAACGTTACGTACGTACCTTTTGTTGTAGTCAGCTAGGTTTCATATATATTAAAGGAGGCTCTAGAATATTTTTCTTTTAACAAACTTTTATTCAAAGTTGACTTAGCCCATTTTAATTTAATCCAAAAAATATTCAATCTCGTGTAAATTTTATTTCTGCTAAATACAAAACAAACCATATAAACAAAGCTACACTAACTGTGTGTTTGGCAACATCCTAAACCATGGTTTGCGCAACCCGAGACAAAACTCCTCTCACACACTTACCTCGTAAGTCATAAAAGCTATTAAAAAAAGATAATCCAAACACACTCTAAATCAAATTAAATTATGCAACATGCATTGTGAGGATGTTGGGAACCGGTTCGAGTGGTACTGAGTTTGACCTGGACTGTTCAAATTTAAATTTAGACTGTCCATATTTGATGAGTTTTGGGTTCTCATCACTTTGATGAGCACCCAAACCGAATCCTGAGATGATAAATACAAATATTTTTGAAAATATTATATTCAAATTTCATAAGTGCGTACTTCCTTCATTTTATATTAAAAACATGGTTTTTTTTTAAAAAAAAAGTCTCGTGTTAAGTGCTGGTCCAGGCAACTTAAAACAAGATCTGGATAAGTCTTGATACAATGAGGCAAGTTCCTCGCACGTCCATGATTGGCCCTAACACATTCAGGACCAAGATGAGGTTATTGCTAAGTCAAAGGAGAGACTTGATCGGATTAAAAACAAATGAAAGTACTCTACAAGCCAATATTCAGAATAGCAGGCTTAATTATTGTTTAATTAACAGCTTTACGATTAGGGCGATTGGCTGCGCAGTCTGATTTACACTGATTTGGGTCACAAGAACCAAGTTCCAACCCCTCACTGCAAGTCTTGCATCCATTAAACGAACACCTGCAAATCTGGAAATGTATTGGTGATGATGCCAAACACCCTAATCGTAAAGCTGTTGGTTCTCTTGCTTTACCGTTGGTGCCCCTGCTGGTATAACTGTATGTCTTGTGACTATGATTGCTGATAATTCATTCACTTAATCAAGCTGTTAATCAAACAATAAAGCCTGTCTATCTGCTGATGATATAATTTTCTTGCAGTGAGTAATTGTAATAATGAATTGCAATCAATTATATGATATGAAGTGTGTTTGCGTTTTACTTACCATTACTTACTACTTCCGGTCCTTAATATAATACTCAGTTAATTAGTTTGTAGATAAGGATGTTAAATAAATTATTTTAAAGTATTTATATTTATCGTTTTCTACAAACTAATTTGCAGGACTTATAAAAGGATATATAATAATGAAACACATAAGTATTTCAAAGAAATCATATAACATGTGCTATAATTAAGTAGTTTATTTAGCTTCTATAATATCTCAATTTAGTCAATTGAATCTTGGATCAGGGATAGTATTTGGATTATTACTTATTCCCTCCTTAAATACAAGGGAGTATTATTGTCCAATCTCACAAAAACAAACTAGCTAATTACTAAAAAGGCCCACAGCATGCATGTCAAAATTTATGAGCTTGAAGCCCCTACCAATATAATGGAAGAGGGTAAACATGTTATTCTTGATCCCATGATGAAATTATGACAAGATTCTTGGCAAAAGGCTAATGTATGCAACGGTAACAATTATCTTAATCAAATAACTCTAACTAATTTTCTTAATCAAATAGTTATTATATGATGTTGCAGTCAAAAGAATGCCATAGTACCCTTGTGAAAAGCCTTGTTTTTTTTTTTTTTGACCTGGGAAAAGCCTTGTTACTTAGTGGCATAAGAGTTCTCCTGTAATAGTCGGAAGTCATATCAGTTTGATCACGTTGTAACTTCATGCCATTAACGTTTAATTCTTTTTTTAAATAAAAATAATAATTTCATACACTTTTCGTTAACTACAGAAAACTATGGGCATGTAATTTTTTTTTTTTGCCAGAAGCATGTACATATTATTCTCATGCATGCACGTATAAGTTTCCTATTATGCAAGAAGACTGTCCTTTTTTATAAGAAATTAATCACAACCTTCCATAAGTCAAGCTTAATCTCAATATAAATTAGTACCCCTCGTCTTTTAAGAATCACTTTAATGAATAAATCAAACTAAAAAGTAAATTATATATTGAGGACCAAAAATGGTATTAGTGAGACATATATTTAATTAATTAGGAAGATTTTTTTGCTTATTAGGGATACTAGGTAAAAAAAAACACTTGGTACTCTTTCCTCTTCTAAATATATGAGCGATTTGCTTTGGTTCTAAATATAAGACTTCAATTCACTTTCCCTCTTAAATTTATAATTTTTTTTTCTCAATCCATCCTTTTTTTAATTGAAAAAGTTTTAGGTGAGTTGTATCATGGGGCTCACTAGGACTACGTACGGCATGTCTTTGGGCCCAAAGAGTGCTTAGGTCTTCACATCAGTGTGATTTGAACACTATGAAAAACTAACTTTCAGGGACCACTTTCAGCGGCGACTTTAAAAGTTGCCGTTGAAAGTGGCACTCTCAACGGCGACTATCAAAATGCGCCACTGAAACTCATATTTTCAGCGGCAACAATTAAAGTTGCTGCTGAAAATCAATTTCAGTTTTTTTTATGGATTGTTTTTATCATGGACAAATGTTATTTTTTTAATATATTTTTTGTTTAAATTTGATATTTAATATTTGAGGACACTAAATATGCTATTTATTATAAAGAAAAATAAGATAATTATACATTTGCATGTGTGTGACACTTTCAAACGTATAAGCAAACCTATCGTCTATTAAGTTTTTCAAGATTTTTTATTCCCCACACTCCCATCAATATATCTTTATAGATTAATAACAAGTAATGACACTTTTATCTAAAATAAATTATTTCATAAATGTATCAATTAATACATATGACCTATATTCGGTTTTCTTTTTTAATTACTTCATTTATATATAAACACACTTAATAAATTAAGTAAATATAAAAAATTAATACATTTTAATTAATAATAGGATATTAATTAAATTTTTATTTTGATTTATTCAAAAATAATTTTAAAGTATTATATTAGTACACACTTGTTAATACACACATGTGTGTGTATTCGTTACATATATTAATATATTATAAATAATATATAGATAATATTTAACAATATAAGTAATATTTCATAATATATATTTATTTATGCTTGTGTTGTTTTATATATATTATACATATATATATTATTTTGCAATAATAATCAACAGGTTCTTTCTAACTCAGTGGTAAAGGCATGTCCACACAAAGAGGTGGTCTTGGGTTCAAACCTTGGAGGAACTATAAATGAGTTGAGTTTCACACAAATGTGGTGCAACGAGGTGGCAACACATGGCATAGGTGAGGTGGTGAGGGACAAGTCAACATGTGGGCCTTAGTGATGAAGTGGACGGCGGCTGGCCTGTGATGATGTGGACGGCCGGCGACGGGTGACTTGGCACATTCAGCAGCGACATTGAAACTATACTTTCAGAGGCGGCACAAAAGTCACCACTGAAAGTCACCTTTGTCGACGCTAAAACTTTCAGTGACGGTTGCAACAGCGGCAACTAAACCTTAAGCGGTGACAACCGAAAGTCTTTTTTTTTTTTTTTTGTAGTGGCGAAACTATCTTATGGTTCTGTGCCAACCCCTTTACCAATTGGATTAAATAATTGAATAGCATCAAATTCATATAGATTATTGTCATCTAATAGGATGTTTTCTTACTCTAATTTAGGTTCAAGTTGGTAGTTCTATTTTATATGAGATAGAAACGAAATTGGGGCAAGGTTGGTTTAATTTCGACCAATTCTCTGTTGCTATAAGTCAGAAGTTTAATCTTCATTTTAAGACTATAATATAATGAAATATCGATCAAACCATATATTTATCCCGCTTTATCATTTTAATTATTAAATACAAAAATAGTAACGGCTGTAATTATCGACCTTCTTATGAGTGGCAAGTACTGCACTGCAAGCAAGTAATATACTAATCAGATGAGTCTGAAAAGGTTTATCAAGCTTATGCTTAATTATATGATATACTTGATTTAAATATATAATTATTTTGACCTGAAATTAAGGTAATTATTTGAGTACGTTACGTTAAGCAAGTGGGCCTTTTGCCAAGAATTTTCTCATAAATTCATCGTATGGGATCAAGAATAGCATTTTTATCATTCTTCCATTATAGTATTGGTTGGGGCGTTGGGCTCCAAGTCTCCTGAGTTATTCCCATAGTCTCCATTTGTAATTTCTCTCAATTCATCTCAATTTTTATTTTTTGACCATTGATTCATCTGAATATGTATATTAAAATAATAAATTTTGTAAAAGTGGCATAATGTATGAGGAACTCATTAAAAAGAATTAGAAATAAAAAAAATCTAACCATTGGAGAATATCATTACAGCACATCTTATCGCAAAAAGCTTATAAAAAGCCCTTTGTTCTCGTAAGAACTAAAAAGAGAATAGAAGTGTGTGTGTGTAAACAGCAGGGAGAAGGCGAAGGAAAACACCTCATCCGTATAAGTTCTAATTAAATATAAGTCTTAATACAGACTTTTACGTATAATTAGCGCTCATTTTCAAAAGTAACCTTTCTAAATATAATTAAATACTTGCTTTTAGGCATCTGAAATTTAAAATATCATCACATTAAATCATACTATTAAAACCTGGACCGGACCGCCCGGGTTGACCCAGCAACCAATGACACGATCACTTGTCTGGTCCGGGTGAGTGGGAAAATTAGTGGAGCATTGACCCAGTGAGACTTGGTCTAACTCGAGGTAAATCAGCTGAATTAGGGGTGGACCCAAGTCACATTTTTATTGGAAAAAATTGCACAAAAAATGCATGAAACGCAGGAACTTCAACAAGAAAGAAATTTACTCAGAAAAAAGAAGAAAATGAGGGGAAGAAGAAAAGGAAAATAGAAAAAGAGATGAAAAAATATATTGATAATATATAAAATTATTCTCCTCCAGTTCTTTTTATAAGATTCAAATTTTTAAATTGGTTTAGTACTTTTTCTATATTGATTATATATAAATATATTAGCTTAATATATACTGTGTATATGTTGTTTGTAGGTATTTTTATGTATTTTATTTAAAATATATTTTTAATTATTACTGATCTGACCCTAAGTCTCAGTGCAAGTCTTGCATTCATTAAACAAACACCTGCAAATCCGAGCACCCACACATGAGCGTTGTCCATTTGGATGAGCCGCTTTGCACCTTGCAAAACAATCTGCATCACATGCTCCCAATTAATACTCATGGCAATTTTCCAAATTACCATCATCACCAATACATTTCCTGTTTCATTAATTATTATTCAACCACCATCTTGTTATTTCTTCAAATCAAACTTAATATATGTCAGTATATAATTAAGAATATTTTGTCAATATTTCAAATGATTTTCAGCTTTGATATGTAACTTCTTGGATAAACTCCCTCCAGTCCTATATATATACTCCTTTAGTCCTATTTATAGGGTAAAGGAAGAAGAAAATTTTTCATCCTATTTATAAGGCTCACAAAGAGAGAAAATTTTTATATGAATGTATAATTTTATCCTTAATTTATTATTGTATTGAATTTTATGGAAGAGTTAATGAAGTTTAATGTTTTTATTGGTCTGTTTGAAATATACTGGAAGTACCTTATAAATAGAACCCGAAGAGTATGCTATAAATAACTGAGTATAGATAACCGAGTTTCTCCCTTTAATTGGTATTTAAGATATGATGTCTCCTAAAAGATTTCTATGATGCTAAATATAAGACACTTTAAGAAAAGAAAGTTGCATTTAATTATTCTTTTTCACAAATATCCTTATTCATTGTAGAGATAGATTGTATATACAAAAGAGATTAGAGGTAAGTAACATACTAACATGTATTGATTTAAACTGGAGGGTAATTTTGGAAAGTAGTGATTAATTTTTTTTAATCATTTCATGATAAAAAAAATGCTTTTAACTACTTTTCTTAATCCTTGTGAAGTATAGTTGAAAGTCTTTTATATTAAGAACTGGTGCGGCGGAGGGGGTATATATGTAGATCAAAAGGTTGGTAGTCAAAATTAGTTAAAGAAAATAAATGAGTAAGGAATGTTTTTTTTTTTTTTGCAAATATAACCTTATTTTTTGAGGGGCGGAGTATGTAGATCAAAGTGTTAGTAGTAAAAATTAGTTAAAGAAATAAATGAGCGAGTAAGTAATGTATTTTTCTTTTTTCAGACATACCCCTATTTTTTGAGAGAGTGAGCTAGTGAGAAAGAGAATGAGTAGGAAAAGAGATGGATGAAAAAAAAGAGAGTGAGTAAAGGAGATGAGAAAACATGTAATTAATTGAAAGTAGAAATGAAAAGAGAGTTAAATTTTGAGACAAGTACAAAGTGTAGCTAATTATATAAAAGGAGAGTCGTTTATCTTAATATCTTAATTAATAGTTAAATTTGTCTAGAATCATTAACCTTATATCAGATTATAAGAGAAATAGAATGTAAACATGTGCGGGGAAAAAAAAAATACCAGTACCTGCGAATGCAATGAAAAAGAGAAAGAGAATGCAGGAGATGGAGGAGTGCTTGACCATGTCTACCACAATCAGAACCAGCAAGGAGGATTGCGATTTGCGATTGACGGTGGGTTCCACCATAATCCGGTGTTGGGTGCTTTTAATAGTTGTGGCATTTTTATTTCGATTTTTAAAGTTTATGGGAATTTTTGCAAAAAACAAAAAAATTATGGGGATTTTTCACATTGGTTGTAAGTTGATGGTTATTTTTTACACTTTAACCCAGAAGAAAATTATCATTATTCACTTCAATCAAAAATAATATCTAGCAAAACATATTCCTTTTTTTGCACAAAATTCGTAGTGTTATTTTTCAAATTTTATGTATTTTATGGGTACTATATATCTAGGGCTCGTTTGGTACGTTAGAATTGATTTTGTTGAAATGGAAATGGATATGGAAATGAGGTTTAAAAATGTGTTTGATTTGACATGGAAATGAGACATATTTTTTATACAAAAATACCAAAATGCCCTTCCTAAAAACCCAATTTTCACCATCATCAGAACCCAGCAATCAAATCAAATCCAATGATCAACATAAAAATGAAATCGGAAAAACAAAAGGCAAAATAGATAATCAAATCGCAACTATTGCTAAGGTTCTACTGCTAATGAATCAAACATTGTGAGCAACCAAATACCCATAATCAAATCACAACTCAGAATTGTGAGCAACCTAGACGAAATCGTGGCTAGGATCTGAGGAACCCAAACAATCTAGATCTACAGAGATGACGGTGAGGAGCACCGTGCGCAGCCACCGTCATCAAACGTGGTGCGGCGTTGGAGTCCGAGCAATGAAGGTCGACGAAGTGAGGGTCTGAAGAGGGAGGGAGAATTAAGGACCCAGCAATTATGGGTTTGCAGGAGGAGCCATCGCTGGTCGTTGGCAACTTCCTTTCTCCCAAACACTGTGGCATCATGGTTGCCGTCAATCTTCAGCCTTCACTATTGTGGGTTGCCTTGGGTCGCCGCAGAAAGTAGAGCCACTGTTGTTACTTCCTCACCATCCTCGGAGATCTGTGAAGAGGATGAGATGTTGTCGTCGCCATGGGTTGCAGCAGGCCGCCGTCAATGATGATGGGGATGGAGCAGAAGTGCAATTCAAGAGATGAATAATGGGGAGGGTAAAATGAAAATTCTATGGAATTTGTTACAATTCCATGGGGTATATGATGGAAGCTTAATTCCATCAATTTGATGGAATTGGTTCTTCCATGGAGGCCAATTCCATCATTAGATATTTGTACCAAACACACTTTAGCATGGAAATGAATTCCATTTCAATTTTCACCCTCTTCAATTCAAGCGTACCAAATAGGCCCCTAGTTTTATATCAATATATTATACACAGATCATGTATGAAATTTATTATGAGACAATCCAAGCTCTCGTGGGTTGTATGTACGAAACGGAATAACAAATTGTACCGATTATATATGATTTGCAAATAATTTAATCTTGTGTTTGGCAGTTTGCTTAGTGACAAAGATGCCCTAATATGAGAGTGGTGATTTCTATTTCGTAGGATTGATTTATTCCCATTTTAAATCAAAAAAACAAAAAAATCAATCCCACGCAAATTTACTTGTTAGTAAATACAAAGTAGACATGCACAGGATTCCAGGCTGCACCATCACGTGCACAGTACCACACCATATCATATTGAGCATCATGCATTGTGGAGATGTTGATGATTAAGAAAAAAAAATATTGTGAAATATCATGTTGAGATTTCATAGTACTTCATTTTATATTATAAAATATTTTTTGGAAAATCTAATGTTAACAATATGTCAATGCTTACGAGTAATTGCCACACTACAAATTAAAAAAATAGAGAATTAGTGACGGAATTTCATTCAATCGCTAATCCGTCACTAAATTTAGTGACGGAATTTAGTGACACAATTCTTTCATCACTAATTAACGATGGAATAATATTGCGTCGCTAAATTTCGTCACTAATTTATGTCTAATTTTGTCATAAAAAATTGACAATGGAATTTAGTGATGGACAAATTCCGTCATTAATTTCTATCAAAAATATTTTGCGATGGAAGTAGCAACTAAAATTTTCTGTCACTAATTTTCATCGCTAATCCATCCCTAATTTTTGTCACGAAATTTTTCCATCACTATTTTCTCTCACAAACTAATTTGTCACGAGAAAAATTCTGTCACTAATTTTCAAATTATTTGATTTCATTATATAACACTATTAGATTTTATAATAATTATATTTTTTGTAATTAGAAGTTTTTTATAATTATATAATAATGAAATAAATTGGTTAAAAATATCTTTTATTTTGATAATATAATTTTAAAATGAGAATTGAATTGATATCACTTCCAATAAAAAGATAATTTGATTTAGTCATAACTCATAATATAGAATAATTAATTTTTTTATAATCTCCAAATTATTTGATTCCGTTGCTAATCTGGTTCCGTCACTAATTTCCGTCACTAAACTGATTAGTGACAGAATTTCCATCACTAATTTGATATTTTTTTTCCATATTTCCATCTTTTTATTTAAAATGTTAAGAGTAGAGAGACCTGACAATATGTTTTTCTATAATAATTAACAAACATATATAACAAATTACCAGAAGTCGTGTGATTCATAAATTAAGATGTAGCAAACCAATCATGAATCAATAGTTTGATTTTAGCCACTTAATTAAACCAAAATTGCAGCCATAAAAACAAGGGAAAATATATCACTTTGACGTCCCCAAAAAATTCAAATTCTATCTTGTTTTTAAGAAAAGTATTGGTTGATATTTTGTTTTAGTTTTCTTTCTCAAATTAAGATTATTTTTCTTAAAAACAAGATAGAATTTGAATTTTTCTAAATGAATCATCAGCCAACTATGATTAAAATGATATGAGTTACTTCGTTTTCATTGGATAGAGTTCAGACAACGTGGTGTTCCTGGAATATGTAAGTATTTCTCTGGGTGGAGAGGGGATGATGTGGCACTTATGGAGAGTATGAGGTGGCATATAGAGAGTGCCATGTGGAAAAATTAGTCAACTTTAATGGTCAAAATGAACCTTTTAAATGGTGGAGGAAATATTGCACTATTTTTTGAACTTTTGGGCCGAAATTGTCTCCTAAAAAATCCAGACATCACCCAGTGCCTATTGGAAGAAACTTTCAGGGTATTTTTACCTCTTAAGCCTTTTATTTTTATTAAATATAAAACAAACCGTATAGACTACAAATATTATATTCAGATTTCATAAGTACACACTTCAATCACTTTATATTATAGTATTACTAACATTATTCGTCTTTATAATTTAATTAAATTTTGGTTTTGGTTCTTGTTTCAAATTGTTAGTTTTAATCTCTATAGTTTCATAAAAATTTAGTTTGAGTTTAACGATTGGTCCCTGTACTTTTTAACGAGTTTTGATCCTTAAATCCCTATACTTAAACTCACAGCCCTTATGAAACTGTATGTATCAAAACCAAAATTTAATCAAACGGTAGAACAATGGTATTAATCCTGTACTATAAGGTACTCTTGTTTTTTTGAAAAATCTCATGTTAAGTGCCGGTCCGGGCAACTTCCAACAAGATCCGGACGAATCCTGATACGGTTAGATTAGGTCCTGGTACATCAAGTCATGTCCAGCACCAGGACGAGGTTATGCCAAGTTGAAGGAGAAACTCGGATTGAAAACAAATGAAGGTACTCTACAAGCCAATTCATCAGCATATATAGCAGGCTTATTGTTTGGAAACTCATTGTCTCATTTTATATTAAAGAAACTTTTTTCTTTTATGAAAAGTCCCATGTTAAGTTTTTTTGTTTTTAATGAAAAGTTTCATTTTAAGTGCTGGTCCCGGTAGCGTAAAACAAGATCCGGATAAGTCCTAATACAACTAGGCATGGTCCTCGCATGTCTAGAATTTGCCTTGACACATTCAGGGCCAGGATAAGGTTATTGCTAAGTTAAAGGAGAGACTCAATCGCATTAAAAACAAATGAAAGTACTCTACAAGCCAATTCATCAGCATATATACGAGGCTTGTTGTTTGATTATTAGCTTAATTAAGTACTATTTCTAATGCTAAATATAAGATCTAGTTGACTTTTTGGATGAGATCAAGGAAATTAATTAAATTACTTTAAAATATTTATATTTATTGTTTTTTCTCCAAATTAATTTATCTAACTTATAAACTTATATGTAATTTAATTATACACAGCATATGATATAACTACGTAACTTATTTAGCTTTCTTAACCTTTCCAAAAAATGTCTACTAGGTCTTATATTTAGAACCGGAGGGAGTAATTTATTACCAGCAATCATATTCACACACACAGCTGTATATTACCACCAGGAGCACCAATGGAAACACAAATAACCAACAGCTTTGCGATCAGGGTGATTGGCAGCACAATCAGATTTACACTGATTTGGGTCACAAGAACCAAGTCCCAATCCCTCACTGCAAACGTCCATTAAACAAACAACTGCAAATCTGAGGACCAACACATGAGCCTTGTCAATTTGGATGAGCTGCTTTTCATCTTGCAAAACAATCTGCATCACACACTCCCAAATCCTCATGGCAATCTTCCCCCCCACCATCACCACTAATACATTTCCTGTAAATGCATATGTTAAATAGTTAATGGGTGAGAAATAGGAACCTAGTTTGGATGCTTATTGCAATGATGAGCACCATGGTGTTCATAGTTATATTAAGATTAGCATGCATGCATTGTTCAAATACAATTGCAATGGCCCATTGATTGAACCATATTTTTATATGAATTTTTCATTATTAATTTGGGATTTTAATATATTTTCTAGGACATTATTGTATTATTAAGCATTAATTTTGGTTAGGGACAATTATTTTGAATTAATGGGAATTAGGGGCAAAATGGTCAAAATTCATTAATTATTATTATTTTTTATATATTGTCCCTTAAAATTTTGATATTACCTTGTGCTTAATATTGCATTTCAGGTGTTTTGGAAGAAAATTATAGATTTTGGAGGTCAAATTAATATTTTGAAGATTGGGAAAATCACATAAAGGGGCCCTATATTTTGGGAAAATTACAAAAATCATGAAGAAAAGGATAGGGTAGAATTACAGATAAATACCCAAACGTTTCATAAATTTTAGTCCTGCTCACAAGTATTTCAAAATTTTGCACTTTGATCCTTCCTTCAGAACTTTTCAAGTTGCAAATAGGTCTCTTGTCAAAACTTGCGTTTTGACCAGGACATATGTTACTGTACCCTTTCTTCATCAACAAAGAAAACAGAACCGATTGGAGATGGAGCAACACAGACCAGGGATTGGTTACGGTTTGGGCTTCTGGAGTTGGGAGCAAAGGAAGTAATTCCCAATATTCTGAATTGAACAGGAGCCCCGAGCTGAAAGACGGAGATCCGAGAGCGAGCTGAGAGTGATATAATAAAAGAGGGGGAACAACGCCGCAAGAGGATTCATTGGATATCATCGCAGACCTTCGCATCTTCAATCCTCTCACCCTCTTCCATCTCTCTCTCTCCGGCGGCTCATCCACCATCACAGCCCGCCGGCGAGCTTCATCCACCACAGCCGCGGGAGAAGCACAGAGGAGGAGCTGGGGAAGATCTTGAAACAGAGCTGAGGGACGGAAAGCTGAGCTGGGAGAGGAGAGTCAGAACGGAACCAGAGGAGCTTCGTTTCCGTTCTCTTCAGCACCGCTACACTTCACCTTCATCTCCCTTCTCCATTTCGTTCATCACCGTCAGCCACCATCATCTTCGGTTCCCTTTCATCTTCAACCACCGTAAGCTTTTGTTTTCTGATCTGGGAAGAGGAGCAGAGTCGAGAGATATAGAGGACAAGCTCCTATCATCATCGGCACCAGTCCTCTGCTGTTCTCTGTTTTCACTATCACTCTGTTATCCTTCACCGACTCACTTCCGGCGAGTTTCACCTCCTATGCCCTTCATTATTCCATTCTGAAGCCTCCTCTGTTTCCAGCATCATCACAGCCGTGGCTCCCTCTGTCCAAACCGTGGAACTCTCTGATTTTATGGAAATTGCAGCCACTGAATTTAATTGGTTTAGTGCTAATTTGGTCAATTTAATTTGTGAATTTATGGCTGGATGTTTAAATAAGAGGGTGATTATCTTTCTTGATTCCATGGCTGTGAGTAGCTGATTTTGTTGACTCTTGGTGGTAGAGGAAGTTGCTTGAGCTCAATGGACTACATAGGGGAGTTTTCTATCATTTAATTAGTCTAGAATTATATATTTAAATTGCCTAGTTTTAGGAATTATTGTATATAATTCTGGAACTGAGATCGATGTTAATTGTCTCTGTTGGTTTGATATTTGTGATTGAATTTGATTTTTATAGCTTGTGAGATTTTTATATATATGCATTTCCTTATTTATTCAAAGATATTATGCTTTCTACGTGTTATTGTTAGATTGTATAAATGAATTGGATCAGTTGAGTATCGTGTTATCGCATTCATATTAAGAGGAAACAAGTTATAGTTATCCATTTTAATTGCATTCTAAGTGGTTCCTAATAGTGCCTTAAGAGATAGTTACTAGCTGCGTTCGCAGGAGTAACTATTAATTAAGAACACTAGACCCGAGCGATCGTTTGGGGTTTTATTTTTAAGACTTAGAGAAAATTAACTCCCATAATCTTTTTGAGTAAGGATTGTCATTTCT
Source organism: Inga oerstediana (assembly GCA_963210345.1). Classification (NCBI taxonomy): domain Eukaryota; kingdom Viridiplantae; phylum Streptophyta; class Magnoliopsida; order Fabales; family Fabaceae; genus Inga; species Inga oerstediana. The sequence goes on along the minus strand of OY723410.1, from coordinate 13,712,253 downwards.
TTATTACTAAGGGTATTCTTTATTCATATTTTCCACTTCATACCATTCCATTCACTCATTTTCCATTTTTATAAAAAGACCAAAAACAATAGTTTAGCATTTAATTAATTTGCATCTTTCTTTTAATTATTAATTTCAAAAACCACTTCCCCATTTCCCCTTATTTTAATTGCATTTGCATGATAATTAGTTTGCTTAGGTAGTTCAATAAAAGCTCCTCAAGTGAGACGACCCGAGTGTTGCATTGTATTGCAATTCTTGGATAAAAAATATTTTGCATTTGACTCCAAGGCGTAAAGACACGGCCATATCACGCAGATTTAAAATTTTTAAATAATGATTTTTAAATATAAAAATTATTTTTTAATAAAAAATGATAGTTGAGGGATTATACTTATTTTAGATTTTGTACACGTTAAAATATTTTTTTAAAAAGAAAATAAAAGTGAAAAAAATTAATTCTGTGTGGAATGATTGGGCCTCATCTTCCATTTGTACTCCCCTCCGGACCTAGTTATTTCTTTTTCAAAAATAATCTTTCCAAATATAATTAATGTTGGATTATTTAAAAATCAAGGGATGTGTTCTTATAAATTTAGAGATTTATATGAAGAGTTATGTAAGAAGTTATGACACTAAGAGTCACTAAGGTTATGTCTGTTTAGTTCCTAAAGACATGAGTGGTAATCATTACTTGGTGAAATGTTGTGTTATGCTTAGAAGAAAACTCTACATAATATAAAGTTGTAACTTTCCATGGAAAGGTAAGAATAAATAACCATTGGTTATGTTGGTTCATGAATGAATATATGATGAGGTTCATTAATCTAACATATAGTTATGATTTTTAATTGAAAATGTATTGCTTCAAGAGTTATCATTTCATATTCTATAAATACCTTGCACCATCACTTCATTTAGGACACAATACAAGTCACAACATCAGAAATCAAACAACAATAAGAGATCAAACTCGTTGCTTTTGTCCTTGAATGCACATAAAGATAAAGTCAAGTTAAGACTTTATAAAAGCCATTGTTGCCTTGGCTTAAGTGTTGGAAGTGCAATCCATACTCAAGGGTTTTTATTGTATCCTGTAAGAAATTCGTCCCGCAATCCGAATTGCACCCTATTTGATACAAAAAGGTGAGGGCGAATTAAGTCTAAAGGAAAGTGATGTCCACGCTTTGAAGACATTGTGCAATACTTTCTTCTTCATTTCTTATTCTTATACTCCTCAAAGATCCAGCCCCTCCTAGAATCTTTAGACTTAATTCTGTGAATGCAAATGATATTTTAAAGAAGTATACAAAAAGAAAACTTTGTGAAGTTTTAATAAAGATTTTGATATTGATCCGCAAGCTACGTGGCCTGCTTCTTGGATGGCTTCTCCGATCTCGCTCTAAGTTAATATATAGCAATTCTCAAGTTGCTGCTATATGGCTAAATTTGAAGATGGCAACGTTTGTTTGGAAAAAAACGAAGGATTCGGATATGGCTTTAGCTACTGCGAAGTGCAATTCATGGACCGCTTTTATCATTGTCACCTTTTGTCAACAGGATTTCCCTTGAAATAAGAGAGCAAAATGGATGGTGTGATCCAGAAACTATGCAAATGAGTCATCTCAAATTCATTTGGTCTTAGAATAATGGAGAGAGATAAGGATTTATATATTTACCTTTTTTTTATTGAATATAGTTTATAGAATCATGAGGTTTATTCATGATCAGTTTGATACAATTTTTTGTTTAAATTATATGGTTTATTGTCTGTGGAATCATGATTAGAAAGCGGTGAAAAGCATGATAGATTTTTAATTTAATAAATGGATAATTATCATGAAAAATTGTACCATTAATTAGATGGGTTGATAATTATCATGTTATGTTCTAATTTTAATTAGGATGATTGATGGAAAATGTGCTATAAATAAATGCATGGATTGAACACAGTTTGAATAATTTCAAACAAATTAACATGTGTGTGGATAAATTTATTATTGTCTCATCAATCATAGATAAACTTCCTCTGTCATGGTAAGACTTGAAAAAGGGTCTTAATTAAACATATATAAGAAGTAAATTTCTCTTGAGTAATTGGGGGATTATCTCCTTTAGAAGAGGAGCATGGCATAATATTCATGATGCAAAAGGCACCGATAATACTCATGAGAAGGTATATGTAGTGGAGGAAGGACAATTTCATAGGACCTCAAGGAAATAAAGGAAGGATAGAATTATAAATTCTATTTACATGTGTGACTATGGTAATTTTAATAATAGAAAATGAGTCATGAGTTGTTGTTGACATGCTTATAATTTTGATCATTGTCGTGGTTCTTTATTGTTTGACTCTAGTATGAAGTTGGTAACAATATATATTCATTGCGATTGTCAATTTATTTTTACAAGGGCTTATAGCCAAATTTATAATAGAAAGTTGCGATATATTAGCCTAAAATATAGATTTGTGAAAGATTTGATTTTGAATGAAGTAATTTCCATTAGTTATATAAGTCCAAATTAAATCTTGCATATCTTTTGACGAAAGATCTAACAAGGGATTTGGCGTCAAAAACATCAAAAGGGATCAGATTGAAGCTCTATAAACTTTGATCACTAATGGTAGAACCCAACGTACTCACACATGACCATCATATCATGCATTGAGTTCAATAGTGAAAGTACGCTATCAGAGTGACTACAAGTACTTGACTTTTTAATACTTTCTAAGTTGGAAAGTACTTGGTAACTATGAGATTGAAAGGGGGCAGGTTGAGCTGTAGGGATAGCAAAAGCTTCAAAGATTTGAAATTTTCACCAATTGCGCAAAACTAACAAGTGCTATCAATCAAATCAATAGTCATTAACAAATAACAAGCACATGCAAAACTAGACTAAACCAGCACTCTTATCCCATAATATGTTATCAACAATCAATTCAAACACAACGAGGAAAAGTAGAAGGAAACTCCCCTTTCAATCCTTGTCTTGTGCTCTTGAATGCTTTTCTTTGTGGCTACCAAAGTAGAACACATTATTAGGGGCTACAAAAGTCCTACAAAATTAAACCAAAACATCAAACCAAACCTTGGGTTGCCTCCCAAGAAGCGCTAAGTTTAAAGTCTTCAGCCAGACTACTCAAAACAAACCACTAATCATAAGTATCAAACACCATAATTACTTTGTTTTCATTCCTTTTCAAGCAACAAGGTTTCAGACATGGAAAATGATCATTCAAGTTAATTACTTGTACTTTTTCAATCATAGACAATCTTAAAGTACAAGCATTCACTGAATTCAAATAAAGCACAACAATCATATCCATACAAACAAAAGTAGGAGCTTCTAAGAATTTAGAACACCCAATAAAATCCACTTGACTCTCATCAGTAAGAGTCAAAACATCAATAGGAGGATCAAGAACATAAATTGAGGGGATTTTCTCACTATTCTTTTGTTCAAAACAAGAAGGATTAGGCTCCAAAATTGAAACCTCAATTGGACACTTAGTATTCTTCTCTCCCACATTGATTTCCAACTCACAGTCACCCACAAAAGTATTGCAAAATGTTGACAACACTTCCTCACTCCCCATAGTTACTTGTTCACTTGAAATATCATGGAAAATATCTTTTTGCTTCAAAGATTCAAGGGAAGAAGCTATTTCACTTGCTTGCAATGCTACATTTTTAAGAGCTAATGAATGTTCATGAAATTTCTGTTTTGTCCAATCATTCATTTCTTTCACATTATCAAGAATGCACTGAAGCTTATCCTCTAGTATGGGCTTCTTCTCATGAATGGGGGTGGTTTCATCTACGAAGGTATTAAGTGATATATGAGAATATGATGCATATGAAGAAGAATAATGAGGATCCCAAGACATTGAATGATCTTGATTCTGATTAAGGCTGAAAGTATCATCATGCAAATTAGCTTGAGCCTTAGCAAAATCATTCTCCATGTAATCCCAGGTTGAGAAATGGGGGCATTGCTCACTATAATGATTATCTCCACAATAATTGCAACAAATGTACTCATATTGAGCTTCACAAGCATAAGGGTCATAATAAGAATTGAGATAATCATTATCATGCGCAAATCCACCATTTGTATCATTAGTCCACCAAGGATAATCCATAGACAAAAAAATAACTAACAAACACAAAACAACCAAACCAACAAAATTAACAAAACTACCTAGGAAAATAAAAAAAATAAAAGAAAACAAAGAGTTAAGAAAAAGAAAAACTCAAGCATAATTAATCACATAATTGCAACAATTAACCACAAAACTTTTACTATTAGTCCCCGGCAACGGCGCCAAAAACTTGTTCGCAACCGCAAGTGCACGGGTCGCGCCAAGTAATAAAGTGATAAGTAAAGATCGTTCCCACGAGGACTAAGGCAAAAGTGGATTAATTGTCATGATTATGCTATCAATTAGGTTGAGTAAAACCATTTAGAGAGTTTATATCCTAAAGATTATTTGAATTCAAGAAAAGGAAAGCAATTTGACTAAAACTAAATTAAAACTCTACTTGAAGACAAGAGGAGCATAGGATTATTTCTAACCATTGCAATTCATGAGACTTAAGTAATTACCATTCCAATAGAAATTAAATGACTTGATGTGTTAGTCTAAAGTTCAAAGGTATTTGATTAAGCTTTCTCAAGTCAAAACCAAATTTATATCCTCAATTAACATGCACAATCTCTTGCTACAGTTAAGAGAAAATAATCATTAAGCAACAACCTTAATTTGACAATGCTAGGTTAGTAACTATATCTCTATGTTACTAACAAACCATCAATTTAATCCTAAACTTCAAGTCTAGCATAATTTTATCTAAGTTCTACAATTAAATTAACTTTCTCAAGCTTAATTTAATTGAACAAAACAATCTAAGTGATAGCCAGTCATATAGAAGCATTATGGACAAGATAAAATTAACACATAATTGCCATTAACAACCTAAGGGAATAATAATAATAAGTCTCAATCCTTACAATGTTTTGAAATAATCCTAATGCAAATTAACTAGCTACTCATCATCATAATCAAAATTCATCTCAGCCACAATCAATTCAGAGTTAAAAGTCATAGAAGAGCTCTAAAGACAAGGAACAGGGGAACTGAAACAACCAAAAAGAAAACAATAGAATATCTGTTCTGTTCCAGTAGCGAGAGGAGATGATTCACCGAAGACGAACCCAGATTCCTACTCCCAGAATCGCATAGATGAAGAACAGATTATAGTCATGTCTCCCTTTCTCTTTCCTCTGGTTCTTCTCACCCTTCAAGTCCAGCAATATCGTCCTGATGACTCCCTATTTTCTATAGAATTTGAGATATATTTTGATATGATTAGGGAGTCATTAATACTAAAATAAAGGGATTTATTGAAGATTTTGATCAAATATTGATTTGGGACATTATTTAGGAGATTTTATTTCAAGTATCATAATTTTAAACTAAAATAGAATAGTTTAGGATTGGATTAAAGAATAAATAAATTACAACAAGTAGAAAAAAAAATTGGAAATGACAGATTGGGGATTCAATTTCAGAAATGACATTTTGGTCCCACGAATTTGGAAAATACCAGTTTAGTCCACGAGTAAAGCTGCTGCGTTTTATGCTCTGAAATTAGGTCAGCTGAGGGATTGGAAATAAAAGACAGAGAACGGAAGGTGAGACAGAACAGAGCCGCACAAAACAGCACAGAGGCATCGCGACTTCACTCTCTCGCATCCTCCACCTTCATCCTCCTCTCTCTCGCCGGCGGCTCATCCACCACCACAGGCCGTCGGCGAGCTGCATCATCCCGAGACAGAAGAGAACCAGAGCTGCGAGTAACAGGGCTGAGAGGATCGGAGGGAGCTGGGAGTTGGAGGTTGAAAACACAGCTGAGAGCAAGAAGCCCAGTCGCGATTTGGAAGACGGGAGTGGAGAGGAGAGTGAGCTGGATTTAGAGAGCTGAGAGCAACTGACTAAGAAGGAGGACCGAACTGAACAAGAGAGGAGGAGAGCAGCTGAACCAGAGGAGAGGAGTTAGACGAGTTAAAGTCAGAGTGGGTCTTCATCTTTTTCCCAAGCTAAATTAGAGTGAAGAGACCAAAGGAGAACACCATTCACATACTCAGTTTGCACTTCATTGATAATCTCAATTCCTTTTTCCTTATGGCTCTCAATTCTGAAATTATTGTTGTTGATTTTGAGATGATGCTGTGTAGCTAGTTAATTTGCCTTAGGATTATTTTAAGCCATTGCAAGGATTGAGATTTATTATTATTCTCTTTAGTTGTTAATGGCAATTATGTGTTAATTTTATCTTGTTCCTAATGCTTCTATGTGACTGGCCATCACTTGGATTGTTTTGTTCAATTAAATTAAGCTTGAGAGAGTTAATTTAATTGTAGAACTTAGGTAAAATTATGTTAGACTTGAAATTTATGATTAAATTGATGGTTTGTTAGTAACATAGAGATATAGTTACTAACCTAACATTGTCAAATTAAGGTTGTTGCTTAATGATTATTTTCTCTTAACTGTAGCAAGAGATTGTGCATGTTAATTGAGGATATAAATTTGGTTTTGACTTGAGAAAGCTTAATCAAATACTTTTAAACCTTAGACTAACATGTAATGTCATTTAATTTCTAATGGAGTGGTAATTACTTAAGTCTCATGAATTGCAATGGTTAGAAATAATCCTATGCTCCTCTTGTTTTGAAGTAGAGTTTTAATTTAGTTTTAGTCAAATTGCTTTCCTTTTCTTGAATTCAAATAATCTTTAGGATATAAACTCTCTAAATGGTTTTACTCAACCTAATTGATAGCATAATCATGACAATTAATCCACTTTTGCCTTAGTCCTCGTGGGAACGATCTTTACTTATCACTTTATTACTTGGCGCGACCCGTGCACTTGCGGTAGCGAACAAGTTTTTGGCGCCGTTGCCGGGGACTAATAGCAAAAGTTTTGTGGTTAATTGTTGTAATTATGTGATTAATTATGCTTGAGTTTTCTTTTTCTTAACTCTTTGTTTTCTTTTGTTTTGTTTATTATCTTAGGTAGTTTTGTTAATTTTGTTGGTTTGGTTGTTTTGTGTTTGTTAGTTACTTCTTGTCTATGGATTATCCTTGGTGGATCAATGAAACAAGTGGTGGATTTGCACATGATAATGATTATCTCAATTCTTATTATGAACCTTATGTTTGTGAAGCTCAATATGAGTACATCTGTTGCAATTACTGTGGAGATAATCATTATAGTGAGCAATGCCCCCATTTCTCAACCTGGGATTACATGGAGAATGATTTTGCTAAGGCTCAAGCTAATTTGTATGATGATACTTTTAGCCTTAATCAGAATCAAGATCATTCAATGTCTTGGGATCCTCATTATTCTTCTTCATATGCATCACATTCTCATATATCACTTAATACATTTGTAGATAAAACCACCCCCATTAATGAGAAGAAGCCCACACTAGAGGATAAGCTTCAGTGCATTCTTGATAATGTGAAAGAAATGAATGATTGGACAAAACAGAAATTTCATGAACATTCATTAGCTCTTAAAAATGTAGCATTGCAAGCAAATGAAATAGCTTCTTCCCTTGAATCTTTGAAGCAAAAAGGTACTTTCTATGATATTTCAAGTGAACAATTAACCATGGGGAGTGAGGAAGTGTTGTCAACAGTCTGCAATACTTTGGTGGGTGACTGTGAGTTGGAATTTAATGTTGATGAGAAGAATATTGAGTGTTCAGTTGAGGTTTCAATTTTGGAGCCTAATCCTTGTTGTTTTGAACAAGATAATAGAGAGGAAATCCCTGAGAATTGTGATCTTGATCTATCCACTGATGTTTTGACTCTTACTGATGAGAGTCTAGTAGATTTTATTGGGTGTTCTAAATTCTTAGAAGCTCCTACTTTTGTTTGTATGGATATGATTGTTGTGCTTTATTTGAATTCAGTGAATGCTTGTACTTTAAGATTGTCTATGATTGCAGAAGTACAAGTAATTACCTTGAATGATCATTTTTCATGTCTGAAACCTTGTTGCTTGAAAAGGAATGAAGACAAAGTAATCATGGTGTTTGATACTTATGATTAGTGGTTTGTTTTGAGTAGTCTGGCTGAAGACTATAAACTTAGCGCTGCTTGGGAGGCAACCCAAGGTTTGGTTTAATGTTTTGGTTTGATTTTGTAGGACTTTTGTAGCCCCTAATAATGTATTCCACTTTGGTAGCCACAAAGAAAAGCATTCAAGAGTACAAGACAAGGATTGAAAGGGGAGTTTCCTTCTACTTTTCCTCGTTGTGTTTGAATTGATTGTTGATAACATATTATGGGATAAGAGTGCTGGTTTAGTCTAGTTTTGCATGTGCTTGCTATTTGTTAATGACTATTGATTTGATTGATAGCACTTGTTAGTTTTGCGCAATTGGTGAGAATTTTAGATCTTTGAAGCTTTTGCTATCCCTACACTTGGATATGGTTAGTTCTTCACTTTCATTACTTAGTGTTACTTGTTCACATTGAGGACAATGTGACATTTAAGTGTGGGGGTGAGGGTACCATTGATTTTGTATGACTTGTCCTCAATTGTTTTGGAAATATTGAAAAACTTCTTTGGTTTTGATCATAAATAGACAACTTAAAAAAAAAAAATGCTTTTCATGGAAGCTCGGATTTTATTTGTACATAGTGTCAAAGTTGGTTTGATTTAAACTTGAAAGGATTTAGTTTGATTAAGATTCAATTCTATTTTCTTATACTGCTAGTAAATAGGCAAATAATTTGGCTTGGGTAAATGACTTTAGGATGCTTAAAACCGGTGAGAAACTTGAGCCTAAATTTTCATTTCTTTCAAGAGGGAGTACACTTATTGTTATTTCATCTCTAGAACTTGTTTTGAATTTTTTTTCAAAACTTAAAATCCCTTTTGAATGCACAAAGATGATTTAGGCATTCATTTTCATACTTAGTTTGGCCAAATGACCTTCCTAATCACATGAATCCTTTGCTTCACCCATTTGAGCCTAAAATTCCTTTAAAGATAAATTGTATGAACTAATTAGCCCTTTGTTTCAGCTGATGCAATTTTTCCCTTATCTTTTCCTTCACTCTTTACTTTAGTAGGTGCTAAGTTGTACAATTTATAAAAGAGAGAAGGATTTGGTGAAAGAAAAGAAATATTTTGTCGAGTTGGATAAATAAATAAAAAAAAAGGGAGAAAATAGAAACAAAAAAAGAAAAGAATTATAGACATGAAAAGAAAAAGAAAAAGGATATGAAAGAATGAAAAAAAAAAAAAAACAGAAAGAAAGAAAGAATAAGAATAAGAGTTCATTTTTGTCAAGCTTGAAACATCTTCCTTCTTCATGAATTTAATTGAAATGCTTAGCACTAATTAAAGTATCCACCCATTTTCACTTTCATTTCATTATCCTACCTTATTCATTACAACCCTTGGAAAAGTCCTTTTGATTTGTGTAAGCAATGGGATAATGTAGTAGAGATTGAGATGATAAAAAAGCCTATGGTAGATGAGTTGCAATAAGTGGAAGGGAGTGAAACACAAGCCCTTAATTATTTTGAGAGAAGAGTGCAAACACTTTGACTAGTGAGGGATATTCTATTGTGATTTATCTATGCCAAATGATTTGCCTTGCCACTTGCATTATTAGAAAGTGGAAATGATTTCTATGAAAATTTAATTCTTGAAAGTTTGAATTGCTTCCAATTTTGTATTGCTTGCTAAAAAATCTTTCTTCCATGGTTTTCTTAAGTTGTTTATGAATTAAAATCTTGAGGACAAGATTTGATGCAAGTGTGGGGGTGTGATGACTCCCTATTTTCTATAGAATTTGAGATATATTTTGATATGATTAGGGAGTCATTAATACTAAAATAAAGGGATTTATTGAAGATTTTGATCAAATATTGATTTGGGACATTATTTAGGAGATTTTATTTCAAGTATCATAATTTTAAACTAAAATAGAATAGTTTAGGATTGGATTAAAGAATAAATAAATTACAACAAGTAGAAAAAAAAATTGGAAATGACAGATTGGGGATTCAATTTCAGAAATGACATTTTGGTCCCACGAATTTGGAAAATACCAGTTTAGTCCACGAGTAAAGCTGCTGCGTTTTATGCTCTGAAATTAGGTCAGCTGAGGGATTGGAAATAAAAGACAGAGAACGGAAGGTGAGACAGAACAGAGCCGCACAAAACAGCACAGAGGCATCGCGACTTCACTCTCTCGCATCCTCCACCTTCATCCTCCTCTCTCTCGCCGGCGGCTCATCCACCACCACAGGCCGTCGGCGAGCTGCATCATCCCGAGACAGAAGAGAACCAGAGCTGCGAGTAACAGGGCTGAGAGGATCGGAGGGAGCTGGGAGTTGGAGGTTGAAAACACAGCTGAGAGCAAGAAGCCCAGTCGCGATTTGGAAGACGGGAGTGGAGAGGAGAGTGAGCTGGATTTAGAGAGCTGAGAGCAACTGACTAAGAAGGAGGACCGAACTGAACAAGAGAGGAGGAGAGCAGCTGAACCAGAGGAGAGGAGTTAGACGAGTTAAAGTCAGAGTGGGTCTTCATCTTTTTCCCAAGCTAAATTAGAGTGAAGAGACCAAAGGAGAACACCATTCACATACTCAGTTTGCACTTCATTGATAATCTCAATTCCTTTTTCCTTATGGCTCTCAATTCTGAAATTATTGTTGTTGATTTTGAGATGATGCTGTGTAGCTAGTTAATTTGCCTTAGGATTATTTTAAGCCATTGCAAGGATTGAGATTTATTATTATTCTCTTTAGTTGTTAATGGCAATTATGTGTTAATTTTATCTTGTTCCTAATGCTTCTATGTGACTGGCCATCACTTGGATTGTTTTGTTCAATTAAATTAAGCTTGAGAGAGTTAATTTAATTGTAGAACTTAGGTAAAATTATGTTAGACTTGAAATTTATGATTAAATTGATGGTTTGTTAGTAACATAGAGATATAGTTACTAACCTAACATTGTCAAATTAAGGTTGTTGCTTAATGATTATTTTCTCTTAACTGTAGCAAGAGATTGTGCATGTTAATTGAGGATATAAATTTGGTTTTGACTTGAGAAAGCTTAATCAAATACTTTTAAACCTTAGACTAACATGTAATGTCATTTAATTTCTAATGGAGTGGTAATTACTTAAGTCTCATGAATTGCAATGGTTAGAAATAATCCTATGCTCCTCTTGTTTTGAAGTAGAGTTTTAATTTAGTTTTAGTCAAATTGCTTTCCTTTTCTTGAATTCAAATAATCTTTAGGATATAAACTCTCTAAATGGTTTTACTCAACCTAATTGATAGCATAATCATGACAATTAATCCACTTTTGCCTTAGTCCTCGTGGGAACGATCTTTACTTATCACTTTATTACTTGGCGCGACCCGTGCACTTGCGGTAGCGAACACGTCCTCCCCTGAATCAGTTGCTCTCAGCTCTGTCTCTCTTTCCAAGGAAGAAGAATACCAGTCTCTCGCTCCCTCTCCTCTCAGATTTGGTCGAGTTTTCTGGTCCAGCTAGTGCTTGCAGCCATCGTCGACGTCCTCCCTCCTTTCTTGCTCTCTCGTTCTGGTTCAGGGGATGAAGAAGACGATGGTTGCTTCCCCCAAATCTGATTACTAAGATGGGAAACCAGTTAGTTTGCCTCTCAGCTCTTCCTCTGGTTTTTCCCTTCTGTTCTTAGCTCGATGAAGCCTCTGAGAAGATGATGAATGGTGCCGCTACCTCCACTACTTCTCCGCTGATTTAACAATCAATATTGCGGCTCTCTTCTTCGTCTCCCTCGGCTCCTCCTTCCTTCAATTAGGTCTCTCCCTTTTCTCTCCAAAAACGGTGTCGCATCTCCTGTGTTGAAGCCCAAAAAAAGTCTTCAAATTGGTATTCCAAGAAATTGGTCCAACCTCCATGGCCCACGTATTGCAGCCATCGTCAAACTCATGCTCTTTGGACTTTGATTAAGCAATTGCATCCCAATTGATTCCCAGCTTCTCATCCAAAAAGTAAAACCCACGTCATCACCCATTATACAATCAAGAAAAGAAAATAAAAAGACAATAAAATAAAAACAACTTCTTCTTCTTTTAATTTCAAAACAGTGAATTATTATTATCATCATTCTATATTAAATTATTTTTATTTTAGATTAAAATTATAATATTTAAAATAAAATCCCCAAATAATGCACCAAATTGATATCTTATCAAAATCTCCAATAAATTCCTTCATTTTAACATTAATGACTCCCAAAACATATCAAAATATATCTCAAATTCTATTAAAATTGGGGAGTCATCATGAGCCCTAATTTGGCTCTTAATAGACCTATGAACATATATCCGCTAGATTATTTATCATGGTGATGCTCTTGATCGAGTCTACCTATATGAGAATGAAGTGAAGTTGCTTCTAAGAGTCTAAGGCCTTGATCTGAAAAGTTCTCATGAAAAGGATATAGACACAAGGCCATGAGTAAATGTGTCATTTAGAGTAGCATACAATGGCCTAAGATCCCATGTGTAATTTATGCACACTTGTTCGTATGGGATAATTGGTTTAAAGCCGAGTCTATCATATTATTTCATATGGGTGAAACCATATCTTACTTAGGTATATGTTCAAATCCTCAAAATACCTTTACTGACAATATGAGATTCCAAAATGATAAGAGTTTGTGATTATTTTAAAATGGAGGGGGATTGTTGGAAAATTTTAATATGAAATGATGCATTTTTTGTAAAGTCATGTTCTTATAAATTAAAGAACTTATATGAAAAGTTGTGCAAGGATTTATAACACTAAAGGTTTGTTTGGTCGGAGGGGAGGGGATGAAAACTGAGCCTCTCCCCTTGTTTAGTGTGAAAAATTGGAGGGGAGGGGCCCCAAAAGAGGGACTCCAAATCCCTCCCATCCCCTCATTTTTGTTCCTTATAAATTAGGGGGGTTTGGAGGAAAGCAAAAAATTGGGACTATTTTGCCCCCATGGCTTTTTCATATTCCCATTTATACCCCTATGTGGAAAAAAAACACACTTTCGTCATCCAGATCTTTTTTAATTCTTTATTTTCCCCCTCCCTTCTCACTTTCCTAGCTATACCTGCTACAAAAAAAAAAAAAAAACAACAACAGCACCATTATTCATAAAATGTTGTGTCACAGTTCATGTGAATTGAGATTCATGTGATTGATGATTCTCTCAGTTGTTAAGGTTTCGTGTGTCTCTATTCAACTTTCCAATACTAAATGTTGCTTTGTCATATGCTTCTACTCTCTCTTTTTATTTATATACTTTATTGAGAGGAAATTATTGCATTTGGTTCAACATGTGGAGTGATCTTAATTGTGGGTGGTTCTATTTTGGAGGATTTTGTCTTTCATTGTGTCTGACAAACTAATTTAAATTATTTATATAAGTAAAAAAATGAAAGCTAATATATAAGGGTAAAATGATAAATTAGTCATTATCTCTCATTCCCTCCCCTCTTGAACCAAACAAAGGATAGTTAAAAAACCTTCCCCTTCCAACCAAACCAAACAAGGTAACCCTCTATCCTTCCCTTCCATCCCCTCCCTTTGAACCAAATAGGCCCTAAGAGTCACCAAGGTTATGTCTCTTTAGTTCCTAAAGAAGTGTGGTAATCATCACTTAGTGAAAGGTTGTGTTGTGTTTATAAGAAAACTTTACATAAAATAAAGGTGTAACTCTTCATAGAAAGGTATTGGTTACGTTGGTTCATGAATGAACATATGTGGTTTATGAATCTAATATATGGATATGACTTTTAATGGAAGAGGTATTACTTTAAAAGGCATCACTTCATGGTCTATAAATACTCTGCACCATCACTTTATTTAGGACACAACACAAATCACATCATAAATCAAACAACAACAAGAGATCAAATTCATTGCCTTTGTCCTTGAGTGCACACCAAGATAAAGTCAAGTTATTATTTTGTAAAAGCCATTGTTGCCTTGGCTTCAGTGTTAGGAGTGCAATCTATACTCAAGGATCTTTATTGTATCCTGCAAGAAATTTGTCCATCAATCCAAATTTCTCTCTATTAGATAAAAATATGTGGAGGTGAATTAAACCTAAAAAAAAGTGATGTCCATGCCTTGAAAATATTGTGCATTACTTTCTTCTTCATCTCTTATTCTTATACTCCTTAGAGATAGCCCCTCCAACAATTAATATACTTGATTCTTTTAGTATCTCCTTATTTTAAGTGTCTTTAACTATTGACTTACATACAGGGAGAATTACTATATGCAATCCCACAAAAGCAAATATTAAATCGCTAAAGAAATCCCTTGAGTTGTCGATATGACATAATTCTGTTGTCATTTTCTGCATATGACCTTATCATTACATATTGATTGCAACCCCCTTCGTAACTATATCCAAACTATACGATTAAAAAGAAATAGAGACCAATAATAAACAAAACCATTTTAAAATCCCATATTCATGATAGGGTTTTCACAAATACATTTCAAAATTTAATTAATCTGGTCTCATATTCAAATTTTGAATACAATTAATATGCGAAGATAAATCACATTCATTACAAATATCAGAGCGCAAAACATAATCATTCCGGCAACTCCCGGGTTAATTCCTTTACATAGGCTTCATAGGGCACAATCGCCCTTTATAATTTCTCAAATGGGGATTACACAAATTCTCATTTCAAATACATATCCAAATACATATCCCATCCTATCCAACCATATATACATCAAATTCTATATATAATCCCAACTATTGAATCGATAACCAACTACCAAAATGACAACCCGAAGGAGTCCTTGTCGCCCTTGGGTGCTTGCTCCATCCTCGATCTACCTTTCCTGTCTAAAATATTGGTAGGAGAGGGTGAGATTTGAGAGAATCTCAGTAAGAAACAAATACCAATATGCATGTAAGATAAATGTCTAATGCATGACATGCTTGCAATACATAACTCATGCTCACATAATGACATATCTGCGTGCTCAATGTTTCAACAATATACTCATGGTCATAGCATAAATAGAAATAGAGCTACAATCATTCATATATGTTCCACATAATCATGCAAAGCAATACATGCATCAATACACTAACACAAATATCAAATACATGCAAAAGAGGTAAGTTTCCTACCTTTGTTCTTTCCACGTATGCTCCAGTATCGGCTACTCACGATCAGGGCGAATGTCAAACCCTATAACCAAAGCAAGGACATAGGGTCAATCTTGATTCCAAATCCTTACTTTCATATCACTTAAAGTTGGTTACCATTCACAACCTTTAGGTGGCTATAATAAGCTCAATGAAAGCCTAAAGGATTGGGAAATACTAGGTTGAAAATCACCTTTCAAAATCACAAAATACTAGAAATGGGGGTTGGCTGCAGCCAAAACATGCACAGAAGGTTTTTTGCTACAGCCAAGAATTTCTGGCTGCGGCCAAAACGCATAGAGAAACTTTTGCGTTGCAGCCAAGGTAACTTCAAAAATTTATAATTAATTCCAGAAAAATCAAAACGAGGTGATCCCAAAGCCTATTGAAAGCTCTTTAAGTCCTTTTCATAGGAAAAATATGAGCCATTACCAGAAATTACCACACAATTCTAGAATTACACAAAATCCAACACTGCTCTAGGATTAAGTCCAGTTTCGACATCAAACTTTGGATAGTCATAACTTCCAGCTCACAAAACAAAATGACACAAATTATATATCCATTTTAAAGCTAGGAATGTGAAATTTAAGACTAGAAAGTTTCATAATTTTCTGACATCATTTTCACATTTAAAAAGTCAATACAAACGGACTGCCCAAAACAGACTTTCAATGGACAACATTTCCAGTTTTGCAACCAATGTGTCCAATCCAATCCAAACCAATTCCAATGACTAAATACCATAACGTGACACCATTTTCAATATAAAACACAACCCAATTCATCCAATCCAAAATCTCAAGAAAATCAGGGCTAAATTCGAAATTCACAAAGCTCATCCACAAATCACAAAACTTATATCAAAAGGCCTCAAATACTCACACCTTCCTCTTTCCCAAACCAATTCCTTGATTCTTTATCTTTCCAATTTTCCTCAAGCTATCAAACACCTCTAATCAATAATCTAAAACCATAGAGATGAAGCTCTCATCACTATGAACAACATTATAGAAGGGTGTTTAAGCAATAGAGAACATCTACTAAGCTAAAAACTCATCTAAAGCTTTCTCTTTCTTCCTCTTGAGCTAGACGTCCAAGGAGATGAAGGAGAGAGATGAGAGATGATGATAAAGATGAGGCAAGTCAGTTTTTTGGTGCCCAAAACCGACCTAAAGAGAGGGAAGAATTTTGACCATTTGACCCAATCCATGGCTTATATTGTGCCAAGTGTCAAGATCTTGGTCAATCTTCATGAGCTCACTTAGGCACACACACATGTGATTCCACCTCTCATAATCTCATAACAATCAATCTCAACTATTGATCTTTGAGTTACCAATGAGCTTCCTTTTCGGTAACCGATCAATTGGTCGGTAATTTTACCGTTTTGCCCCTGATTATGGCAATTCTCACTGAATCACCACCAAACACTTCATATCTTTCCTTTTCACCATAATATGCACCCTCCCTCTATTTTAAGTCAATTTAGAGGTTAATCCATAATTGAACTTAAATATACGGTTTCAGCACTGCTCACAACACATACGAATCACATTCGAGTGCCAAATCACATTATACTCTCCAAAAGGGTTTATCTATCAATAAACACATCCACTTTTAGAGTCATTAACCCTTAATTGGCAAAATTACAAGTTTGTCATTACATTTATCTTCATTTTCGGATTTCTGGCAGATTTTTTGCCCAAACTTTAAAAAATCATAACTAAATTTATAGATATCGAATTGGAGAAATTCCAAAGGCTATAAAACCCTTATTAAGTTTAGTTTCAAGGAAAAATATATTATTTAGTCAATTGGAAGCACAAAATTCCCATAATTAAATTCTTTGGATGCTGTTTCAGAAAATCAACAGTTTTTCTGGGCTAAATTCAAAAATTCATAACTCTTTGTATATAGCTCTATTTGATTCATATGACCTATCAAATTAAACTTTAGGATGTATACTTTCATCATTTAAAATTTCATAATTTTTTCTCATCATTTAGTCTTCCAAAACCACATGATAAACTCACTGCCTCATAGGCAATTTCATTGGAAGCATTGTTCACCTTTCAATTTCCAATATTTAATTTCTATGGCCATAAATATTCACCATTTTATTGAATATATCAAATAATTACAATATATTCTAGGTAAATAAAATTTAGGGTGTTACATTTAACCACAAAGAAGTAATAATAATCCGAATAAAAAGTAAGAAACACAACATTTCATATCATGTAAATGATTATTTCAATTCTTTATTACAAGCACCCTCTAGCTACAAGCCAATAATCATTATTACAATTACTCTCTATCTGTAGACAATGATTATTAGCAGATAGACTTATTGTTTGATTATTAACTAACTACCAGCAATCAAAGTCACACATACAGTTACCACCCGCTTCACCAAAGAAAACGCAATAACCTTCAGCTTTGCGATTAGGGTGTTTGGCAGAACAAGCAGATTTACACCGATCTAACACACAAGTCCCAAGGTTTCCCAAGGCCTCAGTGCAACTCTTGCATTGATTAAACAAACACCTGCAAATCGGAGCACCCACACATGAGCCTCGTCCATTTGGATGAGCCGCTTTGCACCTTGCAAAGCAATCTGCATCACATGCTCCCAAATCCTCATGGCACTTTTCCCCACTTACCATCATCACCAATACATTTCCTGTTTCATTATTATTCAACCACCATCTTGTTATTTCTTCAAATCAGACTTAATATGTCAGTATATAATTAAGAATATTTTGTCAATATTTAAAATGAATTTGAGCTTCCATATGTAACTTCTTGGATAAACTCCCTGTATTGATTTTAATTGGAGGCTAATTTTGGAAAGTAGTGATTGTTATTTTATTTGTTTTATCATTTGATGGTACAAAATGCTTTTAACTAACTTTCTTAATTCTTGTGAAGTACAGTTGAAAGTCTTTTATATTAAGAACTGGTGCGCGGGGGGTGGGGGTGTATGTAGATCAAAGTTAGTAGCTAAAATTAGTTAAAGAAAATAAATGAGAAAGGAAATTTTTTTTCACATATACCCTTATTTTTTGAGAGAGTGAGCTAGTGAGAAAGAGAATGAGTAGGAAAAGATATGAAAAAAAAAAAGAGTGAATAAAAGAGATGCGAAAACATGTACTTAATTGGACGTAGAAATGAAAAAAGAGTTAATTAAATTTTCAAATAAGTACAAAGTGTAGCTAATTATATAAAAGAAGAGTACAGTTTATCTTAATATCTTAATTAATAGTTAAATTTGTCTAGAATCATTAACCTTATAGCAGATTATAAGCGAAATAGAATGTAAACATATGCAAAAAAATATTTACCACTTACCTGTGAAAGCAATAAAAAAGAGAAAGAGAATGCAGGAGATGGAGGAGAGCTTGGCCATGTTTACCAACAATCAGAAACTTTTTTGGGTTGCGATTTGATGAATGATGATGCCATGCCTTGCTTTAATTTATAGCAGCAGATGTTGTTTCTTTTTTTTATGGCTTTTGATTTCATTCCTTAATTTATACTAGCAGATGTTGTTTTTTTTTATGCCTTTTGATTTCATGCCTTAATTTATACTAGCAAATGTTGTTTTTTTTTATGGCTTTTGATTTCATTCTTCATTTATACTAGCAGATGGTTTTTTTTAATTGCTTTGGATTTCATGCCTTAATTTATACTAGAAGATGTTGTTTCTTTCTTTCTTTCTTTCTTTCTTTTAATAATGGCTTTAGATTTCGTTCTTAATTTATACTAGCAGATGTTGTTTTTTTTTATGGCTTTTGATTTCATTCTTCATTTATACTAGCAGATGTTTTTTATTTATTGCTTTCGATTTCATGCCTTAATTTATTCTAGAAGATGTTGTTTCTTTGTTTTTTTTAATAATGGCTTTAGATTTCATTCTTAATTTATACTAGTAGATGTTGTTTCTTTTTTTATTGCTTTCGATTTCATGCCTTAATTTATACTAGCAGATGTTGTTTCTTTTTTTTTTTTTTATGGCTTTTGATTTCATGCCTTAATTTATACTTGCAGATGTTGTTTTTTTTTCTATGGCTTTTGATTTCATTCTTAATTTATACTATCAGATGTTGTTTCTTTTTTTATGGCTTTTGATTTCATGCCTTAATTTATACTAGAAGATGTTGTTTCTTTGTTTTTTTTTTTAATAATGGCTTTAGATTTCATTCTTAATTTATACTAGTAGATGTTGTTTCTTTTTTTATGGCTTTTGATTTCATGCCTTAATTTATACTTGCAGATGTTGATTTTTTTTTCTATGGCTTTTGATTTCATTCTTAATTTATACTATCAGAAGTTGTTTCTTTTTTTATGGCTTTTGATTTCATGCCTTAATATATACTATCAGATGTTGTTTCTTTTTTTATGGCTTTTGATTTCATGCCTTAATTTATACTATCAGATGTTGTTTCTTTTTTTATCGCTTTTGATTTCATTCTTCATTTATACTAGCAGATTTTGTTTTTGTTGTTATCGATTTCATGCCTTAATTTATACTAGAAGATGTTGTTTCTTTCTTTTTTCTTTTTTTATAATGGCTTTGGATTTCATTCTTAATTTATACTAGTAGATGTTGTTTCTTTTTTTATTGCTTTCGATTTCATGCCTTAATTTATACTAGCAGATGTTGTTTCTTTTGTTTTTTTTTATGGCTTTTGATTTCATGCCTTAATTTATACTAGCAGATGTTGTTTTTTTTTTTTTATGGCTTTTGATTTCATTCTTAATTTATACTATCAGATGTTGTTTCTTTTTTTATGGCTTTTGATTTCATTCTTCATTTATACTAGCAGATTTTTTTTTTTTTTGTTATCGATTTCATGCCTTAATTTGTACCATCAAATGTTGTTTCTTTTTTTATGGCTTTTGATTTCATTCTTCATTTATGCACAGCACCACACTATATCGTATCAAGCATCATGCGTTGTGGAGATGTTGATGATTAAGAAAAATAATGAAGATTATGAAATATCATGTCGAGGTTTCATAGTACTTCATTTTATATTTTAAGACATTTTTTAAGAAAATCTAATGTTAACAATATGTCATCAGTGCTTAAGAGTAATTACCATCTTCTTATTTAAAATGCTAAGAGTAGAGAGACCCCACAATATGTTTTTCTATAATAATTAACAAACATATATAACAAATTACCAGAAGTCGTGTGATTCATAAATTAAGATGAAGCAAACCAAACATATATTCTATTCGCATGCTGCTCACTCAATATAAAACTTTTAATAATTAATTATTTACATTGTTTCATAAAGGTCTTATAATGATTTTCCTTGAATACAACTATGAGCAGGAGACGACAACAAAAACACGATAGCCTTGAGCAGAACGATTAGGCTGCCTAGCAACACAATGAGGTTGGCACTGTGTTTAAAGGCAGCAGCCTCCGACTCCCAAACCGCACCTCTCTCTTTGCATATCTAATATTTGGAGAAATATGATGTCCTATGTATCAAAAAGGAAAAAAAAGAAATATGATGTCCCAAACAATGGAATTAATTAATTATAAAAAAGTCTTAATAATTAGTAGGTATTGTCATTTCTTACATTAAAATTTGTTATTATATACTTTCTAAATGTTGTTTAGACTTTTTTTCCCCCAATAATTAAGTCATTTTCTTACAATCTTATATTAATTTTTTTATATTTATTTCATCCAATGTTAAATCAGTTTTTCGGAACTATCCAATCAGATACTAACATAGGACTGCGTGTCAACTCAGATATGCAACAAGGAGTCAAATTGGACTGGTTACAGTTTTCAGTTTTTTGTGGCAATCAAACCAAGTCACGTTGACATGATTGTACTTTTTTAGACAGTTAAATTCGTTAGCTAAGGAAAGATATTGGCATGTCAACATGTGTCAGGTTGTCAGCTTCCTAAAAAGTCTCACCACCATTTATTTGCATGTAGTTTATAAAAAGGTTAAGGAGTTAAAATGCTTAGAAGCTTTTATGAATGAACGTTAGATACCAAAGTTTTTAAAGGCATAATTTTATCTTAGAAGTTTTAAAAAGTATAGCAGTTTCACCACTCCGTTAAACACCCAAACAGTCCTTGTTTGTTGACCTATTTATGCTTAGATGGCATTTAGTCATGGCATACACCTCACTATTTATTTTTCCAACTCAGATTAAAAAAATTGTGATCCTCCTGAACTTTGTGACCCTGAACTCGGCCTTTCCCCTCTCGTGTGTTTCGTCTTTCCAGCCGTACTCCACTTTTTATGTGTTTATTGGGGTTAACGGTAAAAATTATTTTTACAACGTAATTCACAGAAATAAAATTTTATCTTGAGTGAACATGCTTCTCATTTAAACGCTAACTCAAAGAGATCTCTTATTCTCTTGCCATCTCCACAGTCACCCACAATCTCGTCTCTGTCGTCATTAACTTTGACTGGGTTCATCTCTGCCACCACTCTCAATCACTATGGAACCCCCTCCGCTGTCGGGATTTGAAGCGCCGTCACCAGAGCTCTGTGAAAATCAGAAGGAAAGATTGTAGATGCAGGAGCATTCACAATGAAAATCGGAATTTTGTAAAAAAGGTAAGGTCTTTGAATGTTAATATAGGAGATGATGATCTGAGGAGATTGGAGAATCCAAATCGGAACCCCTTAGCTTCTTGTGGAATTGATCCACACCTACCGTTGACTATGAAAAACTCAAATCTAAGCATGGGGACGACGCTAGAATCTAGTCAATAGGGATTGAAGGAAGAGGAAGAGTAAAGCTGCTGGTGTGTGATGAAGATGGAGGGAGACAAGAAGAGTGAGGTTCTAGTCATGGAGCTAATCTTGGATGATGCTCACCATGAGCCACAAGCAAAAGTGATTTTTTATTTAATTTTCAAAACCCAATTTTTTTCTTTGGCCCCTTGCTCTCGATTTCGGTTCCTTGTTTTGAGTGTATTTTTTGTTGACTGGTCATTTATTTCTGGGTTTTAAGTAATCAAAAGCATATTTTGAAACCTTCAATCAAGCCACAGAAATGAAAGTGCCTGCTGTGATGCGTCGAAGGTGTGTTTAGAAACTTTCAGTTTGCTTGCCCTGTTCTGAGTTGTGATGCGTCGATCCATTGGTTGGTGCTGCAGAAGATTAAAGTGTGTCGATTTTTGGCTTCAATTTTGATATTATGTTTCTTTGATTTGGGTGGTTTCTGGTGAGGCGTTTCTGGTTCTCGGCCGTGAGATCTTTCTGTTGTTTTTTGTGTGAGGATGACGAAGATGATGTGGCATAATATGTGGCAAAATTTCTTATATGCCAGTGCCAATTCAACATATATTGGGTCTATAGATGTTGACCATTTGGGTCTTTAACAAAGAGGCAAAATTGCCTCACCCTTCGAAACTTTTGGGGTAAAGTTGTCTTTTGAAATTTTCATGTGTCTAATACCTATTTGTGAAAACTTCTGAAGCATGTTATGTAATATCCCAAAATTTAGTAACATGTTAAATTTTCTTAAAAGAAAATTTAAATGGTATTAGAGATTAATTTTAGGAATTAAAGGCCTATTTTTCTGAAAAATTTGAGGAATTATAATTAGAGATCATAATTTGACTTGGGAATTTTTGAGAAATTATTTTTAAGACTCTATGAAGTTAATTGAAGAAGAGAATCCTTCAAAATTATTAAGGATTGATTTATAAATTAGATAATAAGTTAAATTATAGAACCTACGAAATTTAAGGAATATTAAATTAGATAAAGTGGAAAAATTAGAACCTAATGTATGTAATTGATAGGATAAAAATATATCTATAGGTATATATATAAACACACCGACATAAGACACATAGACAGATATATGGCATTCTCTTGGACAAACACACACTTGGACACGTGGAGGCTTCTTCAACACGCGCGCGCACTCCCCCCAAATATGGACAGCACATACACATTCATCATCCATTGAGTCAATAAATAAAGCACTCTTCTTCACGCTCTCATTTCACCACGTTGGCCAAAGAACAGAAAGCAAGAGAAATAGAATTGAGAAAGAGAGAGAGAGAAAGAGAGGGAGACGTGAGTGTGAGAGGTAAATAGGAGGAAGTTAATATTGGAGAAGAGGAAGAAGGAAGCTCCAAACTTCACATATCAGATTATCTACCGAAAATTGCAGAAGCTTAAACGGAAGCTATATACGGAGTTTTTGATTGGGTCTTTTTATATAGAAAGTTTAGGATGTGTAGTAGATGATAGAATCAAGAAGAGTATAATTTGGAGTGAAAATGAATAAGTTTTTGATTTTTAAACTCAGACTGTCAAAACTGACTTTTTTGGAAGTCTGTTAGCTTTATGTTGAGTTTTAACCTGACAAATCTTATCCAATGACTATGAAACTTTACATGGAAATAGTAGACATCCATAGGTTTAAAATGAGTCCAAGAATGTGTCAATTGGATACCTAAAGAGAAAGTTATGATTTTTGAAAGTTAAATTAGAAACAGGGGAAATTCTAGACGTCCAGGTTCTGGTAGTTGGTTGTGTTATCTTTTTGAATAATGCAATCTTGTCCAATGGCCATGAAACTTTCCAGAATAAAAGCATACATGCCAAGCTTTAATTTGAAATTGCATTGTGTAGAATTGAACTATGCAGAAATTGCTGAAACTGTGATAAATAACCAGCAGAATATGATTAAAAGGAAGTAGTAATGCAAGTAATAACCATTTACTTGTTAACTTTAATTCATAGGAATCAGTAATAGCCCAAGCCAAATTCAAATTATTGGGTAGACAGAGGAATTGAGAAAGGAGTCAGGTAGTAACTTTTTCTTGCATATACTCTGTGATTATTATATATTTGAGTATGTCATTCTCTGTAACATGAGCATAGTGTCTTGGACATACATATTAGCTTAGTTGTGGTCTGGGACCCAATGGAGGCGCAGAGTTCAGCCAAAATTGCAAACAGTCATTTGGCCTTGGACAGTGTACACATAGCATTCTATCATGCACAACAGTCTACCATCTTCATGACATGGTGTATTGCATACTTATTTTCACATTTTATATGTCTAAAAAGCATGTTACTACTGAGATTCATTTGAATCTCACCATTTTTCAACATTTAAAAAATTCCAGAAGAAGGTAGCGGCTCTAAGGGCAAAATCGTAATTACTGGCGATTGAGGGTCCGATTCAAGCTGGAGTGTAGTTGGTTATCTTTAGTTGTAAATTTTATTTCTTTTGAACTTTGTATATATTTTTTCAAACCCTATAAGGATTTCCTATAATATAAACAAGAACTTATTATCAGTATATTTCCGTTATTTCTGTATACCCTCTGAACTATGCATTTATTACTCTGCGAATATCAAAATGTTAAGGGGTTTGACATTTTAGCTTCTTAACCCTTTATAAAAAGCATCATATCATAACTCATAGGGAAAATTTCATTACACCTCTTCTATAGTAAATTATTCTCAAATAGCCCTAAAATTTTCTAAAACTTCACAGCACCCCCTAAGGCTAAACTAAAAATAAAGTTTATGGGTGAAAAGACAATTATGCCTTTACTTTATAAGTCAAATATGATTATTTATAAGACACATGTGAGAATTTACAAGTCAAATATGCTTATTTACAAGACAAACAAGTAAAATTACAAGACTATTTTGGCCATATACAAGACAAAGAGCATTTTTACATGATATTTATAAGACACACTTGGGAATTTACAAGTCAGATATGCATATTTATAAGACACAAGTGGGAATTTACAAGATTGTCTCGACCATGTATCAGACAAGGGCATAAATGTCTTTTCAACTAAAAAACTTAATTTCAGTTTAGCCCTTGGGTGCAGTGAAGTTTTAGGAAGTTTTTGTGGCTGTTTCAGAATAATTTGCTATGAAGGGGGTGCAATGAAATTTTTCCTAACTCATACGGCATATAAACCACTCTTTCTTGTAAGAACTGAGATTTGATGTAATTTTATCTTGAAAGTAATCACTTAGGAGTATTGAGTATCTGAAAATTTTTCAAAAAGCAATTTTGCTCCGAAAGTTTTAAAAAAATAAGCAAATTCACCTTAATCATTAAAAAGTAACCTTGATCATTAAAAAAGTATCGTTGACTATTAACATTTTAATGGCTAGTGTAATATCCCAATTTGTGATTAAGGGCTAATGACTCTGATAATTATTGTAATTAGTGTAATTAAACACTTTTAGAGAATATGATGTAAGTTTGATAAAAAATGTTCATTGGTGATATGAGATCAAGGGTTGAGATCTTTTGACTATGGGTCAGAATCCCATGCTTTGCATCTATGTGAGCTCATGTAAGAGTGTGTAGGATGGCGACATATGGCATTGTGTGAGCTATTGGATGAGGCATAAGAGATAAAACACCACTTTTCCTCATTCTCTCTCTCCCCTATGCGGTTTGTGTGTATGGGAAGGGAAGAGAAAGACATTTTATCATCATCTTCCTCCTCATCTCACCATCTCTCATTGATTTGACCGTGTCTTTGCGCCTCGGGGTCAAATACAAAATTTTAAATCCAAGAATTGCAGTATAGTACAAAACTCGGGTCGTCTCACTTGAAGAGTCTTTTATTTTGACTCCCTAGGTATAACTAAGCACTAAGAAAAATTGATTAAAAAGGGTTTTAGAAATATAAATATTTTTTAAAATTAAATACATTAACAAACACACCAAAATAAAAGAGAAAATGTGATTTAATTAAATAAACAAACATGCCACTCAATTAAATCATAATAATCCCACAAACACAAATTAATCACACAAATTTAATTCACACCATTATACAAACAATTATCATGTTTAACACAAATATATATATATATATATATAAATAGGAAACAAAACTAAATCAAACCAGAAAAATAAACTCCCCTGTCACGTGCATATAGTTAAGGAGCCAGCATGCATATTGATGATGTCAGCGTGAATATATGATGATGTCAGCGTGAATATATCCAATGAAAACAACATGTATTGATGATGAAAAGCATTTCACATTCTCAGATCCTCAAACTCGTGGCTCCAGGTGGTATTGACGGTGTAACTGAGCTTTCAGCTACTTCTGTTTCTGCAACTCAGACTGGTGGTTGATGATGAAGAGCTCGCCGGAGTTGAGGAAGAGAGTAGTGACGGTTCTGAAACAGAGGAACTCCCGGTGATGGTGTTGCAGCTCTGATGGTAAAGAGTAGCCGACTCACTGTGTTTCCTTCTCTCTGCCACTCTCAAGCTTGTGGCACAACCTGTTCTTACCTCTCCAATGTTCGACAGTGGTGGGAGAGATGAGGGGTCACCGAAAAATGGGGGCCGGAAGTTTCACAGACTTCACCGAAAAATTGGAAACCACAAGGAGTCACAGAAAAACCGATGAAGAATGATGTTGCGGTATTTGTATGATGAAGGGACGATGGTAGGAAGAAAATAAGACACGACGGAGGAGAAAATGGGTCATAGGAAATTGAAACTCGCCGGAAGTGGGGGCCGGAAACTGGGGTGTCACTGGAAAATGCAAAACTTGCTGAACTATCATAGAGAGGAGATGAGGGTGCTGCACTTGTAGTTTTCGATGGCTTTTGGTGGAGAAAATAGAGAAGACCGAAGGTGATGGTGGTTGGGATGAAAATGAAGAGAAGGTGACGGTGGTGTTAATAACAGAGGAAGGAGAAAGGAAAAAAATGATGAAGGCGGAGAAACGGAGAAGAGGAAAATGCCGAGGCTTGTAAAGGTGAATGGTGGTGATAAAGGGAAGAGGTTGGTGGTGAGAGTTGTGACCTCGTTCTTACTTCAACTCCCCATTCTGTAGTACCTCGGCAAAAGAAAATGGAAGAGGAAAAACTAAAGAAGGAAAAGCTGCAGGTTTTCTGGATGCCTTCATGGTGGTGAAGATGGGGGTATATATAGTGAGATTGCCAACGTCCATTTCCCTTCACCAACCATAGCCATTACTGATTATTAGGTGTAGTCATCGTTGATTGCAATCTGAAAGCAAGCTGCCAATTGTTTGCCAGAAAGAAAAAAAATGTGTTCGCTGTGTTTAACACAAATCTTTCCGTAATGTACGCGCATGTAATTTCTACATATTCTAGAAGCTCACATGACAAAACCCCTCAGATTTTGCTTTTCTGTCGTTTAAATGTTTGAATGTTGAATTTGTGTCTTGGGTCTTGTTCTATAATTTTCCCCAGTAAATT
The DNA here is from genome assembly GCA_963210345.1 of Inga oerstediana. Classification (NCBI taxonomy): domain Eukaryota; kingdom Viridiplantae; phylum Streptophyta; class Magnoliopsida; order Fabales; family Fabaceae; genus Inga; species Inga oerstediana. The sequence goes on along the minus strand of OY723410.1, from coordinate 13,684,776 downwards.
TTCTTCCTGAAAAAGCTGATGGGTACTTTTCTGTAATTTTCTCTGGCCCTTTTCTATATTAATTCGGCCTCCAAAAATCACCAATTGTGTCCCAAAGCACCTGCAATGCAAAATTAAGCATAAGGTAGTATTAAAAGTTCAAGAGATCATATGTATAAATATTTAATAATTATGGTCATTTTATCCTTAAATTACAATTAATCCAATACAAATGCCTCTAATTAATATGAGTGCTTAATCATGCGATAATGCCCTGGAAAATATATTAAGAATCCCTATTTAATTAAGAGAAAATATATAAAATTACGGTTAAATTAATTCCCCCACACTTAGACCTTTGTACTCCTGAACAAAGGAAATTGAGTACAAGACTTCAAATCCAAATTATTGACACATTAAAAGGTGAGCAATTTCATAATTAGAAAGCAATAGATCAATTAATCATATCCTTCAAGCCAACATTAGTTATAGTCAATTGATGCTAAGAAATTAGTCAACTACACAAAATATTAGATGAAGCACAAGAGACTCTCAGGGTATTATTGTTTCACTTATCTCACCTCATTGGGATAATTTCACTCTAGCTCACTCAATGAAAAACTTACTATAGGCTTGTAACAACTCTAACATCTCCACTACTAATAGCAATTAATGTAATGAATCAAGAGGACTTCAAAGGGTTGTAATGATGGATAAAGGCTGAATGGAATGAAGAAAATAAATAGTTGATATGCAAGTCAAAATTACTGAACAAGTTCATAGTAACCAATTAACTTTACAAACTATATATTGCCAATTCTTTTCTTAATTCACGAACAAATGCCTCTTATTCACCTTCTCTCTCTCTCTCTTTTTAACTACTTTTTTTATGGCATTTCAAAATGTTCAACTGTATATTGGCAATTTACTTTGATTTCAGAATACCATGAACACTATGAATAAATGACTTCCATACAACATAGGAATGGCTCAAAATGGGTAACAAAAAGGTGATAAATAAGGGTTTGTGTTTTGGTGAATGGGTTTAAAATGAATGCCTCTTTCATTTTCATCACACTAATGCAAATGCCGTTTTGAAGAAGAGTTAAAACAAGTTCTAGAAGATGAAAAATAAGTGAACATGCACACATGGAAAGAATTTAAGGTTCAAATAATCTTCCAACAAGGTTTTTGTCTAATGCTTCTTCTAACATAATTAATTATATAGGAAACTAACCACAAAACATCTGCTTAACTTCTAGTTCTAACCTTACAAACACAATTAATCAAAACATTGTAATCAATTATAATCATGCTCAAATATTAAACACACTAATGATACAAAAACTTTTTTTTTAACTATATAAATTTTTTTTATTTTTATTTTCAAAACAAGGAGTAAACAAGAATCCAATTGTGGGTTCATTTCTTTTCCCATTCGCTTGAAAGCAAAATATGGTTTTAAAAAGTTGTCAAAAACTAGATCTCATGAAAGCGGGAAAAAAAATCTTGCAAATTACATGTTCAAAATGGCAAATGCGACCCTTTACCTTTTAGATCATGCTTCAAAGCATGTCATTCTTGAAAAAGTTTTAAAAAAATTTTCTAGTTTAAGACATTTTCACATTTAAAATCAACCATTGGGATTCAAAATGTATTTCCCTCCCCCACACTTAATCAACACATTGTCCTCAATGTGCAAAGCAAGTTGAAATTCAAGGAACAATGGTAATTAAGTGCACACACAAAGAAAGAACAAAAGGAAAAAAACAAAGGATACACAAATTTTTTTTTTACTACACTACTTCTATTGGAATGCCCTTCCCCCACACTTATCTCAAGCAATCAATAAAGCATATATAATAACTGATGAAAAATCATTGAAAACAAAAGATAGTGAAAGGAGAAGACGCAACCTTGCCTTAAGTAGGCTTTAATGGTGAATCATGGTAGAGCTTGAGCAGGTGTCCATTGACTTGGAACTCTTTTCCAATAGTCTCATCAAGTAGCTCTACCTTGCCGAATGAATGCACTTTGGTGACAGTGAAAGGCCCATACCATTTATCTTTAAGCTTCCCACTTAACAACTTGAATTAGGCCTTGTACAACAGCACACGGTCACCTACTTTGAAATCCTTTCTCAAGATCTTCTTATCATGCAACAACTTGGTCTTCTCTTTGTAAATGCGAGAGCTCTCATAAGCATCCAGTCGCATTTCTTCAAGTTCTTGTAGTTGCAATTTCCTTTCCCAGCCTGTCTCTTCTATATCCATGTTGCACATTTTCACAGCCCAATAGGTTTTGTGCTCCAATTCCACCGGAATATGACAAGCCTTTCCATGGATAAGTAGGTAAGGAGACATTCCTATTGGTGTCTTAAAAGCAGTTCTGTAGGCCCATAGTGCTTCCTCTAACCTTAAGCTCCAATCCTTCCTTGAAGGCTTGACTATCTTTTCTAGAATTTGTTTGATCTCTCGATTGGATACTTCTGCTTGCCCATTTGTTTATGGATGATAAGGGGTAGATGTTTTGTGAGTCACCCCAAGCTTAGCAAGTAAGTTATCAATAACTTTATTGCTAAAGTGGGTTCCTCTATCGCTTACTATAGCCCGCGGCACTCCAAATCTGTAAAAGATATAAGACTTGAGAAACTTGGAAACCGTTTGGGCATCATCCTTCCTAGTAGGAATAGCTTTGACCCATCTAGAGAGGTAACCCACAGCTAACAAGATATAGCTATAGCCTGATGAGGGTGGAAAAGGACCCATGAAGTCTATACCCCATACATCAAATATCTCACAAAAGAGCATAGGTTGTTGTGGCATCTCGTGCCGTTTTCCTAGCCCCCCAAATCTTTAGCATTTATCACATGCCTTACAATATGAGTATGAATCCTTGAATAGGGTAGGCCAGTAAAACCCAGTATCTAATACTTTCCTAGATGTCTTCTTGGCACTAAAGTGTCCACCACAAATCATAGAGTGGCAAGCGGACAGTATGTCCTTAGTTTTGGTCTCTGGAACACATCTCCTAATAACTTGATCACTGCATAGTCTCCACAAATAGGGCTCATCCCAAATGTAGTGTTCAGATTCTCGTTTAAGTTTCTGAGCCTGAAAGGAAGATATATGCTCAGGGATGAGACCGGTCACAATATAGTTGACAAGACTAGCAAACCAAGGAACATAAATAGAGATAGACATTAGGGATGCATCAGGACAGTTATCACAAACAAGATCAAAGTCAAGTACTCCCCTTGTGCCATCCAGTAGTCTACTCAAGTGATCCACTACAAGGTTTGCAGTTCCAGGCCTATCCTTAATGCTAATGTTGAACTCTTGTAGCAGTAACATCCATCTAATAAGCCTTGGCTTGGACTGAGGCTTGGTGAAGAGAAACTTCACAGCTGCATGATCTGTATACACAACCACTTTGGAATTGATTAAATATTGTCTGAACTTATCTAATGCAAATATCACAACAAACAGTTCTTTTTCAGTGGTAATATAATTCCTTTGTGCACTATCTAGGGTTTTGGATGCGTAAGCAATCACATGGAACAACTTGTTATGCTTTTACCCTAGCATGACCCCTATAGCAGAATTGGAGGCATCGTATGCTAGTTCAAAAGGTAAGGTCCAATCCGGTGCATTCAGAATAGGGGGTGAAATCAAGTTTGATTTTAATTCATCAAATGCTTGTTTACAGAAATCATCAAAGATGAAATTAACATCCTTTTGCAATAATTTGGATAATGGTAGAGCTATCTTGCTAAAATCTTTTATGAATCGTCGGTAAAAACCCACATGCCCTAAGAAAGAACGAAGCGTTTTAACATTAGTGGGGTAGGGCAAGGAGGAAATTACCTCAATTTTAGCTCTATCAACTTCAATGCCCTTGCTAGATATCAAGTGACCAAGTACTATTCCATGATCAACCATGAAATGACACTTCTCATAATTCAAAATTAAATTTTTCTTGATGCATCTAGCAAGAACCTTGTCCAAATTATCTAAACAAGTATCAAATGAATTGCCATACACTGTAAAATCATCCATAAAAACTTCCATACAATTTTCTAGGAAATCACTGAATAGTGACATCATACAACGTTGGAAAGTGCCAGGTGCATTGCACAATCAAATTTTTCTCGATGCATCTAGCAAGAACCTTATCCAAATTATCTAAACAAGTATCAAATGAATTGCCATACACTGTAAAATCATCCATAAAAACTTCCATACAATTTTCTAGGAAATCACTGAATAGTGATATCATACAACGTTGTAAAGTGCCAGGTGTATTGCACAATCCAAACGGCATTCTCCTATACGCATAGGTACCAAATGGACAAGTAAAAGTGGTCTTTTCTTGATCTTCAGGAGCCAAAGAGATCTGAAAATATCCTGAATAACCATCTAAAAAACAATAGTGACTCTTACCTGCCAACCTTTCAAGCATCTGATCAATGAAAGGTAAGGGAAAATGATCTTTCCTAGAGGCTTCATTCAATTTCTTGTAATCCATGCATACTCGCCAAGCATTTTGCACCCTGGTAGGTATCAATTCATTATTTTCATTTTTTATCACAGTGATCCTATTCTTCTTAGGTATAACCTATACTGGACTAACCCATTCACTATCAGAAATTGGATAGATGATACCCACACTCAATAATTTTGTCACTTCTTTCTTGACCACATCTAGAATCAGGGGGTTGAGTCGCCGCTGAGGCTGCCTAAGAGGTTTGGATTCCTTATGCAAGAGAATCTGATGGGTACAAACAGCAGGATTGATTCCAGGAATATCAGCTAAAGTCCAACCTAGAGTTTTTTTATTTTTACTCAAAACATCAAGCAATCTCTCCTCCTCACTCACAGACAAAGAATTTGAAATAATCACAGGAAATTTCCCATTAGCAGCAAGGAAAGCATATTTCAAATTAGGGGGAGAGGTTTAAGTTCTAACTCAGGGGGTTGAACAATAGAGGGAATTAGTGTAGGAAGATTAAGGGTAGTGAAAATACTCCCTTTTTCAGGCTTAGGAGATGCATGACTCTTGCTAAGCTCCGTAGATTCCACCAATTGAGCATTGGTCTTCCCAAGTGTTGAACCAACATTCGGTTGGTCTACAGCAGCAACAGGCTTGGGGAAAGTAGCTTCCTTCATACATACTTCACAAGAAGTGATTAGTTCATTTAAAAATTGTAAGGTATGAGGAGTAATCTTTGTTCGAGGCTTAGATGATAAGTTAAGAAGTGTCCCTTTAACCATATTGTGTTTAGCTTCAAAATGAGTCACACAAGAGGAGGTCTTGATTGGCGTAAGGGCTATCTCATGTAAAGTGTCCATGTCTTGATTACCAACCTCGCATTCAGACTCTTCAGCTGGTTTATGACCTAAAACATTGGCAAGAATACCTTCCTCACAAGCATCATCACTAAAGCATGAATTATCAAATGAGTTACGTTCCCATGAATCAAGAGAAGTAAGAGAAAAATCACTTAGGGAAGATAACCAACAATCAACCATTGATGAGTTAAGGTTTGAAATATCACTCCCCTATGAATCAAGATTATCAACAGAAGAAGGAGGAGAGATTTTATCATCACATGAATCCAATGCAATGCCATAATTAAGATCACAATTATCAGTGTGCAAGTTGAGCTCACATTCATTAACCATATCATCAAATGCTAATTCAATCGAATTCACACTTAATAAAGAGCAATCTTCAAAAGGGTGTTTCATGGCTTCATACATATTGAAATTTAGCTTATGGTTACCTACTTCCATGGTGATCGATCCATGTTTCATATCTATCAAGGTACTGGCTGTCATCATAAAGGGTCTCCCTAAGATAAGGGTGGATTCTCTAGGTTCTTGAGACATGTCTAACACATAGAAATCAGCCGGAAAAACCAAATCCTTGACTTTGACAAGTAAATCTTCAATGATACCTTGCGGTTGCCTAATGCTTTTATTAGCTAGTTGGAGAACCACAGTAGTTCTCTTAAGTTCTTTGACACCAAGAGACTTAAAAATGGAACTAGGCATGACATTAATGGCTGCACCTAAGTCTAACAAGGCTTGGGCTATATTTACATTACCTATGGTACAAGGTATAGTAAATAAGCCAGGATCCTTGCATTTATTGGGGATTTGAGGTTTGAATAGGGCAGACACATTAGAACTAACTTGGACTCTCTCATTAGGCTTGAATTTCCTCTTATTTGTACAAAGCTCTTTAAGGAATTTGCAATAACTGGGCATAGACTTGACTAATTGGAAGAAAGGAACATTGATATGTAGCTTACTAAACAAGTCATACATTTCTTTCTCAGTTTGTTCATCATGCATTTTCTTGCCTTGAAAGTAAGCTTTAGGGAAAGGGAGTTGAGAAATGTTTACCTCTTTACCATTAGCATTGGATAAGGTGCCATGCTTGCTTGTCTTACCTTCCTCAAAAGTGCTTCTTTCCTTGGAGCCAACCTCTCTCAGAAGTGGTTGTTGTTCCACTTGAGGTTGTTCAACTGTTTTGTCCTTCTTCCTTTCAAGAATAGCCTTCTCTTTGGAGCTTTCAGGATTTGGAAACTTCATTTTGCTCAAAGGTGGACTTTCAACTTCTATCTCCTCATCTACTTCATTGTCGATCTCTTCAGGAAAGTGTACCTTTTTACCACTTCTCAGTTCAATAGCATTTAGGGACTTAGGATTGATGACAGTGTTTGAAGGAATAGACCCACCAGTCTTAGCATGCACATCACTCAAGGAATTGGAGAATTGGGTTAAATGAGATTGAACTGTTTTGTTTTTCAACTCCAACTCTTCAAACTTCTTGTACATATGAGCCATTTAGTACTATTACTTGCCCTATCATTGTGTAGCTTTTGTAGAGATGCGTTGATAGAGGAGAATTGACCCTGATTCAAAGCTTTTTCTTCCATCATCCAGTTATCAATGCTAGCAATTCGAGTAGCCAAGCTCTTCAATAATTGATTGGTTTCATCGCCTTTGGATTCTTGAATATGCACCATTTGTCCACGATTTGACCCATATGGTTGGACTTGATAAGATGAACCTTCTTGATTCCTCCAACCAAAATTAGGATTAGGTCTTCTATTTTCATTATAGGTGGTGGTGTTAGAGTCCCATTTTTATTGATTAGGCCTTCCTTGATACATAGCATTGACTTCCTTATGAGGATTAGGGCATAGGCTTGTAATATACATCATTGAACTGCAATTATCGCAACTGGGTGCAACAAGAGCTTGTGAAGCTGGAAAATGAGTTGCTTGTTAGGTACTCAGATGTTGAAGTTCAGTGGTGACAAGAGAAAGCTGCGAAGTGAGTGTATCCATTTTAGACTCAAGTGCGATCATCCTTTGGTTAGATCCGATATCACAGACACTTCTGATCTCTCTTACATTGTATTGTTGAGTGTTTTGGGCTCTCATTTTAATTTGAGCCCATGCTTCCTCTACAGTGCAATCTCCTTTAGAAGAGGAGCATGGCATAATATTCATGATGCAAAAGGCACCGATAATACTTATGAGAAGGTATATGTAGTGGAGGAAAGACAATTTCATAGGACCTCAAGGAAAAAAAGGAAGGATAGAATTATAAATTCTATTTACATGTGTGGCTATGGTAATTTTAACAGAAATGTCAAAGGATGGGGTATGAAACTTGCCATCGTAATTGTCATAAACAATAAATGTGTGGAAGAAATAGGTGTCATTGGTTAGAGAGGGGATTAGATAGCAATTCTTCTTGCGAAGCGAAGAGTCTTCTTGTAGGGGTAATGGAATCGAAGTGGCTCGAATATTGTGAAGGTGGAGGGAGCCGAGAGTAAGAGAGAGGGAGAGTGGGTACCTTTTTTAAATTTTTCCATGTGTAATATTAAATGCCATGTGGCGATAAGAAGACAATGAGGTGGCTTGCTGAGTGCCATGTGGAGTGCTACGTGTCAGTTAACAGTCAAACATAACTTTGACCAATAGCTAGGGTGAAATTGCTACATTTTGGTTATTTCCAAAACAAATTTGCTCCTAAAAAAACTTTCAGATATCTATTGTTCTTGGGTGATTACTTCTGAGGCAAAAATGAGCCTTATCGCAATTCAAAATGACCTCTCCATTGGTGCAACAATAGATTGAACATTGGGCTTGCACTTGCACAACTATCTCACAATAAATTTAAGTTTCAAATTTTGAAACCCCAAAAGTACTTAAAAATGTGATTTTTTGTAAGCTAAGACAAAATTTCTTTTATACATACTCATTTATATATAGAATGTTAGATGTATTATTTATTGAAAAGAAAAGAATGTTAGTTGTACTACGTGCCTCTAGTCCTTAATATAAAATATATTTTGTTTCATTAAAGTGGATCTTATATTAGATATCAAAGAGGTAGAGGTAGAGGTAGTGCTGTTAAATTCATCTTAAATTCAATAAAGTGAAAGAAGATAAGCATTTATGGCATTATGACGGAATCCAGATATTGAATGGCACTTAATGAATATATAGAATTAAAGACGCAGAGAGGTTATATGTGTGTGTGTGTGTAATATACATATATATAATATACAATCACTTGGCTAACTTCTCGCCATAACTATCAGCACAATGGTATGGCTTGTCCTATTACTCCTACAGTTCTCTCCTCTTGCTTCATGCTTCTGGCTTCTCTGATCATCATCACATCGGGTGTGTTCTTATGTTCTTGTTGGTCTCAGTTTTTCAGATTTCACACACGCGCAAGGGATCGATTTTACTATTTTAATGTTGCTGTGTATTCAATATTTCATCTGCTTATACTTCATATAAGTATTTTTTTTCACAAAATACTTCATATAAGTATTCAAGATATAAAATAAGCATTGGGTTAAAGGGTATTTTTATTTATATATAAATTATTTTGTGGGCAGTACAGTTGGGTATTTTAAATTATTCGTTGGAATAATATTATCTCTTAAGTGTCCAAATCGTTGCAATGTCACTTATGGACTAATTTCGTCGTTAACTTCATATATTGGCTTTAAGTTAAGGCACATTTTTGCAATTTTGCTTGTAAAATATTCATGAAGGAGTAATTGATACTCTGAAGTTTAATAATTTGAAACAATTGACACCCCTATATTTTCTCATTAGCTCATGTCATCATATTAGGGTACGGATCATATGTTTTTGGAAAAAATACATTTAAAACCCAAAGAAGAAGGGAAATAAAAAATGGTTCAATGAAGTTGTCAATGCCCACTCCTAGAGTTTTCAATAGAACTATTTTTTCATTTTGCAATTTCAAGAGATTATTTTTTTATTTTCCTTTTTCTTTGGGACTTGAGTGTAATTTTTCCAACAAAGGTATTCACTGCTTAAAAAAAGTCCATCAATCGGAATTAACGACCAGTTAACAAAGTCAATCAATTGTTGACAAAAAGGAAAAAAAAAAAGCAAAGGCTATAAATTGATAGACTTTTTACTTAGGGCTGTTTGGTTCAAAGCAAGGTATTAAAACCCGGGCCGGGTATTGAACCGATAGGGATACTGGGTTAAGGGTCAGTGGGTCAGACCGGGGCCAAACCGGTGAGAAATTGAAGATTTTAGACTTATAGTATGAAATTATAAAGAAAAAAAATATTTTTTTTTTTTAAAATAGGAACCCAGACCGGACCGATCTACCGGCCGGTTCGCCGGTTTCCGGGCCTGATTGGCCGATCAGGTCCGGGTTCCTGAACCTGGACGGAGGGAATGGAAGGAAAGGATAGGAAGTCACCTTATTTGGTTTAGTTAGAGGGGGAGGAAGGGGAAACTTTTTTAATGATTCATTGTTTGGTTCAAAAGGGGGTGGGAGGAGAAATAATAACTAATTTACCATTTTATCCTTATATATTAGCTTACATATTTTTGCTTATATAAATAATTTAAATTAATTTTTTTGAAATAAAAATTATTTAAATTAGTTTACACCTCTACATGAAAATTGAAATTTATTTTACCAAGTGGACATAAATTTATTTTAACTCACACTGTTGGAATTATTAAAACAATGATTGGTAAAAGAAAACAAATAGATATTACAATTTCATGTAAGAAGTATCAGACTTTAATAACTTATTTCATTCAATGGATATAAAAAACTATAACTCTTCCGACGCTCCTTTTATCTTTGACATAACCCTTGTCAATGAGTTTCCAGCGCTCCTTTTCCAAATGGAGAACTTCTACATCCCCTTCATCATATAATATCTTTAACATGACATGAAAAAGAAAATTGCATCTTGGTTGCCAAAACTTTTTTATGAAAGTCAAATGTTTATCTGCACTGTAACATTACATAAACTCCACAAGGCTATGATGGCTAGCTCTGATGCTAGTACTGTAAATGAAGAGATACCAAAGCCAACGAAAACTGTTATTCTAATAAAAGCCGTTATAAAGTCAGTAACAAAAAAATTTATTGAATGCGTGTTAATTAGGGAATGACTATAATGGAATGAATATGTGCATGGGTCACAATATAACACAGGACGTCATAACTGATAACTGTAATGATCTAAGGTTTTTATATTTTATAGAGATGTTGATGAATATATATATATATATATATATATGTATATATATGCTGGGTGATTAGAAGAGAGTCGCTTTCCCAAGTTTAATTGATATGGGAAATAAATGAGGGGCACTTAGGCACTATAAGGAAGGAGTAGGAAAAGAAGTGGTGGTGTTGTTGCAAGAGAAGTCCACGTCAGTAGTGGGAAAGCCAGAAGGCATCCAAGGGATGGCAGGATGGAGCTTCTTTCCCCTGCTCAGGGGTATCATGGAAATATGAAAAAATGATGGGGGCAAAATAGTTACAATATTTTGCTTCCCCATAAACCCCCAATTTAGAGGGAACAAAAATGAGGGAAGGGGAGGGATTCGGAACCCATTTTTTAGCTTTCCTTCCCTCCAATTTTTCATTCGAATAAGGAAGGGGTTCATTTTTCATCTCCTTCCATCCCGTTCCCTCCAACCAAACAGGCCCTTAAAGAACCTAGTTGGCATGTAATGTGACACCCTGAAAATGATGACATATTTTGGTAAAAAAGAAGGTACAAATTTCTCCCCGTTATTAAAGTTTAAGGCGTTGGTTACTCATATCTAAATGTTAATTTAAAGGCAACAATGTTTTTTTAATCTTAATTCAATCTTAAAATTAACAATCAACAAAAGTGTCTATTCAAGGGATGAAATTGCATTGATTTTGACACTTAAGGTGTAACTATATTACTTCAATAAATAGTTTAGAATAACTGGTGCTTCTCATAAAACAATTCCCCAATAAACAGTTAGGATATACTTTGAACCAAAAAAAGATTAGAAGCCTCTTGACTATATAAAATTTATTCATCTCGTATATTCCCAGATATTTTTAACACTGTACTTATTATGTATTAACTTTGATTACATTTCCCATGTTTAGAAGTTGGACAATTGGGTGCAAATTTCACCACAAAAAATCTAGGCAAAAACGAATTCCCTTCAATAGATCGGATATTTCCGATGCCATCGCCGCCACTGCCGAAGCCACTAAAAGTAAAAACATTCAATGTAGGGATAGGAATTTGCAGTTCTAGATGTAATGAGACATGTTGTAATGCTACATGTGCTGAAAGCCTGAAAGATACCCAGGACCATTGGAAGGCCAAGGATATTGTCAAAATCTAGTGCCACTATGTAGTGGTTGTATTTCTGTGTTTAGGTGATGAGGAAGTATATAATATATATCAAATATGCATGAATTGATATGTTAAATAAAATAAAATAAAATAAAATTTATTTATTTATGCCTGACCTGGCACCCTGACATAGCTTGAATCAATTTTTAATAAATAAATAAATATATATATATATATATATGTATATATTAAATTTATAGGAATGACATTATATATGTTTATGCGCTAGTATGGCATGAGGGGAGGGGAATTGGCCCAAATAAAAAAAGAGGGAAGGGAGGGAAATTGAGCGAAGTGAAAATTTTTTAGAGTTGGACTTAAAATTAGGGTTAAAAGTTTTATTTCCGATTCTTTAATATTACATTTTTTTCTTTATTAAAATTTTGTAATCTTATATTTTTAATTTTTTAAAATTCAACTCATAAAATTTTTTCGTCCACTCTTTTAAATCCGTGGTACCAAATAGGCCATAAGTTGTCACACATGCCCTTTTTTTTTTTTGATAATACATGGCGAAATATCCTAAGGACTCCTAGCCAGCGTCTGTGTGGGCATCAGCATCAAGAATTCGCTGTAATTCACATGTAGGTGATAGCAAGTGATGGAAATCAGGTATCATTCCCAAAGCTTGTTTAGCCAATAGATCTGCAGCCTTGTTGGCAGACCGAGGTATATGAGATAACTGCACTACCCATTCCCGCAGCAGCATCAAATTTACTTCTACTAGAAGTGCACTATCCGGGTGCACTTCAGGCACAACATCACTTAACAGACTAATAACTTCAGAGGCATCAGACTCTACCAACACTCGTTGTTCTCCACTATCCCATGCAAGCTTCAAGCCCATCAATACCGCCCAAATTTCAGCAGTAAGACTGTCCTCATGCAACATTTTACATAAGAAACCAATCTTGAAATCCCCCTCAGAATTTCTTATAACCCCTCCATAACCCATACCACAAGAACTTAAATAAGCACCATCAACGTTAAGTTTCACCCAGCCAGTAGAGGGAGGTTGCCATTGGGCCGTAGGATCCGCTACTCTTTGACCACTAAGATTAATACCCTTTAAAGTCTTCCTGGCATTATCAAGACTCGCAAGCATGGATATTGCTCTTTGTTTCATAGATTCTATATTACTCTCCTTTCTTTCAAACACCAAAAGATTCCGTCGTTGCCAAAGCAACCAACAAATAGTCGCAAACATACTGCTCCAGTCATCATTCCTCATACCAATAGATTGTTTCAGATTATATTGCAGCCAATCCTTTAACCCCAAGTCAAAAAATTTACGCTTTGCTAATGGTTTAATCAAATTAGTCCACATATTTCTGACATCTTCACAATCACGAAGTATGTGTGTCAGATCTTCAGCACTATTGCGACATCTCGAACATACCGTATCATGACATAGTCCTCGTCTCGCACGCTCTTCATTAGAAAGGAGTCGATTATGCATAGCTAACCACATAAAGGTCTTTGTCCGTTGCAGTGTGTTTAACTTCCAAATCCTTCCCCATATAGGGTTAGCTCCTTCTTGCTCGTTCGTGATAGATCAGTAAACAGATCTAATAGTGAATTCCCCACTTCGGTCATGCCTCCAACGCACAGTGTTAGTGGCAACATCTAATTCACTACCTTGTAAGACGTGCTCCCACACATCCCGAATTCCCTTCTAAGTGTTGGACCCTGCCCTTTTAATATTAATAGAAGGCATTAAATCATCTCCACATTTATACTTGCTCCGGATTACTTTTACCCACAGATCGTCACGTCGATGAATAAGCTTCCATCCAAGCTTCATCATGTACGCTTGGTTCTGGCTATGTAAGTGTTTTAACCCCATACCCCCACTCTGTTTAGGCTTACATAAAGTCTCCCATGACACCAAGTGCATACGACACTTTGTTTCAGTAGATCCCCAAATAAAACCCCGGTTGCTCTTTTCAATAGTTTCACACATACCTACTGGTAAAGCCGACATTTGCATGGTATATCCTGGTATTGTAGATGTCACAGCAGATACAAGAGTAGATCTCCCGGCTAATGAAAGGGAGGTTGCTTTCCAGTTTGATAGTCGCCTTCTCACTTTGTCTACCACATCTTGAAACCTATCCTTTGTGACCCTTTTATGATGTAAAGGAACCCCAAGGTATTTCCCCAAGTCCGTTGCCACTTGAAATCCCAATGTTTCACTTAACTCAACACGTCGGTTATGATTGACATTTTTTGAGAAAAAAACGCGAGTTTTCCCGGCATTCACTTTCAATCCCGAGCTTGCACAAAATTTATCTAAGCACCTTCTAACTTCATATGCTTGCTGTATAGACGCTTCCACAAATAAAATAATATCATCAGCAAAAAACAAATGAGAGATAGGAGGGCCATGTTTACATAACCTTATGGGAATCCATTTTCGTTGATCCATACGCTCCTGGATGAGGTGAGCAAGTTTCTCCATACATAAGACAAACAGGTAAGGCGATATTGGATCTCCTTGTCTAACACCTCTAGTGGGAGTAATTAAACTTGCTTTCCCTCCATTCCAAAGAAGCTCCATTGAGGTAGAAGAAATACATCTAAGTATAAGCTCCACTATGTGTGATGGAAGGTGCAATTCCATAAAACAAGCCCTGAGAAACTCCCAATTCACCCTGTCATATGCTTTCTCAAGATCAATCTTTATTGCCATGAATCCCTTCTTTCCAGACATTTATCTCATAAAGTGGATAACCTCTTGAGCAACAATAATGTTATCAGAACTATGACGTCCCGGAACAAAACTACACTGATTTGGGCTCACTACCTTTGTGCCCAGATCAATGAGTCTTGCAGTAAGACATCTTCTAATTCTTTCCATAATTGAGCTTGTACACGAATTAAGTCATTCGATAGCCTAGTCCTCGTCTCTACTCGTTCTATCCCATTTAACCTCTGCAACAGTTTATATTTCCTTTTATTAGTAATACCAAAAACATTTTTATTCCATTCAACGCACGCAGAAGTGAACTTGTTGACGGTCTCATTCCAATGCAGCTTCGAATTCCAATTCTTCACAGCGAATGGCTCAAAATCATCATGCATAACCCAAGCAGCTAGAAATCTAAATGGTTTATCCATTCGCCATGGTTGCTTCATCCCATCCAAGTTTAATAATATAGGCCTATGATCCGACTTATACCATGGGAGGTGAGTAACTGTTGCATTCGGAAAGGCTTCCATCTAGCTTAAAGAGCTTAAAACTCGATCAATTCTACTTTCACAATCAGTTCTGTGCCATGTAAACATAGGACCCAAAAAACCCAGATCACTAACGACAACATCTTGGACAAAACTACCAAATTCAATGTCAGGTCCTCTGCCTGTTCCACTCGAACTTCTCTCGTTAGCAAGAAGAGTGGCATTGAAATCACCCCCCAAACACCAAGCACTTTGAACATTTGGCCCAATATCACGTAGTTGATTCCAAAGAACCCGACGTTGAGCACACAGAGGACTAGCGTAAACTACTGTCATGTCCCATGTCTTACGCTCCTGGTTCTCTAAAGAAAGATGAATGAACTGTGAGGTTTTCACTACAACCTCTACCTTCTTGAATTTGTGGGACCATAAACACCAAATACCACCTTTAAAGCCTACAGCATCCGCTACTTCAAAAAACTGAAATCCAAGTTGCTTGGCAATATTTATAGCTTTTTCACCACTACACCTTGTTTCCAGAAGGGCAATAAAATCCAAATTATGATATTTCACCATCTCACGAATCAAGTTTAGGAAAGAGCGTGAACCTGTTCCGCGTACATTCCAAATGAGGAAATTCATGGAGAAACTTGAGAAGGAGAGGAGGTCGAGTTCCTCCTTAAAATCTCTGTATCATCTTCCATAACAGATATTTGATCAGATTCGGCCGAGTCTAAACACAATTCCCTGATAAAATTTTCATCATCTCTCATACAATCGTCTTCGTTTAACGTCACCCCAATCGCTTCTGTTACTTGATCAGTGTTTGTTTTGACCTGTAGCGATAGTGGGGCATGTGTGTTGCCATCTTTGTCCCCTTCATTGGACTTTAAGATGGACTCCGGCCCACCATTAAGAGAAGAGAACGAATTTGTAGACATGAGGGCCCCTTTATTGTCATTATCCTTTATAGAAAGTTTTTGACCAAATGATTTCATCAAATTCTCTTTCCCACGTGGTTTCATTTTCATGCTTGCTTTTCTCTTCTTTCCTACTGGGACCCATGCACGTGCAGCACCATTACTTATATCCACGTCAAAGTATCGGTTATCCTCTGCTTGTGTCTTCTTTTGACTCAACTTCTGATTTATCCTTTCCTTATCTATTGACCCACGAGGTCCAACCTCTCGCTGCAATAACTTAGAAGCAGATCCCCGATTTTTCAATCTCAACAAAGAAGGGGTCCCTTGTATTCCTGTGTTTATATGCTTATTGCTAAAATCCCGCTTAATGAGCATGTGTGGCCCATAATCTCCTCTCTTAGCTCCGTAATTTGCGCTTGTGCTAGTGTTAGTCGTTGGATCAACCGGCGAACTGCTCGAGGTGGATATCGACTACAAATTCCTTTCAGAAGACGTTTTTGCAGAATTTTCCGGCACATCGGCTTCCTTGCTCCCCATACTCACCTCCTTTTGAATTTCCTCCTGTTTCTCCATACACTGATTTATGTGATGGCCATACTTACCACAGTGAAAGCAAACAAGATGAAGGCCTCCATATTCAATCCGTTTTTCCTCTCCAAAGTGGTCAAAAGCCGGGAGAAGTGGTCTTTGTAAATCAAGCTCTACACAAATACGAGCAAAGCCTCCTTTCTCCAAAAAAGCTGTAGTACGATCAATCTTGAGAGTTCGTCCAACAAGATTTCCTAATCGCCGAAGAGACTCAACATTATATAATTCTGCTGGAAGATCAGGAATTCTAATCCATGCTGCAATCCGTTTTTGATAGTCAGCTTTCCAAGGGTTAAAGTTCGGTCTCCATCGCTGAACCATAAGATAATGATCAGCAATCATCCATGGACCTTCTTGCAATGCAAAATCCCTGTCCTCCCTTGTTGAAAATGAGACGATAAGATAACCATTACTAAGAGGCATGACCTTTATAGGGTTCCTTGGTTCCTTCACCCACATACGCTCCATCCTTTGGCGCATAAATCCTACCTGAAATGATTTACCTAGCAGCTTAACGATGAGGGAGTTCATATAAGGCTTACACCAGGTTAGTCTCTTCTACGTTAAACGAGGGAGAACATCTCATTTTGTTAAAATTATATATTTTATAATTCTTAAAATATTGAAAACCTTTTTCACGGTCATCTTCAAATTCCAATGAGGTGTTACAATAATTCAAAAGTGAAATCATGATCTAATTGATCATGATTAAATTAATTTACCTTAATTATATTATTTAAGAATAATTTTGAAAAACAAAATTAATTTAAGATATTAAATGAATAAATATTTAAAAATATTTATTAATATTTTAAAACTGAAAAATATTTCTATAATGTATACTCGTATTTATTTAAAAAATTAAAATGTACAATCGAAAAAGTCAACACATGAGTAATTGATTAGAAATTTTATTTTTAATTAAAATACAAATCAAAGAATTATAGGAGCTGAGCAATCGGATTTAAATTTTACTGCCTTAAACTTGGGTGGACGTCAACTTGCATCGACAAATCAAACAATTTCCGGCGTCACCACCTCTGCCAGAGAAGCCGACAAACATTGTGGGGTTAGGTATTTGCAATGATCGATGTAGTGACCCATATTGTAATACTACGTGTGCCCAAAAATACCAAGGAGGCCAAGGATATTGTCAAGATATAGTGCCACCTTATAGGAGTTGTATTTGTGTATATAAGTGTTAAGTGGTAAAGCCCTGAACCCACAATGACTGAATAATACTTCTTATTGATTAAATCACAAAATGTACACACTTATACAAGATGAGATGACTACCTCTATTTATAGGCAATATAAACATCGGGCCCATAGTATACAAAGCCCAATTAACCAATGATCATAATTGTATCTTATCTAATTTCTATACCCCCTTCAAGTTGGGGGCTAAACAAATCGATAGCTCCTAACTTGCTAAGTATTCAATCTAGTATTTCTTTACCTACATCTTTAGTCAAGATGTCTGCTTTTTGACTATGTGAACGAACATGCTGTAAGGTAATTACCTTTTCCAAAACTTTCTCCCTAACAAAATGAAGGTCTATTTCTATGTGTATAGTTCTTTCATGGAAAACCGGATTGGCAACAATATGCAAAGCTGCCTTGCTATCACAGAATAAAGTAACAGGAGTCAAATGCTCATAACCAATTTCTTTAAGTAAGCCAACAGCCCATACAACTTCGGATACCGCAGAACCAAGTGCACGGTATTCCGCTTTCGTAGAGGACTTTTGAAACAGTAAGTTGTTTCTTGGTCTTCCACACCACAAGTGAACCACCAAGCTTTAAAAGGTATCCTATAACTAATCTTCGTGTCGTCTCACAAGCTCCCCAATCAACATCATAGAAGCAATCAAAGCTAGTTGTACCTTCTCTACTGATAAGCACTCATACTCCAGGGCTTTGCTTCAGGTAACGCAACACATTCAGAGCTGCCATCATATGACACTTCATGGGTTGATGCATAAATTGACTCAAGACAAGCAAAGAAAAACAAAGATCAGGCCTAGTTGAAGTCAAATAGATTAATTTACCCATGAGTCTTCGATATCGTTCGGGATCTCCAAACAGATCTTCTCTCTTATGTTTCCCTTCTTCAAAAGCTACTAACTTCAAATTGGTGGCCATTGGTATAGTATAAGTGACTTGCACCCACTCATTTATGTTTCTGCAAGCAAATCCAAAACATATTTTCTTTGTGAAAGTACTATACCCTATGTTGATCTAGCAATTTCAATATGAAGGAAATATTTCATAATCCCTAAATCCTTGATTTTGAAGTTGCTATTCAACAAATCCCTTACTTCTTGGACTTTCAACTCAGAACTACCTGTAATTAGTATATCATCGACATAGACTAGAACCAATACAATATCAATGCCAATCCTTTTAAAGAATAGAGAATAATCATGGTTACTATGCCTAAAGCCACCACATATAAGTGCAGCACACAATTTCTCATTCCATTGTCTAGAAGCCTGTTTGAGGCCATAAAGGGACCTATTGAGTCTACACACCATCCCTCTGGCTTTTAAAGCCTTGGGGAATGGTCATATACACTTCTTCAATAAGATCTCCCTGCAGAAACGCATTATCAACATCCATTTGGAATAAACTCCAATAATACAAAACAACCAATTTAAGAATAATTCTAATTGTAATCATTTTAACTACAGGTAAAAAAGTCTCATGATAATCAATCCCTTCTCTCTGTGTATAGCTTTTTGCAATTAAACGAGCTTTATATTTATCTATGGTTCCATTAGATTTATATTTAACCTTATACACCCACTTACAACCAATAGGCTTTCTTCCTTGAGGCAAGGGCACAATATCCCATGTCCTATTGCTTTCTAAAGCTGCCATCTCTAAATTCATGTCTTGGATCCATTTATCATCTTTCATAGCTTCATAGTAAGAAGTGGGCTCAACAATGGAATCTATATTACATAAGAAACATAGATATAAATCAGAAATATGCGTATAAGACATATATTCATTAATAGGATATAAACAGTTATTTCTCTCTTTATGTATGCCTGTTTCTAAAGTAACCAGCCCACAAACATAGTCTGTGGCCCATATAGGAGGTCTACGGTCCCTTGCTGTCCTATTATTGTTACTAGTCAAATGCTGGGAATTAGAAGGAACAGCAGCTTCATTCTGTTTAGATTCACAATTAACATTGTCTTCAACTAAATCAGAGACTACCGGATGCATATAGCCTTTATCCAAATCCAAATCATCATCAAATAAGAATATTTTTCGAAATTCTGCATGCTGACTTACCTGATCAGCAGACTGTGTATCATGAAAAGGAAAAGCATTTTCAACGAATACAACATGTCTACTAATTATAATACCCTGAGCGCGTAAATTAAGCAAAATATAACCCTTTTGATGACTTGGGTACCCCATAAAAACACATGGAATGGCTCTTGATTAAAATTTATTAGAGTTAGTTAAATTAGTAGCATATGCCAAGCAACCAAAAGTTTTCAAACAATTATAATTAGCTTGTTTCTTGTATACTTTCTCATATGGGGTTTGAAAACCTAGTGATTGCACCATATTTTTATATGATTTTTCATAACTAAATTAGGATTTTTAATTCATTTTCTGAGACAATATTGCATAATTAAGTACTAATTTTAATTAGGGACAATTGTTTTGAATTAATTGCAATGAGGGGAAAAATGATCATATTTTTTTAATTATTTTTGTACAATTGTCCCTTGAACTTTTGATGCTACATGGTGTTTAATATTGTATTCTAGGTGGTTTGGAAGAAAATTGGAGATTTTGGAGGTCAAATTAATATTTTGAAGATTAGAGAAACTTACAGAAATGGAACCAAAATTTCTGAGAATCACAAATTGGTAAACAAAGGGGTCCAGAGAAAAGTACAAGAAATGACCCAAAATTTTTAGAAATTTAGTCTTGTCTCAGAATGTTGCACTCTGGTCCCTCATTTAGAACTTTTCATATCTTCAATAGGTTACTGGTCAAAACTTGCATTTTGACCAAGGACCTAGGTTAGTATTCACGGTCTTCTTCAGCTAAATACACAAACCCAAGACCCGATATATGGAAACAGAGATGAGACGCAAGGGGAGCTGGGCAGCGCCGCAAGGTCATTGAAGGAGAGGGAGAGGAGGAGGAGGCCGCCATCACCACCACCTGCGTCTCCTCCTCTCTACCACACGGCCACCACCGATCGGAGAGCTCCGACCTAGACGCAAGAAAAAGCTAAAAGTTTTATTCAAAACAGATCCGAAACAGAGAGCTTGGGGGCACCGCGGGAGTTTAGCCAAGTGAGCACCTCCATCGTTCATCTTCTTCTCCGACTACTACTCCACCACGGTCGCAACCTTCTTCTTCTGTTCTCCACCATCGGAGAGTCATCGCCTTCGCTGCCAGAGTCCGCCGTCTATTGTTTAATCACCACCATCATCTCTTTCCTTCCTCCTGAACCGATTTCCTTCACTTGAACCCAGCAGAACACCATTCGACCCCTTCTTGTGAATTCTGGTTGTGTTTGTAATTTTTCGGCCAGTTCTTAAATTTTCCGGTGAGGAATGTCCAGATTTCGGCGAGCGCTCAGATTACAAGCTAAAATTATTTTGAGGCAATGAGAGGCTGATTTCTTTGCTTATTGGTGATGAGAAGGTTGCTTGAGCTCAATGGAAGACATAGGGGAATTTTCTATCATTCCATTAATCTAGAATTGTATATTTAAATTGCCTAGTTTTAGGAATTATCGTAGATGATTTTGGAACTGAGATTGATGTTAATTGTTTTTGTTGGTTTGATATTTATGATTGAATTGGATTTTTATAGCTTGTGGGATTTATATATATGCATTTCCTTATTGATTCAAAGATATTGTGCTTTCTATGTGTTATTGTTAGATTGTATAATTGAATTGGATCAATTGAGTGTCGTGTTATTGCATTCATATTAAGAGGAAACAAGTTATAGTTATCCATTTCAATTGCACATTAAGTGGTTTTTAACAATATCTCAAGAGGTAGTAGTTAGCTATGTTTGTAGGAGCTACTATTAATTGGGATTATTGGACTCAAGTGTTATTTTGAGGTTGTTCTTAAGGCTTAATGAATTTTTAACTCCCATAATCTCTTTGAGCAAGGATAGATATTTTCTTTATCACCAAGAGCATCCATTATATCTTCACTTTTAATTTGACATTTCTCATTATTTTCAAAAATACCAAAAAAATTAGAAATAGCTTTATTTTCATGAATTTTGATTTAGAGAAAACCAATTTCAAAACCCTTTTTTCTAACCATGTTTATAGCACTTAGTTTTACTTAGGGAAGTCAAAATAAAGGGCTCTTTGATAAGAAAACGATCCCAAGTTGTTTGCACTATATTACATTTAATTCATGGTAAATTGTGATTTGACCCTGAGGCGATTAAGGATGTGCCAAATCACCTAGAATCCTAGAGGGTACCCGATTAATAACATATGTTGCCATTTTCACACTCTCTCCAAAATCTAATGGGTATGTTAGATTGAAGCATAAGACTCCTTGACACTTGCATAAGTGTCCTATGCTTTCTCTTTACAATATCATTTTGTTCCGGAGTATATGGACAAGATGTTTCATGAATAATACCTTTATCAATGAAATATGATTGCAAATTGTTATTGACAAATTTAGTTCCATTGTCACTATGCATACGTTTAACATGAAAGGCAAATTGATTAATGACATATGCAACAAAATTCTTTATATATCTAGCAGTTTGTGATATATGTCTCATCATGAACACCCAAGTTGCTCTTGAGTAATCATCAACAATTGTAAGGAAAAACTGATGTCCTTGATGGGTAGGTGTCCTATATGGATCCCACATATCCATGTGAAGTAATTCAAAGCAATAAGTAGTTTTAATATAGCTAGAAGTAAATGGGAATTTGGTTTGTTTCGACTGAATGCAAATTTCACAACTTTTATTCATGTCAAAGCTTTTGTCTTTTACAAAATCCAAGTGCTTCAAAACTGAAGGGGGCGCATGCCCCAACCTATTATGCAGAATTGAGATATCTATGGGGTCATTATGATCTATACTCTCTTTATCAGTCAAATTCACAGCAGTTACATCACTATTTAACTCATTTTGTAGAATATAAAGTCCCTCAACTAATCTACCAGTCGCCTTCATTTTCTCAGCTTGAAGGCCCTGCAAGATGCACTGGTTAGGAAGAAAAGTAATCATGCAATGTGCCTCAAATGTAAGCCTAGAAACAGAAATCAGGTTAAATTGTAATTTTAGTGCATATAGAACATTTCTTAATTCTAGATTATTAGGGAATTTAACACAACCTACATGAGTAACTTGCACCCTATCACCATTAAGAATTTTAATTGTCTTAACAGGCCCTACATATCTATTATCGGAATCTAACAAAGACAAGTCTCCAACTAAATGAGTAGTTGCACCAGAGTCTATTACCCAATTAGCGTGTGAAAAATGCTGACAAGAGGAGTTTATCAAACCTGTACTAGTCAATGCCTACATGGTTGAGGTTGGTTCTATATCCTTCTTGAGAAACTCCATGAGTTTGTCATATTGCTCGCGGGTGAATGTTGGTGCTACAATGTTATCACTGTGGGCAAATCCTTCTTTCTCCAACTGACTCAAGTTTGCTGTTTGCTGTGTCAATCATGGCTTATTCCCTTTGAAGTCAGCAGGAAATCCCACCAAATGCCAGCAATTTTCCTTGATATGTCCTCTCATATTGTAATAGGAGCACTTTGGCAGAGGACTGTTTCTTCCTCTACCTCTATCGCGGCCTCTTCCTCTAGCAATCATTGCCATTCCTTCAAGTGGGTTTGATTTCACCGTGTTATTGAGATTACGTTGAGCCTCATCATCTATGATCATACTAAATGCTTGATTCACAAAAGGTAGAGGACTCATCAACAAGATTTGACTTTTGGCAGTGCTATAAGATTCATTCACCCCAATAGGAATTGTAACAACTTTTGTTGCTGAATACGTTGGGAGTAAAGCTGAGAGGCAATGCAATTACTGTAACCCCCTTCACGATTAAGGCTGAGATTTAGTTCATAAACACGTAATTGATGTAGAATTAGAGACCTTAGATGATTTTGAGACTTAAACAAAATTAAACTTCCCAAAATCATGGCTTACAAAAACTTTTACAAAACCTGTTCATGACGGTCTCATATTCACATTTCAATACTAAATGGCCTGTACAGGTTGATTTCATTCACAAATATCAGAGTATAAAGCAAATTCCTGACACACTCGGGTTCCATTCATTAATAAGGGTTTTACAAAGGCACACAGCCCACAATTCATTACCCTTAACTTGGGGATTACACAAAACTATACCACCAATCCTATTATATACAATTGTTTCCCAAAAACATCCAAATGATATACATGATAACCAATAACCCAAAATATACTTATAAACCGGAGCTCTATCCGCTCTTCGTTGCCCGCTTTCCCTTTGATCCTTCTATCCTATCTAAAACATGATTTTTAGGAGAGTGAGATTCTAAGGAATCCTCGTAGTGTCAAATCAATCATAGTATGTACAACAATAAGGCATGAAATCAAATCATTATCCACACAAAGCAACTATAACGGAAATGGTTAGTATGAGATATGTCATCTCTTATGATTGCTCACGCTGCATGGCATCACAACAATCCACACAATATATTTCATCATAGTTGGGATTCATATAAAGCATTTTATAACACAAGCCATATAGGCAAGATCAAACACACAGCCCACGGCTGGATTCATAAACGCAGCCCCACGGGTCGGATACACAAAAATCCATGTCGATTATGACGGCAGTTCAACGGCTGACCTAGAGATGACCAGCGTCAATCCCTATACGGCTCACGCTGAAGTGCTCACGCCGTAATTGACCATGGCATACAGTTCACAAAGTTCAATGATAAGTTATGCATACCAAAACATCATACACAATATGAGATAAGAGTCACTACCTTGGTCCTTCCTGGCGTGTCCTAGCACCGGTCTCTCCCAAGTAGAGCAAATGTCAAATTCTAGAATCATAATCAAGGACGAAGATTATACTCTATTCCAAGACTTAATTTACTTCATAACACTTAAATTTGGTTATCATAATTGAGTCTTAAGAGGCCACAAATGCCTCTAATAAAAGGCCTAAAAGGTTGGGAAACAATAGGTTAGATATCTCCTTTCGAAAACTCAAAGTGCTGGAACACAGGGGTTGGCCACGGCCAGCCCTTCTTTGGGCCGCGGCCAAAATATGGTCAGAAGGTCACTGGCCACGGCCAACCACCTATGGGCTGCAGCCAGAATCAGGTCAGAAAGGTTTGGGCCGCGGCCAGCCACCTTGGGCCACGGCCAAGAATTTCCCTGATTCTTGGCTGAACTTCCAAAATTCATAACTAATTCTAGAAAAATCGAAATGAGGTGATTCCAAAACCAAATGAAAGGTATTTAAGTTCTATTTCTAGGAAAAATATGGCTCATTACTTCAAATCATCACACAAATACAGAATCACCAAAAACTCAACACTACTCCAAAACAGAGTTATATTTCCATCCCAAACTTTGGACAATCATATCTCCAAGAATACTAAAAGAAATGACACAAAATATATATCCATTTTGAAGCTTGGGATGCGAAATTTAAGACTGGAAAGTTTTAGAATTTTCCAACACCATTTGTCATTCAAAACGCTCGTGCAAACGGACTGCCCAGACAGAGTTCACACAAGACAGATTTTCCAATTTTATACCAAAGTGTCCAATGGCTCCAAAATTAACAATCAAGCCTATTCCCATATAAATTTTCACAAGGAACACAATGGTAACCTCAAAATGACCAAAATCACAACCTAATTGCATGCCCTATTTTTGCCCAATGCACAAAACCAACATAAATGTGCCAAACCTTACATTTAAGCTTCAATCAAATTCTATCTACCCAAGATACATCTCAAAGCATCATATCCATGACAACAATAATTCAAACACCACAAGACCCTAATTTTTGAAATTTCAAGCCAAATTTCTAGAATTTCCAAGCTAATCCATTTGGCACAAAACATAGATAGATAGATAGGTTTCACTCATCTTATCAACTTTTTCAAAGGGAGTTCTTGATTCACCACTTCCCAAAATTTCGTGTGGCCACAAATCAACACCAATAGACCAATTAACACCACCAAAATGAAGCTCTTATATTAAGAAACAACTTTAAGGAAAGGTGCTTGAGCAATAGAGATCATTTTCCTTACCTTTTCAAAGCTTTTCTTCCTTCCCTTTGTTGTAAAAATGGCGCCCAGCAGAGAGAAAAGAGATGAGAGTAAGAGATGGAGTGGAGAGATGAAGAAAATGATGATGATTACTCCCTCCTTTCAGCAGCCAAAAATGGGGAGAGGAAGAGAGAGAAAGAATCATATTAAAATGCCATTTGACTTTTCTTACACCTCTCTCTTGGCCAACTTTTGCCATATGTCACTTTATTATTGGTTCCCATAAGATAAGTCACCAATTAGCTACTTTAATCCCTCCATTAGGCATTTAATCACACTTCTCATTTCCCATAGTTAGTAATTAATTTCTCCATTAATTACCAACTCATGGCCAATAATTCCATTCTTCCAATTTTTCAATAATTATGACATATTAATTAATATTGCCATAAAACACGTAATAATTCAAATTAAATTCATAATTATCCACAATAATCATGATTTGCCCTTAATCAAAAATTGGGATATTACACTTACAGGATGGAATTGGCAGGAGTACCGATTCTTCTTCCCAAAATTCCTTCATCTTAGAATAGTATTGTGAGACAGTGAGGCTTCCTTGTCACATAGAACTCAATTCCCTATGGAGACTAAAAATTCGTGACCCTATCACCTTATCAAAACTCTCTTGCAGATCAACCCAGACGAGATAAGCATCCTGATGGAAAATCACACTATTGGCCAGCTCCTTAGAGATTGAATGTAGCAGCCAGGAGAGCACAACAACGTTGCACCGCTCCTATTGGTCAAGGAGCCATTTGTCTTGATTCTCCTTGGTGCATGATCCATCAATAAATCCCAATTTATGTTTGCCCTTAAGTGTAATTCGCATAGACCGAATCTATACAGTGTAATTTTCAGAGCAAGTGAGAACTTGAGGAATGAGAGAGGCGCCTTGAGTGTCAGAAGGATGTAGGTAAAGAGGGTGAGTGAATGGAATAGATTCACCAGTAAGGTTGTCTTTCTTCTCAGCCATGACAGATTGGATGAATGAATACTATGAATATAAAGAATAATCGATTGAAGAACTCACGGTTTATTCGTCGTTCAGTTCTTCGTTCTTTGTAAAATGGAAGAGATAATTGCCATTGAAGAATCGTCCTGCTCTTACCCATTGGCATCGCTTGAGAAGATTATCAGAATGTTGAACCCGCATGTGTCCGAGAGTCGGAGGAAGCACAAAATAGAAGAATCACGAAAAGCAATGAAGTGGAGGAGTGCGCGAGTACGTCTGGGAGCCGATCTTGGAAAATGAGGAAGGACGATCTATGGCGATCTAACGGTGAGCATGCTTGGTTGATCGATGGTGATCTGAGGTAACAGCAGAAGGAAAATCTTGGCGGTTGAACGGTGAGAGGGAGTCGACGATCTATAGCAAGTTAGGATCGACGATCTTTATGGAGAGGATTCTGAAATTACATTTTGGATTTCTAGACATTTCTAGGAGCTTTGTGGTCTGGTTTTGATATCATTGTCCTTCAGAAACTAGTCTTCCCTTATCTCAGCAATTACCGATCTATCTGTAAATCGGGTTGACTCTATTTTGGATCAGTGATGAGATTTGGCCCACATTTTCTTGAGAATCCGCGTCTTCTTTACTTCGAATCTTGGAAGACCACTTCCTTCTTGGGTAGTCTCCTTTATTTTGGGCCTCTATAGTCAGTTATGAGTCATTCTTTCAGATTTAGAACTTGTTCTGATGCCATGTTAAGTGGCAAAGGCCTAAACCCACACTGACTGAATAATACTTCTTATTGATTTAATCACAAAATGTACACACTTATACAAGATGAGATGACTGCCTCTATTTATAGGCAATATAGACATCGGGCCCATAGTATACAAAGCCCAATTAACCAATGATCTTAATTGTATCTTATCTAATTTCTACAATAAGTACTGACCGATGGAGAAAACATATCAAATATATCTGAATTGATATATGTTAAATAAAAGGAGTCTAATTTTAAAAAGATGTAAAAAGTCAATTAATATATTGAAGGAGTGAAGGACCACACAAAATTTTATACTAGTTTGGACTATGCTAGAAAGCTAAGTCCAAACAGGGTGACAAAGTAGAGCACCACACAAGAAGAGAGGGAGTGAGAGAGTCCGAAAACTCAATGACTAAAGTGAAATGAGCAGACGACCTTCTATTTATAGTAGTGGGTTAAAGATATTTTGAAACTCAAAATATTCAAAACAACTATAACTTGAGAGATTCTCTTAGCCTCTCTCTTGACTTATTTATTAAGAATATAAATTAAATTTATTTATATTCATCTTAAATTATTTAAATCATATAAATTAATTTTTTTTATTTAACTTCTATATTTAAATATATAACTAACTGCATTTAGTTATTCGGCTCACTATGGAATGAGTCAGCTATTGATTTGACCGTGTCTTTACGCCTTGGGGTCAAATGTAAAATATTTTTAATCCAAGAATTGCAGTACAATGCAACACTCGGGTCGTCTCACTTGAGGAGCCTTTATTGAACTACCTAAGTAAACTAATTATCATGCAAATGTAATTAAAACAAGGGGAAAATGATATTTTGGATTTTTAAAATTAATAAACTAAAAGAAAATGCAATTGTTAATTAAAAGCTAATATAATATTTTTGGTATTTTTCTTATGAAAATGGAAAATGAGTAAAAGTGAATGGAATGGTATGGAATGGAAAATATGAATGAAGAGTGCTCTTGGTAATGAAGAAATAACAATCCTTACTCAAAAAGATTATGGGAGTTAATTCTCTCTAAGTCTTGAAAGCAAAACCCCAAACGATCGCTCGGGTCTAGTGTTCTTAATTAATAGTTACTCCTGCGAACGCAGCTAGTAACTATCTCTTAAGGCACTATTAGGAACCACTTAGAGTGCAATTAAAATGGATAATTATAACTTGTTTCCTCTTAATATGAATGCGATAACACGACACTCAATTGATCCAATTCAATTATACAATCTAACAATAACACGTAGAAAGCACAATTTCATTGAATCAATAAGGAAATATATATATAAATTCAACAAGTCACAAAAATCCAATCCAATCACAAATATCAAACCAACAGAAACGATTAACATCAATCTCAGTTCCAGAATCATACACAATAATTCCTAAAACTAGGCAATTAAATATATAATTCTAGACTAATGGATTGATAGAAAAGAACTCCCCTATGTAGTTCATTGAGCTCAAGCAAATATCTTCATCACCAATAAGCAAATAAATCAGCCCCTCATTGTACCAACAGTAGCTGCAAGCAGTTCCAAATGCCCAGTATCCATGAAAAGATGGAATTCAAAATGTAATGGAGAAAGGGAATAGAGACAATCGGTACAAACACAAAAAGATGAAGAAGTTGGAACTCTAGAATTGGTACTGTGGAAGCTTGAATCAGAGAAGACTCTGAGGTAGTTATGGTGGAAGGAAATTGATGAAGATGGTGAAAAGATAGAGAGGGAAAAAACAGAAGAGTGGAGGTCGGTGGTGATTTCAGAAGCACGGTGGTTGATAGACGTGTGGTGAAGAGGATGGTCGGTAGTTGTGTGTAGGAGAGGAGAATAAATGGAAGAGGGAAATGGAACAGTAGGTCAGCTGCATTGGAAGAAGGACTGTGGTGATCAGTAGGCTCGGTGAAGTGTAGAGGAAAAACAGAGGAAACGAAGGTGGTTCTTCACCGGAAACTGGGTTTTGCTCGCCGGAAGTTGCAGAAACAGGGGAGACGGCTGAGGTGGTGTTGAAACGATCTCCGGTGGTGGCAATGGCGTTGCGGGGAAGGATCGATGGTCTCTCCTCTCCTTCCCCGATCTCCCTCGGTCTCTCAAGCTTTCTCCAGCTCTCTGCTTCTCCTTAGCTCTCAACGGAGCTCACTCCACGGTGAGGGTGAAGTGGGGTCGCCGGCGGCGATGTTGGAGCTGCAGCAATGCCGCCGGCGACACTAGGAAGAGGAAGAAGATGGTAGGCGATGCTGATGATGTTCGAAGATGCGTGATACTCGATGATGATGCTGTGCGGCGCTGTCTGTATTTGGTCTCCCCCAGCTGCGCTCTCCTCTCTTCCGGATTCAGCATATCCATTTCCCCATATCCATTAGACAAATCGGGTCAGTGGGCTAGGTCCATCGGATCCATGGGTCTGTGAACTTTTTTTTTTTTTTTTCCTTTCCACTTGGCCCAATAGTTTGAAGCTCCAAGATCATTAATTTTCTTCTTTAATACCTACAATACAAAATTAAGCATAATGTAGCATCAAAAATTCAAGGGACAATATAAATAATAATAATAATGAATGAATTTCGACCATTTTTGCCCCTAATTCCCATTAATTCAAAATAATTGTCCCTAACCAAAATTAATGCTTAATAATGTAATAATGTCACATAAAATACATTAAAATCCCAAAATAATCATAGAAAATTCATATAAAAATATGATTCAATCAGCTATTCATGTTTTTCTCACCTAATGCTTTAATTAATTAATCATTTAACCACTATACGAAAAATCGGACCGGACCGGCCAGTGGTCCGGTCTGGTTTGATGGTTAAAATGGGGAACCGGTCGAACCGGTTAAAACTGGTGGTTCAACCGGTTGGACCGGTTTCATTTTTTTAGTTTTTTATATTTTTTTTTTTTACTTTTTTTAGGGGAAAATTGGAAGTTGAAGACCAAAATGAAAAGAAAAATAGGTAAAGAAAGAAAAAATCTAAAAAAAATGAAGAAGATAATGACAAAAATTATTTAAAAAGATATAATAATTATAAAAAAGGAGATATCATTGCATAAGTATAGATATTATAACTCATACTAATAGATTTTAAGTATTTTTTTATTAAAATTCTTCATTTTTATCTATAGAAGTTTAAAAATATATTAATATATATTGCCACTAATAAATTATAATATTTTAATATGACCGATTAGACCCCGGTTGACCCATTAACCCTTGAACCTGTGCTGTGACCGGTTCATTACTCGATCCGGTTTTTTGTTCCTTGCATTTAACACTGAATTAACTAATAATCAATGACATGCCTTTATATCCAAAGAATACTTAGTGACATACTGTATCTACATATTGCCAGCTCATTCCATCCTAATTGAATTAAACTATGATGGCAAAATGTCTGATAAATAGACGTTATCAATAAATGCGTTTTAAATTCATTAAAGTCAAGAAAGATAAAAATATTTATAGCATTTAATGAGGGGATCCAAAGTATGAGTGGATTCTTCTATTACGTATATAAGTCAATCGTCCCACCTCACACCCCAACATTCCACACACAGATGGCTCTTACGTTTCTCTCCTCTTGCTTCCTGCTTCTGACTTCTCTCATCTTCATCACATCAGGTATATTATTCTCATGTTCTTGTTAATATCTCATAATATTCAGATCTTACAAAATTTAATTAAGCCATAATTTTAATATTTTAACACTGCTTTATCCAATATATTTTAATATTCATACCCTGCTTGTGGCCACGTTTAATTTCTTGTCCAAATAACTTTCACATTGTTTGAACCCCCTTGAGAAGCTTCTTGTTCGTTATCTTTATTGGCTGAACAAACTTTTTTGTTTCTTGTTTGAAGAATAAGTATTACTTTTGAATCTGATTACAGCAAACTGCTTGTTGAGAGAGTCAAAATAATAACTTGAGATTAAAATATGTGTTTTTCACAGTTTGGGCATGTATTTAAGAGAAAGTGAGCATGAAACGTGATTGATTTGTTCTAATATACATGATATTCTTAGAATATCTAATACTTCACTGATGTGGCCCAGGAATCTTGCATTGTTCAAGATGACATTATGATGAGACTTTTTTATTTTCGCATGACTGTTTTATAGGTTTCAAATTTTTGAAGTCCTTTTCTTTTTTATAAGCTAACCTGAACATTTATGTATTTTTTTAAGTTTACACTCAATTAATTACGGGCTTCTCTCATCTCTTTTTTCTGGTTATTCTACCTCACCCAACCCATCTCCATAAATAAGGGTGTTTTTTTTTAAAAAAAAAAAGTAATTTTCTGATTCTATTTATAAGGCATTTCTAACATATTTTATAGATATCAAGAAAAACCTTAAATTTCATTAACTCGACTTAAAAGTTAACAACTTTCTAACTTTACTTCTATTTAACTACACATACACTTTCCAAAAAAATAACAATTAATACGATAATCTTCACAAAATAATAATTTAAACAATAATAAATAAAAGGTAAAATTGTCTAGTTAATTGTTCCAATATAAACTACCACTGAATCTATAACTTTGATCATTACATTATTTCACAGTCTTAGGAGCGGAGCAATCGGATACGAATTCCAACGTCCTAAACTCGGGTGGAGGACATCAACTACTACTCCGATCGGCAAATCCAACAACAATTCCGGTGTCACCGCCTCTGCCGGGGAAGCCAACAGAACAAAAAACATGCACTGCTGGGATAGGTCTTTGCAGTCATTTTTGTGAGGACTCATGTTGTAATGCTACGTGTGCTTCAAAATGGCGAAAGCAAGGAGGCTATGGATATTGTATGGAGGTAGTGCCACCTTATAGGACTTGTCTTTGTTTTTATAACTGCTGAGGAAATATGTATCAAATATGAATTGATATGTTAAATAAAAGGGATCTGATTTTCTTTCGACTAAGCTCTATTGTCTTCTGGTTGGTTGGGGGTAAAAAAGAGTGTAAAAAGTCAATTAATATAATTATATACTCCCTCCGGTCCTTTTTATAAGAGCTTAGAATTTGAATTATCTTGATCTTTTTTATAAAAGCCCGCCAAAAGTTGTCTCAACATTTATAGAATTTTTTTTTCATTAATGCCCCTCATTAATCATATATATATATATATATTGCATTAATTAAAGGATTGATGACACTTATCTTTATTCTATTTCTCTCCCTTACTTGTCTCCTCATAAATAAAGGTTTACTTGAAGAAAAAGTTTATTTCAAGACATACTTATTATTTTTAATTAATTTTAACCAATTTCTTAAACCGTGTAATTAAATTATTGAGCTCTTATAAATAGGACCGGAGGGAATACTATTGTACAGTATGCATTCCTTCCTCTGTTTCTAATTATAGGATTTTTGCGGTAAGTTTGATTTGTTATTTTTTAATAAAAACCCGATTGAAGTTTTTGTCACTCTATCGTATTTTTTTATTTTTTATTTATAAAAGTGCACCTATTAATATAACACAATCTATTTTCCATTAAATGAGGACGATAAATTGATTTCTTGGTCAATGTCCTTATTAACTCCTACATTAATTAAATAATTACAAAATAATGGATGTATTGATAAATTTGTTACTTTTAACAAAAATGATTGAATAACCATTTTTGGGTATGGGGTCTCACGGGACAGGAGATACCTCTAGGTTCAAAGAGCGTTTAACACTCTGGTATTTTATGTCTAGTTTACCTAATTCTCGCATACTAATAAGGAAAGTTGGTTAACTCATTAAATATGTCATAAATTGATATATTTTTCTAATTTTACCCACATTTATGAACAGTATTCTCTACCATTTCTCTCATCTTTCTCTCTTTCCGTCACGAATTAATTCACTTTCCCTTACGTTTAATAGGGGCAAACTTTTAATACTATAATTAATTACTCTCTAAGGACTTATAATAAGGACCAATTTTTTTTTTCCAAACTAGACTTGTAAAAAGGACTAGTGCGGTATAGAGGAATTTATTGCAAATTGTTTGGCAACAAAGTTCTCACATTGGTTGTAAAATTTGAACTCACTAAGGTCCCATTTGGTTCGACGCAAATGGAGGGAACGAAAAGGAAAATCACAATTTTCCTTCTGATGGCCGTTTAGTTAGAAGAATCCGCCAGAAATTATTTTCCCTCCCACCCCATTTTCGTTCGTTTAAATGAGAATAAGTTTCCACAAAAAATGGTGGGAACCCATTTTCTGGTGCCCAGGAAATTTGGCAAAGGTTTGTTATGCCCTTGATATGTGACGATGAGAGTATATAACGGTGAGGGCTTTTGGAGGAGAGTGAGGAGTGTGGGAGCTTTGGAAAAGTGAGGGAGCTGAAGAATAGAGGCAAGAAGGGGACTACTCCGATGAAGAGTGTTAATTTTCCGGCGACAATAGGGCTTTCAAACATTTCCTGATGACGAACAGGCGAGTTCCTTCTTCTCCTTTGTTACAGGTGGAGGTGGTGTGCACTCTATTACTGGGAGAAATATTGATTGACTACAGCCTGACCATGAAATACCCATGTGGTGAACGTGATTATATCTGTGATATTGGATACAAGGGAAGCGATCTAAACTAGATGCAGTTGGTGAGTGCACAACGGTTGAGAGTGAAGTTAGATAACCATGAGCCACTTATCACATACATGTGATTAAAGTTGTTCATTCATTTATTTATAACCACAAGCGACTGGTGGGTATCTCATGGTTATTGCTCTGTTACTTTATCAAGAAACAGGGGCAAACAGAGTATTGATTTCTTATTAGCTCTACCCATTAATGCTCGAAACAGAGTATTGATTAGTCTTCACTGTGTTCACTTCCTTTTCAATCTCTCCCTACTCGCTCTTAACACGTGTGCATTAAATTTTAATACGAAACCCCGCTCACAACTCCCCATATCTTCTTCCTCACTGTGGTTTTATAATGACAAAGACATCTTCCCATAGAAACTAAATCCCCTTCTGCACCCAACTCTGCCTACAAGAATGGGGGATATATATAGCTATGATAATATTGATAATCATGATTTCCTCACGTCTTCAACCTCATCTTCACCTCAATATGAGATCTCACTTTTCCTGTGCCAGATTCTTCTCTGTTCATCCTCTTCCTTGTCAGCTTCATCATCGCTGCATGTGGCTGACACAGTGAAAAATGCCCGCACCATGAAGGCTAGACTCAGCAGTTCCCACGCCACACTGGAGAATGCTCATGCTTCTCACTGATAATCACTTTTCCAAGATGGGATCTTTGTCATCATTAATTCCTCCATTGGAGTAGGAGCTCCAAACGATGATTTTCTTTCCTCCTCGGGGACTTATACATTGGCCAATATGAAGGGTGGTTTTGTTGTAAACATGCCTTCATCTTCTTTTGGAGTAAGTGAGAATGAGTTTGATAAGTATGATTGTGAGAGTGAGGTAATGCTTTTGGTGTTAAAGATTAAAGCTTTGGTTTAAATGTCTTTCTTTCTTTATTTCTTTCTGGTTTTTCCGTCCGCTGGGTTGCTAAGATTAAAGCAAACCATTGGTGGTATATTTTGCATCCTGAAGATTAGGTGAGTTGCTTCTTCTCTATCTTTTTGGTAGTTCTCTTGTTGTTTGCTTTGAATGTGATGTGCCGAGTTCCCCGTGGTTACAATCGACTCCCATTAGTAAAAGTCATTCACTCTGATAACGACGTTGTTTAGACGCTTCTTAGTGACCATTTTCATTTTAAATTATCATAACCATGGGTTGCATATGGGTACTGAGTGGTTATGTGGAACAAATTTAACCTCAAAACGTAAAAGACAACAACATGTATACACCTAGTGCACGCCATGGGTATGTAGTGGGTACAAAGGACTGACACAGCACGTTATAAATACATACACCAATGCATGTTAACCAGCATGTGCCCACAACTTGCACATGGTGACATTATCTCATACAGAGTTAACCATTGATAATAATATGCACGTTGTTCTCATTCATTTGCTTCGAATGTTCCTAATCCTCTCAGTATGCCATTCCCTCCTCTCCTGTCGATTTATTCATCAGAGGAGTCGAAGTGGGTGAAGGTGGTAGTACGGATGGTGAGAATGAATAGAAAGGAGAAGAAAGTGAAGAAGAGAAGGCAGAGACAAACAAAAATTTTCCGGACATAAAAACATTTTTGTGGATTTTTATGAGAATGGAGAAAGGGGAAGAAAATAATGTTTTTAATATAGGGGCAAAATGGTCTTTTAGTCATTTTCCTATCTCATTTTCTTCCAACCAAACAAAAATTTTCTTATCAACTTATTTCTTTTCTAATACGAACCAAACGTGTCAGTGACAAAGTATTTTCCCTTCTTTTTTTTATATTTTCCTTTCCATTCCTACATCTTCTGTGAACCAAAAGAGCCCTAAGGTTCAAAACCAATTATGTACTACCACTCCGTGCCTAAATATAAGTT
The DNA here is from genome assembly GCA_963210345.1 of Inga oerstediana. Taxonomy (NCBI): domain Eukaryota; kingdom Viridiplantae; phylum Streptophyta; class Magnoliopsida; order Fabales; family Fabaceae; genus Inga; species Inga oerstediana. Next base: position 13,648,851 of record OY723410.1, on the reverse strand, counting down.
ATTTGTAAGAAAAAATTTGATTCAAAATATAAGTCACTTATAGAGTAATTAATGATACTTTCTCAATTTCACCCCTATTTAATTTCCATTGGCAAGAGAAACAAAAGAGAGATGTGAGAAAATCATTTGCAAATTAGAGAGAGACAAGAATTTTAATAAGAGAAAATTTTATCAATTTAATACATTTCTGGTTATACAAAAATGAGGTGTAAGTGAGTTATATTTAGGTACAAAATGGTAATCAGGTTAAACTTTGTTGGCAAAATGACTCATAAAAAAGAGATCTACATTAATTGTGTCTTAAATTCATTAAAGTCAATAAGTATGAACATTTATAGCATTTAATGACTGTATAGTCACTCGTCCTCACCTCACACCTGAACAATCAACACAGAGATGGCTCATATATTTCTCTCCTCTTGCTTTCTGCTTCTGATGGCTTCTCTCATCTTCACATCATCAGGTATATTATATTCTCATCATGTTCTTGTTCAGATCTCATAATAGTAAGATCTCAGCCGTTTATTTCATGTAACTATTTATTCAACATCATTCGTCCTCCCTTAAGAGACCTTCCTGGTTCATAATCTTACGTTGGCTGGCTCAACAACTTTTTTTTTTTGGGTGTTATTCCTATTGAAAAATGATCGTATGAAGTCAATTAAAGTATAAAATAAAATGAGTCACAAAATAATAGATGGAGACACAAGAATTTAATGTGGAAAAATCTCTCACTCAATATAAGTGAGAGCAAACGATTACGGCCCAAAGCTAAAAATTCCTCTATCTTAAAAAAGGAAATATAATGTTTAATGCTCTAATAGAATGCTCAATTATAGGATGACAACAACAAATTCACCCCTTCCACAAAAATCACCAAAGAATTATATTAATAAAATAGAAGAGCAAATAGAGCAATAAAATACGTATATCTTGGGTAAAGATACAATCTGTGTGTGCCAGAAATCACCAAACACAAAAACTGCAGTTATATAATGATAAAGTATACCAAAGTTCACACAAAATATGGAAAAGGTAGGAAGCTCCAATACAAGATCTCACCGTTTAGATTCAAGATCTATACGTCTCAAACACCTCCACCAACTTTTAGGGCAATTGGACTAGAAATTATTGTTTGATTATCAACTTAATGAAAGTAGCTCAGAAAAATCTGTAGCAGACGTGAACTGGACGTTCATGAAAATTTTTGGAGAAAATAGAAAACTCCAATGGATGATTTGACCATCCAGAATGAAGCTCTGTGTGTCTAGAACCTCCATAAAAACTTCAGATCAATCTGACAAGAAATGACATTCTGATCATAAGCTAGATCAAAACCACTCAGACTGAACAACTACTGAAAATATTTTTTCTCACAAGAGCTATATATAAACTTCCTTTTTCTTCCTCTTACACACAAACTTGCAACCTATTCTTCTGGGTTCTCTCTTTTATTTCTTTCCTTTCCTTTTCTTTTTTCTCTTTTCATAAAATAGGAAATACACAAAATAGGAAATATTTAAAATAGGAAATAAATAAAACTGAACAATTAGAACTTGGGCTTCACCATTTCCACTGCCTCGTTTCTTTTTTTTCACAGCTTGGACACCTTTATATTACTCCCTTCGATCCTATTTATAAGTAATTTTCTTTCTTATACATAAGCTTGGTCTTATATGGTATAAACAACAATTTCATTTTGTCTAAAAATTCAATGCAATTTATTCATATTTACCCGCATTCAATTGCATCTATCTCCCATATTTTCCCCCACTCATTCTCTCTCATCTTTTTTCCTACTCATTCTCTCTCTCTCTCTCTCTCATTCATCATCTTCATAAATAAGGGTATGTTTGGAAAAAAAATTATATCTCTTACACATTCGTTACTTTTAACCAATCTTAATTACCAGTTTATTTTGCATGATTTGGGTAGTTATCCTTATAAAAAGGCCTATGAGAGTATTAATTAATACTCTCTCCGCTCATTTTTATAAGGAACATTCTCTTTTATAGAGATGATTCTTAATATAAGGAACAAATCCTATTTGTCTAAAATTTTAACCTATTTTTTTTTATTTTTACCCTTATTAAATATATGTTACTTATTATCTCTTTGCAATAAATTTTTCTACTCATTATTATCTCTTATGAACTCTCTTTCTAAACAAGATTATAATTGAAACGGAAGGTACGTAAGTTATACATTTATTACTTTTAATTAACATTTTAAACTGCTGGTAGTTGTTCTATATAATTAGAGTGAGGGAGTATCTTGGATCAACTTAGAAAAATATTTTGAAAAACACACTTTCACTTTTGGAGACAAAATTTCTCTCATAAATTTATTTTATATAGCGTAAAAAAATTTTAAAATAAGTAAAACTAAACAAGGATAGCGAATTTAAGATAAAAGATTTAGGTGATCTGAAACATTTCCTTGATATAGATTAGCTCGGTCAGGTAAGGGAATTCTAATTACACAAGGAAAGTATGTGCTAAATCTCTTGTCTGATGCAGGGATGAGTGCTTGTAGACTACTCTCTTTGCCTATGCGGCATAACTTGAGGTTGAGAACCTTTGAAGAAGGTAAGAACAAACAAGAGGACCTATTGAGCAACCTAGAAAGGTATAGGCGTTTAGTAGGGAGACTTCTTTATTTAACATTAATGAGACTTGACATTGCTTTTCCAGTTCAGACCTTAAGCCAATTTATGCAATAGCCCACAAAGACACATATGGCAGTAGCTCACAATGTGATTGGGTATCTCAAACAAAGTGTGAGTTTTGGTATTATGTTGAGTGCTGAGAACAATTTAACTGTGGAATGTTATTGTGACTTAGATTGGGGCTTTTGTGCTACAACTAGAAGGTCAATTACTGGTTATTTGCTTAAGCTAGGTAACTCGCTTATCACGTGGAAATCAAAGAAGCAGAGTACAGTGTCTAAATCCTCTGCTGAGGTAGAATATCGCGCTTAGGATATGTAGTCTAGGAAATTGTATGGGTTGAAGGCCTGCCGACAGAATTAGGGGTATATACAGATGAGCCAGTTGAAGTATATTCCGATAGCAAAGCTGCAATTCATATCGCTTCTAACACCATCTCCCATAAACGTACGAAGCATATTGAGATAGTCTTCACTTTGTACGAGAGAAATTGCAAGCAGGTTTGATCAAGCTCAATCATGTTCGTTTGGCAAACTAGGAGGTTGATTTGTTAACAACAGCAGTGATCAAAGCCACTCAAACCCGATTATTGGGCAAGTTAGGAACTGTCAGTTTCCTCCGGCTCCCAACTTGAGAGGGAGTATGGGAGATATTGTTTGTTACAACTTGTAAATAAAATGCTTCTGTATAGTTGTAACTGCACTGTGATTATAGTATTGTGTGTATTATTGTAGAGTTAGGTTTTAGGTTAGTTGGGCTCTTAAATTCATCAAGGACATTAGGTGTTAGTTAAAGTCTGTATAAATATGAAGTAGGGCCTGGATATGAATGTTAACAGAATTCCATTATTTTTTTCTGATCAATAGAAAATATATTTTTGGGCCATTTATGTAATCTCACAGACTTGAATTATTAGGTATTAATCTTATCTATAAGTCCTTTTTAACTAATTCTCACACACCAAGGAGAGTTAGTTAACTCATTAACTATAGGTTAAATTTCCAATTTCGCCCTTATCTATGATTGGTTCCAAAAGTCAACATGAATAAATTCTTTTTATTTATTGCAATTAATAGGAATACAAAAGGTATAAAATGCATTTACTACCTTGAATTGGACTTATAAATGGGACCAAATTTTTTAGTCAAAAAGGACTTATAAATAGGACCAAAGTGGTACCTTCTCAAGTAATAAATTTTGCAATTTTTTTTATCACTTTTCTCATGTATTAATTGTCTTTGATTCATAAAAAAAATACATATAATTAATAGACGTATTAATTGTGTATTAAATTCGCAAAAGTCAACAAATATATACTCCAAAACTATGAGTGGCATTTCATTCACTCGTCATATGCTTTTTATAAGAGCCAAAAATTTGAATTACCTTGTTCCTTTTTTATAAGAGCTTGATAAGAGTTGTATGAACAATTAATGAGTTTTTTTTTTTCATTTTTACCCCTCATTAATTATATGTATTGCATTAATTAAAAGGTTGGTGATACTTATATTTACTTTATTTCTTTCTCTTAGTTGCCCCTCATAATAAGGGCATACTTGGAAAACAAAGTTTATTTCAGACATATTTATTATTTTTTAACTAACTTTAACCACTTTCTTAAATCGCATAATTCGATTATTGAGTTCTTATAAATAAGACCGGAAGAGTATATAGTCAGTCACCATCCCACCTCTCACCCCAACAATATCAACGCAGAGATGGCTCGCATATTTCTCTCCTATTGCTTCTTCCTACTTCTGGCTTCTCTCACCTTCAAATCTGGTATATTGTCATGTTCTTCTTGATATCTCAGATTCATATCTCAAACAATTTAAGCCATTTTATTATGTTAATGTTGCTCTATTCAATATTTTAATAGTTTAGTAACAAAGCTGTTGGTTGAGGTGGTAAGCGACTTCACCCTTGTACGGTGAAGAACACAAGTTTGAATCATGTGAAGCGAACTTGTTGGACACTTTAATTATGTATTTTAATTTTGCTAACCATAGGAATTCTCCTATTGGAGGCAATGATGAATCCCTATTTTATCATATTTTTCAATACTTTATTTTGGGGGTTTTATCATGTTATTTTGGTAAAAAATGCATTTATTATGACTAATTGGGATTAAAAGTGATTGCATGAATTAGTTGATAAAAAGGGTAAAAATATCATTATTTTCATGGTTTTCCAAATACATGGTATTACAATATTTTGAATTTCATTTCAGGGTATTTTGGTCAAGCAACGAATTTTGGAAATTTCAATTCAGTCCCCAAATTCCATAAATGACAGTTTAGTATCCAAAGATATTGTCAGTTTAATACCTGAATTTGAGAAATGACAATTTGGTCCACAATTCCGAAAATCACTTTTTGGCTCCTCTGGAATCATTTTAAGGGCTTCTATTCTATCATTTAGAGCAAGCCAACACATTTGCACATCACCTCCATCTCTTTCGGCTTCAACCACCTCCATATTCTTCACCTCCACCACCGATCATCACCATCTCGATCCATTCCAAAACCGATGGCTTCCATCATTATTCTTCTCCATTCTATCCTCTTTAGTGCTGCCATGTCCAAGCATTCTTCAAGCTTCGGTGAAGCTGTTCATGTGGTCATGAGCGGCTAACTCCTTTGTCCGATGGTGATGATGAAGCTAACTTGAGTCCTTGAGCAACTAGGGGAGTTCTTTGTATCTTAATTTCATCTTCTACTCTCTATATGTGCATATTATAATTCTAGGTTGCTAGAGCTTATAATTTGTTCACATATATGAGGATTATGATCGGTTGATGTAATCTGGATGATGATACTTGTGTTAGATTTGTACTTATGGATTGTGATTGGATTATAGCACTCTTTTGTTGTTCAATTGCTTTCCTATATTCTCTTGAAATCAATTATTTGCTAGGCTTCTAGAAATCAATCGGTAGTAGAGAGGATCTTTTATGAATTTATCATAAGCTAGGTACTTCAAGATATTCCTAATTGATCAATTGAGTCTATGTTTAGATTAAATTGATAAGTTAGGAATATTGATTAGTAAGAGTTCTTACTAGTCTTTGTGCTTAGTTAGGGAAGAACACAAAATTAAAATTAGACAAGAATATTGGTTAGTGGACTCAATCACCTAGGACATTCATCTCTTGCATTTACACCCACCCACTCACTTTATACATTGGAAATTCATAAACAAGTAGCTATTAGTTTAAGTAGATAGATGAACTTACATCTCATACTCGTTGATTAATTTGTTATTTACACTAGATTACTTAGGAACTATATATAGGCTCCACGTAGAGATCAACCTAGGTTAGTTGCCTTATAATGCATTTAGCTTAGTTTTATTTGATAGCCCAACGATATGACACTTTAGGCAATCCTATTCGGGGCACTGTCAGACACTAAATGTGGGCACATCTTCTAATAGGGATTTGAACCTTGGTTTGCCACGTTGCGAGGGACTATCCCCTTCCGCTAAACTCAACTCTTATTGGTTAATTATGTAAATTAATACATCTATATATAACTTTCATCATTACGTTTCATAGCTTTAGGAGCCGAGCAATCGGATACAAATTTCGCAGCCCCAAACTTGGGCGGACTTCAACTCCCATGGACAAATCAAACAATTCCGGCGGCATCACCTCCGCCGGAGGGTCCAACAAAAGCAAACACATGCACTACGGGGATAGGCATTTGCAGTGATCGATGTGGTGCTCAGAGATTCCGAGGAGGCCAAGGATTTTGTCAAGACATGGTGCCAACTTATAGGGGTTGTATTTGTGTGTATAGTTGCTGGGGCAATCTATCAAATATCAATTGATATATTAAATAACACTTCTCTAAATAAATTTCTTAATTATAAAATATGTGATATGATATTTTTAAAATATTTCTATATAAGATTAGATTATATGCCAGTTCATAAGTTAGACAAATCAATTTCTAAGGAAAAGTGATTAATATAAGAGATGAAATGGATAAATATTTTACATTTAAGATCAAAATCTACTATGATCTTGATACTTTTAGTTTGTGTGTTTTTTTTAATATTAAGTCTTACAATCATTTTGGTCCCATCATATTAATTTCTGTTTCATCATGTCCAAAAAATAAGTCATTTTTAGTTATCTCACCGTAAATAAGAAAGAGTGACTAACTCATTAAATTTGTTTTAAATTGAAAAAATAAATCTTCAATTTTACTCATATTAATGCAATTTTGAAGGGAAAAAATATGATAAGAAATATTTAAGCATCAATTACATTGACAGAATTGACCAATAAACATTAATTACTCTTTAAATCACCTATATTATATATGAACCCAAAAATCATTTCAAAAGACAAAAAAACTTATATTTTATACCTGAGGAAATATTAGTACTCTCTAACTAACCTAATTAAACATGAACATATATCGAAAAAACATTTAATAATCATTAAAATTATCAAATTTTTTTTTTTTGGATGCAAGGACTAGGATTAACTCCTAATATAAAACATGTAAACATTCGGCAGATAAACTACTTGTCTTCTAGCGAACATTCCTAAGCACATCCATTTGGCACTTTCGGTATCATTACCATATCCATCAAATCATGATGCCCTCATGAGCTTGGAAATTATCAAATGCTTTATAAAAGGGACGATAACACTTTTTTTCAGAAAAGAGCGCCTTATAATAAGAACAAGGGTGAGTAATATAATAATCCAAATAAGACAGACTGTAAGAGACACAGTTCATATCATAACATTAATTAATTCTTTATTATATAATCATAACTCTTTATTATTACTATCACACCCTTACAAGCCAATGATGAGCAGCCTTATCTTGTTTGATAATAATAATTTAATATAATTTACCAGCAATCATAGTCACACAAACAGTCACTACCAGAAGGAGCACCAACTTTACAGCAGGAACCCTCGGCTCTAGTATAAGGGTGTTTGGCAATACAAGCAGGTCTACAATCATCTGGGACACAAGTTCCAAGTTGTACCCCAAGGTCTCAACGCAACTCTTGCATTCATCAAACAAACATCTACAAATCTGTATACCAACACATGATCCTCTTCCTTTTGGATGAGCATCTTTGCACCTTCCAAAACAACCTGCATCACATACTCCCAAATCCTCGCGGCATTTTCCCCAACTCACCTTCACCATTATTACATTATTTCCTGTTTCATTCATCACAATTGATCACAATTAAATAATTAATTAATGCGTGAGAAATTAATTAATATTGGAGAGAAGTTGATGTATAACAGAGACAAGGAAGGGGAAGAAGATGAGAAGGAATCAAGGGGAAGAGGGAAGGACAGAAGAGGAAGGAAGAGCCCGGAGAGGAGAGATCAGAGAAGCAGAAGAGAAAAAACCAGAGAGAATGATAACTGAAATCTGATAATTCAATAATTCAAATCATGTACAAATGAAACCCTAAAACTATTTATACTAATAATAATAAAATCCTAATAATAATAACAATAATAAATAATTCTAATAAAAGTTTTAAATAATAAAATAAAAATAAATAAATTAACCTAATAATAATAAATATTAAACTGCTACGGTATTTGTTTCATCATGTTCTCCATCCCATATTCCATCCGAAGGAGTTATGAGAAATTGCTTGGTTTTGTTGTCTTATATATACTCCCTCCAATTCAATCACTTTTAGCTCTTGTTCGGAACTACTCTCTCTAGTCCTTAATATTGGACATATTTAAAGAGTTGATCTTAACGCTAAATATAAAATATAATTTTCATATTTGTCAATATTTTTCTAGCTAGTTTACCTCTATTGATGCTCTATAACAATATATCAAGGAGGAGAGGGAAGGAGGGAAATATGGAAGATGACTAGGGTGTTTTAGAAAATACATGTTACATTAACTAACTTAACTGACTTTCTTAATCTAATCAAATTAGATAAATATATCTTATATTAAGGATTAGAGGGAGTACTTATTATAAGCAAGTTCACGTAAATCAAAACAAAAGCCCCCCTCATGTGCTTACCTCATATACTATATATCACAATTGAAAAGTTACTTTTAAAGCTTTCAATTGCTATTCCAAGCAAGCCATGTATAAAACATTTTGATTACATGTCTATGTATTAATTATTATATATTTTAATCTTTCTCATATTTTTCTCCTTCACATTCTCTCCTATTTTCTTTTCTCATTCCTTCTCTCTCTCATCCTTTCCATAAATAAGAATGCATCTGTTGCCTTTGACCAATTTTAACCAATCTTTTAAATTACACAACTAGGTTCTTCGTATGTTTTGTAAAAGACTGAAGGGAGTAATCATAGAAGTCATATATCAAATTTTAAGTCGGGGCAATTTTGGAAAATGTGATTAATACTCAGTTTATTGGTGACTTGTAATATGGACAATCTATAGTGCCTTATTATGGGAGGGAATATAAAAGATGTTAGTTTACATTAAAACATATATAAAAAATAAGAGTGGAGCTAGGATTTAATCTTGAGAGTAAATCCCACCTTTCTTCACTAGTGCATAGAAAGCAAAATAATATCAGAATCTGAACTGTTCGATTGAGATATGGATGTGCAAATCCCTTGACCATTTAGATGAAATATAATTTAGACTATGCAAGATAGATAATTTCATCCACAATTAATATTTTTCTTTCTTTTCAATAGATCTTTGAGTGTTCGGAATAAGAAATGAAGATATATATAAGGAGTGAATAAATTATCTGAACAATTAACATGGGTTACACTAAATAATTAATTTGAGCAAATTTAAATAATGTGCACATCATTTGATAAAAAAAATGTTTGAATTTCTTGCATGTATTTTCTTTGTTTTAGTTTATCCTAATATCTTAACAATTAAAATTTGTCTAAAATCATTAACTTCATAGTAGATTATAAGAGAAATAGAATGTAAACATATGCACAAATTAATATTTACCCGTACCTGCGAACGCAATTCATAAGAGAAAGATAATAATGCAGGACACGAATGAGAGCTCGGCCATGTTTTTTTTTTTTTGGCCCGAGACGCTTCTTTTTTGCAAGGTGGGTTGTGATGTGAATGAAGCCCTTCTTTAATTTATATATTAATTTGATTTAATGACTTTATTGATTGTACTACCAGATGTTTTTCCTGTATGTACCACCAGATGTACGCTTCTTGTTTGTACTGCCAGATGTTTTTCTATTCTTATGGCTTTTGATTTAATTTCATTTAATGACTTTATTGATTCGATTTTAATACACTTCAATGAATGAGATTTTTTTACGGACCTTTTGTAATACTTAGCTAGATTTCGTAAAAAGCTCGATTTCATAAATTAAAGGGAATCCTAGAGTTGTTAATAAACCAGAACAACAGGAGAAATATATGACTCTAACCTAAATTTTAGAATTAATGAGAGGTGAGAACTTAAGTTAATCTCTTTCATTTTGAGTGAGGATCATACCATCCTTTATACTTTGATCCACACAATTATACCCCTATTTATAGGGTCTTACAATAATTAATTATCTCATTAAGATCTTAACCAACAAGAGTAAGAATTTTAACTAACTAATGATTTTATATCTCCCATAATAATATTCTTTTAAGCGTCTTTTGTTGAGGGACGTTGATTTAGCCCCTTTTAATCCGGAAAAAAAAATCAATTCCGTTGTAAATTTTAGCTTAATATAAAACTCAATTGACTAATTTGGAGAGATTAAAGAAACTAAATAAATTACTTTAAAGTATTTATATGTATCATTTTTCCCTCAAATAATTTTCCTGATTTATAAAATAATACTTCCTAGGTTCCTCCGATCCTTAATATAAAATATATTTGGGGAATTGATTTTGATCTTAATTAAGACATATTTTTCATACTTGTTAATCTTTTCCTAATTTTTCCTTGTTGATGCTCTCTTAACAATAATATAAGAGGAGAGAAAATAAGAAAATTAAAGACAATAATTAAGATATTATCTTTACTTTAATTAAATTATATACCGATCAAAAAAACTTTTTTTTTAAAAAAATAAAGATAAAAAATTAAATTTAGACCGTCTCTATAAGATCTAGATGGTTTAGAGATGTTGATGAATAAAAATATTTTGAAGTATTTATTTATAAGCATGTACGTACTTCATTTTATATTGGGAAAATTGCATTAGGTCCGGGGTAAGAGAAAATACAATGAAATGGTTTCTTAAAATCTTAAAATTACACTTAAGTCTCGTGGGATTTTTTTATAATAAATTCTAATTCCACTGACAAGTCCAGGAGCATCCATTGACAAGTCCATGGGCTTCCATTATTGACAAGTTGATGGGCATTTGACAATTGAAATTTATTGTCAAAAAATCCCACGGACTTAAATATAATTTTGAGATTTTAAGGGACCATTTTATTATATTTTCTCTTATTCAGGACCTAAATACAATGTTTCCTTTTATATTATAAGATACTTTTTATTGGAAGTTCTCATGTTAATTGATTGACCGAACAAGTCCTGATACAACTAGGCAAGGTCCTGCTGGTACGTCCAGATTGGTCCTAACATGCCCAGGGCACCAAGAAGGCAAGAATGAGGTTATTGGAAACTTAAAGGAGAGACTCGGATTGAAAACAAATGAAAGTAATCTACAAGCCAATTTAGCATAGCATGCTTAATTATTGTTGGATCAACAGTTTAATTAAGCACTCCCTCAGTCACTAATTATAAATTTCAAATAACTGATTTATGTTTATTAAGAAAATAGTTAAAATTAGTTAAGAGCAATAAATATATTTTTTTTTCTCCAACTAAATCCTTATTTATGAAGAGAATAAGTGAGCAAGATAATAAATACAGTAAAGGGATAAAACTAGGAACAAAACACTATAAATACTCTGACAAACCTAAAATAAAACTTATATTTTAGGACTGAGGGAGTAATTAATTACCATCAATCGTATTCACACATACAGCTATTGCCACCAGGAGCACCAACGGAGACGCAATAAGAACATAGGCTAAGTAATAAATTAAACCAAATAAGTAAAACTGTAAGAGACAAAGTTAATGTCATATACTAATAATTAATTAATTATTTTTTTATAATCACACTCTTATAAGCCAATGAGCAGCCTATTTTGTTTGATAATAGTAATTACCAGCAATCATAATCACACAAACAGCCACTACCAGAAGGAGCACCGACTTTATAGCAATAACCATCGACTGTGCGATTAGGGTGTTTGGCAGCACAATCAGATTTACACTGATTTGGGTCGCAAGTCCCAAGTTTTCCCAAGGTCTCAACGCAACTCTTGCATTCATAAAAAAAAAAAACAACTGCAAATCTGAGCTCCAACACATGAGCCTCTTCCTTTTGGATGAACCTCTTTGCACCTCCCAAAACAACCTGCATCACATGCTCCCAAATCCTCATAGCGTTTTCCCGCACTCACCTTGACCATTAATACATTATTTCCTGTTTCATTCATGACAATATTAAATAATTAATGCCTGTGAAATAATGGAGCCTCTGGTCTTTGGAATCAGTTTCAGTGTTAATCGCAACAATAAGCATCAAGAGCTAATCAATGCAGTGAGATTTATCCAATTCAAATTGAATTTCATATTTAATATTTTCAAATGATGATTTTTAAATAAAAAATCATTTTTTGAAAAATTGAAAGTTAAGATATTATCTTTATATATTATATTATGTACCCTTTAAAATATATTTTTTTTAAAAAAGTAAAATTTAAAAAAAAATCAATCTGATCCATCTAAATTCTAGCTGAGTTTAAAGTGATTATTAGCTTTTGGTGCTCATCGTTACAATGGGTACTAAAACTAGTTCCTTCCTCTTTTATATATAGGCGTGCATGAAATACTTTTGAGTTCGAGTGAAGTCCACATGGAGTTGTGTATATGAGAAATTGCTTGGTTTTGTTGTCTTATATTCCCTCCAATCCCTTTCATGAGAGGTCTTTCTAGTAAGGTTTTACTAGTTTCAATAAGAATAAAAAATACGTTTTTTTAAATATATATGTTCATACTTAATAAAGGTAGTAAAAGGAAAATTAATATGATGTTGGAGTTTTGTGTGGTTAATAAGGGTAAAATTGAAAATCACCGAATTTTATGACAGATTTAGCAACTTTAAGTTTTTAACTTTTTTTATAAGTGGGTGAGATAGAAACATATTATAATAAGGACCTATATGTGTATGAGAAAAATCATTTTACTGATACCTATACTTTTTTATTAATTTTTAATTTGGTACCTATGTATTTTTTCCTCTTAATTATATCCATTAATTTTGCTTTATTAGCACTGTTGAGCCATGTAACTTTTATTTGTTGACATCATTAGCCCATGTATAGAAGCTAATTATAATAGAGTAAAGTTAATAATTTAATTAATAGAAAAAGTGCAAACGTACCAAATTAAAAACTAAGGAAAAAGTATAGGTACATGCAATATGATTTTTTTAATATATAGTGTTAGAGTGGAATTGGATATATCTTGAGAGTGAATCTCTCGTTTCTTCTACCAGTGCATGGAAAGCAAAATAAGATCAGAATCTGAACTGTTCAACTATATATGCACGATCAGATCATTTCATCCACAATATTGTTACTTTCTTTTAAGTATATTTGGATTAAAAAAAAAGATATAAGCGGTATCTGAACAATTAAAATGGGTGACACAAAATAAATAATTTGAGCAAATTTTAATAGTAATATGCACATCATTTGAGAAAAAATGTCTGAATTTCTTGCATGTATTTTATTATATTTTTTTTTAGTTTATCCTAATATCTAAATTGTTAAAATATGTCTAAAACCAATAACATCATAGTAGATTATAAGAGAAATAGAATGTAAAAATATGCACAAATTAATATTTACCATTACCTGTGAACGAAATAAAAAAGAGAAAGAGAGTAATGCAGGATAGGGAGACAAAGGACAGCTTGGCCATGTTTACAGATACAAGCCCAGACGCTTCTTATTTAGCAAGGTGTTAATTTATACTACCAGACATTGTTCTATTTTTATGGCGTTTGATTTCATTTGATGACTTTCTTTATTTGATTTAAACGTGGTTTAACGAATGAGATTTTGTTACGTACCTTTTGTTGTAGTCAGCTAGATTTCATATATATTAAAGGAGGCTCTAGAATATTTTCTTTTAACAAACTTTTATTCAAAGTTGACTTAGCCCATTTTAATTTAATCCAAAAAATATTCAATCTCGTGTAAATTTTATTTTTGCTAAATATAAAACAAACCATATAAACAAAGCTACACTAAATCAAATTAAATTATGCAACATGCATTGTGAGGATGTTGGGAACCGGTTCGAGTGGTGCTGAGTTTGACCTGGACTGTTCAAATTTAAACGTAGACTGTCCATATTTGATGAGGTTTGGGTTCTCATCATTTTGATGAGCACCCAAACCGAATGCCGAGATGATGAATACAAATATTTTTGAAAATATTATATTCAAATTTCATAAGTGCGTACTTCCTTCATTTTATATTAAAGATATGTTTTTTTTTTTTTAAAAGTCTCTTGTTAAGTGCTGGTCCGGGCAACTTAAAACAAGATCTGGATAAGTCTTGATACAATGAGGCAAGTTCCTCGCACGTCCATGATTGGCCCTAACACATTCAGGACCAGGATGAGGTTATTGCTAAGTCAAAGGAGAGACTTGATCGGATTAAAACAAAATGAAAGTACTCTACAAGCCAATATTCATCATAGCAGGCTTAATTATTGTTTGATTAACAGCTTAATTAAGCAATTAATTACCAGCAGTCATATTCACACATACAGCTATTACCACCAGAAGCACCAACGGAAACACAATAACCAACAGCTTTACGGTTAGGGCGATTGGCAGCGCAATCTGATTTACACTGATTTGGGTCACAAGAACCAAGTTCCAATCCCTCACTGCAAGTCTTGCATCCATTAAACGAACACCTGCAAATCTGGAAATGTATCGGTGATGATGCCAAACACCCTAATCGTAAAGCTGTTGATTCTCTTGCTTTACCGTTGGTGCCCCTGCTGGTATAACTATATGTCTTGTGACTATGATTCCTGATAATTCATTCACTTAATCAAGCTGTTAATCAAACAATAAAGCCTGTCTATCTGCTGATGATATAATTTTCTTGCAGTGAGTAATTGTAATAATGAATTGCAATCAATTATATGATATGAAGTGTGTTTGTGTTTTACTTACCATTACTTACTACTTCCGGTCCTTAATATAATACTCAGTTAATTAGTTTGTAGATAAGGATGTTAAATAAATTATTTTAAAGTATGTATATTTATCGTTTTCTACAAACTAATTTGCATGACTTATAAAAGGATATATAATAATGAAACACATAAGTATTATATAACATGTGCTATAATTAAATAGTATATTTAGCTTCTATAATATCTCAATTTAGTCAATTGAATCTTGGATCAGGGATAGTATTTGGATTATTACTTATTCCCTCCTTAAATACAAGGGGGTATTATTGTCCAATCTCACAAAAACAAACTAGCTAATTACTAAAAAGCCCCACAGCATGCATGTCAAAATTTATGAGCTTGAAGCCCCTACCAATATAATGGAAGAGGGTAAAAATGTTATTCTTGATCCCATGATGAAATTATGACAAGATTCTTGGCAAAAGGCTAATGTATGCAACGGTAACAATTATCTTAATCAAATAACTCTAACTAATTTTCTTAATCAAATAGTTATTATATGATGTTGCAGTCAATAGAATGCCATAGTACCCTTGTGAAAAGCCTTGTTTTTTTTTTTTGACCGTCTTGTGAAAAGCCTTGTTACTTAGTGGCATAAGAGTTCTCCTGTAATAGTCGGAAGTCATAATCAGTTTGATCACGTTGTAACTTCATGCCATTAACGTTTAATTCTTTTTTTAAATAAAAATAATAATTTCATACACTTTTCGTTAACTACAGAAAACTATTGGCATGTAATTTTTTTTTTTTTGCCAGAAGCATGTACATATTATTCTCATGCATGCACGTATAAGTTTCCTATTATGCAAGAAGACTGTCCTTTTTTATAAGAAATTAATCACAACCTTCCATAAGTCAAGCTTAATCTCAATATAAATTAGTACCCCTCGTCTTTTAAGAATCACTTTAATGAATAAATCAAACTAAAAAGTAGATTATATATTGAGGACCAAAAATAGTATTAGTGAGACATATATTTAATTAATTAGGATGCTTTTTTTTTTTTTTTTGCTTATTAGGGATACTAGGTAAAAAAACACTTGGTACTCTTTCCTCTTCTAAATATATGAGGGATTTGCTTTGGTCCTAAATATAAGACTTCAATTCACTTTCCCTCTTAAATTTATAATTTTTTTTCTCAATCTATCCTTTTTTTAATTGAAAAAGTTTTAGGTGAGTTGTATCATAGGGCTCACTAGGACTATGTACGGCATGTCTTTGGGCCCAAAGAGTGCTTAGGTCTTTACATCAGTGTGATTTGAACACTATGAAAAACTAACTTTCAGGGACCACTTTCAGCGGCGACTATCAAAAGGCGCCACTGAAACTCATATTTTCAGCGGCGACAATTAAAGTTGCCGCTGAAAATCAATTTCAGTTTTTTATGGATTGTTTTTATCATGGACAAATATTATTTTTTTAATATATTTTTTCTTTAAATTTGATATTTAACATTTGAGGACACTAAATATGCTATTTATTATAAAGAAAAATAAGATAATTATATATTTGTATGTGTGTGACACTTTCAAACGTATAAGCAAACCTATCGGCTATTAAGTTCTTCAAGATTTAATATTCCCCACACTCCCATCAATATATCTTTATAGATTAATAACATGTAATGACACTTTTATCTAAAATAAATTATTTCATAAATGTATCAATTAATACATATGACCTATATTTGGTTTTCTTTTTTAATTACTTCATTTATATATAAACACACTTAATAAATTAAGTAAATATAAAAAATTAATACATTTTAATTAATAATAGGATATTAATTAAATTTTCATTTTGATTTATTCAAAAATAATTTTAAAGTATTATATTAGTACACACATGTTAATACACACACGTGTGTGTGTATATTCGTTACATATATTAATATATTATAAATAATATATAGATAATATTTAACAATATAAGTAATAGTTTGTGTTGTTTAATATATATATATATACATATTATACATATATATTATACATATATATTATTTTACAATAATAATCAACAGGTTCTTTCTTGCTCAGTGGTAAAGGCATGGCCACACAAAGAGGTGGTCTTGGGTTCAAACCTTGGAGGAACCATAAATGAGTTGAGTTTCACACAAATGTGGTGCAACGAAGTGGCAACACGTGGCATAGGGTGAGGTGGTGAGGGACAAGTCAACATGTGGGCCTTAGTGATGAAGTGGACGGCGGCTGGCCTGTGATGACATGGACGGCCGACGACGGGTGGCTTGCACATTCAGCGGCGACTTGGCACATTCAGCAGCGACATTGAAACTATACTTTCAGCGGCGGCACAAAAGTCACCTTTGTCGCCGCTAAAACTTTCAGCAATGGTTACAACAGCGGTGACAACCGAAAGTCATTTTTTTTGTTGTGGCGAACTTACTATCTTATGGTTATGTGCCAACCCCTTTACCAACTGGATTAAATAATTGAATAGCATCAAATTCATATAGATTATTGTCATCTAATAGGATGTTTTCTTACTCTAATTTAGGTTCAAGTTGGTAGTTCTATTTTATATGAGATAGAAACGAAATTGGGGCAAGGTTGGTTTAATTTCGACCAATTCTCTGTTGCTATAAGTCAGAAGTTTAATCTTCATTTTAAGAGTATAATATAATGAAAGATCGATCAAACCATATATTTATCCCGCTTTATCATTTTAATTATTAAATACAAAAATAGTAACGGCTGTAATTATCGACCTTCTTTTGAGTGGCAAGTACTGCACTGCAAGCAAGTAATATACTAATCAGATGAGTCTGAAAAGGTTTATCAAGCTTATGCTTAATTAAATGATATACTTGATTTAAATATATAATTATTTTGACCTGAAATTAAGGTAATTATTTGAGTACGTTACGTTAAGCAAGTGGGCCTTTTGCCAAGAATTTTCTCATAAATTCATCGTATGGGATCAAGAATAGCATTTTTATCATTCTTCCATTATAGTATTGGTTGGGGCGTTGGGCTCCAAGTCTCCTGAGTTATTCCCATAGTCTCCATTTGTAATTTCTCTCAATTCATCTCAATTTTTATTTTTTGACCATTGATTCATCTGAATATGTATATTAAAATAATAAATTTTGTAAAAGTGGCATAATGTATGAGGAACTCATTAAAAAGAATTAGAAATAAAAAAAATCTAACGATTGGAGAATATCATTACAGCACATCTTATCGCAAAAAGCTTATAAAAAGCCCTTTGTTCTCGTAAGAACTAAAAAAAGAATAGAAGTGTGTGTGTGTAAACAGCAGGGAGAAGGCGAAGGAAAACACCTCATCCGTATAAGTTCTAATTAAATATAAGTCTTAATACAGACTTTTAAGTATAATTAGCGCTCATTTTCAAAAGTAACCTTTCTAAATATAATTAAATACTTGCTTTTAGGCATCTGAAATTTAAAATATCATCACATTAAATCATATTATTAAAACCTGGACCGGACCGCCCGGGTTGACCTAGCAACCAATGACACGATCACTTGTCTGGTCCGGGCGCGTGGGAAAATTAGTGGAGCATTGACCCAGTGAGACTTGGTCTAACTCGAGGTAAATCAGCTGAATTAGGGGTGGACCCAAGTCACATTTTTATTGGAAAAAATTGCACAAAAAATGCATGAAACGCAGGAACTTCAACAAGAAAGAAATTTACTAAGAAAAAAGAAGAAAATGAGGGGAAGAAGAAAAGGAAAATAGAAAAAGAGATGACAAAATATATTGATAATATATAAAATTATTCTCCTCCAGTTCTTTTTATAAGATTCAAATTTTTAAATTGGTTTAGTACTTTTTCTATATTGATTATATATAAATATATTAGCATAATATATACTGTGTATATGTTGTTTGTAGGTACTTTTATGTATTTTATTTAAAATATATTTTTAATTATTACTGATCTGACCCTAAGTCTCAGTGCAAGTCTTGCATTCATTAAACAAACACCTGCAAATCCGAGCACCCACACATGAGCGTTGTCCATTTGGATGAGCCGCTTTGCACCTTGCAAAACAATCTGCATCACATGCTCCCAATTAATCCTCATGGCAATTTTCCCACTTACCATCATCACCAATACATTTCCTGTTTCATTATTATTCAACCACCATCTTGTTATTTCTTCAAATCAAACTTAATATATGTCAGTATATAATTAAGAATATTTTGTCAATATTTCAAATGAGTTTCAGCTTTGATATGTAACTTCTTGGATAAACTCCCTCCAGTCCTATATATATATACTCCTCTAGTCCTATTTATATGGTAAAGGAAGAAGAAAATTTTTCATCCTATTTATAAGGCACACGAGAGAAAATTTTTATATGAATGTATAATTTTATCCTTAATTTATTATTGTATTGAATTTTATGGAAGAATTAATGAAGTTTAATGTTTTTATTGGTCTGTATGAAACATACTGGAAGTGCCTTATAAATAGAACCCGAAGAGTATGCTATAAATAACTGAGTTTCTCCCTTTAATTGGTATTTAAGATATGATGTCTCCTAAAAGATTTATATGATGCTAAATATAAGACACTTTAAGAAAAGAAAGTTGCATTTAATTATTCTTTTTCACAAATATCCTTATTCATTGTAAAGATAGATTGCATATACAAAAGAGATTAGAGGTAAGTAACATACTAACATGTATTGATTTAAACTGCAGGGTAATTTTGGAAAGTAGTGATTAATTTTTTTTTAATCATTTCATGATAAAAAATGCTTTTAACTACTTTTCTTAATCCTTGTGAAGTATAGTTGAAAGTCTTTTATATTAAGAACTGGTGCGGCGGAGGGGGTATATATGTAGATCAAAAGGTTGGTAGTCAAAATTAGTTAAAGAAAATAAATGAGTAAGGAATGTTTTTTTTTTCCAAATATAACCTTATTTTTTGAGGGGCGGAGTATGTAGATCAAAGTGTTAGTAGTTAAAATTAGTTAAAGAAATAAATGAGTAAGTAATGTATTTTTCTTTTTTCAAACATACCCCTATTTTTTGAGAGAGTGAGCTAGTGAGAAAGAGAATGAGTAGGAAAAGAGATGGATGAAAAAAAAGAGAGTGAGTAAAGGAGATGAGAAAACATGTAATTAATTGAAAGTAGAAATGAAAAGAGAGTTAAATTTTAAGACAAGTACAAAGTGTAGCTAATTATATAAAAGGAGAGTCGTTTATCTTAATATCTTAATTAATACTCCCTCCGGTCCTAATTATAAGACAAAGTTGACTTTTTTGGAGAAATTAAGGAAGCCAATTAAATTACTTTAGAGTATTTTTATTTTTATTTTTTTCTACAAACTAATTAATTTGACTAATAAACTAATATATAATCTAAGGATACTAAAAATATAAACACTCTAAAGTAATTTAATTGACTTCCTTAATTTCTCCAAAAAAGTCAACTTTGTCTTATAATTAAGACCGGAGGAAGTAGTTAAATTTGTCTAGAATCATTAACCTTATATCAGATTATAAGAGAAATAGAATGTAAACATGTGCGGGGAAAAAAAAAATTACCAGTACCTGCGAATGCAATGAAAAAGAGAAAGAGAATGCAGGAGATGGAGGAGTGCTTGACCATGTCTACCAACAATCAGAACCTTCTTAGCAAGGAGGATTGCGATTTGCGATTGACGGTGGGTTCCACCATAATCCGATGTTGGGTGCTTTTAATAGTTGTGGCTTTTTTATTTCGATTTTTAAAGTTTATGGGAATTTTTGCAAAAACCAAAAAATGTATGGGGATTTTTCACATTGGTTGTAAGTTGATGGTTATTTTTTACACTTTAATCCAGAAGAAAATTATCATTATTCACTTCAATTAAAAATAATATCTAGCAAAACATATTCCTTTTTTTGCACAAAATTTGTAGTGTTATTTTTCAGATTTTATGTATTTTATGGGTACTATATATCTAGGGCCCGTTTGGTACGTTGGAATTAATTTTGATGGAAATAAAAATTGATATGGAAATGAGGTTTAAAAATGTATTTGATTTGACATGGAAATGAGACATATTTTTTATACAAAAATATCAAAATGCCCTTCCTAAAAACCCAATTTTCACCATCATCAGAACCCAGCAACCAAATCAAATCTAATGATCAACATAAAAATCAAATAGGAAAAACAAAAGGCAAAACAGATAATCAAATCACAACTATTGCTAAGGTTCTACTGCTAATGAATCAAACATTGTGAGCAACCAAATACCCATAATCAAATCACAACTCAGAATTGTGAGCAACCCAGACGAAATCGTGGCTAGGATCTGAGGAACCCAAACAATCTGGATCTACAGAGATGACGGTGAGGAGCACCGTGCGCAGCCACCGTCATCAAACGTGGTGCGGCGTTGGAGTCCGAGCAATGAAGGTCGACGAAGTGAGGGTCTGAAGAGGGAGGGAGAATTAAGAACCCAGCAATGATGGGTTTGTAGGAGGAGCCATCGCTGGTCGTTGGCGACTTCCTTTCTCCCAAACATTGTGGCATCATGGTTGCCATCAATCTTCAGCCTTCACCATTGTGGGTTGCCTTGGGTCGCCGCAGAAAGTAGAGCCACTGTTGTTACTTCCTCACCATCCTCGGAGATCTGTGAAGAGGATGAGATGCTGTCGTCGCCATGGGTTGTAGCAGGCCGCCGTCAATGATGATGGGGATGGAGCAGAAGTGCAATTGAAGAGATGAATAATGGGGAGGGTAAAATGAGAATTCCATTGAATTTGTTACAATTCCATGGGGTATATGATGGAAGCTTAATTCCATCAATTTGATGGAATTGGTTCTTTCATGGAGGCCAATTCCATCATTAGATGTTTGTACCAAACACACTTTAGCATGGAAATGAATTCCATTTCAATTTTCACCCACCTCAATTCAAGCGTACCAAATAGGCCCCTAGTTTTATATCAATATATTATACACAGATCATGTATGAAATTTATTATGAGACAATCCAAGCTCTCGTGGGTTGTATGTACGAAACGGAATAACAAATTGTACCGATTATATATGATTTGCAAATAATTTAATCTTGTGTTTGGCAATTTGCTTAGTGACAAAGATGCCCTAATATGAGAGTGGTGATTTCTATTTCGTAGGATTGATTTATTCCCATTTTAAATAAAAAAAACAAAAAAATCAATCCCACGCAAATTTACTTGTTACTAAATAGGGTTAATATAACTTTTGGTCCCTAAAGTTTGATCCAATTTTGGTTTTGGTCCCTCAAGTTTGAAATCGGTGGTTTTAGTCTCTGAAGTTTCACCCAATTTTGGTTTTAGTCCCTCAAGTTTGAAATTGGTGGTTTTGGTCCCTGAAGTTTCATCCGATTTTGGTTTTGGTCCCTCAAGTTTGAAAATGACTTGGTTTTTTTTCCGGGTCGGGTCGGGTTTCAAAAACAGGTCACCAAGTCCTTTTCAAACTTGAGGGACCAAAACCAAAATCGAATGAAACTTCAGGGATCAAAACCATCGATTTCAAACTTGAGGGACTAAAACCAAAATTGGGTGAAACTTCAGGGACCTAAACCACTTATTTCAAACTTGAGAGATTAAAACCAAAATTGGCTCAAACTTCAGGTACCAAAAGTTATATTAACCCTACTAAATACAAAGTAGACATGCACAGGATTCCAGGCTGCACCATCACGTGCACAGTACCACACTATATCATATTGGGCATCATGCATTGTGGAGATGTTGATGATTAAGAAAAAAAAATATTGTGAAATATCATGTTGAGATTTCATAGTACTTCATTTTATATTATAAAATATTTTTTGGAAAATCTAATGTTAACAATATGTCAATGCTTACGAGTAATTGCCACACTACAGATTAAAAAAATAGAGAATTAGTGACGGAATTTCATTCAATCGCTAATCCGTCACTAAAATTAGTGACGGAATTTAGTGACGCAATTCTTTCATCACTAATTAACGATGGAATAACATTGCGTCGCTAAATTTCGTCACTAATTTATATCTAATTTTGTCATAAAAAATTGGCAACGGAATTTAGTGATGGACAAATTCCCTCATTAATTTCTATCAAAAATATTTTGCGATGGAAGTAGCAACTAAAATTTTCTGTCACTAATTTTCATCGCTAATCCATCCCTAATTTTTGTCACTAAATGTTTTGTGACGGAATTAGCGATGAAATTTTTCCATCACTAATTTCTGTCACAAACTAATTTGTCACGAGAAAAATTCTGTTACTAATTTTCAAATTATTTGATTTCATTATATAACACTATTAGATTTTATAATAATTATATTTTTTGTAATTAGAAGTTTTTTATAATTATATAATAATGAAATAAATTGGTTAAAAATATCTTTTATTTTGATAATATAATTTTAAAATGTGAATTGAATTGATATCACTTCCAATAAAAAGATAATTTGATTTAGTCATAACTCATAATATAAAATAATTAATTTTTTTATAATCTCTCCAAATTATTTGATTCCGTTGCTAATCTGGTTCCATCACTAATTTCCGTCACTAAACTGATTAGTGACAGAATTTCCATCACTAATTTGATATTTTTTTTTTCATATTTCCATCTTTTTATTTAAAATGCTAAGAGTAGAGAGACCTGACAATATGTTTTTCTATAATAATTAACAAACATATATAACAAATTACCAGAAGTCGTGTGATTCATAAATTAAGATGTAGCAAACCAATCATGAATCAATAGTTTGATTTTAGCCACTTAATTAAACCAAAATTGCAGCCATAAAAACAAGGGAAAATATATCACTTTGACGTCCCAAAAAAATTCAAATTCTAGCTTGATTTTAAGAAAAGTATTGGTTGATATTTTGTTTTAGTTTTCTTTCTCAAATTAAGATTATTTTTCTTAAAAACAAGATAGAATTTGAATTTTTCTAAATGAATCATTAGCCAACTATGATTAAAATGATATAAGTTACTTCGTTTTCATTGGATAGAGTTCAGACAACGTGGTGTTTCTGGAATATGTAAGTATTTCTCTGGGTGGAGAGGGGATGATGTGGCACTTATGGAGAGTGATGAGGTGGCATATAGAGAGTGCCATGTGGAAAAATTAGTCAACTTTAATGGTCAAAATGAACCTTTTAAATGGTGGAGGAAATATTGCACTACTTTTTGAACTTCCGGGCCGAAATTATCTCCTAAAAAATACAGACATCACCCAGTGCTTATTGGTAGAAACTTTCAGGGTATTTTTACCTCTTAAGCCTTTTATTTTTATCAAATATAAAAAAAAACCGTATAGACTACAAATATTATATTCAGATTTCATAAGTACACACTTCAATCACTTTATATTATAGGATTAATAACATTATTCGTCTTTATAATTTAATTAAATTTTGGTTTTGGTTCTTGTTTCAAATTGTTAGTTTTAATCTCTATAGTTTCATAAAAATTTAATTTGAATTTAACGATTGGTCCCTATACTTTTTAACGAGTTTTGATCCTTAAGTCCCTATACTTAAACTCACAGTCCTTATAAAACTGTATGTATCAAAACCAAAATTCAATCAAACTGTAGACAATGGTATTAATCTTGTACTATAAGGTACTCTTCTTTTTTTTGAAAAATCTCATGTTAAGTGCCGGTCCGGGCAACTTCCAACAAGATCCGGACGAATCCTGATACGGTTAGATTAGGTCCTGGTACATCAAGTCATGTCCAGCACCAGGACGAGGTTATGCCAAGTTGAAGGAGAAACTCGGATTGAAAACAAATGAAGGTACTCTACAAGCCAATTCATCAGCATATATAACAGGCTTATTGTTTGGAAACTCATTGTCTCATTTTATATTAAAGAAACTTTTTTCTTTTATGAAAAGTCCCATGTTAAGTTTTTTTTTGTTTTTAATGAAAAGTTTCATTTTAAGTGCTGGTCCCGGTAGCGTAAAACAAGATCCGGATAAGTCCTAATATAACTAGGCATGGTCCTCGCATGTCTAGAATTTGCCTTGACACATTCAGGGCCAGGATGAGGTTATTGCTAAGTTAAAGGAGAGACTCAATCGGATTAAAAACAAATGAAAGTACTCTACAAGCCAATTCATCAGCATATATAGGAGGCTTGTTGTTTGATTATTAGCTTAATTAAGTACTATTTCTAATGTTAAATATAAGACCCAGTTGACTTTTTGGATGCGATCAAGGAAATTAATTAAATTACTTTAAAATATTTATATTTATTGTTTTTTCTCTAAATTAATTTATCTAACTTATAAACTTATATGTAATTTAATTATACACAGCATATGATATAACTACGTAACTTATTTAGCTTTCTTAACCTTTCCAAAAAATGTCTACTAGGTCTTATATTTAGAACCGGAGGGAGTAATTTATTACCAGCAATCATATTCACACACACAGCTGTATATTACCACCAGGAGCGCCAATGGAAACACGAATAACCAACAGCTTTGCGATCAGGGTGATTGGCAGCACAATCAGATTTACACTGATTTGGGTCACAAGAACCAAGTCCCAATCCCTCACTGCAAACGTCCATTAAACAAACAACTGCAAATCTGAGGACCAACACATGAGCCTTGTCAATTTGGATGAGCTGCTTTGCATCTTGCAAAACAATCTGCATCACACACTCCCAAATCCTCATGGCAATCTTCCCCCCCCACCATCACCACTAATACATTTCCTGTAAATGCATATGTTAAATAGTTAATGGGTGAGAAATAGGAACCTAGTTTGGATGCTTATTGCAATGATGAGCACCATGGTGTTCATAGTTATATTAAGATTAGCATGCATGCATTGTTCAAATACAATTGCAATGGCCCACTGATTGAACCATATTTTTATATGAATTTTTCATTATTAATTTGGGATTTTAATGTATTTTCTAGGACATTATTGCATTATTAAGCATTAATTTTGGTTAGGAACAATTATTTTGAATTAATGGGAATTAGGGGCAAAATGGTCAAAATTCATTAATTATTATTATTATTTATATATTGTCCCTTAAACTTTTGTTATTACCTTGTGCTTAATATTGCATTTCAGGTGTTTTGGAAGAAAATTGTAGGTTTTGGAGGTCAAATTAATATTTTGAAGATTGGGAAAATCACATAAAAGGGCCCTATATTTTGGGAAAATTACAAAAATCATGAAGAAAAGGATAGGGTAGAATTACAGATAAATACCCAAACGTTTCATAAATTTTAGTCCTGCTCACAAGTATTTCAAAATATTGCACTTTGATCCTTCCTTCAGAACTTTTCAAGTTGCAAATTTTGACCAGGACATATGTTACTGTTCCCTTTCTTCATCAACAAAGAAAACAGAACCGATTGGAGATGGAGCAACACAGACCAGGGATTGGTTACGGTTTGGGCTTCTGGAGTTGGGAGCAAAGGAAGTCAGGCCCAATATTCTGAATTGAACAGGAGCCCCGAGCTGAAAGACGGAGATCCGAGAGCGAGCTGAGAGTGATATAATAAAAGAGGGGGAACAGCGCCGCAAGAGGATTCATTGGATATCATCGCAGACCTTCGCATCTTCAGTCCCCTCACCCTCTTCCTTCTCTCTCTCTCCGGCGACTCATCCACCATCACAGGCCGCCGGCGAGCTTCATCCACCACAGCCGCGGGAGAAGCACAGAGGAGGAGCTGGGGAAGATCTTGAAACAGAGCTGAGGGACGGAAAGCTGAGCTGGGAGAGGAGAGTCAGAACGGAACCAGAGTAGCTTCGTTTCCATTCTCTTCAGCACCGCCACACTTCACCTTCACCTCCCTTCTCCATTTCGTTCATCACCGTCAGCCACCATCATCTTCGGTTCCCTTTCATCTTCAACCACCGTAAGCTTTTGTTTTCTGATCTGGGAAGAGGAGCAGAGTCGAGAGATATAGAGGACAAGCTCCTATCATCATCGGCACCAGTCCTCTGTTGTTCTCTGTTTTCACTATCACTCTGTTATCCTTCACCGACTCACTTCCGGCGAGTTTCACCTCCTATGCCCTTCATTATTCCATTCTGAAGCCTCCTCTGTTTCCAGCATCATCACAGCCGTGGCTCCCTCTGTCCAAACCGTGGAACTATCTGATTTTATGGAAATTGCAGCCACTGAATTTAATTGGTTTAGTGCTAATTTGGTCAATTTAATTTGTGAATTTATGGCTGGATGTTTAAATCAGAGGGTGATTATCTTTCTTGATTCCATGGCTGTGAGTAGCTGATTTTGTTGACTCTTGGTGGTAGAGGAAGTTGCTTGAGCTCAATGGACTACATAGGGGAGTTTTCTATTATTCCATTAGTCTAGAATTATATATTTAAATTGCCTAGTTTTAAGAATTATTGTATATGATTCTGGAACTGAGATCGATGTTAATTGTCTCTATTGGTTTGATATTTGTGATTGAATTGGATTTTTATAGCTTGTGAGATTTTTATATATATGCATTTCCTTATTTATTCAAAGATATTATGCTTTCTACGTGTTATTGTTAGATTGTATAAATGAATTGGATCAGTTGAGTGTCGTGTTATCGCATTCATATTAAGAGGAAACAAGTTATAGTTATCCATTTTAATTGCATTCTAAGTGGTTCCTAATAGTGCCTTAAGAGATAGTTACTAGCTGCGTTCGCAGGAGTAACTATTAATTAAGAACACTAGACCCGAGCCATCGTTTGGGGTTTTATTTTTAAGACTTAGAGAAAATTAACTCCCATAATTTTTTTGAGTAAGGATTGTCATTTCTTCATTACTAAGGGCATTCTTTATTCATATTTTCCACTTCATACCATTCCATTCACTCATTTTCCATTTTTATAAAAAGACCAAAAACAATAGTTTAGCATTTAATTAATTTGCATCTTTCTTTTAATTATTAATTTCAAAAATCACTTCCCCATTTCCTCTTGTTTTAATTGCATTTGCATGATAATTAGTTTACTTAGGTAGTTCAATAAAAGCTCCTCAAGTGAGACGACCCGAGTGTTGCATTGTATTGCAATTCTTGGATAAAAAATATTTTGCATTTGACTCCAAGGTGTAAAGACACGGCCAAATCACGCAGATTTAAAATTTTTAAATAATGATTTTTAAATAAAAAAAATTATTTTTTAATAAAAAATGATAGTTGAGGGATTATACTTATTTTAGATTTTGTACACGTTAAAATATTTTTTAAAAAAGAAAATAAAAGTGAAAAAAATTAATTCTGTGTGGAATAATTGGGCCTCATCTTCCATTTGTACTCCCCTCCGGACCTAGTGATTTCTTTTTCAAAAATAATCTTTCCAAATATAATTAATGTTGGATTATTTAAAAATCAAGGGATGTGTTCTTATAAATTTAGAGATTTATATGAAGAGTTATGTAAGAAGTTATGATACTAAGAGTCACTAAGGTTATGTCTGTTTAGTTCCTAAAGACATGAGTGGTAATCATTACTTGGTGAAATGTTGTGTTATGCTTAATTAGAAGAAAACTCTACATAATATAAAGTTGTAACTTTCCATGGAAAGGTAAGAATAAATAACCATTGGTTATGTTGGTTCATGAATGAACATATGATGAGGTTCATTAATCTAACATATAGTTATGATTTTTAATTGAAAATGTATTGCTTCAAGAGTTATCACTTCATATTCTATAAATACCTTGCACCATCACTTCATTAAGAACGCAATACAAGTCACAACATCAGAAATCAAACAACAATAAGAGATCAAACTCGTTGCTTTTGTCCTTGAATGCACATAAAGATAAAGTCAAGTTAAGACTTTATAAAAGCCATTGTTGCCTTGGCTTAAGTGTTGGAAGTGCAATCCATACTCAAGGGTTTTTATTGTATCCTGTAAGAAATTCGTCCCGCAATCCGAATTGCACCCTATTTGATACAAAAAGGTGAGGGCGAATTAAGTCTAAAGGAAAGTGATGTCCACGCTTTGAAGACATTGTGCAATACTTTCTTCTTCATTTCTTATTCTTATACTCCTCAAAGATCCAGCCCCTCCTAGAATCTTTAGACTTAATTCTGTGAATGCAAATGATATTTTAAAGAAGTATACAAAAAGAAAACTTTGTGAAGTTTTAATAAAGATTTTGATATTGATCCGCAAGCTACGTGGCCTGCTTCTTGGATGGCTTCTCCGATCTCGCTCTAAGTTAATATATAGCAATTCTCAAGTTGTTGCTATATGGCTAAATTTGAAGATGGCAACGTTTGTTTGGAAAAAAACGAAGGATTTGGATATGGCTTTAGCTACTGCGAAGTGCAATTCATGGACCACTTTTATCATTGTCACCTTTTGTCAACAGGATTTCCCTTGAAATAAGAGAGCAAAATGGATGGTGTGATCCAGAAACTATGCAAATGAGTCATCTCAAATTCATTTGGTCTTAGAATAAAGGAGAGATATAAGGATTTATATATTTACCTTTTTTTTTATTGAATATAGTTTATAGAATCATGAGGTTTATTCATGATCGGTTTGATACAATTTTTTGTTTAAATTATATGGTTTATTGTCTGTGGAATCATGATTAGAAAGCGGTGAAAAGCATGATAGATTTTTAATTTAATAAATGGATAATTATCATGAAAAATTGTACCGTTAATTAGATGGGTTGATAATTATCATGTTATGTTCTAATTTTAATTAGGATGATTGATGGAAAATGTGCTATAAATAAATGCATGGATTGAACACAGTTTGAATAATTTCAAACAAATCAACATGTGTGTGGATAAATTTATTATTGTCTCATCAATCATAGATAAACTTCCTCTGTCATGGTAAGACTTGAAAAAGGGTCTTAATTAAACATATATAAGAAGTAAATTTCTCTTGAGTAATTGGGGGATTATCTCCTTTAGAAGAGGAGCATGGCATAATATTCATGATGCAAAAGGCACCGATAATACTCATGAGAAGGTATATGTAGTGGAGGAAGGGCAATTTCATAGGACCTCAAGGAAATAAAGGAAGGATAGAATTATAAATTCTATTTACATGTGTGACTATGGTAATTTTAATAATAGAAAATGAGTCATGAGTTGTTGTTGACATGCTTATAATTTTGATCATTGTCGTGGTTCTTTATTGTTTGACTCTAGTATGAAGTTGGTAACAATATATATTCATTGTGATTGTCAATTTATTTTTACAAGGGCTTATAGCCAAATTTATAATAGAAAGTTGCGATATATTAGCCTAAAATATAGATTTGTGAAAGATTTGATTTTGAATGAAGTAATTTCCATTAGTTATATAAGTCCAAATTAAATCTTGCAGATCTTTTGACGAAAGATCTAACAAGGGATTTGGCGTCAAAAACATCAAAAGGGATCAGATTGAAGCTCTATAAACTTTGATCACTAATGGTAGAACCCAACGTACTCACACATGACCATCATATCATGCCTTGAGTTCAATAGTGAAAGTACGCTATCAGAGTGACTACAAGTACTTGACTTTTTAATACATCCTAAGTTGGAAAGTACTTGGTAACTATGAGATTGAAAGGGGGGCCGGGGCAGGTTGAGCCCTAATTTGCCTCTTAATAGAACTATGAACATATATCCGCTAGATTATTTATCATGGTGATGCTCTTGATCGAGTCTACCTATATGAGAATGAAGTGAAGTTACTTCTAAGAGTCTAAGGGCTTGATCTGAAAAGTTCTCATGAAAAGGATACAGACACAAGGCCATGAGTAAATGTGTCATTTAGAGTAGCATACAATGGCCTAAGATCCCATGTGTAATTCATGCACACTTGTTCGTATGGGATAATTGGTTTAAAGCTGAGTCTATCATATTATTTCATATGGGTGAAACCATATCTTACTTAGGTATATGTTCAAATCCTCAAAATACCTTTACTGACAATATGAGATTTCCAAAATGATAAGAGTTTGTGATTATTTTAAAATGGAGGGGGATTGTTGGAAAATTTTAATATGAAATGATGCATTTTTTGTAAAGTCATGTTCTTATAAATTAAAGAATTTATATGAAGAGTTGTGCAAGAAGTTATAACACTAAAGGTCTGTTTGGTCGGAGGGGAGGGGATGAAAACTGAGACTCTCCCCTTGTTTAGTGTGAAAAATTGGAGGGGAGGGGCCTCAAAAGAGGGACGCCAAATCCCTCCCATCCCCTCATTTTTGTTTCTTATAAATTGGGGGGGTTTGGAGGGAAGCAAAAAATTGGGACTATTTTGCCCCCATGGCTTTTTCATATTCCCATTTATACCCCTATGTGGAAAAAAAAACACACTTTCGTCATCCAGATCTTTTTTAATTCTTTATTTTCCCCCCTCCCTTCTCACTTTCCTAGCTATACCTGCTACAAAAAAAAAACAACAACAACAACAACAACACCATTTTTCATAAAATGTTGTGTCACAGTTCATGTGAATTGAGATTCATGTGATTGATGATTCTCTCAGTTGTTAAGGTTTCGTGTGTCTCTATTCAACTTTCCAATACTAAATGTTGCTTTGTCATATACTTCTACTCTTTCTTTTTATTTATATACTTTATTGAGAGGAAATTATTGCATTTGGTTCAACATGTGGAGTGATCTTAATTGTGGGTGGTTCTATTTTGGAGGATTTTGTCTTTCATTGTGTCTGACAAACTAATTTAAATTATTTATATAAGTAAAAAAATGCAAGCTAATATATAAGGGTAAAATGATAAATTAGTCATTATCTCTCATTCCCTCCCCTCTTGAACCAAACAAAGGATAGTTAAAAAACCTTCCCCTTTCTCCCCTTCCAACCAAACCAAATAAGGTAACCCTCTATCCTTCCCTTCCATCCCCTCCCTTTGAACCAAATAGGCCCTAAGAGTCACCAAGGTTATGTCTCTTTAGTTCCTAAAGAAGTGTGGTAATCATCACTTAGTGAAAGGTTGTGTTGTGTTTATAAGAAAACTTTACATAAAATAAAGGTGTAACTCTTCATAGAAAGGTATTGGTTACGTTGGTTCATGAATGAACATATGTGGTTTATGAATCTAATATATGGTTATGACTTTTAATGGAAGAGGTATTACTTTAAAAGGCATCGCTTCATGGTCTATAAATACTCTGCACCATCACTTTATTTAGGACACAACACAAATCACATCATAAATCAAACAACAACAAGAGATCAAATTCATTGCCTTTGTCCTTGAGTGCACACCAAGATAAAGTCAAGTTATTATTTTGTAAAAGCCATTGTTGCCTTGGCTTCAGTGTTAGGAGTGCAATATATACTCAAGGATCTTTATTGTATCCTGCAAGAAATTTGTCCATTAATCCAAATCGCTCTCTATTAGATAAAAATAGGTGGAGGTGAATTAAACCTAAAAACAAGTGATGTCCATGCCTTGAAAATATTGTGCATTACTTTCTTCTTCATCTCTTATTCTTATACTCCTTAGAGATAGCCCCTCCAACAATTAATATACTTGCTTCTTTTAGTATCTCCTTATTTTAAGTGTCTTTTACTATTGACTTACATACAGGGAGAATTACTATATGCAATCCCACAAAAGCAAATATTAAATCGCTAAAGAAATCCCTTGAGTTGTCGATATGACATAATTCTGTTGTCATTTTCTGCATATGACCTTATCATTACATATTGATTGCAACCCCCTTCGTAACTATATCCAAACTATACGATTAAAAAGAAATAGAGACCAATAATAAACAAAACCATTTTAAAATCCCATATTCATGATAGGGTTTTCACAAATACATTTCAAAATTTAATTAATCTGGTCTCATATTCAAATTTTGAATACAATTAATATGCGAAGATAAATCACATTCATTACAAATATCAGAGCACAAAACATAATCATTCCGGCAACTCCTGGGTTAATTCCTTTACATAGGCTTCATAGGGCACAATCGCCATTTACAATTTCTCAAATGGGGATTACACAAATTCTCATTTCAAATACATATCCAAATACACATCCCATCCTATCCAACCATATATACATCAAATTCTATATATAATCCCAACTATTGAATCGATAACCAACTACCAAAATGACAACCCGAAGGAGTCCTTGTCGCCCTTGGGTGCTTGCTCCATCCTCGATCTACCTTCCCTGTCTAAAATGTTGGTAAGGGAGGGTGAGATTTGAGAGAATCTCAGTAGGAAACAAATACCAATATGCATGTAAAATAAATGTCTAATGCATGACATGCTTGCAATACATAACTCATGCTCACATAATGACATATCTGCGTGCTCAATGTTTCAACAATATACTCATGGTCATAGCATAAATAGAAATAGAGCTACAATCATTCATATATGTTCCACATAATCATGCAAAGCAATACATGCATCAATATACTAACACAAATATCAAATATATGCAAAAGAGGTAAGTTTCCTACCTTTGTTCTTTCCACGTATGCTCCAGTATCGGCTACTCACGATCAGGGCGAATGTCAAACCCTATAACCAAAGCAAGGACATAGGGTCAATCTTGATTCCAAATCCTTACTTTCATATCACTTAAAGTTAGTTACCATTCACAACCTTTAGGTGGCTATAATAAGCTCAATGAAAGCCTAAAAGATTGGGAAATACTAGGTTGAAAATCACCTTTCAAAATCACAAAATACTAGAAATGGGGGTTGGCTGCAGCCAAAACATGCACAGAAGGTTTTTTGCTACAGCCAAGAATTTCTGGCTGCGGCCAAAACGCATAGAGAAACTTTTACGCTGCAGCCAAGGTAACTTCAAAAATTTATAATTAATTCCAGAAAAATCAAAACGAGGTGATCCCAAAGCCTATTGAAAGCTCTTTAAGTCCTTTTCATAGGAAAAATATGAGCCATTATCAGAAATTACCACACAATTCTAGAATTACACAAAATCCAACACTGCTCTAGGATTAAATCCAGTTTCGACATCAAACTTTGGATAGTCATAACTTCCAGCTCACAAAACAAAATGACACAAATTATATATCCATTTTGAAGCTTGAAATGCGAAATTTGAGACTAGAAAGTTTCATAATTTTTTGACATCATTTTCACATTTAAAACGTCAATACAAACGGACTGCCCAAAACAGACTTTCAATGGACAACATTTCCAGTTTTGCAACCAATGTGTCCAATCCAATCCAAACCAATTCCAATGACTAAATACCATAACGTGACACCATTTTCAATATAAAACACAACCCAATTCATCCAATCCAAAATCTCAAGAAAATCAGGGATAAATTCGAAATTCACAAAGCTCATCCACAAATCACAAAACTTAGATCAAAAGGCCTCAAATACTCACATCTTCCTCTTTCCCAAACCAATTCCTTGATTCTTCATCTTTCCACTTTTCCTCAAGCTATCAAACACCTCTAATCAAGAATCTAAAACCATAGAGATGAAGCTCTCATCACTATGAACAACATTATAGAAGGGTGTTTAAGCAATAGAGAACATCTACTAAGCTAAAAACTCACCTAAAGCTTTCTCTTTCTTCCTCTTGAGCTAGACGTCCAAGGAGATGAAGGAGAGAGATGAGAGATGATGATAAAGATGAGGCAAGTCAGTTTTTTGGTGCCCAAAACCGACCTAAAGAGAGGGAAGAATTTTGACCATTTGACCCAATCCATGGCTCATATTGTGCCAAGTGTCAAGATCTTGTTCAATCTTCATGAGCTCACTTAGGCACACACACATGGGATTCCACCCCTCATAATCTCATAACAATCAATCTCAACTATTGATCTTTGAGTTACCAATGAGCTTCCTTTTCGGTAACCGATCAATTGGTCGGTAATTTTACCGTTTTGCCCCTGATTATGGCAATTCTCACTGAATCACCACCAAACACTTCATATCTTTCCTTTTCACCACAATATGCACCCTCCCTCTATTTTAAGTCAATTTAGAGGTTAATCCATAATTGAACTTAAATATACGGTTTCAGCACTGCTCACAACACATACGAATCACATTCGAGTGCCAAATCACATCATACTCTCCAAAAGGGTTTATCTATCAATAACCACATCCACTTTTGGAGTCATTAACCCTTAATTGGCAAAATTACAAGTTTGTCATTACATTTATCTTCATTTTCGGATTTCTGGCAGATTTTTTGCCCAAACTTTAAAAAATCATAACTAAATTTATAGATATCGAATTGGAGAAATTCCAAAGGCTATAAAACCCTTATTAAGTCTAGTTTCAAGGAAAAATATATTATTTAGTCAATTGGAAGCACAAAATTCCCAGAATTAAATTCTTTGGATGCTGTTT
Source organism: Inga oerstediana (assembly GCA_963210345.1). NCBI lineage: Eukaryota > Viridiplantae > Streptophyta > Magnoliopsida > Fabales > Fabaceae > Inga > Inga oerstediana. The sequence continues at coordinate 13,613,599 of OY723410.1, read as the reverse complement.
CAGAAAATCAACAGTTTTTCTGGGCTAAATTCAAAAATTCATAACTCTTTGTATATAGCTCTATTTGATTCATATAACCTATCAAATTAAACTTTAGGATGTATACTTTCATCATTTAAAATTTCATAATTTTTTCTCATCATTTAGTCTTCCAAAACCACATGATAAACTCACTGCCCCATAGGCAATTTCATTGGAAGCATTGTTCACCTTTCAAATTCCAATATTTAATTTCTATGGCCATAAATATTCACCATTTTATTGAATATATCAAATAATTACAATATATTCTAGGTAAATAAAATTTAAGGTGTTACATTTAACCACAAAGAAGTAATAATAATCCGAATAAAAAGTAAGAAACACAACATTTCATATCATGTAAATGATTATTTCAATTCTTTATTACAAGCACCCTCTAGCTACAAGCCAATAATCATTATTACAATTACTCTCTATCTGTAGACAATGATTATTAGCAGATAGACTTATTGTTTGATTATTAACTAACTACCAGCAATCAAAGTCACACATACAGTTACCACCCGCTTCACCAAAGAAAACGCAATAACCTTCAGCTTTGCGATTAGGGTGTTTGGCAGAACAAGCAGATTTACACCGATCTAACACACAAGTCCCAAGGTTTCCCAAGGCCTCAGTGCAACTCTTGCATTGATTAAACAAACACCTGCAAATCGGAGCACCCACACATGAGCCTCGTCCATTTGGATGAGCCGCTTTGCACCTTGCAAAGCAATCTGCATCACATGCTCCCAAATCCTCATGGCACTTTTCCCCACTTACCATCATCACCAATACATTTCCTGTTTCATTATTATTCAACCACCATCTTGTTATTTCTTCAAATCAGACTTAATATGTCAGTATATAATTAAGAATATTTTGTCAATATTTAAAATGAATTTGAGCTTCCATATGTAACTTCTTGGATAAACTCCCTGTGTTGATTTTAATTGGAGGCTAATTTTGGAAAGTAGTGATTGTTATTTTATTTGTTTTATCATTTGATGGTACAAAATGCTTTTAACTAACTTTCTTAATTCTTGTGAAGTACAGTTGAAAGTCTTTTATATTAAGAACTGGTGCGCGGGGGGTGGGGGTGTATGAGAAAGGAAATTTTTTTTCACATAGACCCTTATTTTTTGAGAGAGTGAGCTAGTGAGAAAGAGAATGAGTAGGAAAAGATATGAAAAAAAAAAGAGTGAATAAAAGAGATGCGAAAACATGTACTTAATTGGACGTAGAAATGAAAAAAGAGTTAATTAAATTTTCAAATAAGTACAAAGTGTGGCTAATTATATAAAAGAAGAGTACAGTTTATCTTAATATCTTAATTAATAGTTAAATTTGTCTAGAATCATTAACCTTATAGCAGATTATAAGAGAAATAGAATGTAAACATATGCAAAAAAATATTTACCACTTACCTGTGAAAGCAATAAAAAAGAGAAAGAGAATGCAGGAGATAGAGGAGAGCTTGGCCATGTTTACCAACAATCAGAAACTTTTTTGGGTTGCGATTTGATGAATGATGATGCCATGCCTTGCCTTAATTTATAGCAGCAGATGTTGTTTCTTTTTTTTATGGCTTTTGATTTCATTCCTTAATTTATACTAGCAGATGTTGTTTTTTTTATGGCTTTTGATTTCATGCCTTAATTTATACTAGCAAATGTTGTTTTTTTTTATGGCTTTTGATTTCATTCTTCATTTATACTAGCAGATGGTTTTTTTTAATTGCTTTGGATTTCATGCCTTAATTTATACTAGAAGATGTTGTTTCTTTCTTTCTTTTTTTTTTAATAATGGCTTTAGATTTCGTTCTTAATTTATACTAGCAGATGTTGTTTTTTTTATGGCTTTTGATTTCATTCTTCATTTATACTAGCAGATGTTTTTTATTTATTGCTTTCGATTTCATGCCTTAATTTATTCTAGAAGATGTTGTTTCTTTGTTTTTTTTTTTAATAATGGCTTTAGATTTCATTCTTAATTTATACTAGTAGATGTTGTTTTTTTTTTATGGCTTTTGATTTCATGCCTTAATTTATACTTGCAGATGTTGTTTTTTTTTCTATGGCTTTTGATTTCATTCTTAATTTATACTATCAGAAGTTGTTTCTTTTTTTATGGCTTTTGATTTCATGCCTTAATTTATACTATCAGATGTTGTTTCTTTTTTTATGGCTTTTGATTTCATGCCTTAATTTATACTATCAGATGTTGTTTCTTTTTTTATGGCTTTTGATTTCATTCTTCATTTATACTAGCAGATTTTGTTTTTATTGTTATCGATTTCATGCCTTAATTTATACTAGAAGATGTTGTTTCTTTCTTTTTTCTTTTTTAATAATGGCTTTGGATTTCATTCTTAATTTATACTAGTAGATGTTGTTTCTTTTTTTATTGCTTTCGATTTCATGCCTTAATTTATACTAGCAGATGTTGTTTCTTTTGTTTTTTTTTATGGCTTTTGATTTCATGCCTTAATTTATACTAGCAGATGTTGTTTTTTTTTTTATGGCTTTTGATTTCATTCTTAATTTATACTATCAGATGTTGTTTCTTTTTTTATGGCTTTTGATTTCATTCTTCATTTATACTAGCAGATTTTTTTTTTTTTGTTATCGATTTCATGCCTTAATTTGTACTATCAAATGTTGTTTCTTTTTTTATGGCTTTTGATTTCATTCTTCATTTATGCACAGCACCACACTATATCATATCAAGCATCATGCGTTGTGGAGATGTTGATGATTAAGAAAAATAATGAAGATTATGAAATATCATGTCGAGGTTTCATAGTACTTCATTTTATATTTTAAGACATTTTTTAACAAAATCTAATGTTAACAATATGTCATCAGTGCTTAAGAGTAATTACCATCTTCTTATTTAAAATGCTAAGAGTAGAGAGACCCCACAATATGTTTTTCTATAATAATTAACAAACATATATAACAAATTACCAGAAGTCGTGTGATTCATAAATTAAGATGAAGCAAACCAAACATATATTCTATTCGCATGCTGCTCACTCAATATAAAACTTTTAATAATTAATTATTTACATTGTTTCATAAAGGTCTTATAATGATTTTCCTTGAATACAACTATGAGCAGGAGACGACAACAAAAACACGATAGCCTTGAGCAGAACGATTAGGCTGCCTAGCAACACAATGAGGTTGGCACTGTGTTTAAAGGCAGCAGCCTCCGACTCCCAAACCGCACCTCTCTCTTTGCATATCTAATATTTGGAGAAATATGATGTCCTATGTATCAAAAAGGAAAAAAAAGAAATATGATGTCCCAAACAATGGAATTAATTAATTATAAAAAAGTCTTAATAATTAGTAGGTATTGTCATTTCTTACATTAAAATTTGTTATTATATACTTTCTAAATGTTGTTTAGACTTTTTTTCCCCCAATAATTAAGTCATTTTCTTACAATCTTATATTAATTTTTTTATATTTATTTCATCCAATGTTAAATCAGTTTTTCGGAACTATCCAATCAGATACTAACATAGGACTGCGTGTCAACTCAGATATGCAACAAGGAGTCAAATTGGACTGGTTACAGTTTTCAGTTTTTTGTGGCAATCAAACCAAGTCACGTTGACATGATTGTACTTTTTTAGACAGTTAAATTCGTTAGCTAAGGAAAGATATTGGCATGTCAACATGTGTCAGGTTGTCAGCTTCCTAAAAAGTCTCACCACCATTTATTTGCATGTAGTTTATAAAAAGGTTAAGGAGTTAAAATGCTCAGAAGCTTTTATGAATGAACGTTAGATACCAAAGTTTTTAAAGGCATAATTTTATCTTAGAAGTTTTAAAAAGTATAGCAGTTTCACCACTCCGTTAAACACCCAAACAGTCCTTGTTTGTTGACCTATTTATGCTTAGATGGCATTTAGTCATGGCATACACCTCACTATTTATTTTTCCAACTCAGATTAAAAAAATTGTGATCCTCCTGAACTTTGTGACCCTGAACTCGGCCTTTCCCCTCTCGTGTGTTTCGTCTTTCCAGCCGTACTCCACTTTTTATGTGTTTATTGGGGTTAACGGTAAAAATTATTTTTACAACGTAATTCACAGAAATAAAATTTTATCTTGAGTGAACATGCTTCTCATTTAAACGCTAACTCAAAGAGATCTCTTATTCTCTTGCCATCTCCACAGTCACCCACAATCTCGTCTCTGTCGTCATTAACTTTGACTGGGTTCATCTCTGCCACCACTCTCAATCACTATGGAACCCCCTCCGCTGTCGGGATTTGAAGCGCCGTCACCAGAGCTCTGTGAAAATCAGAAGGAAAGATTGTAGATGCAGGAGCATTCACAATGAAAATCGGAATTTTGTAAAAAAGGTAAGGTCTTTGAATGTTAATATAGGAGATGATGATCTGAGGAGATTGGAGAATCCAAATCGGAACCCCTTAGCTTATTGTGGAATTGATCCACACCTACCGTTGACGATGAAAAACTCAAATCTAAGCATGGGGACGACGCTAGAATCTAGTCAATAGGGATTGAAGGAAGAGGAAGAGTAAAGCTGCTGGTGTGTGATGAAGATGGAGGGAGACAAGAAGAGTGAGGTTCTAGTCATGGAGCTAATCTTGGATGATGCTCACCATGAGCCACAAGCAAAAGTGATTTTTTATTTAATTTTCAAAACCCAATTTTTTTCTTTGGCCCCTTGCTCTCGATTTCGGTTCCTTGTTTTGAGTGTATTTTTTGTTGACTGGTCATTTATTTCTGGGTTTTAAGTAATCAAAAGCATATTTTGAAACCTTCAATCAAGCCACAGAAATGAAAGTGCCTGCTGTGATGCGTCGAAGGTGTGTTTAGAAACTTTCAGTTTGCTTGCCCTGTTCTGAGTTGTGATGCGTCGATCCATTGGTTGGTGCTGCAGAAGATTAAAGTGTGTCGATTTTTGGCTTCAATTTTGATATTATGTTTCTTTGATTTGGGTGGTTTCTGGTGAGGCGTTTCTGGTTCTCGGCCGTGAGATCTTTCTGTTGTTTTTTGTGTGAGGATGACGAAGATGATGTGGCATAATATGTGGCAAAATTTCTTATATGCCAGTGCCAATTCAACATATATTGGGTCTATAGATGTTGACCATTTGGGTCTTTAACAAAGAGGCAAAATTGCCTCACCCTTCGAAACTTTTGGGGTAAAGTTGTCTTTTGAAATTTTCATGTGTCTAATACCTATTTGTGAAAACTTCTGAAGCATGTTATGTAATATCCAAAATTTAGTAACATGTTAAATTTTCTTAAAAGAAAATTTAAATGGTATTAGAGATTAATTTTAGGAATTAAAGGCCTATTTTTCTGAAAAATTTGAGGAATTATAATTAGATATCATAATTTGACTTGGGAATTTTTGAGAAATTATTTTTAAGACTCTATGAAGTTAATTGAAGAAGAGAATCCTTCAAAATTATTAAGGATTGATTTATAAATTAGATAATAAGTTAAATTATAGAACCTACGAAATTTAAGGAATATTAAATTAGATAAAGTGGAAAAATTATAACCTAATGTATGTAATTGATAGGATAAAAATATATCTATAGGTATATATATAAACACACCGACATAAGACACATAGACAGATATATGGCATTCTCTTGGACAAACACACACTTGGACACGTGGAGGCTTCTTCAACACGCGCGCGCACTCCCCCCAAATATGGACAGCACATACACATTCATCATCCATTGAGTCAATAAATAAAGCACTCTTCTTCACGCTCTCATTTCACCACGTTGGCCAAAGAACAGAAAGCAAGAGAAATAGAATTGAGAAAGAGAGAGAGAGAAAGAGAGGGAGACGTGAGTGTGAGAGGTAAATAGGAGGAAGTTAATATTGGAGAAGAGGAAGAAGGAAGCTCCAAACTTCACATATCAGAGTATCTACCGAAAATTGCAGAAGCTTAAACGGAAGCTATATACGGAGTTTTTGATTGGGTCTTTTTATATAGAAAGTTTAGGATGTGTAGTAGATGATAGAATCAAGAAGAGTATAATTTGGAGTGAAAATGAATAAGTTCTTGATTTTTAAACTCAGACTGTCAAAACTGACTTTTTTGGAAGTCTGTTAGCTTTATGTTGAGTTTTAACCTGACAAATCTTATCCAATGACTATGAAACTTTACATGGAAATAGTAGACATCCATAGGTTTAAAATGAATCCAAGAATGTGTCAATTGGATACCTAAAGAGAAAGTTATGATTTTTGAAAGTTAAATTAGAAACAGGGGAAATTCTAGACGTCCAGGTTCTGGTAGTTGGTTGTGTTATCTTTTTGAATAATGCAATCTTGTCCAATGGCCATGAAACTTTCCAGAATAAAAGCATACATGCCAAGCTTTAATTTGAAATTGCATTGTGTAGAATTGAACTATGCAGAAATTGCTGAAACTGTGATAAATAACCAGCAGAATATGATTAAAAGGAAGTAGTAATGCAAGTAATAACCATTTACTTGTTAACTTTAATTCATAGGAATCAGTAATAGCCCAAGCCAAATTCAAATTATTGGGTAGACAGAGGAATTGAGAAAGGAGTCAGGTAGTAACTTTTTCTTGCATATACTCTGTGATTATTATATATTTGAGTATGTCATTCTCTGTAACATGAGCATAGTGTCTTGGACATACATATTAGCTTAGTTGTGGTCTGGGACCCAATGGAGGCGCAGAGTTCAGTCAAAATTGCAAACAGTCATTTGGCCTTGGACAGTGTACACATAGCATTCTATCATGCACAACAGTCTACCATCTTCATGACATGGTGTATTGCATACTTATTTTCACATTTTATATGTCTAAAAAGCATGTTACTACTGAGATTCATTTGAATCTCACCATTTTTCAACATTTAAAAATATTCCAGAAGAAGGTAGCGGCTCTAAGGGCAAAATCGTAATTACTGGCGATTGAGGGTCCGGTTCAAGCTGGAGTGTAGTTGGTTATCTTTAGTTGTAAATTTTATTTCTTTTGAACTTTGTATATATTTTTTCAAACCCTATAAGGATTTCCTATAATATAAACAAGAACTTATTATCAGTATATTTCCGTTATTTCTGTATACCCTCTGAACTATGCATTTATTACTCTGCGAATATCAAAATGTTAAGGGGTTTGACATTTTAGCTTCTTAACCCTTTATAAAAAGCATCATATCATAACTCATAGGGAAAATTTCATTACACCCCTTCTATAGTAAATTATTCTCAAATAGCCCTAAAATTTTCTAAAACTTCACAGCACCCCCTAAGGCTAAACTAAAAATAAAGTTTATGGGTGAAAAGACAATTATGCCTTTACTTTATAAGTCAAATATGATTATTTATAAGACACATGTGAGAATTTACAAGTCAAATATGCTTATTTACAAGACAAACAAGTAAAATTACAAGACTATTTTGGCCATATACAAGACAATGAGCATTTTTACATGATATTTATAAGACACACTTGGGAATTTACAAGTCAGATATGCCTATTTTAAGACACAAGTGGGAATTTACAAGATTGTCTCGACCATGTATCAGACAAGGGCATAAATGTCTTTTCAACTAAAAAACTTAATTTCAGTTTAGCCCTTGGGTGCAGTGAAGTTTTAGGAAGTTTTTGTGGCTGTTTCAGAATAATTTGCTATGAAGGGGGTGCAATGAAATTTTTCCTAACTCATACGGCATATAAACCACTCTTTCTTGTAAGAACTGAGATTTGATGTAATTTTTTCTTGAAAGTAATCACTTAGGAGTATTGAGTATCTGAAAATTTTTCAAAAAGCAATTTTGCTCCGAAAGTTTTAAAAAAATTAGCAAATTCACCTTAATCATTAAAAAGTAACCTTGATCATTAAAAAAGTATCGTTGACTATTAACATTTTAATGGCTAGTGTAATATCCCAATCTGTGATTAAGGGCTAATGACTTTGATAATTATTGTAATTAGTGTAATTAAACACTTTTAGAGAATATGATGTAAGTTTGATAAAAAATGTTCATTGGTGATATGAGATCAAGGGTTGAGATCTTTTGACTATGGGTCAGAATCCCATGCTTTGCATCTATGTGAGCTCATGTAAGAGTGTGTAGGATGGCGACATATGGCATTGTGTGAGCTATTGGATGAGGCATAAGAGATAAAACACCACTTTTCCTCATTCTCTCTCTCCCCTATGCGGTTTGTGTGTATGGGAAGGGAAGAGAAAGACATTTTATCATCATCTTCCTCCTCATCTCACCATCTCTCATTGATTTGACCGTGTCTTTGCGCCTCGGGGTCAAATACAAAATTTTAAATCCAAGAATTGCAGTATAGTACAAAACTCAGGTCGTCTCACTTGAAGAGTCTTTTATTTTGACTCCCTAGGTATAACTAAGCACTAAGAAAAATTGATTAAAAAGGGTTTTAGAAATATAAATATTTTTTAAAATTAAATACATTAACAAACACACCAAAGTAAAAGAGAAAATGTGATTTAATTAAATAAACAAACATGCCACTCAATTAAATCATAATAATCCCACAAACACAAATTAATCACACAAATTTAATTCACACCATTATACAAACAATTATCATGTTTAACACAAATATATATATATATATATATAAATAGGAAACAAAACTGAATCAAACCAGAAAAATAAACTCCCCTATCACGTGCATATAGTTAAGGAGCCAGCATGCATATTGATGATGTCAGCGTGAATATATGATGATGTCAGCGTGAATATATCCAATGAAAACAACATGTATTGATGATGAAAAGCATTTCACATTCTCAGATCCTCAAACTCGTGGCTCCAGGTGGTATTGACGGTGTAACTGAGCTTTCAGCTGCTTCTGTTTCTGCAACTCAGACTGGTGGTTGATGATGAAGAGCTCGCCGGAGTTGATGAAGAGAGTAGTGACGGTTCTGAAACAGAGGAACTCCCGGTGATGGTGTTGCAACTCTGATGGTAAAGAGTAGCCGACTCACTGTGTTTCCTTCTCTCGGCCACTCTCAAGCTTGTGGCACAACCTGTTCTTACCTCTCCAATGTTCGACAGTGGTGGGAGAGATGAGGGGTCACCGAAAAATGGGGGCCGGATGTTTCACAGACTTCACCGAAAAATTGGAAACCACAAGGAGTCACAGAAAAACCGATGAAGAATGATGTTGCGGTATTTGTATGATGAAGGGACGATGGTAGGAAGAAAATAAGACACGACGGAGGAGAAAATGGGTCATAGGAAATTGAAACTCGCCGGAAGTGGGGGCCGGAAACTGGGGTGTCACTGGAAAATGCAAAACTTGCTGAACTATCATAGAGAGGAGATGAGGGTGCTGCACTTGTAGTTTTCGATGGCTTTTGGTGGAGAAAATAGAGAAGACCGAAGGTGATGGTGGTTGGGATGAAAATGAAGAGAAGGTGACGGTGGTGTTAATAACAGAGGAAGGAGAAAGGAAAAAAATGATGAAGGCGGAGAAACGGAGAAGAGGAAAATGCCGAGGCTTGTAAAGGTGAATGGTGGTGATAAAGGGAAGAGGTTGGTGGTGAGAGTTGTGACCTCGTTCTTACTTCAACTCCCCATTCTGTAGTACCTCGGCAAAAGAAAATGGAAGAGGAAAAACTAAAGAAGGAAAAGCTGCAGGTTTTCTGGATGCCTTCATGGTGGTGAAGATGGGGGTATATATAGTGAGATTGCCAACATCCATTTCCCTTCACCAACCATAGCCATTACTGATTATTAGGTGCAGTCATCGTTGATTGCAATCTGAAAGCAAGCTGCCAATTGTTTGCCAGAAAGAAAAAAAATGTGTTCGCTGTGTTTAACACAAATCTTTCCGTAATGTACGCGCATGTAATTTCTACATATTCTAGAAGCTCACATGACAAAACCCCTCAGATTTTGCTTTTCTGTCGTTTAAATGTTTGAATGTTGAATTTGTGTCTTGGGTCTTGTTCTGTAATTTTCCCCAGTAAATTTTCTTCCTGAAAAAGCTTATGGGTACTTTTCTATAATTTTCTCTGGCCCTTTTCTATATTAATTCGGCCTCCAAAAATCACCAATTGTGTCCCAAAGCACCTGCAATGCAAAATTAAGCATAAGGTAGTATTAAAAGTTCAAGAGATCATATGTATAAATATTTAATAATTATGGTCATTTTATCCTTTAATTACAATTAATCCAATACAAATGCCTCTAATTAATATGAGTGCTTAATCATGCGATAATGCCCTGGAAAATATATTAAGAATCCCTATTTAATTAAGAGAAAATATATAAAATTACGGTTAAATCAATTCCCCCACACTTAGACCTTTGTACTCCTGAACAAAGGAAATTGAGTACAAGACTTCAAATCCAAATTATTGACACATTAAAAGGTGAGCAATTTCATAATTAGAAAGCAATAGATCAATTAATCATATCCTTCAAGCCAACATTAGTTATAGTCAATTGATGCTAAGAAATTAGTCAACTACACAAAATATTAGATGAAGCACAAGAGACTCTCAGGGTATTATTGTTTCACTTATCTCACCTCATTGGGATAATTTCACTCTAGCTCACTCAATGAACAACTTACTATAGGCTTGTAACAACTCTAACATCTCCACTACTAATAGCAATTAATGTAATGAATCAAGAGGACTTCAAAGGGTTGTAATGATGGATAAAGGCTGAATGGAATGAAGAAAATAAATAGTTGATATGCAAGTCAAAATTACTGAACAAGTTCATAGTAACCAATTAACTTTACAAACTATATATTGCCAATTCTTTTCTTAATTCACGAACAAATGCCTCTTATTCACCTTCTTCTCTCTTTTTTTTTAACTACTTTTTTTTATGGCATTTCAAAATGTTCAACTGTATATTGGCAATTTACTTTGATTTCAGAATACCATGAATACTATGAATAAATGACTTCCATACAACATAGGAATGGCTCAAAATGGGTAACAAAAAGGTGATAAATAAGGGTTTGTGTTTTGGTGAATGGGTTTAAAATGAATGCCTCTTTCATTTTCATCACATTAATGCAAATGCCGTTTTGAAGAAGAGTTAAAACAAGTTCTAGAAGATGAAAAATAAGTGAACATGCACACATGGAAAGAATTTAAGGTTCAAATAATTTTCCAACAAGGTTTTTGTCTAATGCTTCTTCTAACATAATTAATTATATAGGAAACTAACCACAAAACATCTGCTTAACTTCTAGTTCTAACCTTACAAACACAATTAATCAAAACATTGTAATCAATTATAATCATGCTCAAATATTAAACACACTAATGATACAAAAACTTTTTTTTTAACTATATAAATTTTTTTTATTTTTTATTTCAAAACAAGGAGTAAACAAGAATCCAATTGTGGGTTCATTTCTTTTCCCATTCGCTTGAAAGCAAAATATGGTTTTAAAAAGTTGTCAAAAACTAGATCTCATGAAAGCGGGAAAAAAAATCTTGCAAATTACATGTTCAAAATGGCAAATGCGACCCTTTACCTTTTAGATCATGCTTCAAAGCATGTCATTCTTGAAAAAGTTTTAAAAAAATTTTCTAGTTTAAGACATTTTCACATTTAAAATCAACCATTGGGATTCAAAATGTATTTCCCTCCCCCACACTTAATCAACACATTGTCCTCAATGTGCAAAGCAAGTTGAAATTCAAGGAACAATGGTAATTAAGTGCACACACAAAGAAAGAACAAAAGGAAAAAACCAAAGGATACACAAATTTTTTTTTTACTACACTACTTTTATTGGAATGCCCTTCCCCCACACTTATCTCAAGCAATCAATAAAGCATACATAATAACTGATGAAAAATCATTGAAAACAAAAGATAGTGAAAGGAGAAGACGCAACCTGGCCTTAAGTAGGCTTTAATGGTGAATCATGGTAGAGCTTGAGCAGGTGTCCATTGACTTGGAACTCTTTTCGAGTAGTCTCATCAAGTAGCTCTACCTTGCCGAATGAATGCACTTTGGTGACAGTGAAAGGCCCATACCATTTATCTTTAAGCTTCCCACTTAACAACTTGAATTAGGCCTTGTACAACAGCACACGGTCACCTACTTTGAAATCCTTTCTCAAGATCTTCTTATCATGCAACAACTTGGTCTTCTCTTTGTAAATGAGAGAGCTCTCATAAGCATCCAGTCGCATTTCTTCAAGTTCTTGTAGTTGCAATTTCCTTTCCCAGCATGTCTCTTCTATATCCATGTTGCACATTTTCACAGCCCAATAGGTTTTGTGCTCCAATTCCACCGGAATATGACAAGCCTTTCCATGGATAAGTAGGTAAGGAGACATTCCTATTGGTGTCTTAAAAGCAGTTCTGTAGGCCCATAGTGCTTCCTCTAACCTTAAGCTCCAATCCTTCCTTGAAGGCTTGACTATCTTTTCTAGAATTTGTTTGATCTCTCGATTGGATACTTCTGCTTGCCCATTTGTTTATGGATGATAAGGGGTAGATGTTTTGTGAGTCACCCCAAGCTTAGCAAGTAAGTTATCAATAACCTTATTACTAAAGTGGGTTCCTCTATCGCTTACTATAGCCCGCGGCACTTCAAATCTGCAAAAGATATAAGACTTGAGAAACTTGGAAACCGTTTGGGCATCATCCTTCCTAGTAGGAATAGCTTTGACCCATCTAGAGAGGTAACCCACAGCTAACAAGATATAGCTATAGCCTGATGAGGGTGGAAAATGACCCATGAAGTCTATACCCCATACATCAAATATCTCACAAAAGAGCATAGGTTGTTGTGGCATCTCGTGCCGTTTTCCTAGCCCCCCAAATCTTTAGCATTTATCACATGCCTTACAATATGAGTATGAATCCTTGAATAGGGTAGGCCAGTAAAACCCAGTATCTAATACTTTCCTAGATGTCTTCTTGGCACTAAAGTGTCCACCACAAATCATAGAGTGGCAAGCGAACAGTATGTCCTTAGTTTCGGTCTCTGGAACACATCTCCTAATAACTTGATCACTGCATAGTCTCCACAAATAGGGCTCATCCCAAATGTAGTGTTCAGATTCTAGTTTAAGTTTCTGAGCCTGAAAGGAAGATATATGCTCAGGGATGAGACCGGTCACAATATAGTTGACAAGACTAGCAAACCAAGGAACATAAATAGAGATAGACATTAGGGATGCATCAGGACAGTTATCACAAACAAGATCAAAGTCAAGTACTCCCCTTGTGCCATCCAGTAGTCTACTCAAGTGATCCACTACAAGGTTTACAGTTCTAGGCCTATCCTTAATGCTAATGTTGAACTCTTGTAGCAGTAACATCCATCTAATAAGCCTTGGCTTGGACTGAGGCTTGGTGAAGAGAAACTTCACAGCTGCATGATCTGTATACATAACCACTTTGGAATTGATTAAATATTGTCTGAACTTATCTAATGCAAATATCACAACAAACAGTTCTTTTTCAGTGGTAATATAATTCCTTTGTGCACTATCTAGGGTTTTGGATGCGTAAGCAATCACATGGAATAACTTGTTATGCTTTTGCCCTAGCATGACCCCTATAGCAGAATTGGAGGCATCGCATGCTAGTTCAAAAGGTAAGGTCCAATCCGGTGCATTCAGAATAGGGGTGAAATCAAGTTTGATTTTAATTCATCAAATGCTTGTTTATAGAAATCATCAAAGATGAAATCAACATCCTTTTGCAATAATTTGGATAATGGTAGAGCTATCTTGCTAAAATCTTTTATGAATCGTCGGTAAAAACCTACATGCCCTAAGAAAGAACGAAGCGTTTTAACATTAGTAGGGTAGGGCAAGGAGGAAATTACCTCAATTTTAGCTCTATCAACTTCAATGCCCTTGCTAGATATCAAGTGACCAAGTACTATTCCATGATCAACCATGAAATGACACTTCTCATAATTCAAAATTAAATTTTTCTTGATGCATCTAGCAAGAACCTTGTCCAAATTATCTAAACAAGTATCAAATGAATTGCCATACACTGTAAAATCATCCATAAAAACTTCCATACAATTTTCTAGGAAATCACTGAATAGTGACATCATACAACGTTGGAAAGTGCCAGGTGCATTGCACAATCAAATTTTTCTCGATGCATCTAGCAAGAACCTTATCCAAATTATCTAAACAAGTATCAAATGAATTGCCATACACTGTAAAATCATCCATAAAAACTTCCATACAATTTTCTAGGAAATCACTGAATAGTGACATCATACAACGTTGTAAAGTGCCAGGTGTATTGCACAATCCAAACGGCATTCTCCTATACGCATAGGTACCAAATGGACAAGTAAAAGTGGTCTTTTCTTGATCTTCAATAGCCAAAGAGATCTGAAAATATCCTGAATAACCATCTAAAAAACAATAGTGACTCTTACCTGCCAACCTTTCAAGCATCTGATCAATGAAAGGTAAGGGAAAATGATCTTTCCTAGAGGCTTCATTCAATTTCTTATAATCCATGCATACTCGCCAAGCATTTTGCACCCTGGTAGGTATCAATTCATTATTTTCATTTTTTATCACAGTGATCCTATTCTTCTTAGGTATAACCTATACTGGACTAACCCATTCACTATCAGAAATTGGATAGATGATACCCACACTCAATAATTTTGTCACTTCTTTCTTGACCACATCTAGAATCAGGGGGTTGAGTCGCCGCTGAGGCTGCCTAAGAGGTTTGGATTCCTTATGCAAGAGAATCTGATGGGTACAAACAGCAGGATTGATTCCAGGAATATCAGCTAAAGTCCAACCTAGAGTTTTTTTATTTTTACTCAAAACATCAAGCAATCTCTCCTCCTCACTCACAGACAAAGAATTTGAAATAATCACAGGAAATTTCCCATTAGCAGCAAGGAAAGCATATTTCAAATTAGGGGGAGAGGTTTAAGTTCTAACTCAGGGGGTTGAACAATAGAGGGAATTAGTGTAGGAAGATTAAGGGTAGTGAAAATACTCCCTTTTTCAGGCTTAGGTGATGCATGACTCTTGCTAAGCTCCGTAGATTCCACCAATTGAGCATTGGTCTTCCCAAGTGTTGAACCAACATTCGGTTGGTCTACAGCAGCAACAGCCTTGGGGAAAGTAGCTTCCTTCATACATACTTCACAAGAAGTGATTAGTTCATTTAAAAATTGTAAGGTATGAGGAGTAATCTTTGTTCGAGGCTTAGATGATAAGTTAAGAAGTGTCCCTTTAACCATATTGTGTTTAGCTTCAAAATGAGTCACACAAGAGGAGGTCTTGATTGGCGTAAGGGCTATCTCATGTAAAGTGTCCATGTCTTGATTACCAACCTCGCATTCAGACTCTTCAGCTGGTTTATGACCTAAAACATTGGCAAGAATACCTTCCTCACAAGCATCATCACTAAAGCATGAATTATCAAATGAGTTACATTCCCATGAATCAAGAGAAGTAAGAGAAAAATCACTTAGGGAAGATAACCAACAATCAACCATTGATGAGTTAAGGTTTGAAATATCACTCCCCTATGAATCAAGATTATCAACAGAAGAAGGAGGAGAGATTTTATCATCACATGAATCCAATGCAATGCCATAATTAAGATCACAATTATCAGTGTGCAAGTTGAGCTCACATTCATTAACCATATCATCAAATGCTAATTCAATCGAATTCACACTTAATAAAGAGAAATCTTCAAAAGGGTGTTTCATGGCTTCATACATATTGAAATTTAGCTTATGGTTACCTACTTCCATGGTGATCGATCCATGTTTCATATCTATCAAGGTACTGGCTGTCATCATAAAGGGTCTCCCTAAGATAAGGGTGGATTCTCTAGGTTCTTGAGACATGTCTAACACATAGAAATCAGCCGGAAAAACCAAATCCTTGACTTTGACAAGTAAATCTTCAATGATACCTTGCGGTTGCCTAATGCTTTTATCAGCTAGTTGGAGAACCACAGTAGTTCTCTTAAGTTCTTTGACACCAAGAGACTTAAAAATGGAACTAGGCATGACATTAATGGCTGCACCTAAGTCTAACAAGGCTTGGGCTATATTTACATTACCTATGGTACAAGGTATAGTAAATAAGCCAGGATCCTTGCATTTATTGGGGATTTGAGGTTTGAATAGGGCAGACACATTAGAACTAACTTGGACTCTCTCATTAGGCTTGAATTTCCTCTTATTTGTACAAAGCTCTTTAAGGAATTTGCAATAACTGGGCATAGACTTGACTAATTGGAAGAAAGGAACATTGATATGTAGCTTACTAAACAAGTCATACATTTCTTTCTCAGTTTGTTCATCATGCATTTTCTTGCCTTGAAAGTAAGCTTTAGGGAAAGGGAGTTGAGAAATGTTTACCTCTTTACCATTAGCATTGGATAAGGTGCCATGCTTGCTTGTCTTACCTTCCTCAAAAGTGCTTCTTTCCTTGGAGCCAACCTCTCTCAGAAGTGGTTGTTGTTCCACTTGAGGTTGTTCAACTATTTTGTCCTTCTTCCTTTCAAGAATAGCCTTCTCTTTGGAGCTTTCAGGATTTGGAAACTTCATTTTGCTCAAAGGTGGACTTTCAACTTCTATCTCCTCATCTACTTCATTGTCGATCTCTTCAGGAAAGTGTACCTTTTTACCACTTCTCAGTTCAATAGCATTTAGGGACTTAGGATTGATGACGGTGTTTGAAGGAATAGACCCACCAGTCTTAGCATGCACATCACTCAAGGAATTGGAGAATTGGGTTAAATGAGATTGAACTGTTTTGTTTTTCAACTCCAACTCTTCAAACTTCTTGTACATATGAGCCATTTAGTACTATTACTTGCCCTATCATTGTGTAGCTTTTGTAGAGATGCGTTGATAGAGGAGAATTGACCCTGATTCAAAGCTTTTTCTTCCATCATCCAGTTATCAATGCTAGCAATTCGAGTAGCCAAGCTCTTCAATAATTGATTGGTTTCATCGCCTTTGGATTCTTGAATATGCACCATTTGTCCACGATTTGACCCATATGGTTGGACTTGATAAGATGAACCTTCTTGATTCCTCCAACCAAAATTAGGATTAGGTCTTCTATTTTCATTATAGGTGGTGGTGTTAGAGTCCCATTTTTATTGATTAGGCCTTCCTTGATACATAGCATTGACTTCCTTATGAGGATTAGGGCATAGGCTTGTAATATACATCATTGAACTGCAATTATCGCAACTGGGTGCAACAAGAGCTTGTGAAGCTGGAAAATGAGTTGCTTGTTAGGTACTCAGATGTTGAAGTTCAGTGGTGACAAGAGAAAGCTGCGAAGTGAGTGTATCCATTTTAGACTCAAGTGCGATCATCCTTTGGTTAGATCCGATATCACAGACACTTCTGATCTCTCTTACATTGTATTGTTGAGTGTTTTGGGCTCTTATTTTAATTTGAGCCCATGCTTCCTCTACAGTGCAATCTCCTTTAGAAGAGGAGCATGGCATAATATTCATGATGCAAAAGGCACCGATAATACTTATGAGAAGGTATATGTAGTGGAGGAAAGACAATTTCATAGGACCTCAAGGAAAAAAAGGAAGGATAGAATTATAAATTCTATTTACATGTGTGGCTATGGTAATTTTAACAGAAATGTCAAAGGATGGAGTATGAAACTTGCCATCGTAATTGTCATGAACAATAAATGTGTGGAAGAAATAGGTGTCATTGGTTAGAGAGGGGATTAGATAGCAATTCTTCTTGCGAAGCGAAGAGTCTTCTTGTAGGGGTAATGGAATCGAAGTGGCTCGAATATTGTGAAGGTGGAGGGAGCCGAGAGTAAGAGAGAGGGAGAGTGGGTACCTTTTTTAAATTTTTCCATGTGTAATATTAAATGCCATGTGGCGATAAGAAGACAATGAGGTGGCTTGCTGAGTGCCATGTGGAGTGCTACGTGTCAGTTAACAGTCAAACATAACTTTGACCAATGGCTAGGGTGAAATTGCTACATTTTGGTTATTTCCAAAACAAATTTGCTCCTAAAAAAACTTTCAGATATCTATTGTTCTTGGGTGATTACTTCTGAGGCAAAAATGAGCCTTATCGCAATTCAAAATGACCTCTCCATTGGTGCAACAATAGATTGAACATTGGGCCTGCACTTGCACAACTATCTCACAATAAATTTAAGTTTCAAATTTTGAAACCCCAAAAGTACTTAAAAATGTGATTTTTTGTAAGCTAAGACAAAATTTCTTTTATACATACTCATTTATATATAGAATGTTAGTTGTACTACGTGCCTCTAGTCCTTAATATAAAATATATTTTGTTTCATTAAAGTGGATCTTATATTAGATATCAAAGAGGTAGAGGTAGAGGTAGTGCTGTTAAATTCATCTTAAGTTCAATAAAGTGAAAGAAGATAAGCATTTATGGCATTATGACGGAATCCAGATATTGAATGGCACTTAATGAATATATAGAATTAAAGACGCAGAGAGGTTATATGTGTGTGTGTGTGTAATATACATATATATAATATACAATCACTTGGCTAACTTCTCGCCATAACTATCAGCACAATGGTATGGCTTGTCCTATTACTCCTACAGTTCTCTCCTCTTGCTTCATGCTTCTGGCTTCTCTGATCATCATCACATCGGGTGTGTTCTTATGTTCTTGTTGGTCTCAGTTTTTCAGATTTCACACACGCGCAAGGGATCGATTTTACTATTTTAATGTTGCTGTATATTCAATATTTCATCTGCTTATACTTCATATAAGTATTTTTTTTCACAAAATACTTCATATAAGTATTCAAGATATAAAATAAGCATTGGGTTAAAGGGTATTTTTATTTATATATAAATTATTTTGTGGGCAGTACAGTTGGGTATTTTAAATTATTCGTTGGAATAATATTACCTCTTAAGTGTCCAAATCGTTGCAATGTCACTTATGGACTAATTTCGTCGTTAACTTCATATATTGGCTTTAAGTTAAGGCACATTTTTGCAATTTTGCTTGTAAAATATTCATGAAGGAGTAATTGATACTCTGAAGTTTAATAATTTGAAACAATTGACACCCCTATATTTTCTCATTAGCTCATGTCATCATATTAGGGTACGGATCATATGTTTTTGGAAAAAATACATTTAAAACCCAAAGAAGAAGGGAAATAAAAAATGGTTCAATGAAGTTGTCAATGCCTACTCCTAGAGTTTTCAATAGAACTATTTTTTCATTTTGTAATTTCAAGAGATTATTTTTTTATTTTCCTTTTTCTTTGGGACTTGAGTGTAATTTTTCCAACAAAGGTATTCACTGCTTAAAAAAAGTCCATCAATCGGAATTAACGACCAGTTAACAAAGTCAATCAATTGTTGACAAAAAGGAAAAAAAAAAGCAAAGGCTATAAATTGATAGACTTTTTACTTAGGGCTGTTTGGTTCAAAGCAAGGTATTAAAACCCGGGCCGGGTATTGAACCGATAGGGATACTGGGTTAAGGGTCAGTGGGTTAGACCGGGGCCAAACCGGTGAGAAATTGAAGATTTTAGACTTATAGTATGAAATTATAAAGAAAAAAATAATTTTTTTTTTAAAATAGGAACCCAGACCGGACCGATCTATCGGCCGGTTCGCCGGTTTCCGGGCCTGATTGGCCGATCAGGTCCGGGTTCCTGAACCTGGACGGAGGGAATGGAAGGAAAGGATAGGAAGTCACCTTATTTGGTTTAGTTAGAGGGGGAGGAAGGGGAAACTTTTTTAATGATTCATTGTTTGGTTCAAAAGGGGGTGGGAGGAGAAATAATAACTAATTTACCATTTTATCCTTATATATTAGCTTACATATTTTTGCTTATATAAATAATTTAAATTAATTTTTTTGAAATAAAAATTATTTAAATTAGTTTACACCTCTACATGAAAATTGAAATTTATTTTACCAAGTGGACACAAATTTATTTTAACTCACACTGTTGGAATTATTAAAACAATGATTGGTAAAAGAAAACAAATAGATATTACAATTTCATGTAAGAAGTATCAGACTTTAATAACTTATTTCATTCAATGGATATAAAAAACTATAACTCTTCCGATGCTCCTTTTATCTTTGACATAACCCTTGTCAATGAGTTTCCAGCGCTCCTTTTCCAAATTGAGAACTTCTACATCCCCTTCATCATATAATATCTTTAACATGACATGAAAAAGAAAATTGCATCTTGGTTGCCAAAACTTTTTTATGAAAGTCAAATGTTTATCTGCACTGTAACATTACATAAACTCCACAAGGCTATGATGGCTAGCTCTGATGATAGTACTGTAAATGAAGAGATACCAAAGCCAACGAAAACTGTTATTCTAATAAAAGCCGTTATAAAGTCAGTTACAAAAAAATTTATTGAATGCGTGTTAATTAGGGAATGACAATAATGGAATGAATATGTGCATGGGTCACAATATAACACAGGACGTCATAACTGATAACTGTAATGATCTCAGGTTTTTATATTTTATAGAGATGTTGATGAATATATATATATATATATATATGTATATATATGCTGGGTGATTAGAAGAGAGTCGCTTTCCCAAGTTTAATTGATATGGGAAATAAATGAGGGGCACTTAGGCACTATAAGGAAGGAGTAGGAAAAGAAGTGGTGGTGTTGTTGCAAGAGAAGTCCACGTCAGTAGTGGGAAAGCCAGAAGGCATCCAAGGGATGTGGCAGGATGGAGCTTCTCTTCCCTGCTTAGGGGTATCATGGAAATATGAAAAAATGATGGGGGTAAAATAGTTACAATATTTTGCTTTCCCATAAACTCTCCAATTTGGAGGGAACAAAAATGAGGGAAGGGGAGGGATTTGGAACCCATTTTTTAGCTTCCCTCCCCTCCAATTTTTCATTCCGAATAAGGGAGGGGTTCATTTTTCATCTCCTCCCATCCCGTTCCTTCCAACCAAACATGCCCTTAAAGAACCTAGTTGGCATATAATGTGACACCCTGAAAATGATGACATATTTTGGTAAAAAGAAGGTGCAAATTTCTCCCTGTTATTAAAGTTTAAGGCGTTGGTTACTCATATCTAAAAGTTAATTTAAAGGCAACAATGTTTTTTTAATCTTAATTCAATCTTAAAATTAACAATCAACAAAAGTGTCTATTCAAGGGATGAAATTGCATTGATTTTGACACTTAAGGTGTAACTATATTACTTCAATAAATAGTTTAGAATAAATGGTGCTTCTCATAAAACAATTCAAGAGCAAAACTATCCTTTAACCCAATAAACAGTTAGGATATACTTGGAACCAAAAAAAGAATAGAAGCCTCTTGACTATATAAAATTTATTCATCTCGTATATTCCCATATATTTTTAACACTGTACTTATTATGTATTAACTTTGATTACATTTCCCATTTTTAGAAGTTGGACAATTGGGTGCAAATTTCACCACAAAAAATCTAGGCAAAAACGAATTCCCTTCAACAGATAGGATATTTCCGATGCCATCGCCGCCGCTGCCGAAGCCACTAAAAGTAAAAACATTCAATGTAGGGATAGGAATTTGCAGTTCTTGATGTAATGAGACATGTTGTAATGCTACATGTGCTGAAAGACTGAAAGATACCCAGGACCATT
This sequence comes from Inga oerstediana, assembly GCA_963210345.1. Taxonomy (NCBI): domain Eukaryota; kingdom Viridiplantae; phylum Streptophyta; class Magnoliopsida; order Fabales; family Fabaceae; genus Inga; species Inga oerstediana. The sequence goes on along the minus strand of OY723410.1, from coordinate 13,591,916 downwards.
GGAAGGCCAAGGATATTGTCAAAATGTAGTGCCACTATGTAGTGGTTGTATTTCTGTGTTTAGGTGATGAGGAAGTATATAATATATATCAAATATGCATGAATTGATATGTTAAATAAAATAAAATAAAATTTATTTATTTATGCATATGCCTGACCTGGCACACTGACATAGCTTGAATCAATTTTTAATATATATATATATATATATATATTAAATTTATAGGAATGACATTATATATGTTTATGCGCTAGTATGGCATGAGGGGAGGCGAATTGGCCCAAATAAAAAAAGAGGGAAGGGAGGAAAAGTGAGCGAGGTGAAAAGTTTTTAGAGTTGGACTTGAAATTGGGGTTAAAAGTTTTATTTCCGATTCTTTAATATTATATTTTTTCTTTATTAAAATTTTATAATTCTACATTTTAAATTTTTTAAAATTTAACTCATAAAATTTTTCTCCACTCTTTTAAATCCGTGGTACCAAATAGGCCATAAGTTGTCACACATGCCCTTTCATGCATTGGTCTCTTCTACGTTAAACGAGGGAGAACATCTCATTTTGTTAAAATTATATATTTTATAATTCTTAAAATATTGAAAACCTTTTTCACGGTCATCTTCAAATTCCAATGAGGTGTTACAATAATTCAAAAGTGAAATCATGATCTAATTGATCATGATTAAATTAATTTACCTTAATTATATTATTTAAGAATAATTTTAAAAAACAAAATTAATTTAAGATATTAAATGAATAAATATTTAAAAATATTTATTAATATTTTAAAACTGAAAAATATTTCGATAATGTATACTCGTATTTATTTAAAAAATTAAAATGTACAATCGAAAAAGTCAACACATGAGTAATTGATTAGAAATTTTATTTTTAATTAAAATACAAATCAAAGAATTATAGGAGCTGAGCAATCGGATTTAAATTTTACTGCCTTAAACTTGGGTGGACGTCAACTTGCATCGACAAATCAAACAATTTCCGGCGTCACCACCTCTGCAGAGAAGCCTACAAAAGGAAAAACATGCACTGTGGGGTTAGGTATCTGCAGTGATCGATGTAGTGACCCATGTTGTAATAGTACGTGTGCCCAAAAATACCAAGGAGGCCAAGGATATTGTCAAGATATAGTGCGACCTTATAGGAGTTGTATTTGTGTATATAAGTGTTAAGTGGTAAAGCCCTGAACCCACACTGACTGAATAATACTTCTTATTGATTTAATCACAAAATGTACACACTTATACAAGATGAGATGACTACCTCTATTTATAGGCAATATAAACATCGGGCCCATAGTATACAAAGCCCAATTAACCAATGATCATAATTGTATCTTATCTAATTTCTACACCCCCTTCAAGTTGGGGGCTAAACAAATCGATAGCTCCTAACTTGCTAAGCATTCGATCTAGTATTTCTTTACCTACAGCTTTAGTCAAGATGTCTGCTTCTTGACTATGTGAACGACATGCTATAAGGCAATTACCTTTTCCAAAACCTTCTCCCTAACAAAATGAAGGTCTATTTCTATGTGTTTAGTTCTTTTATGGAAAATTGGATTGGCAGCAATATGCAAAGCTGCCTTGCTATCACAGAATAAAGTAACAGGAGTCAAATGCTCATAACCAATTTCTTTAAGTAAGCCAATAGCCCATACAACTTCGGATACCGCAGAACCAAGTGCACGGTATTCCGCTTCCGTAGAGGACTTTTGAAACAGTAAGTTGTTTCTTGGTCTTCCACACCACAAGTGAACCACCAAGCTTTAAAAGGTATCCTGTAACTGATCTTCGTGTCGTCTCACAAGCTCCCCAATCAGCATCACAGAAGCAATCGAAGCTAGTTGTACCTTCTCTACTGATAAGCACTCATACTCCAAGGCTTTGCTTCAGGTAACGCAACACATTCAGAGCTGCCATCATATGACACTTCATGGGTTGATGCATAAATTGACTCAAGACCTGCATAGAAAAACAAAGATCAGGCCTATTTGAAGTCAAATAGATTAATTTACCCACGAGTCTTCGATATCGTTCGGGATCTCCAAACAGATCCTTTCTCTTATGTTTCCCTTCTTCAAAAGCTACTAACTTCAAATTGGTGGCCATTGGTATGGTAAGTGACTTGCACCCACTCATTTATGTTTCTGCAAGCAAATCCAAAACATATTTTCTTTGTGAAAGTACTATACCCTTTGTTGATATAGCAATTTCAATATGAAGGAAATATTTCATAATCCCTGAATCCTTGATTTTGAAGTTGCTATTCAACAAATCCCTTACTTCTTGGACTTTCAACTCAGAACTACCTGTAATTAGTATATCATCGACATAGACTAGAACCAATACAATATCAATGCCAATCCTTTTAAAGAATAGAGAATAATCATGGTTACTATGCCTAAAGCCACCACATATAAGTGCATCACACAATTTCTCATTCCATTGTCTAGAAGCCTGTTTGAGGCCATAAAGGGACCTATTGAGTCTACACACCATCCCTCTGGCTTTCAAAGCCTTGGGGAATGATCATATACACTTCTTCAATAAGATCTCCCTGCAGAAATGCATTATCAACATCCATTTGGAATAAACTCCAATCATACAAAACAACCAATTTAAGAATAATTCTAATTGTAATCATTTTAACTACAGGTGAAAAAGTCTCATGATAATCAATCCCTTCTCTCTGTGTATAGCCTTTTGCAACTAAACGAGCTTTATATTTATCTATGGTTCAATTAGATTTATATTTAACCTTATACACCCACTTACAACCAATAGGCTTTCTTCCTTGAGGCAAGGGCAATATCCCATGTCCTATTGCTTTCTAAAGCTGCCATCTCTAAATTCATGTCTTGGATCCATTTATCATCTTTCATAGCTTCATAGTAAGAAGTGGGCTCAACAATGGAATCTATGTTATATAAGAAACAGAGATATAAATCAGAAATATGCGTATAAGACATATATTCATCAATAGGATATAAACAGTTATTTCTCTCTTTATGTATGCCTGTTTCTAAAGTAACCAGCCCATAAACATAGTCTGTGGCCCATATAGGAGGTCTACGGTCCCTTGCTGTCCTATTATTGTTACTAGTCAAATGCTAGGAATTAGAAGGAACAGCAGCTTCATTCTGTTTAGATTCACAATTAACATTGACTTCAACTAAATTAGAGACTACCGGATGCATATAGCCTTTATTCAAATCCAAATCATCATCAAATAAGAATATTTTTCGAAATCCTGCATGCTGACTTACCTGATCAGCAGACTGTGTATCATGAAAAGGAAAAGCATTTTCGATGAATACAACATGTCTACTAATTATAATACCCTGAGCACGTAAATTAAGCAAAATATAACCCTTTTGATGACTTGGGTACCCCATAAAAACACATGGAATGGCTCTTGATTAAAATTTATTAGAGTTAGTTAAATTAGTAGCATATGCCAAGCAACCAAAAGTTTTCAAACAATTATAATAAGCTTGTTTCTTGTACACTTTCTCATATGGGGTTTGAAAACCTAGTGATTGCACCATATTTTTATATGATTTTTCATAACTAAATTAGGATTTTTAATGCATTTTCTGAGACAATATTGCATAATTAAGTACTAATTTTAATTAGGGACAATTGTTTTGAATTAATTGCAATGAGGGGAAAAATGATCATATTTTTTTAATTATTTTTGTACAATTGTCCCTTGAACTTTTGATGCTACATGGTGTTTAATATTGTATTCTAGGTGGTTTGGAAGAAAATTGGAGATTTTGGAGGTCAAATTAATATTTTGAAGATTAGAGAAAATTACAGAAAGGGAATCAAAATTTCTGAGAATCACAAATTGGTAAACAAAGGGGTCTAGAGAAAAGTACAAGAAATGACCCAAAATATTTAGAAATTTAGTCTTGTCTCACAAATATTTCAAAATGTTGCACTCTGGTCCCTCATTTAGAACTTTTCATATCTTCAAATAGGTCCTTGGTCAAAATGCAAGTTTTGACCAGGGACCTAGGTTAGTATTCACGGTCTTCTTCAGCTAAATACACAAACCCAAGACCCGATATATGGAAACAGAGATGAGACGCAATGGGAGCTGGGCAGCGCCGCAAGGTCATTGAAGGAGAGGGAGAGGAGGAGGAGGCCGCCATCACCACCACCTGCGTCTCCTCCTCTCTACCACACGCTACCACCGATCGGAGAGCTCCGACCCAGACGCAAGAAAAAGCTAAAATTTTTATTCAAAACAGATCCGAAACAGATAGCTTGGGGGCACCGCGGGAGTTTAGCCAAGTGAGCACCTCCGTCGTTCATCTTCTTCTCTGACTACTACTCCACCACGATCGCAACCTTCTTCTTCTGTTCTCCACTAAGCTTCACCTAGCCTCCACCATCGGAGAGTCATCGCCTTCGCTGCCAGAGTCCGCCGTCTATTGTTTAATCACCACCATCATCTCTTTCCTTCCTTCTGAACCGATTTCCTTCACTTGAACCCAGCAGAACACCATTCGACCCCTTCTTGTGAATTCTGGTTGTGTTTGTAATTTTTCGGCCAGTTCTTAAATTTTCCGGTGTGGAATGTCCAGATTTCGGCGAGCACTCAGATTACAAGCTAAAATTATTTTGAGGCAATGAGAGGCTGATTTCTTTGCTTATTGGTGATAAGAAGGTTGCTTGAGCTCAATGGAAGACATAGGGAATTTTCTATGATTCCATTAATCTAGAATTATATATTTAAATTGCCTAGTTTTAGGAATTATCGTATATGATTTTGGAACTGAGATTGATGTTAATTGTTTTTGTTGGTTTGATATTTGTGATTGAATTGGATTTTTATAGCTTGTGGGATTTATATATATGCATTTCCTTATTGATTCAAAGATATTGTGCTTTCTATGTATTATTGTTAGATTGTATAATTGAATTGGATCAATTGAGTGTCGTGTTATCGCATTCATATTAAGAGGAAACAAGTTATAGTTATCCATTTCAATTGCACATTAAGTGGTTTTTAACAATATCTCAAGAGGTAGTAGTTAGCTATGTTTGTAGGAGCTACTATTAATTGGGATTATTGGACTTAAGTGTTATTTTGAGGTTGTTCTTAAGGCTTAATGAATTTTTAACTTCCATAATCTCTTTGAGCAAGGATAGACATTTTCTTCATCACCAAGAGCATCCATTATATATATCTTCACTTTTAATTCGACATTTCTCATTATTTTCAAAAATACCAAAAAAATTAGAAATAGCTTTATTTTCATGAATTTTGATTTAGAGAAAACCAATTTCAAAACCTTTTTTCTAACCATGTTTATAGCACTTAGTTTTACTTAGGGAAGTCAAAATAAAGGGCTCCTTGATAAGAGAACGATCCCGAGTTGTTTGTACTATATTACATTTAATTCGTGGTCAATTGTGATTTGACCCTGAGGCGACTAAGGATGGTCAAATCACCTAGAATCCTAGAGGGTACCCGATTAATAACATATGTTGCCATTTTCACACTCTCCAAAATCTAATGGGTATGTTAGATTGAAGCATAAGACTCCTCAACACTTGTATAAGTGTCCTATGCTTTCTCTTTACAATATCATTTTGTTCCAGAGTATATGAACAAGATGTTTCATGAATAATACCTTTATCAATGAAATATGATTGCAAATTGTTATTGACAAATTTAGTTCCATTGTCACTACGCATACGTTTAACATGAAAGACAAATTGATTAAGGACATATGCAACAAAATTCTTTATATATCCAGCAGTTTCTGATTTATGTCTCATCATGAACACCCAAGTTGCTCTTGAGTAATCATCAACAATTATAAGGAAAAACTGATGTCCTTGATGGGTAGGTGTCCTATATGGACCCCACACATCCATGTGAAGTAATTCAAAGCAACAAGTAGTTTTAATACAGCTAGAAGTAAATGGGAGTTTGGTTTGTTTCGACGGAATGCAAATTTCACAACTTTTATTCATGTCAAAGCTTTTGTCTTTTACAAAATCCAAGTGCTTCAAAACTGAAGGGGGTGCATGCCCCAACCTATTATGCAGAATTGAGATATCTATGGGGTCATTATGATCTATACTCTCTTTATCAATCAAATTCACAGCAGTTACATCACTATTTAACTCATTTTGTAGAATATAAATTCCTTCAACTAATCTACCAGTCGCCTTTATTTTCTCAGCTTAAAGGCCCTACAAGATGCATTGGTTAGGAAGAAAAGTAATCATGCAATGTGCCTCATTTGTAAGCCTAGAAATAGAAATCAGGTTAAACTGTAATTTTGGTGCATATAGAACATTTCTTAATTCTAGATTATTAGGGAATTTAACACAACCTACATGAGTAACTTGCACCCTATCACCATTAGGAATTTTAATTGTCTTAACAGGCCCTACATATCTATTTATCGGAATCTAACAAAGACAAGTCTCCAACTAAATGAGTAGTTGCACCAGAGTCTATTACCCAATTAGCATGTGAAAAATGCTGACAAGAGGAGTTTATCAAACCTGTACTAGTCAATGCATGCATGGTTGAGGTTGGTTCTGTATCCTTCTTGAGAAACTCCATGAGTTTGTCATATTGCTCACGGGTGAATGTTAGTGCTACAATGTCATCACTGTGGGTAGATCCTTCTTTCTCCAATTGACTCAAGTTTGCTGTGTCAATCATGGCTTATTCCCTTTGAAGTCAGCAGGAAATCCCACCAAATGCCAGCAATTTTCCTTGATATGTCCTCTCATATTGCAATAGGAGCACTTTGGCAGAGGACTGTTTCTTCCTCTACCTTTACTGCGGCCTATTCCTCTAGCAATCATTGCCATTCCTTTAAGTGGGTTTGATTTCACCGTGTTATTGAGATTACGTTGAGCCTTATTATCTATGATCATACTAAATGCTTGATTCACAAAAGGTAGAGGACTCATCAACAAGATTTGACTTTTGGCAGTGCTATAAGATTCATTCACCCCAATAGGAATTGTAACAACTTTTGTTGCTGAATACGTTGGGAGTAAAGCTGAGAGGCAATGCAATTACTGTAACCCCCTTCACGATTAAGGCCGAGATTTAGTTCATAAACACGTAATTGATGTAGAATTAGAGACCTTAGATAATTTTGGGACTTAAACAAAATCAAACTTCCCAAAATCATGGCTTACAAAAACTTTTACAAAACTTGTTCATGACGGTCTCATATTCACATTTCAATATTAAATGGCTTGTACAGGTTGATTTCATTCACAAATATCAGAGTATAAAGCAAATTCCCGACACACTCGGGTTCAATTCTTTAATAAGGGTTTTACAAAGGCATAAAGCCCACAATTCATTACCCTTAACTTAGGGATTACACAAAACTATACCACCAATCCCATTATATACAATTGTTTCCCAAAAACATCCAAATGATATACATGATAACCAATAACCCAAAATATACTTCTAAACAGGAGCTCTATCCGCTCTTCGTCGCCCGCTTTCCCTTTGATCCTTCTACCCTGTCTAAAACATGGTTTTTGGGAGAGTGAGATTCTAAGGAATCCTCGTAGTGTCAAATCAATCATAGTATGTACAACAATAAGGCATGAAATCAAATCATTATCCACACAAAGCAACTACAATGGCAATGGTTAGTATGACACATGTCATCCCTTACGATTGCTCACGTTGAATTGCTTATGCTGCATTGCATCACAATAATCCACACAATATATTTCATCACAGCTGGGATTCATATAAAGCATTTTATAACACAAGCCATATAGGTAAGATCAAACACATAGCCCACGGTTGGATTCATAAACGCCGCCCCACGGGTCGGATACACAAAAATCCATGTCGATTACGACGGCAGTTCAACGGCCGACCTAGAGATGACCAGCATCAATCCCTATACGGCTCACGCTGAAGTGCTCACGCCATAATGGACTATGGCATACAGTTCACAAAGTTCAATGATAAGTTATGCATACCAAAACATCATACACAATATGAGATAAGAGTCACTACCTTGGTCCTTCCGGGCTTGTCCTAGCACCAGTCTCTCCCAAGTAGAGCAAATGTCAAATCCTAGAATTATAATCAAGGACGAAGAATTATAATCTATTCCAAGGCTTAATTTACTTCATAACACTTAAATTTGGTTATCATAATTGACTCTTAAGAGGCCACAAATGCCTCTAATAAAAGCCCTAAAAGGTTGAGAAACAATAGGTTAGAGATCTCCTTTCGAAAACTCAAAGTACTGGAACACAGGGGTTGGCCGTGGCCAAAATATGGCCAGAAGGTCCCTGGCCATGGCCGTGGCCAGAATCAGGTCAGAAGGGTTTGGGCCGCGGCCAGCCACCTTGGGTCGCGGCCAAGAATTTCCCTGATTCTTGGCTGAACTTCCAAAATTCATAACTAATTCTAGAAAAATTGAAACGAGGTGATTCCAAATCCAAATGAAAGTTATTTAAGTCCTATTTCTAGGAAAAATATGGCTCATTACTTCAAATCATCACACAAATACAGAATCACCAAAAACTCAACACTACTCCAAAACAGAGTTCTGTTTCCATCCCAAACTTTGGACAATCATATCTCCCAGAATACTAAAAGAAATGACACAAAATATATATCCATTTTGAAGCTTGGGATGCGAAATTTAAGATTGAAAAGTTTCAGAATTTTCCAACACCATTTGGTCATTCAAAACGCTCATGCAAACTGACTGCCTAGACAGAGTTCACACAAGACAGATTTTCCAATTTTCTACCAAAGTGTCCAATGGCTCCAAAATTAACAATCAAGACTATTCCCACATAAATTTTCACAAGGAACACAATGGTAACATCAAAATGACCAAAATCACAACCCAATTACATGCCCTGTTTTTGCCCAATGCACAAAACCAACACAAATGTGCCAAACCTTACATTTAAGCTTCAATCAAATTCTATCTACCCAAGATACATCTCAAAGCATCATATCAATGACAACAACAATTCAAACACCACAAGACCCTAATTTTTGAAATTTCAAGCCAAATTTCCAAGCTAATCCATTTGGCACAAAACATAGATAGATAGATAGGTTTCACTCACCTTATCAACTTTCTCAAAGGGAGTTCTTGATTCACCACTTCCCAAAATTTCGTGTGGCCACAAATCAACACCAATGGACCAACTACCACCACCAAAATGAAGCTCTTATATTAAGGAACAACTTTAAGGAAAGGTGCTTGAGCAATAGAGATCATTTTCCTTACCTTTTCAAAGCTTTTCTTTCTTCCCTTTGCTGCAAAAATGGCGCCCAACAGAGAGAAAAGAGATGAGAGTAAGAGATGGAGTGGAGAGATGAAGAAAATGATGATGATTACTCCCTCCTTTCAGCAGCCAAAAATGGGGAGAGGAAGGGAGAGGAAGAGAGAGAAAGAATCATATTAAAATGCCATTTGACTTTTCTTATACCTCTCTCTCTTGCCCAACTTTTGCCACATGTCACTTTATTATTGGTTCCCACAAGATAAGTCACCAATTAGCTACTTTAATCTCTCCATTAGGCATTTAATCACATTTCTCATTTTTCCCATAGTTAGTAATTAATTTCTCCATTAATTACCAACTCATGGCCAATAATTCCATTCTTCCAATTTTTCAATAATTATGACATATTAATTAATATTGCCATAAAACATGTAATAATTCAAATTAAATTCATAATTATCCACAATAATCATGATTTGCCCTTAATCAAAAATTGGGATATTACACTTACAGGATGGAATTGGCAGGAGTACCGATTCTTCTTCCCAAAATTCCTTCATCTTAGAATAGTATTGTGAGACAGTGAGGCTTCCTTGTCACATAGAACTCAATTCCCTATGGAGACTAAAAATTCATGACCCTATCACCTTATCAAAACTCTCTTGCAGATCAACCCAGACGAGATAAGCATCCTGATGGAAAATCACACTATTGGCCAGCTCCTTAGAGATTGAATGCAGCAGCCAGGAGAGCACAACAGCGTTGCACCGCTCCTATTGGTCAAGGAGCCAGTTGTCTTGATTCTCCTTGGTGCATGATCCATCAATAAATCCCAATTTATGTTTGCCCTTAAGTGCAATTCGCATAGACCGAATCTATACAGTGTAATTTTCAGAGCTAGTGAGAACTTGAGGAATGAAAGAGGCGGCTTGAGTGTCAGAAGGATGTAGGTAAAGAGGGTGAGTGAATGGAATAGATTCACCAGTAAGGTCGTCTTTCTTCTCAGCCATGACAGATTGGATGAATGAATACTATGAATATAAAGAATAATCGATTGAAGAACTCACGGTTTATTAATTCTTCGTTCAGTTCTTTGTTCTTTGTAAAATGGAAGAGATAATTGCCATTGAAGAATCGTCCTGCTCTTACCCATTGGCATCGCTTGAGAAGATTATCGGAATGTTGAACCTGCGTGTGTCCGAGAGTCGGAGGAAGCACAAAATAGAAGAATCACAAAAAGCAATGAAGTGGAGGAGTGCGCGAGTACGTCTGGGAGCCGATCTTGGAAAATGAGGAAGGACGATCTATGGTGATCTAGCGGTGAGCATGCTTGGTTGATCGATGGTGATCTGAGGTAACAGCAGAAGGACAATCTTGGCGGTTGAACGATGAGAGGGAGTCGACAATCTATAGCAAGTTAGGATCGACGATCTTTATGGAGAGGATTCTGAAATTTCATTTTGGATTTCTGGACATTTTTGGGAGCTTTATGGTTTGGTTTCGATATCACTGTCCTTCAGAAACTAGTCTTCCCTTATCTTAGCAATTACCGATCTATCTTGTAAATCGGGCTGACTCTATTTTAGATCAGTGATGAGATTTGGCCCAAATTTTCTTGAGAATCCGCGTCTTCTTTACTTCGAATCTTGGAAGACCACTTCCTTCTTGGGTAGTCTTCTTTATTTTGGGCCTCTATAGTCAGTTATGAGTCATTCTTTCAGATTTAGAACCTGTTCTGATGCCATGTTAAGTGGCAAAGGCCTAAACCCGCACTGCCTGAATAATACTTCTTATTGATTTAATCACAAAATGTACACACTTATACAAGATGAGATGATTGCCTCTATTTATAGGCAATATAGACATCGGGCCCATAGTATACAAAGCCCAATTAACCAATGATCCTAATTGTATCTTGTCTAATTTCTACAATAAGTGCTGACCGATGGAGAAAACATATCAAATATATCTGAATTGATATATGTTAAATAAAAGGAGTCTAATTTTAGAAAGATGTAAAAAGTCAATTAATATATTGAAGGAGTGAAGGACCACACAAAATTTTATACTAGTTTGAACTATACTAGAAAGCTAAGTCCAAACAGGGTGACAAAGTAGAGCACCACACAAGAAGAGAGGGAGTGAGAGAGTCTGAAAACTCAATGACTAAAGTGAAATGAGCAGACGACCTTCTATTTATAGTAGTGGGTTAAAGATATTTTGAAACTCAAAATATTCAAAACAATTATAACTTGAGAGATTCTCTTAGCCTCTCTCTTGACTTATTTATTAAGAATATAAATTAAATTTATTTATATTCATCTTAAATTATTTAAATCATATAAACTAATTTTTTTATTTAACTTCTATATTTAAATATATAACTAACTGCATTCAGTTATTCGGCTCACTATGGAATGAGTCAGCTATTCATGTTTTTCTCACCTAATGCTTTAATTAATTAATCATTTAACCACTATATGAAAAACCGGACCGGACCGGCCAGTGGTCCGGTCTGGTTTGATGGTTAAATCGGAGAACCGGTTGAACCGGTTAAAACTGGTGGTTCAACCGGTTGGACTGGTTTCATTTTTTTTTTTAATATTTTTTTAACTTTTTTTAGGGGAAAATTGGAAGTTGAAGACCAAAATGAAAAGAAAAATAGGTAAAGAAAGAAAAATCTAAAAAAAATGAAGAAGATAATGAAAAAAATTATTTAAAAAGATATAATAATTATAGAAAATGAGATATCATTGCATAAGTATAGACATTATAACTCATACTAATAGATTTTAAGTATTTTTTTTTTTTATTAAAATTCTTCATTTTTATCCATAGAAGTTTAAAAATATATTAATATATATTGCCACTAATAAATTATAATATTTTAATACAACCGGTTAGACCCCGGTTGACCCATTAACCCTTGAACCTGTGCTGTGACCGGTTCATTACCCGATCCGGTTTTTTGTTCCTTGCATTTAACACTGAATTAACTAATAATCAATGACATGCCTTCATATCCAAAGAATACTTAGTGACATACTGTATCTACATATTGCCAGCTCATTCCATCCTAATTGAATTAAACTATGATGGCAAAATGTCTGATAAATAGACGTTATCAATAAATGCGTTTTAAATTCATTAAAGTCAAGAAAGATAAAAATATTTATAGCATTTAATGAGGGGATCCAAAGTATGAGTGGATTCTTCTATTACGTATATAAGTCAATCGTCCCACCTCACACCCCAACATTCCACACACAGATGGCTCTTACGTTTCTCTCCTCTTGCTTCCTGCTTCTGACTTCTCTCATCTTCATCACATCAGGTATATTATTCTCATGTTCTTGTTAATATCTCATAATATTCAGATCTTACAAAATTTAATTAAGCCATAATTTTAATATTTTAACACTGCTTTATCCAATATATTTTAATATTCATACCCTGCTTGTGGCCACGTTTAATTTCTTGTCCATATAACTTTCACATTATTTGAACCCCTGAGAAGCTTCTTGTTCGTTATCTTTATTGGCTGAACAAACTTTTTTGTTTCTTGTTTGAAGAATAAGTATTACTTTTGAATCTGATTACAGCAAACTGCTTGTTGAGAGAGTCAAAATAATAACTTGAGATTAAAATATGTGTTTTTCACAGTTTGGGCATGTATTTAAGAGAAAGTGAGCATGAAACGTGATTGATTTGTTCTAATATACATGATATTCTTAGAATATCTAATACTTCACTGACGTGGCCCAGGAATATTGCATTGTTCAAGATGACATTATGATGAGACTTTTTTATTTTCGCATGACTGTTTTATAGGTTTCAAATTTTTGAAGTCCTTTTCTTTTTTATAAGCTAACCTGAACATTTATGTATTTTTTTAAGTTTACACTCAATTAATTACGGGCTTCTCTCATCTCTTTTTTCTGGTTATTCTACCTCACCCAACCCATCTCCATAAATAAGGGTGTTTTTTTTTTTAAAAAAAAGTAATTATCTGATTCTATTTATAAGGCATTTCTAACATATTTTACAAATATCAAGAAAAACCTTAAATTTCATTAATTCGACTTAAAAGTTAACAACTTTCTAACTTTACTTCTATTTAACCACACATACACTTTCCAAAAAAATAACAATTAATACGATAATCTTCACAAAAAAATAATTTAAACAGTAATAAATAAAAGGTAAAATTGTCTAGTTAATTGTTCCAATAAAAACTACCACTGAATCTATAACTTTGATCATTACATTATTTCACAGTCTTAGGAGCGGAGCAATCGGATACGAATTCCAACGTCCTAAACTCGGGTGGAGGACATCAACTACTACTCCGATCGGCAAATCCAACAACAATTCCGGTGTCACCGCCTCTGCCGGGGAAGCCAACAGAACAAAAAACATGCACTGCTGGGATAGGTCTTTGCAGTCATTTTTGTGAGGACTCATGTTGTAATGCTACGTGTGCTTCAAAATGGCGAAAGCAAGGAGGCTATGGATATTGTACAGAGGTAGTGCCACCTTATAGGACTTGTCTTTGTTTTTATAACTGCTGAGGAAATATGTATCAAATATGAATTGATATGTTAAATAAAAGGGATCTGATTTTCTTTCGACTAAGCTCTATTGTCTTTTGGTTGGTTGGGGGTAAAAAAGAGTATAAAAAGTCAATTAATATAATTATATACTTCCTCCGGTCCTTTTTATAAGAGCTTAGAATTTGAATTATCTTGATCTTTTTTATAAGAGCCCGCCAAAAGTTGTCTCAACATTTATAGAATTTTTTTTTCATTAATGCCCCTCATTAATCATATATATATTGCATTAATTAAAGGATTGATGACACTTATCTTTATTCTATTTCTCTCCCTTACTTGTCTCCTCATAAATAAAGGTTTACTTGAAGAAAAAGTTTATTTCAAGACATACGTATTATTTTTAATTAATTTTAACCAATTTCTTAAACCGTGTAATTAAATTATTGAGCTCTTATAAATAGGACCGGAGGGAATACTATTGTACAGTATGCATTCCTTTCTCTGTTTCTAATTATAGGATTTTTGCGGTAAGTTTGATTTGTTATTTTTTAATAAAAACCCGATTGAAGTTTTTGTCACTCTATCGTATTTTTTATTTTTTATTTATAAAAGTGCACCTATTAATATAACACAATCTATTTTCCATTAAATGAGGACGATAAATTGATTTCTTGGTCAATGTCCTTATTAACTCCTACATTAATTAAATAATTACAAAATAATGGATGTATTGATAAATTTGTTACTTTTAACAAAAATGATTGAATAACCATTTTTGGGTATGGGGTCTCACGGGACAGGAGATACCTCTAGATTCAAAGAGCGTTTAACACTCTGGTATTTTATGTCTAGTTTACCTAATTCTCGCATACTAATAAGGAAAGTTGGTTAACTCATTAAATATGTCATAAATTGATATATTTTTCTAATTTTACCCACATTTATGAACAGTATTCTCTACCATTTCTCTCATCTTTCTCTCTTTCCGTCACGAATTAATTCACTTTCCCTTACGTTTAATAGGGGCAAACTTTTAATACTATAATTAATTACTCTCTAAGGACTTATAATAAGGACCAATTTTTTTTTTTTTCCAAACTGGATTTGTAAAAAGGACTAGTGCGGTATAGAGGAATTTATTGCAAATTGTTTGGCAACAAAGTTCTCACATTGGTTGTAAAATTTGAACTCACTAAGGTCCCATTTGGTTCGATGCAAATGGAGGGAACGGAAAGGAAAATCACAATTTTCCTTCTGATGGCCGTTTAGTTAGAAGAAGCCGCCAGAAATTATTTTCCCTCCCACCCCATTTTCGTTCGTTTAAATGAGAATAAGTTCCCACAAAAAATGGTGGGAACCCATTTTCTGGTGCCCAGGAAATTTGGCAAAGGTCTGTTATGCCCTTGATATGTGACGATGAGAGTATATAACGGTGAGGGCTTTTGGAGGAGAGTGAGGAGTGTGGGAGCTTTGGAAAAGTGAGGGAGCTGAAGAATAGAGGCAAGAAGGGGACTACTCCGATGAAGAGTGTTAATTTTCCGGCGACAATAGGGCTTTCAAACATTTCCTGATGACGAACAGGCGAGTTCCTTCTTCTCCTTTGTTGCAGGTGGAGGTGGTGTGCACTCTATTACTGGGAGAAATATTGATTGACTACAACCTGACCATGAAATACCCATGTGGTGAACGTGATTATATCTGTGATATTGGATACAAGGGAAGCGATCTAAACTAGATGTAGTTGGTGAGTGCACAATGGTTGAGAGTGAAGTTAGATAACCATGAGCCACTTATCACATACATGTGATTAAAGTTGTTCATTCATTCATTTATAACCACAAGTGACTGGTGGGTATCTCATGGTTATTGCTCTGTTACTTTATCAAGAAACAGGGGCAAACAAAGTATTGATTTCTTATTAGCTCCACCCATTAATGCTCGAAACAGAGTATTGATTAGTCTTCACTGTGTTCACTTCCTTTTCAATCTCTCCCTACTCGCTCTTAACACGTGTGTATTAAATTTTAATACGAAACCCCGCTCACAACTCCCCATATCTTCTTCCTCACTGTGGTTTTATAATGACAAAGACATCTTCCCATAGAAACTAAATCCCCTTCTGCACCCAACTCTGCCTACAAGAATGGGGGATATATATAGCTATGATAATATTGATAATCATGATTTCCTCACGTCTTCAACCTCATCTTCACCTCAATATGAGATCTCACTTTTACTGTGTCAGATTCTTCTCTGTTCATCCTCTTCCTTGTCAGCTTCATCATCACTGCTTGTGGCTGACACAGTGAAAAACACCCGCACCATGAAGGCTAGACTCCGCAGTTCCCACGCCACACTGGAGAATGCTCATGCTTCTCACTGATAATCACTTTTCCAAGATGGGATCTTTGTCATCATTGATTCCTCCATTGGAGTAGGAGCTCCAAACGATGGTTTTCTTTCCTCCTCGGGGACTTATACATTGGCCAATATAAAGGGTGGTTTTGTTGTAAACATGCCTTCATCTTCTTTTGGAGTAAGTGAGAATGAGTTTGATAAGTATGATTGTGAGAGTGAGGTAATGCTTTTGGTGTTAAAGATTAAAGCTTTGGTTTAAATGTCTTTCTTTCTGGTTTTTCCGTCCGCTAGGTTGCTAAGATTAAAGCAAACCATTGGTGGTATATTTTGCATCCTGAAGATTAGGTGAGTTGCTTCTTCTCTATCTTTTTGGTAGTTCTCTTGTTGTTTGCTTTGAATGTGATGTGCCGAGTTCCCCCGTGGTTACAATCGACTCCCATTAGTAAAAGTCATTCACTCTGATAACGGCGTTGTTTAGACGCTTCTTAGTGACCATTTTCATTTTAAATTATCATAACCATGGGTTGCATATGGGTACTGAGTGGTTATGTGGAACAAATTTAACCTCAAAACGTAAAAGACAACGACATGTACACACCTAGTGCACGCCATGGGTATGTAGTGGGTACAAAGGACTGACACAGCACGTTATAAATACATACACCAATGCATGTTAACCAGCATGTGCCCACAACTTGCACATGGTGACATTATTTCATACAGAGTTAACCATTGATAACAATATGCACGTTGTTCTCATTCATTTGCTTCGAATGTTCCTAATCCTCTAAGTATGCCATTCCCTCCTCTCCTGTCGATTTATTCATCAGAGGAGTTGAAGTGGGTGAAGGTGGTGGTACGGATGGTGAGAATGAAGAGAAAGGAGAAGAAAGTGAAGAAGAGAAGGCAGAGACAAACAAAAATTTTCTGGACATAAAAACATTTTTGTGGATTTTTATGAGAATGGAGAAAGGGGAAGAAGGAGAAGAAAATAATGTTTTTAATATAGGGGCAAAATGGTCTTTTAGTCATTTTCCTATCTCATTTTCTTCCAACCAAACAAAAATTTTCTTATCAACTTATTTCTTTTCTAATACGAACCAAACGCGTCAGTGACAAAGTATTTTCCCTTCTTTTTTTATATTTTCCTTTCCATTCCTACATCTTCTGTGAACCAAAAGAGCCCTAAGGTTCAAAGCCAATTATGTACTACCACTCCGTGCCTAAATATAAGTTATTTGTAAGAAAAAAATTGATTCAAAATATAAGTCACTTATAGAGTAATTAATGATACTTTCTCAATTTCACCCCTATTTAATTTCCATTGGCAAGAGAAAAAAAGAGAGATGTGAGAAAATCATTTGCAAATTAGAGAGAGACAAGAATTTTAATAAGAGAAAATTTTATCAATTTAATACATTTCTGGTTATACAAAAATGAGGTGTAAGTGAGTTATATTTAGGTACAAAATGGTAATCAGGTTAAACTTTGTTGGCAAAATGACTCATAAAAAAGAGATCTACATTAATTGTGTCTTAAATTCATTAAAGTCAATAAGTATGAACATTTATAGCATTTAATGACTGTATAGTCACTCGTCCTCACCTCACACCTGAACAATCAACACAGAGATGGCTCATATATTTCTCTCCTCTTGCTTTCTGCTTCTGATGGCTTCTCTCATCTTCACATCATCAGGTATATTATATTCTCATCATGTTCTTGTTCAGATCTCATAATAGTAAGATCTCAGCCGTTTATTTCATGTAACTATTTATTCAACATCATTCGTCCTCCCTTAAGAGACCTTCCTGGTTCATAATCTTACGTTGGCTGGCTCAACAACTTTTTTTTTTTGGGTGTTATTCCTATTGAAAAATGATCGTATGAAGTCAATTAAAGTATAAAATAAAATGAGTCACAAAATAATAGATGGAGACACAAGAATTTAATGTGGAAAAATCTCTCACTCAATGTAAGTGAGAGCAAACGATTACGGCCCAAAGCTAAAAATTCCACTATCTTAAAAAAAGAAATATAATGTTCAATGCTCTAATAGAATGCTCAATTATAGGATGACAACAACAAATTCACCCCTTCCACAAAAATCACCAAAGAATTATATTAATAAAATAGAAGAGAAAATAGAGCAATAAAATACGTATATCTTGAGTAAAGATACAATCTGTGTGTGCCAGAAATCACCAAACACAAAAACTGCAGTTATATAATGATAAAGTATACCAAAGTTCACACAAAATATGGAGAAGGTAGGAAGCTCCAATACAAGATCTCACCGTTTAGATTCAAGATCTATACGTCTCAAACACCTCCACCAACTTTTAGGGCAATCGGACTAGAAATTATTGTTTGATTATCAACTTAATGAAAGTAGCTCAGAAAAATCTGTAGCAGACGTGAACTGGACGTTCATGAAAATTTTTGGAGAAAATAGAAAACTCCAATGGATGATTTGACCATCCAGAATGAAGCTTTGTGTGTCTAGAACCTCCATAAAAACTTCAGATCAATCTGACAAGAAATGACATTCTGATCATCAGCTAGATCAAAACTACTCAGACTGAACAACTACTGAAAATATTTTTTTCTCACAAGAGCTATATATAAACTTCCTTTTTCTTCCCCTTACACACAAACTTGCAACATATTCTTCTGGGTTCTCTCTTTTATTTCTTTCCTTTCCTTTTCTTTTTTCTCTTTTCATAAAATAGGAAATACACAAAATAGGAAATATTTAAAATAGGAAATAAATAAAACTGAACAATTAGAACTTGGGCTTCACCATTTCCACTGCCTCGTTAATTTTTTTTCACAGCTTGGACACCTTTATATTATTCCCTTCGATCCTATTTATAAGTAATTTTCTTTCTTATACATAAGCTTGGTCTTATATGGTATAAACAACAATTTCATTTTGTCTAAAAATTCAATGCAATTTATTCATATTTACCCGCATTCAATTGCATCTATCTCCCATATTTTCCCCCACTCATTCTCTCTC
Source organism: Inga oerstediana (assembly GCA_963210345.1). Classification (NCBI taxonomy): domain Eukaryota; kingdom Viridiplantae; phylum Streptophyta; class Magnoliopsida; order Fabales; family Fabaceae; genus Inga; species Inga oerstediana. Next base: position 13,572,692 of record OY723410.1, on the reverse strand, counting down.
ATCTTTTTTCCTACTCATTCTCTCTCTCTCTCTCTCTCTCTCTCTCTCTCTCTCTCTCTCTCTCTCATTCATCATCTTCATAAATAAGGGTATGTTTGGAAAAAAATTATATCTCTTACACATTCGTTACTTTTAACCAATCTTAATTACCAGTTCATTTTGTATGATTTGGGTAGTTATCCTTATAAAAAGGCCTATGAGAGTATTAATTAATACTCTCTCCGCTCATTTTTATAAGGAACATTCTCTTTCATAGAGATGATTCTTAATATAAGGAACAAATCCTATTTGTCTAAAATTTTAACCTAGTTTTTTTATTTTTACCCTTATTAAATATATGTTACTTATTATCTCTTTGCAATAAATTTTTTTACTCATTATTATCTCTTATGAACTCTCTTTCTAAACAAGATTATAATTGAAACGGAAGGTACGTAAGTTATACATTTATTACTTTTAATTAACATTTTAAACTGCTGGTAGTTGTTCTATATAATCAAAGTGAGGGAGTATCTTCGATCAACTTAGAAAAACATTTTGAAAAACACACTTTCACTTTTGGAGACAAAACTTCTCTCATAAATTTATTTTATATAGCGTAAAAAAATTTTAAAATAAGTAAAACTAAACAAGGATAGCGAATTTAAGATAAAAGATTTAGGTGATCTGAAACATTTCCTTGATATAGATTAGCTCGGTCAGGTAAGGGAATTCTAATTACACAAGGAAAGTATGTGCTAAATCTCTTGTCTGATGCAGGGATGAGTGCTTGTAGACTACTCTCTTTGCCTATGCGGCATAACTTGAGGTTGAGAACCTTTGAAGAAGGTAAGAACAAACAAGAGGACCTATTGAGCAACCTAGAAAGGTATAGGCGTTTAGTAGGGAGACTTCTTTATTTAACATTAATGAGACTTGACATTGCTTTTCCAGTTCAGACCTTAAGCCAATTTATGCAATAGCCCACAAAGACACATATGGCAGTAGCTCACAATGTGATTGGGTATCTCAAACAAAGTGTGAGTTTTGGTATTATGTTGAGTGTCGAGAACAATTTAACTGTGGAATGTTATTGTGACTTAGATTGGGGCTTTTGTGCTACAACTAGAAGGTCAATTACTGGTTATTTGCTTAAGCTAGGTAACTCGCTTATCACGTGGAAATCAAAGAAGCAGAGTACAGTGTCTAAATCCTCTGCTGAGGTAGAATATCGCGCTTAGGATATGTAGTCTCGGAAATTTTATGGGTTGAAGGCCTGCCGACAGAATTAGGGGTATATACAGATGAGCCAGTTGAAGTATATTCCGATAGCAAAGCTGCAATTCATATCGCTTCTAACACCATCTCCCATAAACGTACGGAGCATATTGAGATAGTCTTCACTTTGTACGAGAGAAATTGCAAGCAGGTTTGATCAAGCTCAATCATGTTCGTTTGGCAAACTAGGAGGTTGATTTGTTAACAACAGCAGTGATCAAAGCCACTTAAACCCGATTATTGGGCAAGTTAGGAACTGTCAGTTTCCTCTGGCTCCCAACTTGAGAGGGAGTATGGGAGATATTGTTTGTTACAACTTGTAAATAAAATGCTTCTGTATAGTTGTAACTGCACTGTGATTATAGTATTGTGTGTATTATTGTAGAGTTAGGTTTTAGGTTAGTTGGGCTCTTAAATTCATCAAGGACATTAGGTGTTTTTTTTTTTTGGACAAAGGACATTAGGTGTTAGTTAAAGTCTGTATAAATATGAAGTAGGGCCTGGATATGAATGTTAACAGAATTCCATTATTTTTTTCTGATCAATAGAAAATATATTTTCGGGCCATTTATGTAATCTCACAGACTTGAATTATTAGGTATTAATCTTATTTATAAGTCATTTTTAACTAATTCTCACACACCAAGGAGAGTTAGTTAACTCATTAACTATAGGTTAAATTTCCAATTTCGCCCTTATCTATGATTGGTTCCAAAAGTCAACATGAATAAATTCTTTTTATTTATTGCAATTAATAGGAATAAAAAAGGTATAAAATGCATTTACTACCTTGAATTGGACTTATAAATGGGACCAAATTTTTTAGTCAAAAAGGACTTATAAATAGGACCAAAGTGGTACCTTCTCAAGTAATAAATTTTGCAATTTTTTTATCACTTTTCTCATGTATTAATTGTCTTTGATTCATAAAAAAAATACATATAATTAATAGACGTATTAATTGTGTCTTAAATTCGCAAAAGTCAACAAATATATACTCCAAAACTATGAGTGGCATTTCATTCACTCCGTCATATGCTTTTTATAAGAGCCAAAAATTTGAATTACCTTGTTCTTTTTTTATAAGAGCTTGATAAGAGTTGTATGAACAATTAATGAGTTTTTTTTTTCATTTTTACCCCTCATTAATTATATGTATTGCATTAATTAAAAGGTTGGTGATACTCATATTTACTTTATTTCTTTCTCTTAGTTGCCCCTCATAATAAGGGCATACTTGGAAAATAAAGTTTATTTCAGATATATTTATTATTTTTTAACTAACTTTAACCACTTTCTTAAATCGTATAATTCGATTATTGAGTTCTTATAAATAAGACCGGAGGAGTATATAGTCAGTCACCATCCCACCTCTCACCCCAACAATATCAACGCAGAGATGGCTTGCATATTTCTCTCCTATTGCTTCTTCCTACTTCTGGCTTCTTTCACCTTCAAATCTGGTATATTGTCATGTTCTTCTTGATATCTCAGATTCATATCTTAAACAATTTAAGCCATTTTATTATGTTAATGTTGCTCTATTCAATATTTTAATAGTTTAGTAACAAAGCTGTTGGTTGAGGTGGTAAACGACTTCACCCTTGTACGGTGAAGAACACAAGTTTGAATCATGTGAAGCGAACTTGTTGGACACTTTAATTATGTATTTTAATTTTGCTAACCATAGGAATTCTCCTATTGGAGGCAATGATGAATCGCTATTTTATCATATTTTTCAATACTTTATTTTGGGGATTTTATCATGTTATTTTGGCAAAAAATGCATTTATTATGACTAATTGGGATTAAAAGTGATTGCATGAATTAGTTGATAAAAAGGGTAAAAATATCATTATTTTCATGGTTGTCCAAATACATGGTATTGCAATATTTTGAATTTCATTTCAGGGTATTTTGGTCAAGCAATGAATTTTGGAAATTTCAATTCAGTCCCCAAATTCCATAAATGACAGTTTAGTACCCAAAGATATTGTCAGTTTAATACCTGAATTTGGGAAATTACAATTTGGTCCACAATTCCGAAAATCACTTTTTGGCTCCTCTGGAATCATTTTAAGGGCTTCTATTCTATTATTTAGAGCAAGCCAACACATTTGCACATCACCTCCATCTCTTTCGGCTTCAACCACCTCCATATTCTTCACCTCCACCACCGATCATCACCATCTCGATCCATTCCAAAACCAATGGCTTCCATCATTATTCTTCTCCATTCTATCCTCTTTATTGCTGCCATGTCCAAGCATTCTTCAAGCTTCGGTGAAGCTGTTCATGTGGTCATGAGCGGCTAACTCCTTTGTCCGATGGTGATGATGAAGCTAACCTGAGTCCTTGAGCAACTAGGGGAGTTCTTTGTATCTTAATTTCATCTTCTACTCTCTATATGTGCAGATTATAATTCTAGGTTGCTAGAGCTTATAATTTGTTCATATATATGAGGATTATGATCGGTTGATGTAATCTGGATGATGATACTTGTATTAGATTTGTACTTATGGATTGTGATTGGATTATAGCACTCTTTTGTTATTCAATTGCTTTCCTATATTCTCTTGAAATCAATTATTTGCTAGGCTTCTAGAAATCAATCGGTAGTAGAGAGGATCTTTTATGAATTTATCATAAGCTAGGTACTTCAAGATATTCCTAATTGATCAATTGAGTCTATGTTTAGATTAAATTGATAAGTTAGGAATATTGATTAGTAAGAGTTCTTACTAGTCTTTGTGCTTAGTTAGGGAAGAACTCAAAATTAAAATTAGACAAGGATGGTTAGTGGACTCAATCACCTAGGACATTCATCTCTTGCATTTACACCAACCCACTCACTTTATACATTGGAAATTCATAAACAAGTAGCTATTAGTTTAAGTAGATAGATGAACTTACATCTCATACTCGTTGATTAATTTGTTATTTACACTAGATTACTTAGGAACTATATATAGGCTCCACATAGAGATCGACCTAGGTTAGTTGCCCTATAATGCATTTAGCTTAGTTTTATTTGATAGCCCAACGATATGACACTTTAGGCAATCTTATTCAGGGCACTGTCAGACACTAAATGTGGGCACCTCTTCTGATAGGGATTTGAACCTTTGTTTGCCACGTTGCGAGTGACTATCCCCTTCCGCTAGACTCAACTCTTATTGGTTAATTATGTAAATTAATACACCTATATATAACTTCATCATTACGTTTCATAGTTTTAGGAGCTGAGCAATCGGATACAAATTTCGCAGCCCCAAACTTGGGCGGACGTCAATTCCCATGGACAAATCAAACAATTCTGGCGGCATCACCTCCGCCGGAGGGGCCAACAAAAGCAAACACATGCACTACGGGGATAGGCATTTGCAGTGATCGATGTGGTGCTCAGAGATTCCGAGGAGGCCAAGGATTTTGTCAAGACATGGTGCCAACTTATAGGGGTTGTATTTGTGTGTATAGTTGCTGGGGCAATCTATCAAATATCAATTGATATATTAAATAACACTTCTCTAAATAAATTTCTTAATTATAAAATATGTGACATGATATTTTTAAAATATTTCTATATAAGATTAGATTATATGCCAGTTCATAAGTTAGACAAATCAATTTCTAGGGAAAAGTGATTAATATAAGAGATGAAATGGATAAATATTTTACATTTAAGATCAAAATCTACTATGATCTTGATACTTTTAGTTTGTGTGTTTTTTTTAATATTAAGTCTTACAATCATTTTGGTCCCATCATATTAATTTCTGTTTCATCATGTCCAAAAAATAAGTCATTTTTAGTTATCTCACCGTAAATAAGAAAGAGTGACTAACTCATTAAATTTGTTTTAAATTGAAAAAATAAATCTTCAATTTTACTCATATTAATGCAATTTTGAAGGGAAAAAAATATGATAAGAAATATTTAAGCATCAATTACATTGACAGAATTGACCAATAAACATTAATTACTTTTTAAATCACCTATATTATATATGAACCCAAAAATCATTTCAAAAGACAAAAAAACTTATATTTTATACCTGAGGAAATATTAGTACTCTCTAACTAACCTAATTAAACATGAACATATATCGAAAAAACATTTAATAATCATTAAAATTATCAATTTTTTTTTTTTGGATGCAAGGACTAGGATTAACTCCTAATATAAAACATGTATGTAAACATTCGGCAGATAAACTACTTGTCTTCTAGCGAACATTCCTAAGCACATCCATTTGGCACTTTCGGTATCATTACCATATCCATCAAATCATGATGCCTTCATGAGCTTGGAAATTATCAAATGCTTTATAAAAGGGACGATAACACTGTTTTTCAGAAAAGAGCGCCTTATAATAAGAACAAGGGTGAGTAATATAATAATCCAAATAAGACAGACTGTAAGAGACACAGTTCATATCATAACATTAATTAATTCTTTATTATATAATCATAACTCTTTATTATTACTATCACACCCTTACAAGCCAATGATGAGCAGCCTTATCTTGTTTGATAATAATAATTTAATATAATTTACCAGCAATCATAGTCACACAAACAGTCACTACCAGAAGGAGCACCAACTTTACAGCAGGAACCCTCGGCTCTAGTATAAGGGTGTTTGGCAATACAAGCAGGTCTACAATCATCTGGGACACAAGTTCCAAGTTGTACCCCAAGGTCTCAACGCAACTCTTGCATTCATCAAACAAACATCTACAAATCTGTATACCAACACATGATCCTCTTTCTTTTGGATGAGCATCTTTGCACCTTCCAAAACAACCTGCATCACATACTCCCAAATCCTCGCGGCATTTTCCCCAACTCACCTTCACCATTATTACATTATTTCCTGTTTCATTCATCACAATTGATCACAATTAAATAATTAATTAATGCGTGAGAAATTAATTAATATTGGAGAGAAGTTGATGTATAACAGAGACAAGGAAGGGGAAGAAGATGAGAAGGAATCAAGGGGAAGAGGGAAGGACAGAAGAGGAAGGAAGAGCCCGGAGAGGAGAGATCAGAGAAGCAGAAGAGAAAAAACCAGAGAGAATGATAACTGAAATCTGATAATTCAATAATTCAAATCATGTACAAATGAAACCCTAAAACTATTTATACTAATAATAATAAAATCCTAATAATAATAACAATAATAAATAATTCTAATAAAAGTTTTAAATAATAAAATAAAAATAAATAAATTAACCTAATAATAATAAATATTAAACTGCTACGGTATTTGTTTCATCATGTTCTCCATCCCATATTCCATCCGAAGGAGTTATGAGAAATTGCTTGGTTTTGTTGTCTTATATATACTCCCTCCAATTCAATCACTTTTAGCTCTTGTTCGGAACTACTCTCTCTAGTCCTTAATATTGGACATATTTAAAGAGTTGATCTTAACGCTAAATATAAAATATAATTTTCATATTTGTCAATATTTTTCTAGCTAGTTTACCTCTATTGATGCTCTATAACAATATATCAAGGAGGAGAGGGAAGGAGGGAAATATGGAAGATGACTAGGGTGTTTTAGAAAATACATGTTACATTAACTAACTTAACTGACTTTCTTAATCTAATCAAATTAGATAAATATATCTTATATTAAGGATTAGAGGGAGTACTTATTATAAGCAAGTTCACGTAAATCAAAACAAAAGCCCCCCTCATGTGCTTACCTCATATACTATATATCACAATTGAAAAGTTACTTTTAAAGGTTTCAATTGCTATTCCAAGCAAGCCATGTATAAAACATTTTGATTACATGTCTATGTATTAATTATTATATATTTTAATCTTTCTCATATTTTTCTCCTTCACATTCTCTCCTATTTTCTTTTCTCATTCCTTCTCTCTCTCATCCTTTCCATAAATAAGAATGCATCTGTTGCCTTTGACCAATTTTAACCAATCTTTTAAATTACACAACTAGGTTCTTCGTATGTTTTGTAAAAGACTGAAGGGAGTAATCATAGAAGTCATATATCAAATTTTAAGTCGGGGCAATTTTGGAAAATGTGATTAATACTCAGTTTATTGGTGACTTGTAATATGGACAATCTATAGTGCCTTATTATGGGAGGGAATATAAAAGATGTTAGTTTACATTAAAACATATATAAAAAATAAGAGTGGAGCTAGGATTTAATCTTGAGAGTAAATCCCACCTTTCTTCACTAGTGCATAGAAAGCAAAATAATATCAGAATCTGAACTGTTCGATTGAGATATGGATGTGCAAATCCCTTGACCATTTAGATGAAATATAATTTAGACTATGCAAGATAGATAATTTCATCCACAATTAATATTTTTCTTTCTTTTCAATAGATCTTTGAGTGTTCGGAATAAGAAATGAAGATATATATAAGGAGTGAATAAATTATCTGAACAATTAACATGGGTTACACTAACTAATTAATTTGAGCAAATTTAAATAATGTGCACATCATTTGATAAAAAAAATGTTTGAATTTCTTGCATGTATTTTCTTTGTTTTAGTTTATCCTAATATCTTAACAATTAAAATTTGTCTAAAATCATTAACTTCATAGTAGATTATAAGAGAAATAGAATGTAAACATATGCACAAATTAATATTTACCCGTACCTGCGAACGCAATTCATAAGAGAAAGATAATAATGCAGGACACGACTGAGAGCTCGGCCATGTTTTTTTTTTTTTGGCCCGAGACGCTTCTTTTTTGCAAGGTGGGTTGTGATGTGAATGAAGCCCTTCTTTAATTTATATATTAATTTGATTTAATGACTTTATTGATTGTACTACCAGATGTTTTTCCTGTATGTACCACCAGATGTACGCTTCTTGTTTGTACTGCCAGATGTTTTTCTATTCTTATGGCTTTTGATTTAATTTCATTTAATGACTTTATTGATTCGATTTTAATACACTTCAATGAATGAGATTTTGTTACGGACCTTTTGTAATACTTAGCTAGATTTCGTAAAAAGCTCGATTTCATAAATTAAAGGGAATCCTAGAGTTGTTAATAAACCAGAACAACAGGAGAAATATATGACTCTAACCTAAACTTTAGGATTAATTAGAGGTGAGTCTCCTTCATTTTGAGTGAGGATCATACCATCCTTTATACTTTGATCCACACAATTAGACCCCTATTTATAGGGTCTTACAATAATTAATTATCTCATTAAGATCTTAACCAACAAGAGTAAGAATTTTAACTAACTAATAATTTTATATCTCTCATAATAATATTCTTTTAAGCGTCTTTTGTTGAGGGTTGATTTAGCCCCTTTTAATTCGGGAAAAAAAAATCAATTCCGTTGTAAATTTTAGTTTAATGTAAAACTCAATTGACTCATTTGGAGAGATTAAGGAAACTAAATAAATTATTTTAAAGTATTTATATGTATCATTTTTCCCCAAAATAATTTTCCTGATTTATAAAATAATACTTCCTTAGTTCCTCCGATCCTTAATATAAAATATATTTGGGGAATTGATTTTGATATTAATTAAGACATATTTTTTATATTTGTTAATCTTTTCCTAATTTTTCCTTATTGATGCTCCCACAACAATAATACAAGAGGAGAGAAAATAAGAAAATTAAAAACAATGGTTAAGATATTATCTTTACTTTAATTAAATTATATACCGATCAAAATAACCTTTTTTTTAAAAAAAAATAAAGATAAAAAATTAAATTTAGACCGTCTCTATAAGATCTAGATGGTTTAGAGATGTTGATGAATAAAAATATTTTGAAGTATTTATTTATAAGCATGTACGTACTTCATTTTATATTGGGAAAATTGCATTAGGTCCAGGGTAAGAGAAAATAAGATAAAATGGTTCTTTAAAATCTTAAAATTACATTTAAGTCTCGTAGGACTTTTTTGTAATAATTCTACTGACAAGTTTAGGGGTGTTCACTGAATCACTGACAAGTCCATGGGCTTCCATTATTGACAAGTTGATGGATATTTGACAATTGAAATTTATTATAAAAAAATCCCATGGACTTAAATGTAATTTTGAGATTTTAAGAGAATATTTTATTGTATTTTCTCTTACCCAGGACCTAAATACAATGTTCCCTTTTATATTATAAAATACTTTTTGTTGGAAGGTCTCATGTTAATTGATGGACCGAACAAGTCCTGATACAACTAGGCAAGGTCCTGCTGGTACGTCCAGATTGGTCCTAACATGCCCAGGGCACCAAGAAGGCAAGAATGAGGTTATTGGAAACTTAAAGGAGAGACTCGGATTGAAAACAAATGAAAGTACTCTACAAGCTAATTTAGCATAGCATGCTTAATTATTGTTGTATCAACAGTTTAATTAAGCACTCCCTCAGTCACTAATTATAAATTTCAAATAACCGATTTATGTTTATTAAGAAAATAGTTAAAATTAGTTAAGAGCAATAAATATATATTTTTTCTCCAACTAAATCCTTATTTTTATGAAGAGAATAAGTGAGCAAGATAATAAATACAGTAAAGGGATAAAACTAGGAACAAAACACTATAAATACTCTAACAAACCTAAAATAAAACTTATATTTTAGGACAGAGGGAGTAATTAATTACCATCAATCGTATTCACACATACAGCTATTGCCACCAGGAGCACCAACGGAGACGCAATAAGAACATAGGCTAAGTAATAAATTAAACCAAATAAGTAAAACTGTAAGAGACAAAGTTAATGTCATATACTAATAATTAATTAATTCTTTTTTTATAATCACACTCTTATAAGCCAATGAGCAGCCTATTTTGTTTGATAATAGTAATTACCAGCAATCATAATCACACAAACAGCCACTACCAGAAGGAGCACCGACTTTATAGCAATAACCATCGACTCTGCGATTAGGGTGTTTGGCAGCACAATCATATTTACACTGATTTGGGTCGCAAGTCCCAAGTTTTCCCAAGTTCTCAACGCAAATCTTGCATTCATAAAAAAAAAAAAAAACTGCAAATCTGAGCTCCAACACATGAGCCTCTTCCTTTTGGATGAACCTCTTTGCACCTCCCAAAACAACCTGCATCACATGCTCCCAAATCCTCATAGCGTTTTCCCGCACTCACCTTGACCATTAATACATTATTTCCTGTTTCATTCATGACAATATTAAATAATTAATGCCTGTGAAATAATGGAGCCTCTGGTCTTTGGAATCAGTTTCAGTGTTAATCGCAACAATAAGCATCAAGAGCTAATCAATGCAGTGAGATTTATCCAATTCAAATTGAATTTCATATTTAATAGTTTCAAATGATGATTTTTAAATAAAAAATCATTTTTTGAAAAATTGAAAGTTAAGATATTATCTTTATATATTATATTATGCACCCTTTAAAATATTTTTTTTTTTTAAAAAGTAAAATTTAAAAAAAAAAATCAATCTGATCCATCTAAATTCTAGCTGAGTTTAAAGTGATTATTAGCTTTTGGTGCTCATCGTTACAATGGGTACTAAAACTAGTTCCTTCCTCTTTTATATATAGGCGTGCATGAAATACTTTTGAGTTCGAGTGAAGTCCACATGGAGTTGTGTATATGAGAAATTGCTTGGTTTTGTTATTGTCTTATATTCCCTCCAATCCATTTCATGAGAGGTCTTTCTAGTAAGGTTTTACTAGTTTCAATAAGAATAAAAAATACGTTTTTTTAAATATATATGTTCATACTTAATAAAGGTAGTAAAAGGAAAATTAATATGATGTTGGAGTTTTGTGTGGTTAATAAGGGTAAAATTGAAAATCACCGAATTTTATGACAGATTTAGCAACTTTAAGTTTTTAACTTTGTTTATAAGTGGGTGAGATAGAAACATATTATAATAAGGACCTATATGTGTATGAGAAAAATCATTTTACTGATACCTATACTTTTTTATTAATTTTTAATTTGGTACCTATGTATTTTTTCCTCTTAATTATATCCATTAATTTTGCTTTATTAGCACTGTTGAGCCATGTAACTTTTATTTGTTGACATCATTAGCCCATGTATAGAAGCTAATTATAATACAGTAAAGTTAACAATTTAATTAATAGAAAAAGTGCAAACGTACCAAATTAAAAACTAAGGAAAAAGTATAGGTACATGCAATATGATTTTTTTAATATATAGTGTTAGAGTGGAATTGGATATATCTTGAGAGTGAATCTCTCGTTTCTTCTACCAGTGCATGGAAAGCAAAATAAGATCAGAATCTGAACTGTTCAACTATATATGCACGATCAGATCATTTCATCCACAATATTGTTACTTTCTTTTAAGTATATTTGGATTAAAAAAAAAAGATATAAGCGGTATCTGAACAATTAAAATGGGTGACACAAAATAAATAATTTGAGCAAATTTTAATAGTAATATGCACATCATTTGAGAAAAAATGTCTGAATTTCTTGCATGTATTTTATTATATTTGTTTTAGTTTATCCTAATATCTAAATTGTTAAAATTTGTCTAAAACCAATAACATCATAGTAGATTATAAGAGAAATAGAATGTAAAAATATGCACAAATTAATATTTGCCATTACCTGTGAAAGAAATAAAAAAGAGAAAGAGAGTAATGCAGGATAGGGAGACAAAGGACAGCTTGGCCATGTTTACAGATACAAGCCCAGATGCTTCTTATTTAGCAAGGTGTTAATTTATACTACCAGACATTGTTCTATTTTTATGGCGTTTGATTTCATTTGATGACTTTCTTTATTTGATTTAAACGTACTTTAACGAATGAGATTTTGTTACGTACCTTTTGTTGAAGTCAGCTAGATTTCATATATATTAAAGGTATTTTTCTTTTAACAAACTTTTATTCAAAGTTGACTTAGCCCATTTTAATTTAATCCAAAAAATATTCAATCTCGTATAAATTTTATTTTTGCTAAATACAAAACAAACCATATAAACAAAGCTACACTAAATCAAATTAAATTATGCAACATGCATTGTGAGGATATTGGGAACCGGTTCGAGTGGTGCTGAGTTTAACCTGGACTGTTCAAATTTAAACGTAGACTGTCCATATTTGATGAGGTTTGGGTTCTCATCACTTTGATGAGCACCCAAACCGAATCCCGAGATGATGAATACAAATATTTTTGAAAATATTATATTCAAATTTCATAAGTGCGTACTTCCTTCATTTTATATTAAAAACATGGTTTTTTTTTAAAAAAAAGTTTCGTGTTAAGTGCTGGTCCAGGCAACTTAAAACAAGATCTGGATAAGTCTTGATACAATGAGGCAAGTTCCTCGCACGTCCATGATTGGCCCTAACACATTCAGGACCAAGATGAGGTTATTGCTAAGTCAAAGGAGAGACTTGATCGGATTAAAAACAAATGAAAGTACTCTACAAGCCAATATTCATCATAGCAGGATTAATTATTGTTTGATTAACAGCTTAATTAAGCAATTAATTACCAGCAGTCATATTCACACATACAGCTATTACCACCAGAAGCACCAACGGAAACACAATAACCAACAGCTTTACGATTAGGGCGATTGGCAGCGCAGTCTGATTTACACTGATTTGGGTCACAAGAACCAAGTTCCAACCCCTCACTGCAAGTCTTGCATCCATTAAACGAACACCTGCAAATCTGGAAATGTATTGGTGATGATGCCAAACACCCTAATCGTAAAGCTGTTGGTTCTCTTGCTTTACCGTTGGTGCCCCTGCTGGTATAACTGTATGTCTTGTGACTATGATTGCTGATAATTCATTCACTTAATCAAGCTGTTAATCAAACAATAAAGCCTGTCTATCTGCTGATGATAAAATTTTCTTGCAGTGAGTAATTGTAATAATGAATTGCAATCAATTATATGATATGAAGTGTGTTTGTGTTTTACTTACCACTACTTACTACCTCCGGTCATTAATATAATACTCAGTTAATTAGTTTGTAGAGAAGGATGTTAAATAAATTATTTTAAAGTATTTATATTTATTGCTTTCTACAAACTAATTTGCAGGACTTATAAAAGGATATATAATAATGAAACACATAAGTATTTCAAAGAGATCATATAACATGTGGTATAATTAAGTAGTTTATTTAGTTTTTATAATATCTCAATTTAGTCAATTGAATCTTATATTAAGGATCAGGGATAGTATTTGGATTATTAATTACTTATTCCCTCCTTAAATACAAGGGAGTATTATTGTCCCATCTCACAAAAACAAACTAGCTAATTACTAAAAAGGCCCACAGCATGCATGTCAAAATTTATGAGCTTGAAGCCCCTACCAATATAATGGAAGAGGGTAAACATGTTATTCTTGATCCCATGATGAAATTATGACAAGATTCTTGGCAAAAGGCTAATGTATGCAACGGTAACAATTATCTTAATCAAATAACTCTAACTAATTTTCTTAATCAAATAGTTATTATATGATGTTGCAGTCAATAGAATGCCATAGTACCCTTGTGAAAAGCCTTGTTACTTAGTGGCATAAGAGTTCTCCTGTAATAGTCGGAAGTCATAATCACTTTGATCACGTTGTAACTTCATGCCATTAACGTTTAATTCTTTTTTAAAATAAAAAAAATAATTTCATACACTTTTCGTTAACTACAGAAAACTATTGGCATGTAATTTTTTTTTTTGCCAGAAGCATGTACATATTATTCTCATGCATGCACGTATAAGTTTCCTATTATGCAAGAAGACTGTCCTTTTTTATAAGAAATTAATCACAACCTTCCATAAGTCAAGCTTAATCTCAATATAAATTAGTACCCCTCGTCTTTTAAGAATCACTTTAATGAATAAATCAAACTAAAAAGTAGATTATATATTGAGGACCAAAAATAGTATTAGTGAGACATATACTTAATTAATCAGGAAGATTTTTTGTTTGCTTATTAGGGATACTAGGTAAAAAAACACTTGGTACTCTTTCCTCTTCTAAATATATGAGCGATTTGCTTTGGTCCTAAATATAAAACTTCAATTCACTTTCCCTCTTAAATTTATAATTTTTTTTTCTCAATCTATCCTTTTTTTAATTGAAAAAGTTTTAGGTGAGTTGTATCATGGGGCTCACTAGGACTACGTACGGCATGTCTTTGGGCCCAAAGAGTGCTTAGGTCTTCACATAAGTGTGATTTGAACACTATGAAAAACTAACTTTCAGGGATCACTTTCAGCGGCGATTTTAAAAGTTGCCATTGAAAGTGGCACTCTCAACGGCAACTATCAAAATGCGCCACTGAAACTCATATTTTCAGCGGCGACAATTAAAGTTGCTGCTGAAAATCAATTTCAGTTTTTTTTATGGATTGTTTTTATCATGGACAAATGTTATTTTTTTAATATATTTTTTGTTTAAATTTGATATTTAACATTTGAGGACACTAAATATGCTATTTATTATAAAGAAAAATAAGATAATTATACATTTGCATGTGTGTGACACTTTCAAACGTATAAACAAACCTATCGTTTATTAAGTTTTTCAAGATTTATTATTCCCCACACTCCCATCAATATATCTTTATAGATTAATAACATGTAATGACACTTTTATCTAAAATAAATTATTTCATAAATGTATCAATTAATACATATGACCTATATTCAGTTTTCTTTTTTAATTACTTTATTTATATATAAACACACTTAATAAATTAAGTAAATATAAAAAATTAATACATTTTAATTAATAATAGAATATTAATTAAATTTTTATTTTGATTTATTCAAAAATAATTTTAAAGTATTATATTAGTACACACATGTTAATACACACACACATGTGTGTGTATTCGTTACATATATTAATATATTATAAATAATATATAGATAATATTTAACAATATAAGTAATATTTCATAATATATATTTATTTATGCTTGTGTTGTTTTATATATATATATATATATATATTATACATATATATTATTTTGCAATAATAATTGACAGGTTCTTTCTAGCTTAGTGGTAAAGGCATGGCCGGTGCAATGAGGTGGCAACACGTGGCACAGGGTGAGGTGGTGAGGGACAAGTCAACATGTGGGCCTTAGTGATGAAGTGGATGGCGGCTGGCCTGTGATGACGTGGATGGCCGGTGATCGGTGGCTTGTCACATTCAGCGGTGACTTGGCACATTTATTGGTGACTTGGCACATTCAGCAGCGATATTGAAACTATACTTTCAGCAGCAGCATAAAAATCACCACTGAAAGTCACCTTTGTCGCCGCTAAAACTTTCAGTGACGGTTGCAACAGCGGCGACTAAACTTTCAGCGGTGACAACCGAAAGTCTTTTTTTTTTTTTTTGTAGTGGCGAACTTACTATTTTATGCTTATGTGCCAACCCCTTTACCAACTGGATTAAATAATTGAATAGCATCAAATTCATATAGATTATTGTCATCTAATAGGATGTTTTCTTACTCTAATTTAGGTTCAAGTTGGTAGTTCTATTTTATGAGATAGAAACGAAATTGGGTTGGTTTAATTTCGACCAATTCTCTGTTGCTATAAGTCAGAAGTTTAATCTTCATTTTAAGAATATAATATAATGAAATATCGATCAAACCATATATTTATCCCGCTTGATCATTTTAATTATTAAATACAAAAATAGTAACGGCTGTAATTATCGACCTTCTTATGCGTGGCAAGTACTGCACTGCAAGCAAGTAATATACTAATCAGATGAGTCTGAAAAGGTTTATCAAGCTTATGCTTAATTATATGATATACTTGATTTAAATATATAATTATTTTGACCTGAAATTAAGGTAATTATTTGAGTACGTTACGTTAAGCCCGTGGGCCTTTTGCCAAGAATTTTCTCATAAATTCATCGTATGGGATCAAGAATAGCATTTTTATCATTCTTCCATTATAGTATTGGTTGGGGCATTGGGCTCCAAGTCTCCTGAGTTATTCCCATAGTCGATCTCCATTTGTAATTTCTCTCAATTCATCTCAATTTTTATTTTTTGACCATTGATTCATCTGAATATGTATATTAAAATAATAAAAATTTTGTAAAAGTGGCATAATGTATGAGGAACTCATTAAAAAGAATTAGGAATAAAAAAAATCTAACCATTGGAGAATATCATTACAGCATATCTTATCGCAAAAAGCTTATAAAAAGCCCTTTGTTCTCGTAAGAACTAAAAAAAGAATAGAAGTGTGTGTGTATAAACAGCAGGGAGAAGGCGAAGGAAAACACCTCATCCGTATAAGTTCTAATTAAATATAAGTCTTAATACAGACTTTTAAGTATAATTAACGCTCATTTTCAAAAGTAACCTTTCTAAATATAATTAAATACTTGCTTTTAGGCATCTGAAATTTAAAATATCATCACATTAAATCATATTATTAAAACCTGGACTGGACCGTCCAGGTTGACCCAGAAACCAATGACACGATCACTTGTCTGATCCGGGCGAGTGGGAAAATTAGTGGAGCCTTGATCTGGTGAGACTTGGTCTAACTCGAGGTAAATCGGCTGAATTAGGGGTGGACCCAAGTCACATTTTTATTGGAAAAAATTGCACAAAAAATGCATGAAACGCAGGAACTTCAACAAGAAAGAAATTTACTAAGAAAAAAGAAGAAAATGAGGGGAAGAAGAAAAGGAAAATAGAAAAAGAGATGACAAAATATATTGATAATATATAAAATTATTCTCCTCCAGTTCTTTTTATAAGATTCAAATTTTTAAATTGGTTTAGTACTTTTTCTATATTGATTATATATAAATATATTAGCATAATATATACTCCCTCCGGTCCTAAATATAGGATAAAGTTTTTAGTGCAATTTGTATTAAAAACTTTATCCTATATTTAGGACCGGAGGTAGTACTGTGTATATGTTGTTTGTAGGTACTTTTATGTATTTTATTTAAAATATATTTTTAATTATTACTGATCTGACCCTAAGTCTCAGTGCCAGTCTTGCATTCTTTAAACAAACACCTGCAAATCCGAGCACCCACACAAGAACGTTGTCCATTTGGATGAGCCGCTTTGCACCTTGCAAAACAATCTGCATCACATGCTCCCAATTAATCCTCACGACAATTTTCCCACTTACCATCATCACCAATACATTTCCTGTTTCATTAATTATTATTCAACCACCATCTTGTTATTTCTTCAAATCAAACTTAATATATGTCAGTATATAATTAAGAATATTTTGTCAATATTTCAAATGAGTTTCAGCTTTGATATGTAACTTCTTGGATAAACTCCCTCCAGTCCTATATATATATACTCCTCTAGTCCTATTTATATGGTAAAGGAAGAAGAAAATTTTTCATCCTATTTATAAGGCACATAGAGAGAAAATTTTTATATGAATGTATAATTTTATCCTTAATTTATTATTGTATTGAATTTTATGGAAGAATTAATGAAGTTTAATGTTTTTATTGGTCTGTATGAAACATACTGGAAGTGCTTTATAAATAGAACCCGAAGAGTATGCTATAAATAACTGAGTATAAATAACCGAGTTTCTCCCTTTAATTGGTTTTTAAGATATGATGTCTCCTAAAAGATTTCTATGATGCTAAATATAAGACACTTTAAGAAAAGAAAGTTGCATTTAATTATTCTTTTTCACAAATATCCTTATTCATTGTAGAGATAGATTGTATATACAAAAGAGATTAGAGGTAAGTAACATACTAACATGTATTGATTTTAACTGGAGGGTAATTTTGGAAAGTAGTGATTAATTTTTTTAATCATTTCATGATAAAAAAAATGCTTTTAACTACTTTTCTTAATCCTTGTGAAGTATAGTTGAAAGTCTTTTATATTAAGAACTGGTGCGGCGGAGGGGGTATATATGTAGATCAAAAGGTTGGTAGTCAAAATTAGTTAAAGAAAATAAACGAGTAAGGAATGTTTTTTTTTTTTTCAAATATAACCTTATTTTTTGAGGGGCGGAGTATGTAGATCAAAGTGTTAGTAGTTAAAATTAGTTAAAGAAATAAATGAGTAAGTAATGTATTTTTCTTTTTTCAAACATACCCCTATTTTTTGAGAGAGTGAGCTAGTGAGAAAGAGAATGAGTAGGAAAAGAGATGGATGAAAAAAAAGAGAGTGAGTAAAGGAGATGAGAAAACATGTAATTAATTGAAAGTAGAAATGAAAAGAGAGTTAAATTTTAAGACAAGTACAAAGTGTAGCTAATTATATAAAAGGAGAGTCGTTTATCTTAATATCTTAATTAATAGTTAAATTTGTCTAGAATCATTAACCTTATATCAGATTATAAGAGAAATAGAATGTAAACATGTGCGGGAAAAAAAAAATACCAGTACCTGCGAATGCAATGAAAAAGAGAAAGAGAATGCAGGAGATGGAGGAGAGCTTGACCATGTCTACCAACAATCAGAACCTTCTTAGCAAGGAGGATTGCGATTTGCGATTGACGGTGGGTTCCACCATAATCCGATGTTGGGTGCTTTTAATAGTTGTGGCATTTTTATTTCGATTTTTAAAGTTTATGGGAATTTTTGCAAAAAACAAAAAATTTATGGGGATTTTTCACATTGGTTGTAAGTTGATGGTTATTTTTTACACTTTAACCCAGAAGAAAATTATCATTATTCACTTCAATTAAAAATAATATCTAGCAAAACATATTCCTTTTTTTGCACAAAATTTGTAGTGTTATTTTTCAAATTTTATGTATTTTATGGGTACTATATATCTAGGGCTTATTTGGTACATTGGAATTGATTTTGTTGAAATGGAAATGGATATGGAAATGAGGTTTAAAAATGTGTTTGATTTGACATGGAAATGAGATATATTTTTTATACAAAAATACCAAAATGCCCTTCCTAAAAACCCAATTTTCACCATCATCGGAACCCAGCAATCAAATCAAATCCAATGGTCAACATAAAAATCAAATCGGAAAAACAAAAGGCAAAACAGATAATCAAATCGCAACTATTGCTAAGGTTCTACTGCTAATGAATCAAACATTGTGAGCAACCAAATACCCATAATCAAATCACAACTCAGAATTGTGAGCAACCTAGACGAAATCGTGGCTAGGATCTGAGGAACCCAAACAATCTGGATCTACAGAGATGACGGTGAGGAGCACCGTGCGCAGCCACCGTCATCAAACGTGGTGCGGCGTTGGAGTCTGAGCAATGAAGGTCGACGAAGTGAGGGTATGAAGAGGGAGGGAGAATTAAGGACCCAGCAATGATGGGTTTGCAGGAGGAGCCATCGCTGGTCGTTGGCGACTTCCTTTCTCCCAAACACTGTGGCATCATGGTTGCCGTCAATCTTCAGCCTTCACCATTGTGGGTTGCCTCGGGTCGCCGAAGAAAGTAGAGCCACTGTTGTTACTTCCTCACCATCCTCGGAGATCTATGAAGAGGATGAGATGCTGTCGTCGCCATGGGTTGCAGCAGGCCGCCGTCAATGATGATGGGGATGGAGCAGAAGTGCAATTGAAGAGATGAATAATGGGGAGGGTAAAATGAGAATTCCATGGAATTTGTTACAATTCTATGGGGTATATGATGGAAACTTAATTCCATCAATTTGATGGAATTGGCTCTTCCATGGAGGCCAATTCTATCATTAGATGTTTGTACCAAACACACTTTAGCATGGAAATGAATTCCATTTCCATTTTCACCCACCTCAATTCAAGCGTACCAAATAGGCCCCTAGTTTTATATCAATATATTATACACAGATCATGTATGAAATTTATTATGAGACAATCCAAGCTCTCGTGGGTTGTATGTACGAAACGGAATAACAAATTGTACCGATTATATATGATTTGCAAATAATTTAATCTTGTGTTTGGCAGTTTGCTTAGTGACAAAGATGCCCTAATATGAGAGTGGTGATTTCTATTTCGTAGGATTGATTTATTCCCATTTTAAATCAAAAAAATCAATCCCACGCAAATTTACTTGTTACTAAATACAAAGTAGACATGCACAGGATTCCAGGCTGCACCATCACGTGTACAGTACCACACTCTATCATATTGAGCATCATGCATTGTGGAGATGTTGATGATTAAGAAAAAAAAATATTGTGAAATATCATGTTGAGATTTCATAGTACTTCATTTTATATTATAAAATATTTTTTGGAAAATCTAATGTTAACAATATGTCAATGCTTACGAGTAATTGCCACACTACAAATTAAAAAAATAGAGAATTAGTGACGGAATTTCATTCAATCGCTAATCCGTCACTAAAATTAGTGACGGAATTTAGTGACGCAATTCTTTCATCACTAATTAACGATGGAATAACATTGCGTCGCTAAATTTCGTCACTAATTTATGTCTAATTTTGTCATAAAAAATTGGCAACGGAATTTAGTGATGGACAAATTCCGTCATTAATTTCTATCAAAAATATTTTGCAATGGAAGTAGCAACTAAAATTTTCTGTCACTAATTTCCATTGCTAATCCGTCCCTAATTTTTGTCACTAAATGTTTTGTGACGGAATTAGTGACAAAATTTTTCCATCACTAATTTCTGTCACAAACTAATTTGTCACGAGAAAAATTCTGTCACTAATTTTCAAATTATTTGATTTCATTATATAACACTATTAGATTTTATAATAATTATATTTTTTGTAATTAGAAGTTTTTTATAATTATATAATAATGAAATAAATTGGTCAAAAATATCTTTTATTTTGATAATATAATTTTAAAATGTGAATTGAATTGATATCACATCCAATAAAAAGATAATTTGATTTAGTCATAACTCATAATATAGAATAATTAATTTTTTTATAATCTCTCCAAATTATTTGATTCCATTGCTAATCTGGTTCCGTCACTAAACTGATTAGTGACAAAATTTCCATCACTAATTTGATATATTTTTTTTCATATTTCCATCTTTTTATTTAAAATGCTAAGAGTAGAGAGACCTGACAATATGTTTTTCTATAATAATTAACAAACATATATAACAAATTACCAGAAGTCGTGTGATTCATAAATTAAGATGTAGCAAACCAATCATGAATCAATAGTTTGATTTTAGCCACTTAATTAAACCAAAATTGCAGCCACAAAAACAAGGGAAAATATATCACTTTGACGTCCCAAAAAAATTCAAATTCTCTCTTGTTTTTAAGAAAAGTATTGGTTGATATTTTGTTTTAGTTCTCTTTCTCAAATTAAGATTATTTTTCTTAAAAACAAGATAGAATTTGAATTTTTCTAAATGAATCATCAGCCAACTATGATTAAAATGATATGAGTTACTTCGTTTTCATTGGATAGAGTTCAGACAACGTGGTGTTCCTGGAATATGTAAGTATTTCTCTGGGTGGAGAGGGGATGATGTGGCACTTATGGAGAGTGATGAGGTGGCATTATAGAGAGTGCCATGTGGAAAAATTAGTCAACTTTAATGATCAAAATGAACCTTTTAAATGGTGGAGGAAATATTGCACTATTTTTCGAACTTCCTGGCCGAAATTGTATCCTCAAAAATCCAGACATCACCCAGTGCCTATTGGTAGAAACTTTCAGGATATTTTTATCTCTTAAGCCTTTTATTTTTATTAAATATAAAACAAACCGTATAGACTACAAATATTATATTCAGATTTCATAAGTACACACTTCAATCACTTTATATTATAGGATTAATAACATTATTCGTCTTTATAATTTAATTAAATTTTGGTTTTGGTTCTTGTTTCAAATTGTTAGTTTTAATCTCTATAGTTTCATAAAAATTTAATTTGAGTTTAACGATTGGTCCCTGTACTTTTTAACGAGTTTTGATCCTTAAGTCCCTATACTTAAACTCACAGCCCTTATGAAACGGTATGTACCAAAACCAAAATTCAATCAAACTGTAGACAATGGTATTAATCCTGTACTATAAGGTACTCTTCTTTTTTTGAAAAATCTCATGTTAAGTGCCGGTCCGGGCAACTTCCAACAAGATCCGGACGAATCCTGATACGGTTAGGTTAGGTCCTGGTACATCAAGTCATGTCCAGCACCAGGACGAGGTTATGCCAAGTTGAAGGAGAAACTCGAATTGAAAACAAATGAAGGTACTCTACAAGCCAATTCATCAGCATATATAGCAGGCTTATTGTTTGGAAACTCATTGTCTCATTTTATATTAAAGAAACTTTTTTCTTTTATGAAAAGTCCCATGTTAAGTTTTTTTGTTTTTAATGAAAAGTCTCATTTTAAGTGCTGGTCCCGGCAGCGTAAAACAAGATCCGGATAAGTCCTAATACAACTAGGCATGGTCCTCGCATGTCTAGAATTTGCCTTGACACATTCAGGGCCAGGATGAGGTTATTGCCAAGTTAAAGGAGAGACTCAATCGGATTAAAAACAAATGAAAGTACTCTACAAGCCAATTCATCAGCATATATAGGAGGCATGTTGTTTGATTATTAGCTTAATTAAGTACTATTTCTAGTATTAAATATAAGACCCAGTTGACTTTTTGGATGAGATCAAGGAAATTAATTAAATTACTTTAAAATATTTATATTTATTGTTTTTTCTCTAAATTAATTTATCTAACTTATAAACTTATATGTAATTTAATTATACACAGCATATGATATAACTACGTAGCTTATTTAGCTTTCTTAACCTTTCCAAAAAATGTCTACTAGGTCTTATATTTAGAATCGGAAGGAGTAATTTATTACCAGCAATCATATTCACACACACAGCTGTATATTACCACCAGGAGCACCAATGGAAACACAAATAACCAACAGCTTTGGGATCAGGGTGATTGGCAGCACAATCAGATTTACACTGATTTGGGTCACAAGAACCAAGTCCCAATCCCTCACTGCAAACGTCCATTAAACAACCAACTGCAAATCTGAGGACCAACACATGAGCCTTGTCAATTTGGATGAGCTGCTTTGCATCTTGCAAAACAATCTGCATCACACACTCCCAAATCCTCATGGCAATCTTCCCCCCCCCCCCACCATCACCACTAATACATTTCCTGTAAATGCATATGTTAAATAGTTAATGGGTGAGAAATAGGAACCTAGTTTGGATGCTTATTGCAATGATGAGCACCATGGTGTTCATAGTTATATTAAGATTAGCATGCATGCATTGTTCAAATACAATTGCAATGGCCCAGTGATTGAACCATATTTTTATATGAATTTTTCATTATTAATTTGGGATTTTAATGTATTTTCTAGGACATTATTGTATTATTAAGCATTAATTTTGGTTAGGGACAATTATTTTGAATTAATGGAAATTAGGGGCAAAATGGTCAAAATTCATTAATTATTATTATTTTTTATATATTGTCCCTTAAATTTTTTATATTACCTTGTGCTTAATATTGCATTTCAGGTGTTTTGGAAGAAAATTATAGATTTTGGAGGTCAAATTAATATTTTGAAGATTGGGAAAATCACAGCCCTATATTTTGGGAAAATTACAAAAATCATGAAGAAAAGGATAGGGTAGAATTACAGATAAATACCCAAACGTTTCATAAATTTTAGTCCTGCTCACAAGTATTTCAAAATTTTGCACTTTGATCCTTCCTTCAGAACTTTTCAAGTTGCAAATAGGTCTCTTGTCAAAACTTGCGTTTTGACCGGGACATATGTTACTGTACCCTTTCTTCATCAACAAAGAAAACAGAACCGATTGGAGATGGAGCAACACAGACCAGGGATTGGTTACGGTTTGGGCTTCTGGAGTTGGGAGCAAAGGAAGTAATTCCCAATATTCTGAATTGAACAGGAGCCCCGAGCTGAAAGACGGAGATCCGAGAGCGAGCTGAGAGTGATATAATAAAAGAGGGGGAACAGCGCCGCAAGAGGATTCATTGGATATCATCGTAGACCTTCGCATCTTCAGTCCCCTCACCCTCTTCCTTCTCTCTCTCTCCGGCGGCTCATCCACCATCACAGCCCGCCGGCGAGCTTCATCCACCACAGCTGCGGGAGAAGCACAGAGGAGGAGCTGGGGAAGATCTTGAAACAGAGCTGAGGGAGAGGAGAGTCAGAACGGAACCAGAGGAGCTTCGTTTCCGTTCTCTTCAGCACCGCTACACTTCACCTTCATCTCCCTTCTCCATTTCGTTCATCACCGTCAGCCACCATCATCTTCGGTTCCCTTTCATCTTCAACCACCGTAAGCTTTTGTTTTCTGATCTGGGAAGAGGAGCAGAGTCGAGAGATATAGAGGACAAACTCCTATCATCATCGGCACCAGTCCTCTGCTGTTCTCTGTTTTCACTATCACTCTGTTATCCTTCACCGACTCACTTCCGGCGAGTTTCACCTCCTATGCCCTTCATTATTCCATTCTGAAGCCTCCTCTGTTTCCAGCATCATCACAGCCGTGGCTCCCTCTGTCCAAACCGTGGAACTCTCTGATTTTATGGAAATTGCAGCCACTGAATTTAATTGGTTTTGTGCTAATTTGGTCAATTTAATTTGTTAATTTATGGCTGGATGTTTAAATAAGAGGGTGATTATCTTTCTTGATTCCATGGCTGTGAGTAGCTGATTTTGTTGACTCTTGGTGGTAGAGGAAGTTGCTTGAGCTCAATGGACTATATAGGGGAGTTTTCTATCATTCAATTAGTCTAGAATTATATATTTAAATTGCCTAGTTTTAGGAATTATTGTATATGATTCTGGAACTGAGATCGATGTTAATTGTCTCTGTTGGTTTGATATTTGTGATTGAATTGGATTTTTATAGCTTGTGAGATTTTTATATATATGCATTTCCTTATTTATTCAAAGATATTATGCTTTCTACGTGTTATTGTTAGATTGTATAAATGAATTGGACCAGTTGAGTGTCGTGTTATCGCATTCATATTAAGAGGAAACAAGTTATAGTTATCCATTTTAATTGCATTCTAAGTGGTTCCTAATAGTGCCTTAAGAGATAGTTACTGGCTGCGTTCGCAGGAGTAACTATTAATTAAGAACACTAGACCGAGCGATCGTTTGGGGTTTTATTTTTAAGACTTAGAGAAAATTAACTCCCATAATCTTTTTGAGTAAGGATTGTCATTTCTTTATTACTAAGGGTATTCTTTATTCATATTTTCCACTTCATACCATTCCATTCACTCATTTTCCATTTTTATAAAAAGACCAAAAACAATAGTTTAGCATTTAATTAATTTGCATCTTTCTTTTAATTATTAATTTCAAAAACCACTTCCCCATTTCCCCTTATTTTAATTGCATTTGCATGATAATTAGTTTGCTTAGGTAGTTCAATAAAAGCTCCTCAAGTGAGACGACCCGAGTGTTGCATTGTATTGCAATTCTTGGATAAAAAATATTTTGCATTTGACTCCAAGGCGTAAAGACACGGCCATATCACGCAGATTTAAAATTTTTAAATAATGATTTTTAAATATAAAAATTATTTTTTAATAAAAAATGATAGTTGAGGGATTATACTTATTTTAGATTTTGTACACATTAAAATATTTTTTTAAAAAGAAAATAAAAGTGAAAAAAATTAATTCTGTGTGGAATGATTGGGCCTCATCTTCCATTTGTACTCCCCTCCGGACCTAGTTATTTCTTTTTCAAAAATAATCTTTCCAAATATAATTAATGTTGGATTATTTAAAAATCAAGGGATGTGTTCTTATAAATTTAGAGATTTATATGAAGAGTTATGTAAGAAGTTATGACACTAAGAGTCACTAAGGTTATGTCTGTTTAGTTCCTAAAGACATGAGTGGTAATCATTACTTGGTGAAATGTTATGTTATGCTTAGAAGAAAACTCTACATAATATAAAGTTGTAACTTTCCATGGAAAGGTAAGAATAAATAACCATTGGTTATGTTGGTTCATGAATGAACATATGATGAGGTTCATTAATCTAACATATAGTTATCATTTTTAATTGAAAATGTATTGCTTCAAGAGTTATCATTTCATATTCTATAAATACCTTGCACCATCACTTCATTTAGGACACAATACAAGTCACAACATCAGAAATCAAACAACAATAAGAGATCAAACTCGTTGCTTTTGTCCTTGAATGCACATAAAGATAAAGTCAAGTTAAGACTTTATAAAAGCCATTGTTGCCTTGGCTTAAGTGTTGGAAGTGCAATCCATACTCAAGGGTTTTTATTGTATCCTGTAAGAAATTCGTCCCGCAATCCGAATTGCACCCTATTTGATACAAAAAGGTGAGGGCGAATTAAGTCTAAAGGAAAGTGATGTCCACGCTTTGAAGACATTGTGCAATACTTTCTTCTTCATTTCTTATTCTTATACTCCTCAAAGATCCAGCCCCTCCTAGAATCTTTAGACTTAATTCTGTGAATGCAAATGATATTTTAAAGAAGTATACAAAAAGAAAACTTTGTGAAGTTTTAATAAAGATTTTGATATTGATCCGCAAGCTACGTGGCCTGCTTCTTGGATGGCTTCTCCGATCTCGCTCTAAGTTAATATATAGCAATTCTCAAGTTGCTGCTATATGGCTAAATTTGAAGATGGCAACGTTTGTTTGGAAAAAAACGAAGGATTCGGATATGGCTTTAGCTACTGCGAAGTGCAATTCATGGACCGCTTTTATCATTGTCACCTTTTGTCAACAGGATTTCCCTTGAAATAAGAGAGCAAAATGGATGGTGTGATCCAGAAACTATGCAAATGAGTCATCTCAAATTCATTTGGTCTTAGAATAATGGAGAGAGATAAGGATTTATATATTTACCTTTTTTTTATTGAATATAGTTTATAGAATCATGAGGTTTATTCATGATCAGTTTGATACAATTTTTTGTTTAAATTATATGGTTTATTGTCTGTGGAATCATGATTAGAAAGCGGTGAAAAGCATGATAGATTTTTAATTTAATAAATGGATAATTATCATGAAAAATTGTACCATTAATTAGATGGGTTGATAATTATCATGTTATGTTCTAATTTTAATTAGGATGATTGATGGAAAATGTGCTATAAATAAATGCATGGATTGAACACAGTTTGAATAATTTCAAACAAATTAACATGTGTGTGGATAAATTTATTATTGTCTCATCAATCATAGATAAACTTCCTCTGTCATGGTATGACTTGAAAAAAGGGTCTTAATTAAACATATATAAGAAGTAAATTTCTCTTGAGTAATTGGGGGATTATCTCCTTTAGAAGAGGAGTATGGCATAATATTCATGATGCAAAAGGCACCGATAATACTCATGAGAAGGTATATGTAGTGGAGGAAGGACAATTTCATAGGACCTCAAGGAAATAAAGGAAGGATAGAATTATAAATTCTATTTACATGTGTGACTATGGTAATTTTAATAATAGAAAATGAGTCATGAGTTGTTGTTGACATGCTTATAATTTTGATCATTGTCGTGGTTCTTTATTGTTTGACTCTAGTATGAAGTTGGTAACAATATATATTCATTGCGATTGTCAATTTATTTTTACAAGGGCTTATAGCCAAATTTATAATAGAAAGTTGCGATATATTAGCCTAAAATATAGATTTGTGAAAGATTTGATTTTGAATGAAGTAATTTCCATTAGTTATATAAGTCCAAATTAAATCTTGCAGATCTTTTGACGAAAGATCTAACAAGGGATTTGGCGTCAAAAACATCAAAAGGGATCAGATTGAAGCTCTATCAACTTTGATCACTAATGGTAGAACCCAACGTACTCACACATGACCATCATATCATGCCTTGAGTTCAATAGTGAAAGTACGCTATCAGAGTGACTACAAGTACTTGACTTTTTAATACTTTCTAAGTTGGAAAGTACTTGGTAACTATGAGATTGAAAGGGGGCAGGTTGAGCTGTAGGGATAGCAAAAGCTTCAAAGATTTGAAATTTTCACCAATTGCGCAAAACTAACAAGTGCTATCAATCAAATCAATAGTCATTAACAAATAGCAAGCACATGCAAAACTAGACTAAACCAGCACTCTTATCCCATAATATGTTATCAACAATCAATTCAAACACAACGAGGAAAAGTAGAAGGAAACTCCCCTTTCAATCCTTGTCTTGTGCTCTTGAATGCTTTTCTTTGTGGCTACCAAAGTGGAACACATTATTAGGGGCTACAAAAGTCCTACAAAATTAAACCAAAACATCAAACCAAACCTTGGGTTGACTCCCAAGAAGCGCTAAGTTTAAAGTCTTCAGCCAGACTACTCAAAACAAACCATTAATCATAAGTATCAAACACCATGATTACTTTGTCTTCATTCCTTTTCAAGCAACAAGGTTTCAGACATGGAAAATGATCATTCAAGTTAATTACTTGTACTTTTTCAATCATAGACAATCTTAAAGTACAAGCATTCACTGAATTCAAATAAAGCACAACAATCATATCCATACAAACAAAAGTAGGAGCTTCTAAGAATTTAGAACACCCAATAAAATCCACTTGACTCTCATCAGTAAGAGTCAAAACATCAATAGGAGGATCAAGAACATAAATTGAAGGGATTTCCTCACTATTCTTTTGTTCAAAACAAGAAGGATTAGGCTCCAAAATTGAAACCTCAATTGGACACTTAGTATTCTTCTCTCCCACATTGATTTCCAACTCACAGTCACCCACAAAAGTATTGCAAAATGTTGACAACACTTCCTCACTCCCCATAGTTACTTGTTCACTTGAAATATCATGGAAAATATCTTTTTTCTTCAAAGATTCAAGGGAAGAAGCTATTTCACTTGCTTGCAATGCTACATTTTTAAGAGCTAATGAATGTTCATGAAATTTCTGTTTTGTCCAATCATTCATTTCTTTCACATTATCAAGAATGCACTGAAGCTTATCCTCTAGTATGGGCTTCTTCTCATGAATGGGGGTGGTTTCATCTACGAAGGTATTAAGTGATATATGAGAATGTGATGCATATGAAGAAGAATAATGAGGATCCCAAGACATTGAATGATCTTGATTCTGATTAAGGCTGAAAGTATCATCATGCAAATTAGCTTGAGCCTTAGCAAAATCATTCTCCATGTAATCCCAGGTTGAGAAATGGGGGCATTGCTCACTATAATGATTATCTCCACAATAATTGCAACAAATGTACTCATATTGAGCTTCACAAGCATAAGGGTCATAATAAGAATTGAGATAATCATTATCATGCGCAATTCCCCATTTGTATCATTAGTCCATCAAGGATAATCCATAGACAAAAAAATAACTAACAAACACAAAACAACCAAACCAACAAAATTAACAAAACTACCTAGGAAAATAAAAAAAATAAAAGAAAACAAAGAGTTAAGAAAAAGAAAAACTCAAGCATAATTAATCACATAATTGCAACAATTAACCACAAAACTTTTGCTGTTAGTCCCCGGCAACGGCGCCAAAAACTTGTTCGCAACCGCAAGTGCACGGGTCGCGCCAAATAATAAAGTGATAAGTAAAGATCGTTCCCACGAGGACTAAGGCAAAAGTGGATTAATTGTCATGATTATGCTATCAATTAGGTTGAGTAAAACCATTTAGAGAGTTTATATCCTAAAGATTATTTGAATTCAAGAAAAGGAAAGCAATTTGACTAAAACTAAATTAAAACTCTACTTGAAGACAAGAGGAGCATAGGATTATTTCTAACCATTGCAATTCATGAGACTTAAGTAATTACCATTCCAATAGAAATTAAATGACTTGATGTGTTAGTCTAAAGTTCAAAGGTATTTGATTAAGCTTTCTCAAGTCAAAACCAAATTTATATCCTCAATTAACATGCACAATCTCTTGCTACAGTTAAGAGAAAATAATCATTAAGCAACAACCTTAATTTGACAATGCTAGGTTAGTAACTATATCTCTATGTTACTAACAAACCATCAATTTAATCCTAAACTTCAAGTCTAGCATAATTTTATCTAAGTTCTACAATTAAATTAACTTTCTCAAGCTTAATTTAATTGAACAAAACAATCTAAGTGATGGCCAGTCATATAGAAGCATTATGGACAAGATAAAATTAACACATAATTGCCATTAACAACCTAAGGGAATAATAATAATAAGTCTCAATCCTTACAATGTTTTGAAATAATCCTAATGCAAATTAACTAGCTACTCATCATCATAATCAAAATTCATCTCAGCCACAATCAATTCAGAGTTAAAAGTCATAGAAGAGCTCTAAAGACAAGGAACAGGGGAACTGAAACAACCAAAAAGAAAACAATAGAATATCTGTTCTGTTCCAGTAGCGAGAGGAGATGATTCACCGAAGACGAACCCAGATTCCTACTCCCAGAATCGCATAGATGAAGAACAGATTATAGTCATGTCTCCCTCTCTCTTTCCTCTGGTTCTTCTCACCCTTCAAGTCCAACAATATCGTCCTCCCCTGAATCAGTTGCTCTCAGCTCTGTCTCTCTTTCCAAGGAAGAAGAATACCAGTCTCTCGCTCCCTCTCCTCTCAGATTTGGTCGAGTTTTCTGGTCCAGCTAGTGCTTGCAGCCACCGTCGACGTCCTCCCTCCTTTCTTGCTCTCTCGTTCTGGTTCAGGGATGAAGAAGACGATGGTTGCTTCCCCCAAATCTGATTACTAAGATGGGAAACCAGTTAGTTTGCCTCTCAGCTCTTCCTCTGGTTTTTCCCTTCTGTTCTTAGCTCGATGAAGCCTCTGAGAAGATGATGAATGGTGCCGCTACCTCCACTGCTTCTCCGCTGATTTAACAATCAATATTGCGGCTCTCTTCTTCGTCTCCCTCGGCTCCTCCTTCCTTCAATTAGGTCTCTCCCTTTTCTCTCCAAAAACGGTGTCGCATCTCCTGTGTTGAAGCCCAAAAAAAGTCTTCAAATTGGTATTCCAAGAAATTGGTCCAACCTCCACGGCCCACGTATTGCAACCATCGTCAAACTCATGCTCTTTGGACTTTGATTAAGCAATTGCATCCCAATTGATTCCCAGCTTCTCATCCAAAAAGTAAAACCCACGTCATCACCCATTATGCAATCAAGAAAAGAAAATAAAAAGACAATAAAATAAAAACAACTTCTTCTTCTTTTAATTTCAAAACAGTGAATTATTATTATCATCATTCTATATTAAATTATTTTTATTTTAGATTAAAATTATAATATTTAAAATAAAATCCCCAAATAATGCACCAAATTGATATCTTATCAAAATCTCCAATAAATCCCTTCATTTTAACATTAATGACTCCCAAAACATATCAAAATATATCTTAAATTCTATTAAAATTGGGGAGTCATCATGAGCCCTAATTTGGCTCTTAATAGACCTATGAACATATATCCGCTAGATTATTTATCATGGTGATGCTCTTGATCGAGTCTACCTATATGAGAATGAAGTGAAGTTGCTTCTAAGAGTCTAAGGCCTTGATCTGAAAAGTTCTCATGAAAAGGATATAGACACAAGGCCATAAGTAAATGTGTCATTTAGAGTAGCATACAATGGCCTAAGATCCCATGTGTAATTCATGCACACTTGTTCGTATGGGATAATTGGTTTAAAGCCGAGTCTATCATATTATTTCATATGGGTGAAACCATATCTTACTTAGGTATATGTTCAAATCCTCAAAATACCTTTACTGACAATATGAGATTCCAAAATGATAAGAGTTTGTGATTATTTTAAAATGGAGGGGGATTGTTGGAAAATTTTAATATGAAATGATGCATTTTTTGTAAAGTCATGTTCTTATAAATTAAAGAACTTATATGAAAAGTTGTGCAAGGATTTATAACACTAAAGGTCTGTTTGGTCGGAGGGGAGGGGATGAAAACTGAGCCTCTCCCCTTGTTTAGTGTGAAAAATTGGAGGGGAGGGGCCCCAAAAGAGGGACTCCAAATCCCTCCCATCCCCTCATTTTTGTTCCTTATAAATTGGGGGGGTTTGGAGGAAAGCAAAAAATTGGGACTATTTTGCCCCCATGGCTTTTTCATATTCCCATTTATACCCCTATGTGGAAAAAAAACACACTTTCGTCATCCAGATCTTTTTTAATTCTTTATTTTCCCCCTCCCTTCTCACTTTCCTAGCTATACCTGCTACAAAAAAAAAACAACAACAACAGCACCATTATTCATAAAATGTTGTGTCACAGTTCATGTGAATTGAGATTCATGTGATTGATGATTCTCTCAGTTGTTAAGGTTTCGTGTGTCTCTATTCAACTTTCCAATACTAAATATTGCTTTGTCATATGCTTCTACTCTCTCTTTTTATTTATATACTTTATTGAGAGGAAATTATTGCATTTGGTTCAACATGTGGAGTGATCTTAATTGTGGGTGGTTCTATTTTGGAGGATTTTGTCTTTCATTGTGTCTGACAAACTAATTTAAATTATTTATATAAGTAAAAAAATGCAAGCTAATATATAAGGGTAAAATGATAAATTAGTCATTATCTCTCATTCCCTCCCCTCTTGAACCAAACAAAGGATAGTTAAAAAACCTTCCCCTTCCTCCCCTTCCAACCAAACCAAACAAGGTAACCCTCTATCCTTCCCTTCCATCCCCTCCCTTTGAACCAAATAGGCCCTAAGAGTCACCAAGGTTATGTCTCTTTAGTTCCTAAAGAAGTGTGGTAATCATCACTTAGTGAAAGGTTGTGTTGTGTTTATAAGAAAACTTTACATAAAATAAAGGTGTAACTCTTCATAGAAAGGTATTGGTTACGTTGGTTCATGAATGAACATATGTGGTTTATGAATCTAATATATGGTTATGACTTTTAATGGAAGAGGTATTACTTTAAAAGGCATCGCTTCATGGTCTATAAATACTCTGCACCATCACTTTATTTAGGACACAACACAAATCACATCATAAATCAAACAACAACAAGAGATCAAATTCATTCACTACTACAAAAAGGAGCTTTAACCTCCCAAATTTGGCACTTTTAACGTCCCAAAACGGGGGGACGTATATGCTGGGGGCGTAGTAAGTTAAGACAAAAGACGTCCCAAATGATAGGGACGCCTAAAGTCTGACTTTAGGCGTCCCAAATTAAGATTTGGGAGGCCAAAAGTCCCCCAGGATGGGACTTTAGGCGTCCCAATTATTAATTTGGGAGGCCAAAAGTCCCCACAGGGTGGGACTTTAGGCGTCCCAAATTACAATTTGGGACGCCTAAAGTCCTACCCTGGGGCACTTTAGGCCTCCCAAATTTTAATTTGGGACGCCTAAAGTCCCACAGTGGGGGACTTTAGGCCTCCCAAATCTTAATTTGGGACGCCTAAAGTCCCACCTGGGGGACTTTTGGCCTCCCAAATCTTAATTTGGGACGCCTAAAGTCCCACCTGGGGGACTTTTGGCCTCCCAAATCTTAATTTGGGACGTCTAAAAGTTAGGTTTTTTTTTATACCATAATTTACATTCTGTATTACCCAACGAATTGAAACTGCAGAAACAGAATAAAAGATGGATTCATAAACCACACTGTCCGTTACAAACTAGTAAGGACATCCAGCACTACAATCTTTACTATATATACATACAATAACCTTTCATGCAACCTACTACTATATATATCAACAAAAAACAACCAGAAAGTGTCAAAACGCTGTCATCACACAAGTACAAACTGATATAAAATAACAAGTTTACTACTCTATATGTTGAAGAAGATGTCCAGCCAAAAGATCTCTGATCAAATCAAGGTCTTCACACAGGTAGGCATCTTCATTATCAAAAATCTGAAAATTAGAAAGTAATAAGCTTTGATGAAATGAATCTCAAGCAAATGAACTAATTAGCATTTCGATTAGAACACCAAAAATATTATCATTTGAGAATGAAGAAGCGATTACCTTTTCAAAATCGCTAGTAATTCCACTTTGAGTTATGTTATACATATAAAGTATAACATAATATCCGCATTCAGTGTTGCCAGGTTGCCGAGGGCACTTTTAATCAAAGGGATGCAATTGGTTGTTAAAATCAATAAAGGTATGTCTAAAAGGACCGTCAATGAAACAATTATGTAGGATCGAATGTACTTACTATGGGATAAAACCACTTTGGCTTTTTAACAACTGCACCCTCGCGTGACCCACCTAGGATTCTATATGTTTGACAAGCACTATCATGAAAAGCAAAATGAACAGAAATTAGAACCATTCATTTATTTTTGTTGTCAATGAAATACAAACAGGATAACTTACGTGTCGAAGACGGATTTTGTATCTCTGTCTGGCTTGTTACTCAAGGGATCAAACCAATAGACTACGTTGCGGCGGGGACATATAACACACAAAGTCCAGTGGTTTCTTTAACAACATGTACACATTAAAATGAAGTTAGATGAGTGAGAAGACAATTATTTAGTAAACTTCTGAAATTGACAAAATATAAATACGAACCGTTGGACAATGGGTGCTAGATAACAACGAAGTTTGTTTTGTGCCATTTGGTAGCCGACATAGTGAGTCCTATGCGCCACAGTACAAGTATCCCCTGTCGTATTCGCAGGACATAAGAATCCATACCAATTAATTCTTTCCATGTCTGTGCAGAGATCGTGGAAGGTGCTATAATAGAATTAAAATAAGGAATCAATTCTTGAATGTATGAAAACAAAAAACCACTAAATGAATTCTATGGGAAAATTGAAAAAAAAACTTACCGGACTGCAAATTTGACCCAGTCTGCATCTATCTCCCCCAACCTGATAAACTGCTTGAGATCTTTATTGTCAATCGTGTAGGGATACTCCACTTGGCCCACAATCCCTGGAGGCATCTTCAAGTCAATCTGTTTAATGCTCTTGTAGATCTGTTGCAGCCGTGCTAAGAAGGGCCATTTGCTCGCAGCTTCGTCATCCTTTTAGAACATCAAAAAACAAATTGTTATTAGGATGCCAACAGATTTTCAGTAACAGTAAGGTAATTCCTACCATTGGAGGTGTTGCGTCTGAACTAATAAGATTGCGAGGCCAAAGGATGAAAGATCCTATCACTTGACCTAACGTGCCAACCTCTGGATCGGGAACAGGGATGGCTGTACCTTCTTCCCCCTTTCTAACACTCGTCACATTCACCCTACGATAATCCTCCGGAATTTGCTGATTATGGTGGGTGGTAGCACATGTGTGAACGAGAGCATCAGCAACAACACGCAACAGTGGATCATCCAAATAAAGGGTGCAAGGGTCTCCCGACACTGGATTGGGAGAAGGGTCGCCAAGTGGTCCCGACACTGGAGTGGGAGAAGGGTGGCCAAGTGGTTGCTCCAGAGGGTTGTAACTTTCTCTGGTGCTATTGAAGGCTGGGGATTCCTGAGTTCGAGCCTCGTCCCTTGCCCTTTGTGCTTCAAACATCTTTGCCATTTCAAGTTGAAGCTCTGGCAACAGCTCTTGTCGGAGCTTGTCACGAAGGTTGGCCTCGATCTCTCGTTCGAGCTCCTCTCGAATCTTGGCCACAACGTCCTTACTAGGTCCAGCTTGTGACGAATAACGTGGCTCTCTTCCAAAATACCTCGCGGCACTAACTCCCCGTGTCTCTCCTCGAACACGACCAAGGTCATCTGCCTTCCCAATAGCCGTTGACAAGATGTCCATCCGTGTACTTGGATTGAATGAACCTTGGCTACTCTGCTCGTCCAGGTCATCCTGTAGCATGCAGTTTATCGTAAATGTATCGAAACCACTCGCGACATGTAAAAAATTAGGTACTTATGGTATAACTACTTACAATCCTCGCAGCAACCTCAGCAACAGTCGGATTTATGTACTTCCCAGCCTTAATCCTCCCTGCCTTCCATTTTTGTGACGTGGAGGAGGTGCCGGTGGCTGGATAACAACGCTAGGATCAGATTCCGCTGCTTCCTTCATTTTCTGTAACTCTTCTGCCATCATTTGCCGCTCAAGCTTCCGATATCCACCGCGAGACATGAAATGTTGATATTTATTTTCTGCTTGCCTCTGGGCATTTGCTGCACTTAATTTCTATGAATGAAAAACGACAAAAAATGAATCAACGATATAAAGTATATGAAATCAACGATATAAGTAGTTCTATATCATGACAGAAATCTTACCAAAAACTCAGGATCTGCTCGTGATGCCGCAAACAACCTCCAGTCCTCTGGAGATAAATATGTATACTGTGCACATGGATCGTTACCCCTAAGGGCCCCTCGAATGTAATGCTTTGTTAGCTTGTTCTTGAAACCTTTCCATCGTACACGAACCTCATCCATCCAGTGCCTATGCATCTCTGTGGTGTCGGGGACATCGTATGTTTGCTGCAAGGTAAAACATAAGATTATTATATTTGAAACAATAAGAACAAAGCTACAATGCAGCAAAACTTACATACCAAAAGTTGCTGCCAAATCATGTCTTTCGTTTTTGGGGGAACCAATCTCCAATTATCGTAGGTAATGCGCACTTTGCTTATAGCCAAAAGCCCTATGTAGCTAATGAAGTGGTCTTCCTCAGGACCAACTGGATTCAGATTGTCATCGAAGTCTATATGCAGCCTCTCCTGTTGATGTTCATGACGTGCAACCAATGCTCCCATCTTTGTACAGCCTCTAACCCTCCTTCTTGCAGGGGGTTCAACTCTAGGCATTTCATCATTGCTAGAGCTTTCGTCATCTCTAC
Source organism: Inga oerstediana (assembly GCA_963210345.1). Classification (NCBI taxonomy): domain Eukaryota; kingdom Viridiplantae; phylum Streptophyta; class Magnoliopsida; order Fabales; family Fabaceae; genus Inga; species Inga oerstediana. The sequence continues at coordinate 13,535,721 of OY723410.1, read as the reverse complement.
GCCTCTCGTCATCACTAACGTTGTCCATATTCCTGTTAACACAAAAAGCATCATCAGAAATGTAAGTAAATTGCAATGAAAACACATGTATATAGTAAGCGGGAAGTAAAACAGAAAAAACACAGTTCTCGTTTATAAATTAAGGTCTTACTCTATATTGTTTCCCATAGTCCTTCACCATGGTCATTTCTTACAGCATATTCGTCATCATCTACCAATTCTACTTCATTTGTTCGAGGTGTAGTTGTTGTGAAAGGTCGTGTGTCATCAAGGTTGAAGGTCGGATCACCATACTTCTGTTTTTTACTTTTAAGGACAATGGACATATTTTTGCTGGCAGGATCGGTGACATAAAACACTTGCTTCACCTGGCTTGCTAAAATGAAGGGCTCTTCTCTATAGCCAACTCTTCGAAGATCGACTGAGACAAATCCAAATTGTTTATCTATTACCACGGCATTGTTGCTAACCCACTTACATTTAAATAAAGCAACTTTGAACTTGTTGTACGTCATCTCCCATATTTCTTCTATAACTCCATAATAGGCCATAGACGCTAATATGGGGTTTTTGTCTCTCGAACTGGAAAAGTGCATAGATTCAGCTTCTACCATAACCCCACTATTTTGCATGGTACTTTTGTCATCTTGCTCTTTGGTATAGAAAGAATAGCCATTTATATCATAACCGGTCCAAGTAATAACCTGAAACGAAGGCCCCCAAGCTAGCCACTCGATTGTCTCAGACACACCGATCTCGTGCAAAACCTTTTCCTCGAACCACTGCATGAATGTCTTGTTTTGCTCAATAGCAATCTGCATGTCATTCTTCCTTGGATTCTTGTTCTTCAAAGTGTTTCTGTGTTCATTTATGTAAGGTTGAACTTCTTCCATATTATTCAGGATATACAAGTGGGCTTGCAATACCTCTTCACGAGGAACATTCTTCACTTTCAGTCCTCGTGTTCCCTTGCTTCTCCCTTCTTCATGCCGAGATTGTTCCTTCTTCCCTGACATATAATCTTTGCAAAACTTCATAGCCTCCTCAACTACATATCTTTCTACTATTGAGGCTTCTGGTCGATAAGGATTTTTAGAATACCCTTTTAAGATCTTCATGTATCGCTCGAAAGGGTACATCCACCTCAGGTAAACTGGACCGCATAGCCTTACCTCCCTCACCAAATGAACTACCAAATGCACCATTATATCAAAAAATGAAGGCGGAAAGTGCATCTCTAGTTGTGACAAAATAATGTAACCCTCATTTTCTAGTTCATCCAACTTTTCAGTGTCAATGACTTTGTTACAGATAGCATTGAAGAAAACGCACAATCTTGTCACTGTGTTTCGTACTTCATCTTTCATTATGCCTCTAATAGCTACTGGTAATAGTTGTTGCATCAACACATGATAATCATGGGACTTCATTCCCACTAACTTCAAATCGTCCATTGAGACACATCTTCTCACATTCAAGGAATACCCTTGCGGCACCTTCATTTCATGCAAACACCCACACAAACTTCTTTTCTCTGCTTTTGATAGTGTATGCGCTGCTGGCTCCATGTATGCCCTCCTACCATCATCTCGTAGTTGTGGATGTAATCGTTCTCTTATTCCCATATCGACAAGGTCTAATCTCGCATTAATCCCATCCTTAGTCTTCCCTGGTATGTGCAAAAGCGTACTGATAAGGCTATCACAAACATTCTTCTCCACATGCATCACATCAATACTGTGTCTCACGTCTAGCGAACGCCAATATGGAAGATCAAAGAAAATGGATCTCTTCTTCCATATGTTCTTCTCACCCGCAACCCTCTGATTCTTACCAAAAGTGACATGGATACGTTCCACTCGACTGTAGACTTCCTCTCCGGTTAGTGACTTTGGAGCCATTCCATGCTCCGGTAAGCCGTTAAACCGCTTTCTTAGCCTACGATACGGGTGGAACCGATGAAGAAACCTCCTGTGGCCAAGGTAGACAGTTTTTCTTCCATGCTTTAGTTGTTGGAAGTTTGTGTCTGCTTCACATATTGGGCATGCTTTCTGACCCTTCACGCTGTACCCTGACAAGTTTCCGTACGTAGGGAAGTCGTTTATCGTTGTGAAAATCATTGCACGTAACTTGAAAGACTCCTTCTTATAAGAATCAAACACATCTACGCCTTCCTCCCACAACTTCTTCAAGTCCTCAATCAAAGGCGCCAAATAGACATCAATATCGTTCCCTGGCTGTTTTGGTCCAGAAATCATCATAGATAGCATCATATACTTACGTTTCATACATAGCCAGGGAGACAAGTTGTATATTACAAGGAGAACCAGCCACGCACTATGTGTGCTAGTAAGAGTTCTATACGGATTGATGCCGTCTGTACAAAGCCCAAGCCGTAGGTTTCTCGGCTCGCTGCCAAATTGAGGGAATATTTCATCTATTTTTTTCCATTGTGGAGAGTCAGCTGGGTGCCGAAGATATTTCCCATCAGATATTCTCTCATCAGAGTGCCATCTCAACTTCTTCGCTTTTGTTGCACTCGCAAACAAACGTTTAAAACGTGGTATTATTGGAAGATACCACATAACCTTTAAAGGTTGCCTTTTACTTGTCACATCACCACAACCACCATCTTTTTTCACTTTGTATCGTGCAGTTTTACACTTAGGACACTCACTAAGACCTCCGTACTCATTTCTGTACAGTACGCAGTCATTAGGGCAAGCATGTATCTTCTTATACTCCATACCCATTGTAGACAGGATTTTCTTGGCCTCATACATACGATTTGGAAGTACATTATCCTCCGGAAACATATCACACAATAGTTCAAGCAGCAATGTGAAACTACTATCGGTCCACCCACAAGTTGCCTTTAAGTTAACCAAATGTAATGTTCCTGTCAGCCGCGTGTACTTACTACCACTGTACAATGGTGTCTCTGCATCACTCCGCAGGCTATCATACTCCTGCGACTGCGCAAAGGATTCTGCCTCAACATCGTTAATCATTCTCTCCATTCTATCTTCATCTATGACATCCACAGCTTCCTTCTTGTGTGACGGACAATCAGTTACTTCCTCACCATGCCATATCCACCTTGTGTATCGCAGATTTATTCCATCACAAAGTAGGTGATCCTTTATGACATCAACATCCCGTCTACTCTCATTCAAACAATTGACACAAGGACAAAAATACTTCCCATTTCTTGCAGGAGCATTCTTTTTAGCGAATTCAATAAATTCGTCCACCCCTTTCTCATATTCTTCACTAGTTCTCAAAGCATTCATCCAACTATGATTCATTTTGTTACCACCTAAGGCATTACCAATAACATTCACACGTTTAGTACAATTCTCAACGACATATGATGGGATTGCCTAATTAAGTTATCAACCCAATTTAGGATTTTAAAATATGAGCTTAATAACTTTATTGCCCCCTCCTAGCCTCATCTCTCCTCTTAAAAATGTTTCAGTGCTATGTAACTTATTTTTTTAATAAGTATATATATATAAAATTAATGTATAATAAAATAAATACAATAAGATTAAATTAAAGAATTTTTTTGACGTTTGGAAGAATTAAAAACAAAACGAGTTCAATATTAACAAAACAATTTTAAGTTGAGTTCTTCCAAAAATAAAATTGTTTTATTGAAAATATTTAGATAAAAATCATTTAATGAATATTGGGGTTATGGTTTTCTTTTTAAGTTTTGGATTGAATTATTCTTCATAATTCGTTTGGAATTAATACAAGAATTTCTTTAATTTTAAATAAATCATATTTTATTTTATTATATATACTAATTAATGGTGCAGGAACAAGACTAATGAAATGGGGTGGTGCCACTATATGTGTGTATGGATAAATCTCCATTAGAGATTTCCCTAAAACTGAACAACAGGGATTTCTATTATACACAAGTAAATTTATATTTAAACAACAAAATAAACCATTCCCGAATAAATGCAATTTAAGCAATATAACCACACCAAACACATCAGGCTAATATCAACTATCTCAATATAAGCAATATATAATAAACCAACCAGCCTAATATCAATATATAAACAAAAAAAAATGAAGAAAATAAACCAACCTTACCTGATCAGGGAGGGCGCCCACTAGCTAGTAGAGAAGACGTTGGAGATCCACAGTAGAGAAGACGTTGGAGAGAGCCACACTTAGAGAGAGAGCCACACTTGGAGAAGAAGTGCTTCAACAAGGGAGGAGGGAGGAGTTGAAGAAAACAGTGGAGGAGACGGTGGTGGTGATGAACTGAAATGCGTCAGAGGTGAATCTGAAGATAGTGGTGGTTAGTAGAGGGGAAGTGATATGCAGGTGGTCAGTAAATGGTGAAGTGAAAGCTGGTGGGAGGAAGTGTAGCTCCGGTGGTAATCGTTTCCCTCTCTGTTCTGATCCAGTACTTCTCCTCTAGTTCTCTAAATTACTTGACTCTCCTCTTCTCCTTCATGACAGACCTCTCTGGTGTTGAAACAAAGAGGAAGAAGAAGGGAGGAGACGGTGGAGGAGACGGTGGGTGCGTGGGGAGAAGAAGTGCTTCAACAAGGGAGGAGGGAGGAGTTGAAGAAAAAATTGGAGAAGGGCCGACGGTGGGTGCGTGGGGAGGAGAGGAGGAAGAAAAGAGTAAAGTTGAAGAAGAAAATAGAGGAGGTGTGATAGAGAAGAACACGCATGTCAGACACTTGTCTAACATGCGCAGGGGACGCCTTTAGGCGTCCCAAATACCATTTGGGACGCCTAAAGGGGACTTTAGGCGTCCCAAATGCCATTTGGGACGCCTAAACCCAAATCCTGGCGCTAAAAAAAATTTATGAAATTTATATTTCGCGCCAGGAAGCACTTTAGACGTCCCAAATTCAAATTTGGGACGCCTAAAGGTTCACCTACATATATATAATTACGAAAATGCCACCGCCTCCCTTTTTAACCACCCAATTTTTAATTTGGGACGTCTTTGAGGGTGGTTATATCTCAATTCTGTAGTAGTGATTGCCTTTGTCCTTGAGTGCACACCAAGATAAAGTCAAGTTATTATTTTGTAAAACCCATTGTTGCCTTGGCTTCAGTGTTAGGAGTGCAATCTATACTCAAGGATCTTTATTGTATCCTGCAAGAAATTTGTCCATCAATCCAAATTGCTCTCTATTAGATAAAAATATGTGGAGGTGAATTAAACCTAAAAAAAAGTAATGTCCATGCCTTGAAAATATTGTGCATTACTTTCTTCTTCATCTCTTATTCTTATACTCCTTAGAGATAGCCCCTCCAACAATTAATATACTTGCTTCTTTTAGTATCTCCTTATTTTAAGTGTCTTTAACTATTGACTTACATACAGGGAGAATTACTATATGCAATCCCACAAAAGCAAACATTAAATCGCTAAAGAAATCCCTTGAGTTGTTGATATGACATAATTCTATTGTCATTTTCTGCATATGACCTTATCATTACATATTGATTGCAACCCCCTTCGTAACTATATCCAAACTATACGATTAAAAAGAAATAGAGACCAATAATAAACAAAACTATTTTAAAATCCCATATTCATGATAGGGTTTTCACAAATACATTTCAAAATTTAATTAATCTGGTCTCATATTCAAATTTTGAATACAATTAATATGCGAAGATAAATCACATTCATTACAAATATCAGAGCGCAAAACATAATCATTCCGGCAACTCCCGGGTTAATTCCTTTACATAGGCTTCATAGGGCACAATCGCCCCTTATAATTTCTCAAATGGGGATTACACAAATTTTCATTTCAAATACATATCCAAACACATATCCCATCCTATCCAACCATATATACATCAAATTCTATATATAATCCCAACTATTGAATCGATAACCAACTACCAAAATGACAACCCGAAGGAGTCCTTGTCGCCCTTGGGTGCTTGCTCCATCCTCGATCTACCTTTCCTGTCTAAAATATTGGTAGGAGAGGGTGAGATTTGAGAGAATCTCAGTAGGAAACAAATACCAATATGCATGTAAGATAAATGTCTAATGCATGACATGCTTGCAATACATAACCCATGCTCACATAATGACATATCTGCGTGCTCAATGTTTGAACAATATACTCATGGTCATAGCATAAATAGAAATAGAGCTACAATCATTCATATATGTTCCACATAATCATGCAAAGCAATACATGCATCAATACACTAACACAAATATCAAATACATGCAAAAGAGGTAAGTTTCCTACCTTTGTTCTTTCCACGTATGCTCCAGTATCGGCTACTCACGATCAGGGCGAATGTCAAACCCTATAACCAAAGCAAGGACATAGGGTCAATCTTGATTCCAAATCCTTACTTTCATATCACTTAAAGTTGGTTACCATTCACAACCTTTAGGTGGCTATAATAAGCTCAATGAAAGCCTAAAGGATTGGGAAATACTAGGTTGAAAATCACCTTTCAAAATCACAAAATACTAGAAATGGGGGTTGGCTGCAGCCAAAACATGCACAGAAGGTTTTTTGCTACAGCCAAGAATTTCTGGCTGCGGCCAAAACGCATAGAGAAACTTTTGCGTTGCAGCCAAGGTAACTTCAAAAATTTATAATTAATTCCAGAAAAATCAAAACGAGGTGATCCCAAAGCCTATTGAAAGCTCTTTAAGTCCTTTTCATAGGAAAAATATGAGCCATTACCAGAAATTACCACACAATTCTAGAATTACACAAAATCCAACACTGCTCTAGGATTAAGTCCAGTTTCGACATCAAACTTTGGATAGTCATAACTTCCAGCTCACAAAACAAAATGACACAAATTATATATCCATTTTGAAGCTTGGAATGCGAAATTTAAGACTAGAAAGTTTTATAATTTTCTGACATCATTTTCACATTTAAAAAGTCAATACAAACGGACTGCCCAAAACAGACTTTCAATGGACAACATTTCCAGTTTTGCAACCAATGTGTCCAATCCAATCCAAACCAATTCCAATGACTAAATACCATAACGTGACACCATTTTCAATATAAAACACAACCCAATTCATCCAATCCAAAATCTCAAGAAAATCAGGGCTAAATTCGAAATTCACAAAGCTCATCCACAAATCACAAAACTTATATCAAAAGGCCTCAAATACTCACATCTTCCTCTTTCCCAAACCAATTCCTTGATTCTTCATCTTTCCAATTTTCCTCAAGCTATCAAACACCTCTAATCAATAATCTAAAACCATAGAGATGAAGCTCTCATCACTATGAACAACATTATAGAAGGGTGTTTAAGCAATAGAGAACATCTACTAAGCTAAAAACTCACCTAAAGCTTTCTCTTTCTTCCTCTTGAGCTAGACGTCCAAGGAGATGAAGGAGAGAGGTGAGAGATGATGATAAAGATGAGGCAAGTCAGTTTTTTGGTGCCCAAAACCGACCTAAAGAGAGGGAAGAATTTTGACCATTTGACCCAATCCATGGCTTATATTGTGCCAAGTGTCAAGATCTTGTTCAATATTCATGAGCTCACTTAGGCACACACACATGTGATTCCACCCCTCATAATCTCATAACAATCAATCTCAACTATTGATCTTTGAGTTACCAATGAGCTTCCTTTTCGGTAACCGATCAATTGGTCGGTAATTTTACCGTTTTGCCCCTGATTATGGCAATTCTCACTGAATCACCACCAAACACTTCATATCTTTCCTTTTCACCATAATATGACCCTCCCTCTATTTTAAGTCAATTTAGAGGTTAATCCATAATTGAACTTAAATATACGGTTTCAGCACTGCTCACAACACATACGAATCACATTCGAGTGCCAAATCACATTATACTCTCCAAAAGGGTTTATCTATCAATAACCACATCCACTTTTGGAGTTATTAACCCTTAATTGGCAAAATTACAAGTTTGTCATTACATTTATCTTCATTTTCGGATTTCTGGCAGATTTTTTGCCCAAACTTTAAAAAATCATAACTAAATTTATAGATATCGAATTGGAGAAATTCCAAAGGCTATAAAACCCTTATTAAGTCTAGTTTTAAGGAAAAATATATTATTTAGTCAATTGGAAGCACAAAATTCCCATAATTAAATTCTTTGGATGCTGTTTCAGAAAATCAACAGTTTTTCTAGGCTAAATTCAAAAATTCATAACTCTTTGTATATAGCTCTATTTGATTCATATGACCTGTCAAATTAAACTTTAGGATGTATACTTTCATCATTTAAAATTTCATAATTTTTTCTCATCATTTAGTCTTCCAAAACCACATGATAAACTCACTGCCTCATAGGCAATTTCATTGGAAGCATTGTTCACCTTTCAATTTCCAATATTTAATTTCTATGGCCATAAATATTCACCATTTTATTGAATATATCAAATAATTACAATATATTCTAGGTAAATAAAATTTAGGGTGTTACATTTAACCACAAAGAAGTAATAATAATCCGAATAAAAAGTAAGAAACACAACATTTCATATCATGTAAATGATTATTTCAATTCTTTATTACAAGCACCCTCTAGCTACAAGCCAATAATCATTATTACAATTACTCTCTATCTGTAGACAATGATTATTAGCAGATAGACTTATTGTTTGATTATTAACTAACTACCAGCAATCAAAGTCACACATACAGTTACCACCCGCTTCACCAAAGAAAACGCAATAACCTTCAGCTTTGCGATTAGGGTGTTTGGCAGAACAAGCAGATTTACACCGATCCAACACACAAGTCCCAAGGTTTCCCAAGGCCTCAGTGCAACTCTTGCATTGATTAAACAAACACCTGCAAATCGGAGCACCCACACATGAGCCTCGTCCATTTGGATGAGCCGCTTTGCACCTTGCAAAGCAATCTGCATCACATGCTCCCAAATCCTCATGGCACTTTTCCCCACTTACCATCATCACCAATACATTTCCTGTTTCATTATTATTCAACCACCATCTTGTTATTTCTTCAAATCAGACTTAATATGTCAGTATATAATTAAGAATATTTTGTCAATATTTAAAATGAATTTGAGCTTCCATATGTAACTTCTTGGATAAACTCCCTGTATTGATTTTAATTGGAGGCTAATTTTGGAAAGTAGTGATTGTTATTTTATTTGTTTTATCATTTGATGGTACAAAATGCTTTTAACTAACTTTCTTAATTCTTGTGAAGTACAGTTGAAAGTCTTTTATATTAAGAACTGGTGCGCGGGGGGTGGGGGTGTATGTAGATCAAAGTTAGTAGCTAAAATTAGTTAAAGAAAATAAATGAGAAAGGAAATTTTTTTTCACATATACCCTTATTTTTTGAGAGAGTGAGCTAGTGAGAAAGAGAATGAGTAGGAAAAGATATGAAAAAACAAAGAGTGAATAAAAGAGATGCGAAAACATGTACTTAATTGGACGTAGAAATGAAAAAAGAGTTAATTAAATTTTCAAATAAGTACAAAGTGTAGCTAATTATATAAAAGAAGAGTACAGTTTATCTTAATATCTTAATTAATAGTTAAATTTGTCTAGAATCATTAACCTTATAGCAGATTATAAGCGAAATAGAATGTAAACATATGCAAAAAAATATTTACCACTTACCTGTGAAAGCAATAAAAAAGAGAAAGAGAATGCAGGAGATGGAGGAGAGCTTGGCCATGTTTACCAACAATCAGAAACTTTTTTGGGTTGCGATTTGATGAATGATGATGCCATGCCTTGCCTTAATTTATAGCAGCAGATGTTGTTTCTTTTTTTTATGGCTTTTGATTTCATTCCTTAATTTATACTAGCAGATGTTGTTTTTTTTTATGCCTTTTGATTTCATGCCTTAATTTATACTAGCAAATGTTGTTTTTTTTTATGGCTTTTGATTTCATTCTTCATTTATACTAGCAGATGGTTTTTTTTAATTGCTTTGGATTTCATGCCTTAATTTATACTAGAAGATGTTGTTTCTTTCTTTCTTTCTTTTTTTTAATAATGGCTTTAGATTTCGTTCTTAATTTATACTAGCAGATGTTGTTTTTTTCTTATGGCTTTTGATTTCATTCTTCATTTATACTAGCAGATGTTTTTTATTTATTGCTTTCGATTTCATGCCTTAATTTATTCTAGAAGATGTTGTTTCTTTGTTTTTTTTTTAATAATGGCTTTAGATTTCATTCTTAATTTATACTAGTAGATGTTGTTTCTTTTTTTATTGCTTTCGATTTCATGCCTTAATTTATACTAGCAGATGTTGTTTCTTTTTTTTTTTTTTTTATGGCTTTTGATTTCATGCCTTAATTTATACTTGCAGATGTTGTTTTTTTTTCTATGGCTTTTGATTTCATTCTTAATTTATACTATCAGATGTTGTTTCTTTTTTTATGGCTTTTGATTTCATGCCTTAATTTATACTAGAAGATGTTGTTTCTTTGTTTTTTTTTTAATAATGGCTTTAGATTTCATTCTTAATTTATACTAGTAGATGTTGTTTCTTTTTTTATGGCTTTTGATTTCATGCCTTAATTTATACTTGCAGATGTTGATTTTTTTTTCTATGGCTTTTGATTTCATTCTTAATTTATACTATCAGAAGTTGTTTCTTTTTTTATGGCTTTTGATTTCATGCCTTAATTTATACTATCAGATGTTGTTTCTTTTTTTATGGCTTTTGATTTCATGCCTTAATTTATACTATCAGATGTTGTTTCTTTTTTTATGGCTTTTGATTTCATGCCTTAATTTATACTAGCAGATGTAGTTTTTTTAGGCTTTTGATTTCATTCTTCATTTATACTAGCAGATTTTGTTTTTATTGTTATCGATTTCATGCCTTAATTTATACTAGAAGTTGTTGTTTCTTTCTTTTTTCTTTTTTTATAATGGCTTTGGATTTCATTCTTAATTTATACTAGTAGATGTTGTTTCTTTTTTTATTGCTTTCGATTTCATGCCTTAATTTATACTAGCAGATGTTGTTTCTTTTGTTTTTGTTTTTTTTTTATGGCTTTTGATTTCATGCCTTAATTTATACTAGCAGATGTTGTTTTTTTTTTTTATGGCTTTTGATTTCATTCTTAATTTATACTATCAGATGTTGTTTCTTTTTTTATGGCTTTTGATTTCATTCTTCATTTATACTAGCAGATTTTTTTTTTTCGGTTATCGATTTCATGCCTTAATTTGTACTATCAAATGTTGTTTCTTTTTTTATGGCTTTTGATTTCATTCTTCATTTATGCACAGCACCACACTATATCATATCAAGCATCATGCGTTGTGGAGATGTTGATGATTAAGAAAAATAATGAAGATTATGAAATATCATGTCGAGGTTTCATATAGTACTTCATTTTATATTTTAAGACATTTTTTAAGAAAATCTAATGTTAACAATATGTCATCAGTGCTTAAGAGTAATTACCATCTTTTTATTTAAAATGCTAAGAGTAGAGAGACCCCACAATATGTTTTTCTATAATAATTAACAAACATATATAACAAATTACCAGAAGTCGTGTGATTCATAAATTAAGATGAAGCAAACCAAACATATATTCTATTCGCATGCTGCTCACTCAATATAAGACTTTTAATAATTAATTATTTACATTGTTTCATAAAGGTCTTATAATGATTTTCCTTGAATACAACTATGAGCAGGAGACGACAACAAAAACACGATAGCCTTGAGCAGAACGATTAGGCTGCCTAGCAACACAATGAGGTTGGCACTGTGTTTAAAGGCAGCAGCGCCTCCGACTCCCAAACCGCACCTCTCTCTTTGCATATCTAATATTTGGAGAAATATGATGTCCTATGTATCAAAAAGGAAAAAAAAGAAATATGATGTCCCAAACAATGGAATTAATTAATTATAAAAAAGTCTTAATAATTAGTAGGTATTGTCATTTCTTACATTAAAATTTGTTATTATATACTTTCTAAATGTTGTTTAGACTTTTTTCCCCCAATAATTAAGTCATTTTCTTACAATCTTATATTAATTTTTTTATATTTATTTCATCCAATGTTAAATAAGTTTTTCGGAACTATCCAATCAGATACTAACATAGGACTGCGTGTCAACTCAGATATGCAACAAGGAGTCAAATTGGACTGGTTACAGTTTTCAGTTTTTTGTGGCAATCAAACCAAGTCACGTTGACATGATTGTACTTTTTTAGACAGTTAAATTCGTTAGCTAAGGAAAGATATTGGCATGTCAACATGTGTCAGGTTGTCAGCTTCCTAAAAAGTCTCACCACCATTTATTTGCATGTAGTTTATAAAAAGGTTAAGGAGTTAAAATGCTTAGAAGCTTTTATGAATGAACGTTAGATACCAAAGTTTTTAAAGGCATAATTTTATCTTAGAAGTTTTAAAAAGTATAGCAGTTTCACCACTCCGTTAAACACCCAAACAGTCCTTGTTTGTTGACCTATTTATGCTTAGATGGCATTTAGTCATGGCATACACCTCACTATTTATTTTTCCAACTCAGATTAAAAAAATTGTGATCCTCCTGAACTTTGTGACCCTGAACTCGGCCTTTCCCCTCTCGTGTGTTTCGTCTTTCCAGCCGTACTCCACTTTTTATGTGTTTATTGGGGTTAACGGTAAAAATTATTTTTACAACGTAATTCACAGAAATAAAATTTTATCTTGAGTGAACATGCTTCTCATTTAAACGCTAACTCAAAGAGATCTCTTATTCTCTTGCCATCTCCACAGTCACCCACAATCTCGTCTCTGTCGTCATTAACTTTGACTGGGTTCATCTCTGCCACCACTCTCAATCACTATGGAACCCCCTCCGCTGTCGGGATTTGAAGCGCCGTCACCAGAGCTCTGTGAAAATCAGAAGGAAAGATTGTAGATGCAGGAGCATTCACAATGAAAATCGGAATTTTGTAAAAAAGGTAAGGTCTTTGAATGTTAATATAGGAGATGATGATCTGAGGAGATTGGAGAATCCAAATCGGAACCCCTTAGCTTCTTGTGGAATTGATCCACACCTACCGTTGACGATGAAAACTCAAATCTAAGCATGGGGACGACGCTAGAATCTAGTCAATAGGGATTGAAGGAAGAGGAAGAGTAAAGCTGCTGGTGTGTGATGAAGATGGAGGGAGACAAGAAGAGTGAGGTTCTAGTCATGGAGCTAATCTTGGATGATGCTCACCAAGAGCCACAAGCAAAAGTGATTTTTTATTTAATTTTCAAAACCCAATTTTTTTCTTTGGCCCCTTGCTCTCGATTTCGGTTCCTTGTTTTGAGTGTATTTTTTGTTGACTGGTCATTTATTTCTGGGTTTTAAGTAATCAAAAGCATATTTTGAAACCTTCAATCAAGCCACAGAAATGAAAGTGCCTGCTGTGATGCGTCGAAGGTGTGTTTTGAAACTTTCAGTTTGCTTGCCCTGTTCTGAGTTGTGATGCGTCGATCCATTGGTTGGTGCTGCAGAAGATTAAAGTGTGTCGATTTTTGGCTTCAATTTTGATATTATGTTTCTTTGATTTGGGTGGTTTCTGGTGAGGCGTTTCTGGTTCTCGGCCGTGAGATCTTTCTATTGTTTTTTGTGCGAGGATGACGAAGATGATGTGGCATAATATGTGGCAAAATATCTTATATGGCAGTGCCAATTCAACATATATTGGGTCTATAGATGTTGACCATTTGGGTCTTTAACAAAGAGGCAAAATTGCCTCACCTTTTGAAACTTTTGGGGTAAAGTTGTCTTTTGAAATTTTCAGGTGCCTAATACCTATTTGTGAAAACTTTTGAAGCATGTTATGTAATATCCTAAAATTTAGTAACATGTTAAATTTTCTTAAAAGAAAATTTAAATGGTGTTAGAGATTAATTTTAGGAATTAAAGGCCTATTTTTCCAAAAAATTCAAGGAACAATAATTAGAGATCATAATTTGACTTGGGAATTTTTGAGAAATTATTTTTAAGACTCTATGAAGTTAATTAAAGAAGAGAATCCTTCAAAATTATTAAGGATTGATTTATGAAATTAGATAATAAGTCAAATTATAGAACCTACGAAATTTAAGGAATATTAAATTAGATAAAGTGGAAAAATTAGAGCTTAATGTATGTAATTAATAGGATAAAAATATATCTATAGGTATATATATATATATATATATAAACACACCGACATAAGACATATACACAGATATATGGCACTCTCTTGGACAAACACACACTTGGACACGTGGAGGCTTCTTCAACACGCGCGCGCACTCCCCCCAAATATGGACAGCACATACACAATCATCGAGTCAATAAATAAAGCACTCTTCTTCACGCTCTCATTTCACCACGTTGGCCAAAGAACAGAAAGCAAGAGAAATAGAATTGAGAAAGAGAGAAAGAGAGGGAGACGTGAGTGTGAGAGGTAAATAAGAGGAAGTTAATATTGGAGAAGAGGAAGAAGGAAGCTCCAAACTTCACATATAACATCATAAACATGTATAGGTAAGTCCTCTATACATTTATCCTTGTTTTTCCATTGGATTTGAGGCTGTTTTTTGAGTTGTTTCATTGCTAGAACAAGAGAAAAGTTGCTGGAAAAATTCTGTGAACCAATAAGTTTTAAATTAGAGTTTGTGTGTTGATTTTGGGTGGGATTTCTTGTCTTTTTGGTTCTGAAATTGGTTCATTAACCTCAAAACATATCTGTAGGAAAGTATAGAATTAAAATTTGTGAGGTTTAGAGTATAAATTTATGGCTACATGTTAGTTTTCTTTACCCTGTTTTGCTCACCGGAAAACAAAGTATCTACCGAAAGTTACAGAAGCTTAAACGGAAGCTATATACGGAGTTTTTGATTGGGTCTTTTTATATAGAAAGTTTAGGATGTGTAGTAGATGATAGAATCAAGAAGAGTATAATTTGGAGTGAAAATGAATAAGTTCTTGATTTTTAAACTCAGACTGTCAAAACTGACTTTTTTGGAAGTCAGTTAGCTTCATGTTGAGTTTTAACCTAACAAATCTTATCCAATGACTATGAAATTTTACATGGAAATAGTAGACATCCATAGGTTTAAAATGAGTCCAAGAATGTGTCAATTGGATACCTAAAGAGAAAGTTATGATTTTTGAAAGTTAAATTAGAAACAGGGGAAATTCTAGACGTCCAGGTTCTGGTAGTTGGTTGTGTTATGTTTTTGAATAATGCAATCTTGTCCAATGGCTATGAAACTTTCCAGAATAAAAGCATACATGCCAAGCTTTAATTTGAAATTGCACTGTGTAGAATTGAACTATGCAGAAATTGCTGAAACTGTGATAAATAACTAGCAGAATATGATTAAAATGCAGTAGTAATGCAAGTAATAACCATTTACTTGTTAACTTTAATTCATAGGAATCAGTAATAGCCCAAGCCAAATTCAAATTATTGGGTAGATAGAGGAATTGAGAAAGAAGTCAGGTAGTAACTTTTTCTTGCATATACTCTGTGATTATTATATATTTGAGTTTGTCATTCTCTGTAACATGAGCATAGTGTCTTGGACATACATATTAGCTTAGTTGTGGTCTGGGACCCAATGGAGGCGCAGAGTTCAGCCAAAATTTCAAACAGTCATTTAGCCTTGGACAGTGTATACACAGCATTCTATCATGCACAACAGTCTATCATCTTCATGACATGGTGTATTGCATACTTATGTTCACATTTTATATGTCTAAAAAGCATGTTACTACTGAGATTCATTTGAATCTCACCCTTTTTCAACATTTAAAAATATTCCAGAAGAAGGTAGCGGCTCTAAGGGCAAAATCATAATTACTGGCGATTGAGGGTCCGGTTCAAGCGGGACTGTAGTTGGTTATCTTTAGTTGTAAATTTTTTTTCTTTTGAACTTTGTATATATTTTTTCAAACCCTATAAGGATTTCCTATAATATAAACAAGCACTTATTATCAGTATATTTTCGTTATTTCTGTATGCCCTCTGAACTATACATTTATTACTCTGCGAATATCAAAATGTTAAAGGGTTTGACATTTTAGCTCCTTAACCCTTTATAAAAAGCATCATATCATAACTCAAGGAAAATTTCATTACACCCCTTATATAGTAAATTATTCTCAAACAGCCCTAAAATTTTCTAAAACTTCACAGCACCCCCTAAGGTTAAACTAAAAATAAAGTTTATGGGTAAAAAGACAATTATGCCTTTACTTTATAAGTCAAATATGATTATTTACAAGATACATGTGAGAATTTACAAGTCAAATATGCTTATTTACAAGACAAACAAGTAAAATTACAAGACTATTTTGGCCATATACAAGACAATGAGCATTTTTACATGATATTTATAAGACACACTTGGGAATTTACAAGTTAGATATGCATATTTACAAGACACAAGTGGGAATTTACAAGATTGTCTCGACCATGTATCAGACAAGGGCATAAATGTCCTTTCAACTAAAAAACTTAATTTCAGTTTAGCCCTTGGGTGCAGTGAAGTTTTAGGAAGTTTTTGTGGCTGTTTCAGAATAATTTGCTATAAAGGGGGTGCAATGAAATTTTTCCTAACTCATACGGCATATAAACCACTCTTTCTTGTAAGAACTGAGATTTGATGTAATTTTGTCCTGAAAGTAATCACTTAGGAGTATTGAGTATTTGAACATTTTTCAAAAAGCAATTTTGCTCCGAAAGTTTTAAAAAAAAAAAAGCAAATTCACCTTAATCATTAAAAATTAACCTTGATCATTAAAAAAGTATCGTTGACTATTAACATTTTAATAGCTAGTGTAATATCCCAATCTGTGATTAAGGGCTAATGACTCTGATAATTATTGTAATTAGTGTAATTAAACACTTTTAGAGAAATATGATGTAAGTTTGATAAAAAATGTTCATTGGTGATATGAGATCAAGGGTTGAGATCTTTTAACTATGGGTCGGAATCTCATGCTTTGTATCTATGTGAGCTCATGTAAGAGTGTGTAGGATGGTGACATGTGGCATTGTGTGAGCTATTGGATGAGGCATAAGAGACAAAACACCACTTTTCCTCATTCTCTCTCTCCTATGGGGTTTGTGTGTATGGGAAGGGAAGAGAAACACATTTTATCATCATCTTCCTCCTCACCTCACCATCTCTCATTGATTTGACTGTGTCTTTGCGCCTCGGGGTCAAATACAAAATTTTAAATCCAAGAATTGCAGTGTAATACAAAACTCGGGTCGTCTCACTTGAAGAGTCTTTTATTTTGACTCCCTAGGTATAACTAAGCACTAAGAAAAATTGATTAAAAAGGGTTTTAGAAATTTAAATATTTTTTTAAATTAAATACATTAAACAAACACACCAAAATAAAAGAGAAAATGTGATTTAATTAAATAAACAAACATGCCACTCAATTAAATAATAATAATCCCACAAACACAAATTAATCACACAAATTTAATTCACACTATTATACAAACAATTATCATGTTTAACACAAAACAAAATATATATATATATATATATATATAAATAGGAAACAAAACTAAATCAAACCAGAAAAATAAACTCCCGTCACGTGCATGTAGTCAAGGAGCCAGCATGCATATTGATGATGTCAGCGTGAATATATAATGATGTCAACATGCATTAATCCAATGAGAACAACACGTATTGATGATGAAAAGCATTTCTCATTCTCAGATCCTTAAACTCGTGGCTCCAGGTGGTATTGACGGTGTAACTGAGCTTTCAGCTGCTTTTGTTTCTGCAACTCAGACTGGTGGTTGATGATGAAGAGCTCGCCGGAGTTGAGGAAGAGAGTAGTGACGGTTCTGAAACAGGGGAACTCCCGGCGATGGTGTTGTAGCTCTAATGGTAAAGAGTAGCCGACTCACTGTGTTTCCTTCTCTCAGCCACTCTCAAGCTCGTGGCACAACCTGTTCTTACCTCTCCAATGTTCGAGAGTGGTGGGAGAGATGAGGGGTCACCGGAAAATTGGGGCCGGAAGTTTCACAGACTTCACTAAAAAATTGGAAACCACACAGGAGTCACAGAAAAACCGATGAAGAATGATGGTGCGGTATTTGCATGATGAAAGGACGATGGTAAGAAGAAAATAAGACACGACGGAGGAGAAAATGGGTCACAGGAAATTGAAACTCGCCAGAAGTGGGGGCCGGAAACTGGGGTGTCGCCGAAAAATGCAAAACTTATTGACCTATCACAGAGAGGAGATGAGGGCGCTGCACTTGTAGTTTTCGATGGCTTTTGGTGGAGAAAATAGAGAAGACTGAAGGTAATGGTGGTTGGGATGAAAATGAAGAGAAGGTGACGGTGGTGTTAATAATAGAGGAAGGAGAAAGGGAAAAAAATGATGAAGGCGGAGAAACAGAGCAGAGGAAAATGCCGAGGCTTGTAAAGGTGAATGGTGGTGATAAAGGGAAGAGGTTGGTGGTGAGAGTGGTGACCTCGTTCTTACTTCAACTCCACATTCTGTAGTACCTCGGCAAAAGAAAATGGAAGAGGAAAAACTAAAGAAGGAAGAGCTGCAGGTTTTCTGGATACCCTCATGGTGGTGAAGATGGGGGTATATATAGTGAGATTGCCGACATCCATTTCCCTTCACCAACCATAGCCATTATTGATTGTTAGGTGTAGCCATCGTTGATTGCAATCTAAAAGCAAGCTGCCGATTGTTTGCCAGAAAGAAAAAAAATGTGTTCACTGTGTTTAACACAAATCTTTCTGTGATGTACGCGCATGTAATTTCTACATATTCTAGAAGCTCACATGACAAAACCCCCCAGATTTTGCTTTTCTGTCATTCAAATGTTTGAATGTTGAATTTGTGTCTTGGGTCTTGTTATGTAATTTTCCCTAGTAAATTTTCTTCTTGAAAAAGCTTATGGGTATTTTTCTGTAATTTTTCTGGCCCTTTTCTATAATTTTCCTTGTCTTCAAAATATTAATTCGGCCTCCAAAAATCACCAATTGTGTCCCAAAGCACCTACAATGCAAAATTAAGCACAAGGTAGTATTAAAAGTTCAAGAGATCATATGTATAAATATTTAATAATTATGGCCATTTTATCTTTTAATTACAATTAATCCAATACAAATGCCTCTAATTAATATGAGTGCTTAATCATGCGATAATGTCCTGGAAAATACATTAAGAATCTCTATTTAATTAAGAAAAAATATATAAAATTACGATTAAATCAATTCCCCCACACTTAGACCTTTGTACTCCTGAACAAAGGAAATTGAGTACAAGACTTCAAATCCAAATTATTGACACATTAAAAGGTGAGCAATTTCATAATTAGAAAGCAATAGATCAATTAATCATATCCTTCAAGCCAACATTAGTTATAGTCAATTGATGCTAAGAAATTAGTCAACTACACAAAATATTAGATGAAGCACAAGAGACTCTCAGGGCATTATTGTTTCACTTATCTCACCTCATTGGGATAATTTTACTCTAGCTCACTCAATGAACAACTTACCATAGGCTTTTAACAACTCTAACATCTCCACTACTAATAGCAATTAATGTAATGAATCAAGATGACTTCAAAGGGTTGTAATGATGGATGAAGGTTGAATGGAATGAAGAAAATAAATAGTTGATATGCAAGTCAAAATTACTGAACAAGTTCATAGTAACCAATTAACTTTACAAACTATATATTGCCAATTCTTTTCTTAATTCACGAACAAATGCCTCTTATTCACCTTCTTCTCTCTCTCTTTTTTTAACTACTTTTTTTTATGGCATTTCAAATTGTTCAACTGTATATTGGCAATTTACTTTGATTTCAGAATACCATGAACACTATGAATAAATGACTTGCATACAACATAGGAATTGCTCAAAATGGGTAACAAAAAGGTGATAAATAAGGGTTTGTGTTTTGGTGAATGGGCTTAAAATGAATGCCTCTTTCATTTTCATCACACTAATGCAAATTCCGTTTTGAAGAAGAGTTAAAACAAGTTCTAGAAGATGAAAAATAAGTGAACATGCACACATGGAAAGAATTTAAGGTCCAAATAATCTTCCAACAAGGTTTTTGTATAATGCTTCTTCTAACATAATTAATTGTATAGGAAACTAACCACAAAACATCTGCTTAACTTCTAGTGCTAACCTTACAAACACAATTAATCAAAAAATTGCAATCAATTATAATCATGCTCAAATATTAAACACACTAATGATACAAATTTTTTTTTTATTTTTTTTCAAAACAAGGAGTAAACAAGAATCCAATTGTGGGTTCATTTCTTTTCCCATTCGCTTGAAAGCAAAATACGGTTTTAAAAAGTTGTAAAAAACTAGATCTCATGAAAGCGGGAAAAAAAATCTTGCAAATTACATGTTCAAAATGGCAAATGCGACCCTTTATCATTTAGATCATGCTTCAAAGCAAGCCATTCTTGAAAAAGTTTTAAAATAATTTTCTAGTTTAAGACATTTTCACATTTAAAATCAACCATTGGGATTCAAAATGTATTTCTCTCCCCCACACTTAATCAACACACTGTCCTCAATGTGCAAAGCAAGTTGAAATTCAAGGAACAATGGTAATTAAGTGCACACACAAAGAAAGAACAAAAGAAAAAAAACAAAGGATACACACATTTTTTTTTACTACACTACTTCTACTGGAATGCCCTTCCCCCACACTTATCTCAAGCAATCAATAAAGCATACATAATAACTGATGAAAAATCATTGAAAACAAAAGATAGTGAAAGGAGAAGACGCAACCTGGCCTCAAGTAGGCTTTAATGGTGAATCACGGTAGAGCTTGAGCAGGTGTCCATTGACTTGGAACTCTTTTCCAGTAGTCTCATCAAGTAGCTCTACCATGCCGAATGAATGCACTTTGGTGACAGTGAAAGGCCCATACCATTTATCTTTAAGCTTCCCACTTAACAACTTGAATTGGGCCTTGTACAACAGCACACGGTCACCTACTTTGAAATCATTTCTCAAGATCTTCTTATCATGCAGCAACTTGGTCTTCTCTTTGTAAATGCGAGAGCTCTCATAAGCATCCAGTCGCATTTCTTCAAGTTCTTGTAGTTGCAATTTTCTTTCCTAGCCTGTCTCTTCTATATCCATGTTGCACATTTTCACAGCCCAATAGGTTTTGTGCTCCAATTCCACCGGAATATGACAAGCCTTTCCATGGATAAGTCGGTAAAGAGACATTCCTATTGGTGTCTTAAAAGCAGTTCTGTAGGCCCATAGTGCTTCCTCTAACCTTAAGCTCTAATCCTTCCTTGAAGGCTTGACTATCTTTTCTAGAATCTGTTTGATCTCTCGGTTAGATACTTCTGCTTGCCCATTTGTTTGTGGATGATAAGGGGTAGATGTTTTGTGAGTCACCCCAAGCTTAGCAAGTAAGTTATCAATAACCTTATTGCAAAAGTGGGTTCCTCTATCGCTTACTATAGCTCGCGGTACTCCAAATCTGCAAAAGATATAAGACTTGAGAAACTTGGAAACCGTTAGGGCATCATCCTTCCTAGTAGGAATAGCTTCGACCCATCTAGAGAGGTAATCCACAGCTAACAAGATATAGCTATAGCCTGATGATTGAACCATATTTTTATATGAATTTTCCATGATTAATTTAGGATTTTAATGTATTTTCTGGGACATTATTGTATTATTAAGCACTAATTTTGGTTAGGGACAATTATTTTGAATTAATGGGAATTAAAGGCAAAATGGTCAAAATTCATTCATTATTATTATTATTTATATATTGTCCCTTGAACTTTTGATATTACCTTGTGCTTAATATTGCATTTCAGGTGTTTTGGAAGAAAATTGTAGATTTTTTAGGTCAAATTAATATTTTGAAGATTGGGGAAAATCACATAAAGGGGCCCTAGATTTTGGGAAAATTACAAAACTCATGAAGAAAAGGACAGGGTAGAATTAAAGATAAATACCCAAAATTTTCAGAAATTTTAGTCCGGCCTCAAAAGTATTTCAAAATATTGTACTTTGGTCCTTCCTTCAGAACTTTTCAAGTTGCAAATAGGTCCCTGGTCAAAACTTGCATTTTGACCAAGACCTATGTTACTATTCCCTTTCTTCATCAGTAAAGAAAACAGACCGATTGGAGATGAAAAACACAGAGACCCGGAACTGGTTTTGGGCTGGAGCAACACAGACCAGGGATTGGTTATGGTTTGGGCTTTTGAAGTTGGGAGCTGAGGAAGTTAGGCCCAATATTCTGAATTGAACAGGAGCCCCGAGCTGCAAGACACAGATCCGAGAAGGACGCAGCTGAGAATAAAGCGAACAAAGTTGCGCCGCACAGGGGGATCATCATCAGACATCATCTCATCATCACCTTCTTCCTTTTCTGTCCAAGGTCGCCGGCGACCCATTGAAACACAGAGTCATCGTGAGCTGAGTTGAAACAGATTCGAAACAGAGTAGGCGCTGCAACACACCAGAACCATCCTCTTCATTTCCTCTGATCCTCAACATCACTACTACCATTAACATCCTTGGAGCGTTCATTTTTTCCAGATTTTCCCATCTTAATTCCTCATTTTAATTCAGTCTTCCATTGAATTTAAATGGCTTTGTTGAGGTCTAAAAATTCTCTGGGTGCTGTTCAAGTGATGAGTAGCTGATTTTTGCTTGAGTCTTGGTGGTAGAGGAGGTGGCTAGAGCTTCAAGGTTCTATAAGGGGAGTTCATTATTTTCCATTAGCTTAAATTATACATTATGTCTGTGTGGATTGAATTTGCATTGATATGTGTGTATTTTTAAGACTTAGATGAGTGATAATTTGTCTATGATGGATTATTTTGTATTGAGTTTGGTATTGGTGCATTTAAATTTTATTGGATTTATTTTCCTATTGGATTAATAAAGTTATACATTCTATGTGATATCTAGATTGTGTGATGGATTTAATTTAATTTGAATGTCACGATTGTGCTTTCAATTAAGAGGAACCAAGTGCATTAATCCATTTTCAATACACATCAAGTGGGTATTTAACAATTTACCTAAGAGGTGGTTAAGAATGCGATTGTAGGACTATTCATTTGTTAGGTAGATTAGACCTAATGCGATTGCTTAGGGTTTTAAATTTGACTTGATGCAAAAATAACTCCCAAATTGTTTTAAGGAGCTTGGAAAGCCACTGAATTTGCCACCAAGGTTCATTTCATCATTCATATTTCCAATTCCAAATTCCTTTCCATTCATTCATTCATCGTTTTTATAGAAAAGATAAAAAAAATAGTAGTTTAGGGATTTTAATTAACTTTTGCATTAATTCTTTTAGTTATTAAATTTAAAAAAAAATCCAAAAATCGTTTTTCCCCTTGTTTTAATTGCATTTGCATGACATATAAATTACTTAGGTAGTTCAATAAAAAGCTCCTCAAGTGAGACAACTCAAGTGTTGCATTGTACTGCAATTCTTGGATTAAAAATATTTTGCATTTGACCCTAAGGCGTAAAGACACGGTCAAATCACCTGATGAGGGTGGAAAAGGGCCCATGAAGTCTATACCCCATACATCAAATATCTCATAAAAGAGTATAGGTTGTTGTGGCACCTCGTGCCATTTTCCTAGCCCCCCAAATCTTTGGCATTTATCACATGCCTTACAATATGAGTATGAATCCTTGAACAGGGTGGGCCAGTAAAACCCAGCATCTAATACTTTCCTAGATGTCTTCTTGGCACTAAAGTGTCCACCACAAATCATAGAGTGGCAAGCGGACAGTATGTCCTTAGTTTCGGTCTCTGGAACATATCTCCTAATAACTTGATCACTGCATAGTCTCCACAAATAGGGCTCATCCCAAATGTAGTGTTCAAATTCTCGTTTAAGTTTCTGAGCCTAAAAGGAAGCTGATATATTCTCAGGGATGAGACCGGTCACAATATAGTTGACAAGACTAGCAAACCAAGGAACATAAACAGAGATAGACATTAGGGATGCATCAAGAAAGTTATCACAAACAAGATCAAAGTCAAGTACTCCCCTTGTTCCATCTGGTAGTCTACTCAAGTGATCTGCTATAAGGTTTGTAGTTCCAGGCCTATCCTTAATGCTAATGTCGAACTCTTATAGCAGTAACATCCATCTAATAAGCCTTAGCTTGGACTGAGGCTTGGTGAAGAGAAACTTCACAGCTGCATGATCTGTATACACAACCACTTTGGAATTGATTAAATATTTTCTGAACTTATTTAATGCAAATATCACAGCAAACAGTTCTTTTTCAGTGGTAGTGTAATTCCTTTATGCACTATCCAGGGTTTTGGATGCGTAAGCAATCACATGGAACAACTTGTTTTGCTTTTGCCCTAGCATAACCCCCACAGCAGAATTGGAGGCATCACATGCTAGTTTAAAAGGTAAGGTCCAATCTGGTGCATTCATAATAGGGGGCAAAATCAAGTGTGATTTTAATTCATCAAATGCTTGTTTACAGAAATCATCAAAGATGAAATCAACATCCTTTTGCAATAATTTGGATAATGGTAAAGCTATCTTGCTAAAATCTTTTATGAATCGTCGGTAAAAACTTACATGCCCTAAGAAAGAATGAATCGTTTTAACATTAGTGGGGTAGGGCAAGGAGGAAATTACCTCAATTTTAGCTCTATCAACTTCAATGCCCTTGCTAGATATCAAGTGACCAAGTACTATTCCATGATCAACCATGAAATGACACTTCTCATAATTCAAAATTAAATTTTTCTCAATGCATCTAGTAATAAAATTGTCCAAATTATCTAAACAAGTATCAAATGAATTGCCATACACTATAAAATCATCCATAAAAACTTCCATACAATTTTCTAGGAAATCGCTGAACAGTGACATCATACAACGTTGGAAAGTGCCAGGTGCATTGTACAATCCGAACGGCATTCTCCTATACGCATAGGTACCAAATGGACAAGTAAAAGTGGTCTTTTCTTGATCTTCAGGAGCCAAAAGGATTTGAAAATATCCTGAATAACCATCAAAAAAATAATAGTGACTCTTACCTGCCAACCTTTCAAGCATTTGATCAATGAAAGGTAAGGGAAAATGATCTTTCCTAGAGGCTTCATTCAATTTCCTGTAATCTATGCATACTCGGCAAGCATTTTGCACCTTGGTAGGTATCAATTCATTATTTTTATTTTTTATCACAGTGATCCCACTCTTCTTAGGTACAACCTGTACCGGACTAACCTACTCACTATCAGAAATTGGATAAATGATACCCGCACTCAATAATTTTGCCACTTCTTTCTTGACCATATCTAGAATCAGGGGGTTGAGTCACCGCTGAGGCTGCCTAAGAGGTTTGGATTCCTCATTCAAGAGAATTTGATGGGTACAAACAGCAGGATTGATTCCAGGAATATCAGCTAAAGTCCAACATAGAGCTTTTTTATTTTTACTCAAAACATCAAGCAATCTCTCCTCCTCACTCACAGACAAAGAATTTGAAATAATCACAGGAAATTTCCCATTAGCAGCAAGGAAAGCATATTTCAAATTAGGGGAGAGGTTTAAGCTCTAACTCAGGGGGTTGAACAATAAAGGGAATTAGTGTAGGAAGATAAAGGGTAGTGAAAATACTCCCTTTTTCAGACTTAGGAGATGCATGACTTGTGCTAAGCTCTGTAGATTCCACCAATTGAGCATTGGTCTTCCCAAGTGTTGAACCAACATTCGGTTGGTCTACAGCAGCAACAAGCTTGGGGAAAGCAGCTTCCTTTATACATACTTCACAAGAAGTGATTAGTTCATTCAAAAATCGTAAGGTATGAGGACTAATCTTTGTTCGAGGCTTAGATGATAAGTTAAAAAGTGGCCCTTTAACCATATTGTGTTTAGCTTCAAAATGAGTCACACAAGAGGAGGTCTTGATTGGCGTAAAGGCTATCTCATGCAAAGTGTCAATGTCTTGATTACCAACCTCGCATTCAGACTCTTCAGCTAGTTTATGACCTAAAACATTGGCAAGAATACCTTCCTCATAAGCATCATTACTAAAGCATGAATTATCAAATGAGTTACGTTCCCATTAATCAAGAGAAGTAAGAGAAAAATCACTTAAGGAAGATAACCAACAATCAACCATTGATGAGTTAAGGTTGAAAATATCACTCCCCTGTGAATCAAGATTATCAACAGAAGAAGGAGGAGAGATTTTATCATCACATGAATCCAATGCAATGCCACAATTAAGATCACAATTATCAGTGTGCAAGTTGAGCTCACATTCATTAACCAAATCATCAAATGCTAAGTCAATCGAATTCACACTTAATAAAGAGCAATCTTCAAAAGGGTGTTTCATGCCTTCATACATATTGAAACTTAGCTTATGGTTACCCACTTCCATAGTGATCGATCCATGTTTCATATCTATCAAGGTACTGGCTGTCATTATAAAGGGTCTCCCTAAGATAAGGGTGGTTTCTCTAGGTTCTTGAGACATGTCTAACACATAGAAATCAGCTGGAAAAACCAAATCCTTGACTTTGACAAGTAAATCTTCAATGATACCTTGCGGTTGCCTAATACTTTTATCAGCTAGTTGGAGAACCACAGTAGTTCTCTTAAGTTCCTTGACACCTAGAGACTTAAAAATGGAACTAGGCATGACATTAATGGCTGCACCTAAGTCTAACAAGGCTTGGGCTACATTTACATTACCTATGGTACAAGGTATAGTGAATGAGCCAGGATCCTTTCATTTATTGGGGATTTAAGGTTTGAATAGGATAGACACATTAGAACTAACTTGGACTCTCTCATTAGGCTTGAATTTCCTCTTATTTGTACAAAGCTCTTTAAGGAATTTGCAATAACTGGGAATAGACTTGACCAATTGGAAGAAAGAAACATTGATATGTAGCTTACTAAACAAGTCATACATTTCTTTCTCAGTTTGTTCATCATGCATTTTCTTGCCTTGAAAGTAAGCTTTAGGGAAAGGGAGTTGAGAAATTTTTACCTCTTTACCATTAGCGTTGGATAAGGTGCCATGCTTGCTTGTCTTACCTTCCTCAAAAGTGCTTCTTTCCTTGGAGCCAACCTCTCTCAGAAGTGGTTGTTGTTCTACTTGAGGTTGTTCAACTGTTTTGTCCTTCTTCCTTTCAAGAATAGCCTTCTCTTTGGAGCTTTCAGGATTTGGAAACTTCATTTTGCTCAAAGGTGGACTTTCAACTTCTATCTCCTCATCTACTTCATTGTCGATCTCTTCAGGAAAGTGTACCTTTTTAGCACTTCTCAGTTCAATAGCATTTAGGGACTTAGGATTGATGATGGTATTTGAAGGAATAGACCCACCAGTCTTAGCATGCACATCACTCAAGGAATTGGAGAATTGGGTTAAATGTGATTGAACTGTGTTGTTTTTCAACTCCAACTCTTCAAACTTCTTGTACATATGAGCCATTTGAGTACTGTCGCTTGCCCTATCATTGTGTAGCTTTTGTAGAGATGCGTTGATAGAGGAGAATTGACCCTGATTCAAAGCTTTTTCTTCCATCATCCTGTTATCAATGCTAGCAATTTGAGCAGCCAAGCTCTTCAATAATTGATTGGTTTCATCACCTTTGGACTCTTGAATAGGCACCATTTGTCCACGATTTGACCTATATGGCTAGACTTGATAAGATGAACCTTCTTGATTCCTCCAACCAAAATTAGGATTAGGTCTTCTGTTTTTATTGTAGGTGGTGGTGTTAGAGTCCCATCTTTGTTGATTAGGCCTTCCTTGATACATAGCATTGACTTCCTCATGAGGATTAGGGCATAGGCTTGTAATATGCATCATTGAACTGCAATTATCGCAACTGGGTGCAACAAGAGCTTGTGAAGTAGGAAAATGAGTTGCTTATTGGGTACTCAGATGTTGAAGTTCAGTGGTGACAAGAGAAAGTTGCGAAGTGAGTGTATTCATTTTAGACTCAAGTGCGATCATCCTTTGGTTAGATCCGATATCACAAACACTTCTTATCTCTCTTACATTGTATTGTTGAGTGTTTTAGGCTCTCATTTTAATTTGTGCCCATGCTTCCTCTGCAGTGCAATCTTCTAAGGAACCCCCAGCTGAAGCATCTAGAATACCCTTTTTATTAGATAAAAGACCATCATGAAAGTATTGGATTAATTGCTCATTGTTGATTTGATGGTATGGGCACTTAGCCAAAAGCTCCTAAAAGCGGCTCCAATACTCATAAAAAGATTCTGAGGGATCTTGTTTGATAGAGTAAATCACTTTCTAGAGCTCAGCAATCCTTACAATGGGAAAGTACTTTTCCAAGAAGGCTTTTTTCAGATTTCCCCATGAATGAAGAGCGTCATTAACCTGCCTTGGTAGCATCATATACCACTCTTTCGCCTTCCTTTCCAAGGTGAAGTAAAACACCTTCAGTTGTACAGCTTCTAAGCGAGCACCGACAGGCTTCATATTAGAGCAAGCCACGTGTAATGCATTAAGGTGGTTGTAAGAGTTTTCCTTCTCAAGTCCATGAAAACGAGGTAGTAAAGCAAGCAAAGGTCCCTTAAGCTGGAAATTGACATTAAGGTTAGGGCATGCGTCACTAAAAGGATCAATAGTGACGTCTGATCTTGTCACATCCCTGATAGTTCTTATCCTTGGTTGTTCTCCACTGTTATTTGCCATAATGGTACCTTGAGAAGCACAATCACTTAAGTCAATGAACAATTCAAGATTAGAAGAATGATCTAATGCCTTTTCAGATTGATCGGACATACAAAAAAAATTAAGAAATCAATGGATTAATGAAATGCTAAAACTATTTTGCACACAAATTTTAAGGGGGGAAACTACAAAGAGAAAAAAATGCAAGTTTATGGAAATATTTAAATGCAAAAGTCATATCACTAATGAACGGGAATTACAATAAAAGCAAGTTATTCACAATGAAGCCACTAAAAGGGAATGAAAGTTTTTTTTTGAATTAACTATTAATTAAATTCAAACCACTCAACACAGCTAAATACAAGACACAGAATGAACTTAACGAAATAGAGTGAAAATGCAATGATGGGTATGCATGTAGTGGTAAGGATCTAAATGCACCTATGTGTGGGAAAATAAAACAGACAGAATAATTTTTTTTATGAAAATTATGGAAATGGTATGAATCTATTGTAAAAATCAAGAAGCTCACACAGGCAAACCCCTAAATCAATTTCTTAATTGACACTTAGTTAACCATGGAGTCACTCATATTCTCTCTCTCCTCTCCATTTCCGGCGCTCAAGCAAGAAAAGAGGGAAGGGAAAGCTTTGATTTTGGGTGAGTTGTGATCCTCCTATGCTCAAATCCTCTTCTCTAATGTTGTGCACCTCATTGAGAGCTTCATTGTAGTGTTTTCAGAATTTTGAATAGTGGAGGTTTGTGTGTTGGTCAAAATTTTAAAGTGGAGAATCGAGATTATGGATTTAGCAAAGTGAAGAGGTAAGGATTTGATGCATTTTGATATATATTTTGTGATTTTTTGGATAAGTTTGGTAAAAATTGAAATTTGCCCTAGTTATATGCCAAATGTTGAATGTATGAATTTCATAGAGGATGATGTTGGAAATGGTTTATTGTGAAGTTCTTTGAGTAGTAGAAATAGTTTTGAAGTGTGGAATTAAGTTGATTGAATTTGGGCATTGTGTGTATCATAGAGACCTAAGTGTGAATTGTGGTAAAAAAGGTTTTTGAGTGTTTTGGAAGTTGCCAATGTGTTCCTTAGGCATGGTTAAAGTGTGTTTGAGCTTTATGAGAAGTTTGGGAACCATTGGGATTGGATTTGACCATCTGGTATTTTTCTGTCATTAGCTGCGTTTCTGGTCTCTGATGCACAACACTCGAGTGAGGGAAGATCATGCTCGAGTGTTGCGTGTGTTTTCCCTTTTCTGCTTCGAGTTTTGCCTGGGTTTTAGGAATGGGGCTCGAGTGCACTTCTTGTCCGCGAGTGATGTTGGTGCTTGCTCGAGTGAGCAAGGGACTGCTCGAGTGTTGGTGTGAGTCCAGAGTTAGGGCTGCTCTCGAGTTAATTGTCACTCATTGTGTTGCACTTTCGGGGACTTGAGCATATTTGGAGTCATCACCCGAGTGCAAAGTTTCATGCTCGAGTGATATGAGCACTTTCTGGTCGTAGTAATTGCTCACTGTCAAACACTCGCGAGTGAGAGTCGTTCTCACTCGAGCATGAGTCTCTTATCACTCGAGTGAGGTTGTCTTCACTCGAGTGAGCTAGCCTAAAATCACTGTTTTACCTTTCGAAAAAGGGGTATTTAGGGTAGTTTCTTCCTACCCTTTAGGCATATGTTTAGGCCTTTAATAGTCACATAAAGAGTCCTAAATGATAATCAACTTAGAGTATTATGAAATGAAGAACTTGGAAAAGAGATTGACCGGTTGTCCCTAATTTGGTATAGGATTTGATATCTGTCGCCCTCATGAGACCACGGTACTGGAGCCAGTTAGGAAAGATACAGGTAGTGACTCTTTCTTTATACCTTATATGATACATATATTATATGTGTGCTAGCTTATTGGTTTATGATGAATTTGAATGCTGTAAGATTTGTGAAAATGTGAAAGCGCTGCTATACCAATAGTCCCTGAGTCGCTAACAACGGTTTGGGTAAGGGCTGTGTGCCTTCCCGGCGGTAAAAGATGATGAGGTTAGAGTGTGATATATGTGATTATGTGGGCCGAAAGGCTATATGATTTAACCATAATTTTATATATTTTTAATTAATTAAATAGGGACGCTAAATGTATTTTCCAGGGCATTATCGCATGATTAAGCACTCATTTTAATTAGAGGCATTTGTATTGAATTAATTGTAATAAAAGGGTAAAATGGCCATAATTATTAAATATTTATACATATAATTTCTTGAACTTTTAATACTACCTTGTGCTTAATTTTGCATTGCAGTGCTTTGGGACACAATTGGTGATTTTTTGAGTCTGAATTAATATTTTGAAGACAAGGAAAATTATAGAAAAGAGCCAGAGAAAATTACAGAAAAGTACCCATGAGCTTTTTCATGAAGAAAATTTATTGGGGAAAATTATAGAACAAGACCCAAGCCACAAATTCAACATTCAAACCGACAGAAAAGCAAAATCTGGGGGGTTTTGTCATGTGAGCTTCTGGAATATGTAGAAATTACATGCGCGCACATCACAGAAAGATTTGTGTTAAACACAGTGAACACATATTTTTTCTTTCTAGCAAACAATCGACAGCTTGCTTTCAGATTGCAATCAACGATAGCTGTACCTAACAATCAGTAGTGGCTATGGTTGGTGAAGGGAAATGGATGTAGGCAATCTCACTATATATACCCCCCATCTTCACCACCATAAGGGCATCCGGAAAAACCTGCAGCTCTTCCTTCTTCAGTTTTCCTCTTCCATTTTCTTTTGCCGAGGTACTACAGAACGGGAAGATGAAGTAAGAACGAGGTCACCACTCTCACCACCAACCTCTTCCCTTCACCACCACCATTCACCTTTACCAGCCTCTGGCATTTTCCTCTGCTCCGTTTCACCGCCTACATCATTTTCTTTCCTTTCTCCTTCCTCTATTATTAACATCATTGTCACCTTCTCTTCATTTTCATCCCAACCACCATCACCTTCGGCCTTCTCTGTTTTCTCCACCAAAAGCCATCGAAAACTACCAGTGCAGCACCCTCATCTCCTCTCCGTGATAGTTCAGCAAGTTTTGCATTTTCCGGCGAACTATTCTAGTTTTCCGGCGACCTTCTTCGCTCTCTCACTTTCAAGCACCACCGTCGGTCTTCCTTGTCTCACCACCATCAAGCTCAAAACAGCCGGTGTGTTTCTGCAATTTCCGACCCCCATTCCGACGAAAACCTGAAATTTCTGGGGACCTCTTTCTTTATTTTCATTCCATCATTATTGCTTCTCTATCCCTCATTGTCACACCGTCAAATTCTCTATGATTTTTAGCAAGTATTTTGTGAGTTCCAGCTGTGTTTGCAATTGTCCGGTGGAGTTGTGCATTTTCAGGTGAGTTTCTTGATTTTTCCGGCCCCCACTTCCAGCGAACCTCACCTCCGGCAATCTGTACCCCTTGTTTCTCATTGCTGCCATTATTCTATCTTGTCAAGCATCATCAACTTAGTTGCAGCTGAGAAAGAGAACTGAGAGCGCAAGAAGAAATGCGAAACTGTGTGCTTCATATATCAATATGTACGCTGACATCACCAATATGCATGCTGACATCATCAATGGCATATCTTTGTTCATGCATGCACGTGGAATCTGAATCAGGGGAGTTATTGTTTTTATTTTTCTTATTCAAATATTTTGTTTAATTATTGTTTGAACAATGTGTGATTAAATTTGTGTTTGTGGGATTTATATATATACTTTGCCTATGATTTAAATTAATTTGAGTGGTTTGTTTATTTATACATTTAATTAAATTGCATTTTCTTTTATTTATTTATTTTTTTTAAAACAAGAAAAACCCAAAAATCAATTTTCCCTTGTTTTATTGAATTTGCTTTTGCATGACATTTAGTATTACCTAGGATTCAATTAAAGGCTCCTTGAGAAAAGAGAGACGACCCGAATATTGCATTATACTGCAATTCTTGGATTAAAAATCTTGTATTTGACCCTAAGACGCAAAGACACGGTCAAATCACTGTATGTGAGCCGTAAGGCTATTCGTATGCACTGCCATACCAACAGTCCCTGAGTCACTAACAACGGTTTGGGTTAGGACGGTGTGCCTTCCCGGCGGTAAAAGGGGATGAGGATGGAGTGTGATTTGTGTGTTGTTGATATATGATGATTTGTTTACATGCTATGTGATTACGTGTGGTATGAATAATTTGTTACTACTGAGATTCTTTAGAATCTCATTCTTTCCAAATGACTAAACTTTTCAGACAGGGCGAGTGGCTTGAAAGGGAAGTGGACAACCAGGAGTAGTTAGGATTACTTTGAGACTTTAGTGGTTGTTGGTTATCTATTTTGGTTTGGGATTACCATTTGTACATAAAATGTAAATGTTAAATTTTAGATATGTAATCCTCATTTTGGGAACTTTAAACCCATGTTGTATATATGCAAGTAACCCGAGGTTTGTCGGGATTTTAGTTACGCACTCTGATGTTTATTAATGTGATTTGGTTTCTCAAGTAATTATATTCGAATGTGAATGTGAGACCAGGATGAATTCTGATTTTGAACCGTTTTTCAGGAAACCCCATCTCTTAGATGAGGGATTGTAATTTATTACTTTGTCTCATTGGTCTCTATTTCATTTAAATTTTATAATCCGAATGTAATTACGGTGAGGGGGTTACAGCTAGAGGCAAAATTGTTATATTTTGGTTTATTTTAGGGTAAAATGGCTTCTCAATTTCGGATATTTAGCTCTCATGAGTAGTTACTTGCAATGTAAAATTGCACCTTAACCATGTAAGAAATTAATACGATTTTACATAAATTATATTATTAGTTGGAGAGATTTGTTTAATTAATTAGAAAGTAAAAAAATGTGATGATTCAAACAAAGTATGTCATTTAAGATAAGTTTCTTATAACAAGTATAGAAGAAAATACAATACCCTTGAGTAAGGTAATGAAAATAAAAAAATCAGACCAGGCAATGATGAAGGAAGTAGTTCAATGATTAATGATTTAAATGGGGGTTGACTAGGGGTCATAATTTAAATAATATATTTAACTAAAGAT
Organism: Inga oerstediana; assembly: GCA_963210345.1. Taxonomy (NCBI): domain Eukaryota; kingdom Viridiplantae; phylum Streptophyta; class Magnoliopsida; order Fabales; family Fabaceae; genus Inga; species Inga oerstediana. The sequence continues at coordinate 13,501,922 of OY723410.1, read as the reverse complement.
TAAAGCATACTTTTAGTTCTCTAAGTTTTATATGAGGTATACTTCTGGTCCCTTAATTTTATAAAGTATACTTTTAATCCTATATTTTTAATACTATTAATATTGCTAACAGAAAATGTTGATGTAGCAAACTCAAGCAATGACTGTATAATTGACAAAATATATTTAAGTTTTAATTTTTTAATGTAATATATTTATATTATTAAAATAAAAATAAATCGACAAATTACTACAAATGAAATCGAGATTTTGATGTTTAGATTATTAAAATAATATATTTAAATTATTAAACTAAAAATTTTTAATATAATAAAGGTTTTCATATTGACTATTTTATTAGGTTTTTAGACATTTTTGATTCACACGTATTTTGAATATAAAATTAATAACATTAAATTATACAGTCATCACTTAAATTTACACAGTTATCATTTGAGCTTGCTATATCAGCTTTTCTCCGTCAGCAACATTAACGGTATTAGAATTATATAACAAAAAGTATATTTTATAAAGTTAAGGAATCAAAAGTATACCTCATATAAACTTAAAGAACTAAAAGTATACTTTAACTTTAACTAAAATATAAAAGTATTTGTATATAGATCTGAAAAGATAAATATTTAAATATAAAAGGCATTGCACAAGTAAATATAATATTCATGTATAAATTACACACAATTCATTAAAACAGAGTTACTAAAGCATAAATATAATGTATTGCTATTTTTCTTTTCTTTTCCGTTTTTCACTCAACCACGTCGTTTTAGGCTTTAAAAAGAAAATAAATAAATCCAATTTGATTAATCTATCTAAAACTTTTAACCGAAGCAAACTGATATACTTGTTCATTTGTTTGACGCACGAAACCAAATTGAGTTTTCTCAACATGATTTTGGGAGGACACCATGACACTACAAACTAGGCGTTTATATGTAGTTTACTCCCTCCGATCCTATTTATAAACAACTTTATCTCTTATAGGGTTGGTCCTTTTTATAAGCAACTTTCACTTTTTGTCTAAAAATGTAAGCTTCTCTTTCCTATTTCACTCTTATTAAATATTTATTCTCTCTCATATCTTATACTCATTATCTCTCATACTTTTTATATATTCTCTCTCATACTCTTTTCATAAATAGGAACATACATGGAAAAAAAACATGGCATTTTTACACAATCATTGTTTTTAACTATCGGTTCGTTTTATCAATCAAGAGGAAAATTGCTTATAAATAGGACCGGATGAAGTATTATTTATTTTTATATCAATGAACATTTTCTTGTTATGCATAAAAAAAGTGCCAAACAACATGGCCAATTTGAACAACGTACATGGAAAGATAATAGGGTATGACTAAAAACTTGAAAGTTTTAATGAGAATAAGTTTGGTATAATCTACGAGGATTCATCCAATCCTTCCACTTTTCTTTGCTGAATCTGGTGTGGAGTTTGAATCTGTACTTTGCATGGCTCTTTCATCTTCAGATTTCGTTGTTAGTTTCCGTTTATTGTGCATGGTAAACATAGCCTATGATCTATCTAGTAATTCTTGGGTTAGTCCCTGAAACCTCAGTAAATTTAGGTATTTTATGAAATTTGTTTTATCCTTTTAAATAAATTGTCTTTCCATAAAAAGTTTGGCATCATCTTAATAGACATAATACTTCTTATTTAAAAACAGTAATTATATTCATGAGAAAATCCCTGATGCAAGTAGGTCCACCTTTTAAGCTTTAATGGCGATTTTAACTGAATAAATATTAATAGCATCAGCCTCTCACCGTTTGTCTCTCTTTTATCGCATCCCCACTCCTCACATTTCGGAAGTCAGATCCCTCCTTTACCATCCATCAAGTCTTTCTTCCTCATCCCTCCCCAACAACAACAAGATTAAACAAACAAATTCCATTTCACCAATTACAGAAAATAAAAATTACAGTCAAATTTTTTAAAAAAAAAAAAAAATTATATGGTTATTCACATCAAACAAGAACAATGGATTATTTTCTCCTGTAGGTGAATTTGGTGAAAAAGGTACTTGCTTTCTTGTGTTACCCTTTTTAAATGCTTTTGTTGTTGTTGTTGGATTTGTGGCCTGAGAGAGATTTTTCTGGCTATAATTTTCTCTGTCGTCATGATTCTTCCATGTTGCTTTCCCCCATAAATTTTGTTTGTTTCTTTGAAATTTTTAATGTAGTGGTAGTTTTTAACATTACATTTCACGCAGCTTCTGTGGGGTGGTGTGGCTTTTTGTGGCCGTTAGAGATAAGCACACTTGGGCATTTATTAATTATTATTCATCATCGTTGTTCCCTCCAAAAATCCCTTCGTCTTTCTTTACCGTCTTCCTCCCCAAGCCGCGCGTTTCTTACTGCCATTTTTGCTCTCTCAAGCTTTTTCCCATCTTCAAGATTCTCTGAAATTCATATGATTTTCAGCAATTTTGTTCCTCAGATTGTTTCTGCTGCCAATCATTTGGATTCCTCCACATCGAGTTTGCTTCACCAATTTCGGTTTTCGTCTCTATAGGATTCCTCTGAATTTTTGTTGATTTCAATAAGACACATTCATCAGCTGCTCTGCTTCTATCTTCAGGTATGCTACGAACTCCAAACGTATTACGTTTAATGTTTCAGTTATAAAAAGAATAAATTTAGAAAAGAACAAACTAGGCTCTTCTACGTTTAGCTTGAATTTGAAGCAAGCCACAGAATTTGTTTCACTGCACAGGCTGAGCAAGGAAGGCCATTTTTTACGACTCAATCTAGAATTGTTTTTGTGTTTTATGTGAAATTTAACTCAATTAAAACCAGCGGATATTGAAGTGATCGAAAAAATTCGAAAATGTAAACAACCCAGAGCATTATATAGCATGTTGGTTTTCAAGATCAACTGCTCTGTTGCATGCGCATGTGCTTGCATGTCACCTGCGTCAAATTATATAAAATGTGAGCATTTGATTGCCTTTTTTTTTTTTGGGAATTACAAGAGCAGACACTAATGGCATGAGTTACAAATGGGATCAAACATACTATCTTCCACTTACTCCAACATACTATCTTCCACTTACTCCATACCATTGGTGCATTTGATTGTTATCTCTGGAAATTTAGAGTCAGTCACGAGCATATAATTTAATGCTATGGGACACTGCATAAAATTATTTGTAATTGTCCCTTGTCTGACTTGAATTGAATTGAGCCGAAGTAAAAATATTTTTTGTTTTTTTCAAATGAAAGGGGCATGCACTAATTGTCTGAGAAGTTATAATTGGATTGAACCTGCTTTCATGCCACACTAGACTATAAAGACCATTGGCTGATGAGTAAACATCTAAACATGACAAACTTGGGAAGCATTTTTGTCACTAGACATTAGTTACCTTGTGGGTAGCATAAAAAATCATAATATAGCTAATGGTTTACTATTTTTCACAATCCCAAAGACCACTCAATTGTTTTATCCTGTTATTTTTGGATTATCTAGCTCAAGTTTTGATTAATTAATTTGTCTAATTCCTGATTAACTTCACTGATAGGAAATTTCTGAAACAGAAATTCCTTTCCAGAACAATTACTAGAAACATTTATGTTAGCTTTTCCACTTACAATATACTTCAGAAGCTTAACCCATTCAACTGACCTTTCTAAGCTTGATCCTTGTTTTATGATTCTCTTTCAGGGTATTCTTTGCAATATTCCAGCTTGATTATACAAGATCAATAGATTATTATGTCAATAGCGTCCGAAATTTGGAAAACAAAGAGTTGCCACCAAATTTTTTGAAATAGAATAATTTTGGAAAACCTTTTTTGAAAGTGAAACTGATCTACAAAAACCATTTAGAGTTTGAGAGTCAATTGTGTATGTGAATCATGATGAGTTAAGCATAAAGAGGTGGTGATGAAAGCATAAACATATAGTGATCAAAAGCACACATGTGAATAACGATGAGGTAAGTATAAAGAAGGGGTAATGAAAGCATAAAGATGTAATCACAGTGAATCAAGTTGCGTGGTGAAAGCAATAAGATCCTATGTATCATTAGAAATAAAGAAAATGATGAAAACTCAGCCACAGACCTTATCTCCTTCCTCTCCCGAAATTCTTGTGTGTCTTACTTCAACCCTTGCTCCCCTATTTATAGTCTCAAGGTAGAGTTTTTTTCATAAATGCTCATTCTTTTTGAATTTTTATTTTTGATATTTTTTTTGTATTTTATGTTAACAATTACCTAACTTGATCTAATCACCATCAATGAGATTTTTTTTTAATTTTCGTTTTTTATTTTTTATTTTTTGTATTTTCTATTAATAAAACTTCCTAGCATGACCTAATCACTATCAATGGCATATATATTTTTTTTAATTTTCTTTTTTTAATTTTTTTTATTTTCCCCATAGGTAATTCCTAATTTAAACATATCAGCATAAATGAGAGATTTTTTTATTTTTTATTTTTCATTTTTTTGTATTTATTATTTTCTCTTAATGAATGACAATTTCAATCATCATCAATGAGGGGATTTATTTTAATTTTCGTTTTTTTTATTTTTTTCCCTTTCAATGATGATTGCCAATTTGGATATTGATCATTATCAATAGGAGGATTTTTTTTTTTTTCTTTTTTTTTTCTTTTATTCTCCCCACAAGTAGTTTCTTAATTTAAACCTATCAACATAAATGAGATTTTTTTTATTTTTTATTTTTCATTTTTTATTTATTATTTTCCCTTAATGAATAACAATGCCAATCATCATCTATGAGGATATTTATTTTAATTTTCTTTTTTTCCCTTTTAATGATGCTCGCCAATTTAGAAACCGATCATCATCAATAGGAGGATTTTCTTTTTTTTTTCTTATTTTCATTTTTTATTTTTTTCTTTCAATGATGATTGCCAATTTGGACACCAATCATCATCAATTATTTTTGTATTTTTGAGTGGGGCCCGAAAAAAATAGGGTGTTCACAATGACATTTAATTATTTAGTAAATTTCCAAAATACCAAACTTTAAAATTTTCATGCAATAATTCCTATCTTCATCCAATTGTGTCATAAGCTCAATTAGCATGTAACTAACATTTCCCTCTTCATGTTACATGTAAGAGACACCTAGGGGTCCTTCCCTTTGGTCTCAATTGGCCTCAAAACTTGTTTAGGTTACGTGTCCAGTTTAAGTCACAATTTTGGCCAAATGAGCACTTTTGCTCCAATTTTTCATAAATTCATATTTATTTAACCAAAATATTTCAAATATATATTTCCCCTTTAGTTTCATTAATTAATTGGAAAATAATTTATTTTTTGCTAAATTGGCAAAATTACAAGTTTTTCATTACATTCATCTTCATTTTTGGATTTTTGGCATATTTTCTACCCAAACTTTGAAAAATCATAACTAAATTTGTAGATGTAATATCCCGAATTTTGGGATTGGAGGCTTGGAAATAAGCCTAAATTAAGTGGACTGCTAAACCCCGGTTTAGTAGATGTCCCAAATCTATTCTCTAATATTTCTTATATCTTTGGGGTATTAAGAAAGTAAAATGGTGAATTTTGGGGAATATAATTATGTTTTTAGTAAAATCACCTATGAGGCAGTGAGCTTATCATAAGGTTTTGAAAGACTAATAATAAGCAAAAATTATGAAATTTTACAGGATGAAAGTAGACATCCTGAGCTTTAATTTCATAGGTCGTATGACTCAATTAGAGCTATACACAAAAAGATAGGAATTTTTGAAGTTAGCCCAGAAAAACTGTGAAATTTCTGGAACAGCATGTAAAGATTAAAATTCTGGGAATTTTGTGATTCCATAAAGCAAAATTATATATTTTTCCTTGAAACTAGACTCAATAAGGGTTCTATAGGCTTTGGAATCACCTCATTTCGAGTTTTCTAGAATTAGTTATGATTTTTCAAAGTTTGGGCAGAAATCTGCCAGAATTTTGCAAAAATCAGAAAATTGGGAAAATTAATTAATTAAATTGGATATATCATTATAATCATCCTCCTCCTTCTTCAGCTCATTTCTGACGTTCTTCACAGCTGCATATAGAGAGAGAAGGTGTGGAATTGTAGAGAGAGAAAGGAGAAGAAAACTCTCAAGGTAAGCCGATTCCTTCGACGATTTAGCTCCTAACGCGTATAACTCTACTCCTAAGCTACTATTCTTGGTCTTTCACAAATTTTGCAGCTCAAATATGTGTTGAGAGTTAGGGTTTTGCAGCCATTATTGGAAAAGGCAAAAGGAAGTAAAAAAGGTAACTTCCAAACTTTCGTATATTGACTATTCTAGCTGCTGTGGGTAATTTAATCGGTGAAATTTCGCCAGATTGCCATTGGTTGTAAAAATGGAAAATGGGTGTGTGGGGCTGTTATGCTGCCCAAATTGGTACTAAATGGTAGTTTTAACCTAATGGAATAGTCAATAAAGTGGTTAGGAGTAGAAAGGAACGTGTTTACGGAGCCGAAACCGAAAAACCCCGATTTTCCCCTTAAAACCTATATATTTCGGCCAGCATTGTAAATAGGTCTTAGAGTTGGATTTTCAATGATTTGATGATTCCATTGGATTCAGTGGGCGAAAATAGGTGGGGTTACAGTTGGGCACTTTTTCGGAAAAAGCCTAGAAAGCATAATTACGGAAACGCCCCTAAAACCCTAAAAGTAGGGTCGCCAAGGGCAATTTCGTAATTTGACATTGAATTTGATAATTTTGAGTCCGGAAATGGATTCCTTGGGTGAAAATATGTCAAGATAGCCCAGGTTATAATTTCGAGAAAAGTATAGCCGGACCGGGTACGATGGGGCCGGGTCCCCGGGGGTATTTTAGTAATTTTTCAAGATAGACTCATATAACTCCCAGAAACACTATGAAAGTGTCTAAACAGTACATTTGACATTGTAGGATTGAATATAGAGCCCCGAGCTGTTTGCACGTAGATCGAGGCACGCGTTTCAAGACGGAAAAGGGTTAAGGTAGGGGACTTACCTTACTTGCATGTGTTTGATATCTTTGCTTGTGTAATGATGTATGTGATTGCTTTACTTGATTATGTAGAGCATATTTGAATAAATGAAGCTCTGTTTCTGTTTTCGCTGTGGCCATAGTCTTGTTGTATGAAACATTGAGCATGCAGAAATGTCATTATGGGGCATACATCTAGATAAAGCTAACATGTCATACACATAGCATCAATCATGCATGCATTATGGTATCTATTTCCTACTGAGATTCTCTCGAATCTCACCCTCCCCTACCAACAATTTAGACAGGAGACGACAAAAGATATGCAAACAACAATGCAGAGTATCGTACGAGGGGATTACAGTAGTGGAATGAAGACGAGAAGAAGTCTCCGTTTCACTGGGATGAGTTTAGACACCCTGGTAGCCTTGTGCGGCTACATTATTTGAATTTATCAGGTACGAACCTCTATAGGGAATTTATATAATCATGCACATATTATCAAAGGCTATAAAACCCTTATTAAATCTAGTTTCAAGGAAAAATATATTATTTAGCTAATTGGAAGCACAAAATTCCCACAATTAAATTGTTTGGATGCTGTTTCAGAAAATCAATAGTTTTTCTGGGCTAAATTCAAAAATTCATAACTCTTTGTATATAGTTCTATTTGATTCATATGACCTATCAAATTAAACCTTAGGATGTATACTTTCATCATTTAAAATTTCATAATTTTTTCTCATCATTTAGTCTTCCAAAACCACATGATAAACTCACTGCCTCACAGGCAATTTCATCAGAAGCATGGTTCACCTTTCAATTTCCAATATTTAATTCCTATGGCCATAAATATTCACCATTTTATTGAATATATTAAATAATTACAATATATTCTAGGTAAATAAAATTTAGGGTGTTACATTTAACCACAGAAGAAGTAATAATAATCCGAATAAAAAGTAAGAAACAACATTTCATATCATGTAAATGATTATTTCAATTCTTTATTACAAGCACCCTCTAGCTACAAGCCAATAATCATTACTACAATTACTCTCTGTCTGTAGCCAATGATTATTAGCAGATGGACTTATTGTTTGATTATTAAGTAACTACCAGCAATCATAGTCACACATACAGTTACCACCAGCTTCACCAAAGAAAAAGCAATAACCTTCAGCTTTGCGATTAGGGTGTTTGGCAGAACAAGCAGATTTACACCGATCTAACACACAAGTCCCAAGTTGTCCCAAGGCCTCAGTGCAAGTCTTGCATTCATTAAACAAACACCTGCAAATCGGAGCACCCACACATGAGCCTCGTCCATTTGGATGAGCCGCTTTGCACCTTGCAAAGCAATCTGCATCACATGCTCCCAAATCCTCATGGCACTTTTCCCCACTCACCATCATCACCAATACATTTCCTGTTTCATTATTATTCAACCACCACCTTGTTATTTCTTCAAATCAGACTTAATATGTCAGTATATAATTAAGAATATTTTGTCAACATTTAAAATGAATTTCAGCTTCCATATGTAACTTCTTGGATAAACTCCCTGTATTGATTTTAATTGGAGGGTAATTTTGGAAAGTAGTGATTGTTATTTTATTTGTTTTATCATTTGATGGTACAAAATGCTTTTAACTACTTTTCTTAATTCTTGTGAAGTACAGTTGAAAGTCTTTTATATTAAGAACTGGTGCGCGGGGGGTGGGGGTGTATGTAGATCAAAGTTAGTAGTTAAAATTAGTTAAAGAAAATAAATGAGAAAGGAAATTGTTTTTCACATATACCCTTATTTTTTGAGAGAGTGAGCTAGTGAGAAAGAGAATGAGTACGGTGAAGAGTAAAGACAAACTGTTTTTCACATATATCCTTATTTCACATATACCCTTATTCATCAATGACTAAAGTGTAGCTAATTATATAAAAGAAGAGTACAGTTTATCTTAATTAATAGTTAAATTTGTCTAGAATCATTAACCTTGTTAGTTGGCAGGACTCTTCTCTGATCAAAACCAGTAGCCAATTGCTACTCATTCATTATCACATTAACAAAATGTATTATCCAACCAACACCTGTATAATCTCAATCCTACAACTTATATACAAACTACATACATCCTATTAGACCTACAAACTGGGTCAAGCCCAAACACAGTACACAACATACTTGGGCTCCAGCCCACTATTTCCTACAACTATTTACAATAATAATTCAACACTCCCCCTCAAGTTGAGTGTCATAAATATTCACAACACCCAACTTGGCAAGAAGTTCATTTTGGATCTCCATTGTTGTAGGCTTTGTCAGTATATCAGCTTGCTGTTCTTTGGTTCTAACATGTTGCAACTTGATTAACTTAGATTGCACTTTCTCACGAACAAAGTGACAATCTATCTCAATGTGCTTGGTCCTTTTATGAAATACTGGATTGGTTGCTATGTGAATTGCGGCTTTACTATCACAAAACACATCCACTGGCTCAGAAAGAGGGTATCCTACTTCCTTTAGTAGGCCTTCGGCCCAAACAACCTCAGAAGTGGCGGAAGCAAGTGCTATGTATTCTGGCTCCGCTGAAGATCTGGAGACCGTATTCTGTTTCTTCGTTTTCCAATGTACAAGCGAACCTCCAACTTTAAGTAAATAACCTGTGACAGACCTCCTACTAGTCTCGCACGCACCCCAATCTGAATCACAATAGCAGCTCAACGACATGTCCCCATTTATACTGATCAATATTCCTAATCCCAGACTTTGCTTTAAGTATCGTACAACATTTAAGGCTGCCGCCATATGAACTTTCATAGGTTGTTGCATGAATTGGCTAAGTGTCTGCACAGGAAAAGAAATATCAGGCCGTGTAATGACAAGATAAATCAACCTTCCTATTAAACGCCTATACCTCTCAGGATCACTCAACAGATCAGATTCCTTATCCTTATTTTTCTCATATGCACGCAACTTTAAATTTTGTGCCATAGGCATCCCAAGTGGCCTACAACCACTCATCCCTAAATCTGCCAAAAGATCTAAAGTATATTTTCTTTGTGACATCACAATTCCTTTGGTGGACCTAGCCATTTCAATGCCAAGGAAATACTTCATTACTCCTAGATCTTTAATTCTAAACTTATTATGAAGAAATTGTTTTACTTGTTCTATCCTTTCCTCAGAACTACCAATAACAAGTATGTCATCCACATAAACAAGTATTAAAACAATCTCCTTACCGTATCTTTTAAAAAAGAATGAATAATCTGACTTACTCTGGGTGAAGCCTCCTTGAATTAGAGACATAGACAATTTACAATTCCACTGACGAGAAGCTTGTTTTAACCCATACAAGGATTTATGTAGTCGACATACCATATTCTCCCCCTTGCTATCAAAGCCTTGAGGAATAGTCATGTAAACTTCTTCATCTAAGTCTCCCTGCAAGAAGGCATTATGCACATCCATTTGATATATAGTCCAATTATTTATTGTAGCTAGTTTTAAAATAGTGCGTTCGGTGATCATTTTAACAACCGGTGAAAACGTTTCATGGTAGTCGACCCCCTCTCTTTGACTATAACCTTTAGCAACTAGCCTAGCTTTATACTTTTCCACCTCACCGTTTGATTTGTATTTGACTTTATATATCCACTTACAACCAATAGGTTTCTTACCTTTAGGTAATGGGACAATTTCCCATGTCTTATTTGCCTTTAGGGCCTCTATTTCTAAATGCATTGCCTTAACCCATTCACTAGACATTGCTGCCTCCTTATAGCTTTTGGGTTTAGAAATAGCATCTAACTGACAAAGGAAAGCAAAATGATGTGAAGAAATATTGTGATATGAAATATAATCATGAATAGGATAAAGACATTTATTATTACTCTCATGAGAACCCTGAGTGACTAGATTACAAACGTAGTCTTTAGCCCATATAGGTGGCCTTCTTTCTCTAGGCGTCTTAAGGCCACTTGCATTGCTAGGCATAGGTGTAATTGGGTCATGTAGGATATCTTGCTGTATTTCACTACCCTGAATGGTCTCATTATTCTATATATGTTAGGTCACCTCTTTCGGCTCCCTTTCAATATAAGGTACTGGATCATCATCAAAGAAAAACATGTATCTAAGTTCGTAAGAGGTGTCACTATGATCAGGGGTTAATTCTTCTTTAAAGGTTAATCGAGTTTCAAGAAATGTAACATGCCTACTGATAATAATGTTGTGAGTAATGAGATCTAAGAGAAGAAAGCCTTTTTGATTATTTGGGTATCCTAGAAAGACACATGGGGCACTCCTAGGTTGTAATTTGTCGGTTATATTAGGCCTTGTGGCATATACAAGACAACCAAAAACCCTGAGATTATCAAAATTCGGTTCCTTTCCATAAACTTTCTCATATGGTGTTTTAAAATTCAAGACTTTAGAAGGGACTTTATTTAGTACGAAGGCTGCCATCCGTACACATTCACCCCAATACTTAAGAGGAACCCCAAATTGAATGATAAGGCTTCGGGCTACCTGCATTAATGTTCGATGCTTTCTTTCTACAATTCCATTTTGTTCCGGAGTGTAGGGGCAACTAGTTTCATGAATAATTCCCTTTTCCCTGAAATAAGCTTTAAGATCACTATTAACGAACTCAGTACCATTATCACTTCTAACTTTCTTAACTGGAATAGAAAATTGGGTAGCAATATAAGCAATATAATTTTTAATGCAACCAGCAGTTTCAGTTTTTGATTTTAGCAAAAATATCCAAGTGCTTCTAGAGTAATCATCCACAACAGTTAAGAAATAATGATGTCCTTGGTGTGTAGGTGTCTGATACGGACCCCATACATCCATATGTACTAATTCAAAACAAGAACGAGATTTGATACAACTAGAGCTAAATGGCAATTTAGTTTGCTTTGATTGAATACAAATCTCACATGTGTCATTCCAAGTAACAGATTTATCCTTGACAATATGTAAATGTCGCAACACTGGAAGTGGGGCATGTCCTAGTCTATTATGTAAAAGCCACAAATCATGAGAATTGTTTACATCAAGGGTAGAACTACTAATAGCAGCAGCAGTGCATTTAGGGAAATTTAACATGTATAGGTCATCTTCTAGCTTACCAATCGCCTTCTTCTTCCTATCTTGAAGATCCTGCACTAAACAGTGGTTAGGAAAAAACACAACCATGCATTGCTGCTCACGTGCTAGCCTTGGCACAGAGATAAGATTGAATTTAAGCTGAGAGGCATATAACACATTGGTCAAGTATATATCATCTGACAGTCTAACATTACCAATATGAGTAATCCTTACACTATCACCATTAGGTATCTTAATTGCCTTAATAGGGCTATCATTAATTCGATATATTTCAAAGAATGATAGATCTCCAGCGATGTGTGTGGTTACGCCAGAATCAAACACCCATCTACTATTTCTAGTTAGAGTAGAAGGAGAGTTATGCAAACCTGTACCGGCGCCAGTGAGAGCATGCATAGTGCCTTCACAGTCCTTTTTTAGTAGGTTGAGGAGGCGATCATATTGATCTTGTGTGAAGGTGGGCGAGATAACTTGATCTCCTGATGCAGCAGACCCCCCCCCCCCCCCCGTGTCCATGTTGAGTTGATTAATTGATGCCTCTGGTATCTTAGGACCTTTAGGACCCTTGTAGCTAGCAGGGTATCCAACCAGCTCCCAACAAACGTCTCTGACATGTCCTTTCTTTCCACAGTGAGTGCATTCTGGAGGTGGCCCCCCTCGGCCTCTACCACGCCCTCTCCCCCTGCCTCGAGAGATCATAGCAATGCCCTTATTTAATGTGTGAGAAGAATGAGCAATAGAACGTTGGGCTTCATCTTCGCAGATCATAGCAAAAGCCTGATTAACAGTGGGTAGAGGTTGCATGAGAAGAATCTGACTCTTGGCTGTTCCGTAAGAATCGTTCAGGCCAAGAAGGAATTGCAATAACTTTTGTTGATGAATACGCTCAGAATACACCTTAGAGGTAGGACACTGACATGTCGGAATTGGAAGCAAAGTAGACTGTTCTTCCCACAGTTCCTTCAATTTAGAGTAGTATTGTGAAACCGTCTGAGAACCTTGACGCAGCAGAGTAAGCTCACGATGAAGAGCAAAGATTCTGGAGCCAGTGACCTTATCATAGCATTCTTGAAGATCAAGCCAGACAGAATGAGCATTGTGGTAGAAAATAAGACTATTCGCGAGTTCTTTAGAAACAGAGTTGAGCAGTCAGGAGAGGACAATTGCGTTGCACCGCTCCCATTGGTTCTAGAGACGTGCTTCTTGCAGTTCTTTCGTGCAGGACCCGTCAATAAAACCAATTTTCTGCTTACCTAACAGTGCGATGCGCATGGCTCGACTCCAAATAGTATAGTTCTCACTACCAATAAGAGTATGCGGAATAATGGAGGTTGTTTGAGTGTCAGAGGGATGAAGAAAGAGAGGGTGATTGAATGGTATTGGGTCACCGGAGCGAGAATCACCGGTCTCGGTGGACTTATCGGCCATAACAGCAAAACGGAACGAGAGAAACCAGAAAAAATTGAGGGCCGCAGCGTGAACGGCGAATCTGAGGGAACTCCGAGGGTGATGGTGCGTGAACGGTGAATCTAAGGGAACTTCGAGGGCGATGGTTCTTCGGGCAATGGTTCTGGAGATCGAGCTATGTTCTCGCGCCGGATCTGGGGATTGAGTTGATGCGAATATGGTGCCTGAACGGTGAATCTGAGGGAACAAGTTGTGTTCTCGTGCCGGATCTGGGGATCAAGTTGGGTTCTATGGAAATCAAATCTCGGGCGTCGTTCTTGGGCGCCGGATCTTGATTTTTCAGTAGGGAAATTCGGATCTTGACTCTGCGGTGGATCTTGGGCCTGTGACTTTGTGTCTCTTTTTTTTTTTTTTGGGCCACTGATGCAACTTGCAGAGATTCTTGGGTGGTCTTGGATTTCCGATCGTATGAAGAGAAACCAGGACTGGGCGAATTTGTTTTCTTCCTCAGACCTGAAGCTCTGATGCCATGTTAGTTGGCTGGACTCTTCTCTGATCAAAACCAGTAGCCAATTGCTACTCATTCATTATCACATTAACAAAATATATTATCCAACCAACACCTGTATAATCTCAATCCTACAACTTATATACAAACTACATACATCCTATTAGACCTACTAACTGGGTCAAGCCCAAACACAGTACACAACATACTTGGGCTCCAGCCCACTATTTCCTACAACTATTTACAATAATAATTCAACAAACCTTATAGCAGATTATAAGAGAAATAGAATGTAAACATATGCAAAAAGAAATATTTACCACTTACGTGCGAAAGCAATAAAAAAGAGAAAGAGAATGCAGGAGATGAAGGAGAGCTCGGCCATGTTTACCAACAATCAGAAACTTTTTTGGGTTGCGATTTGATGAATGATGCATGCCATGATTTGCCTTAATTTATAGCAGCAGATGTTGTTTCTTTTTTTATGGCTTTTGATTTCATGCCTTAATTTATACTAGCAGATGTTTTTTTTTATGGCTTTTGATTTCATGCCTTAATTTATACTAGTAGATGTTTTTTTTTTCATTGCTTTGGATTTCATGCCTTAATTTATACTAGAAGATGTTGTTTCTTTTCTTTTTTCTTTTTTTTAATAATGGCTTTAGATTTCGTTCTTAATTTATACTAGCAGATGTTGTTTTTTTTCTTTTTTTTTTATGGCTTTTGATTTCATGCCTTAATTTATACTAGCAGGTGTTGTTTTTCTTTTTCTTTTTTTATGGTTTTTGATTTCATTCTTCATTTATACTAGCAGATGTTTTTCTTATTGCTTTCGATTTCATGCCTTAATTTATTCTAGAAGATGTTGTTTCTATTTTCTTTTTCTTTTTTTAATAATGCCTTTAGATTTCATTCTTAATTTATACTAGTAGATGTTGTTTCTTTTTTTATTGCTTTCGATTTCATGCCCTAATTTATACTAGCAGATGTTGTCTCTGTTTTTTTTTTTTTTATGGCTTTTGATTTCATGCCTTAATTTATACTAGCGGATGTTGTTTTTTTTCCTATGGCTTTTGATTTCATTCTTAATTTATACTATCAGATATTGTTTCTTTTTTATGGCTTTTGATTTCATGCCTTAATTAATACTATCAGATGTTGTTTCTTTTTTATGGCTTTTGATTTCATGCCTTAATTTTATACTAGCAGATGTAGTTTTTTTTTTATGGCTTTTGATTTCATTCTTCATTTATACTAGCAGATTTTGTTTTTATTGTTATCGATTTCATGCCTTAATTTATACTAGAAGATGTTGTTTCTTCTTTTCTTTTTTTATAATGGATTTAAGATTTCATTCTTAATTTATACTAGTAGATGTTGTTTCTTTTTTTATTGCTTTCGATTTCATGCCTTAATTTATACTAGCAGATGTTGTCTCAGTTTTTTTTTTTTTATGGTTTTTGATTTCATGCCTTAATTTATACTAGCAGATGTTGTTTTTTTTTTATGGCTTTTGATTTCATTCTTAATTTATACGATCAGATGTTGTTTCTTTTTTTTATGGCTTTTGATTTCATGCCTTAATTTATACTATCAGATGTTGTTTCTTTTTTTATGGCTTTTGATTTCATGCCTTAATTTATACTAGCAGATGTTGTTTTTTTTATGGCTTTTGATTAAATGAATGAGATTTTATAATCTTTAATAAAGGGAAATATTAGAATATTCTCCTTTATATAACAATCTTTCAGCTAGAAAACCGTCTATTGTCCTTTACGTTTTGTAGAAGAAGATGGTGGATCCTGGCATGATCGAATGTTGGGTACTTTTAATATATAGTTGTGGCATTTGTCCTTCGATTTTTAAAATTTATGAGAATTTTCACATCCAAAAAAAAAAAATTATGGGGATTTTTCACATTGTTTATAAGTTGATGGTTATTTTTTACACCTTAACCCAGAAGAAAATTATCATTATTCACTTCAATTAAAAAAATATATATAGTAAAACATATTCCTTTTTTGCACAAAATTTGAATAGAGTGATTATTTTTTTCAAGTTCTATGTAATTAATGGGAACTATATATCTAGTTTTATATCAATATATTATACATATATCATGTATGAAATTTATTATGAAACAATCCAAGCTCTCGTGGGTTGTATGTATGGAACGGAATAACAAATTCTACCGATTATATATGATTTGCATCTTGTTTTTGGCAGTTTGCTTAGTGACAAAGATATCCTAATATGAGAGTGGTGATTTCTATTTCGTGGGGTTGATTTATTCCCTTTTTAAATCTTAAAAAAAAAAAATCAATCCCATGTAAATTTACTTGTTACTAAATACAAAGTAGACATGCACAGGATTACAGGCTACACCAACACATGCACAGCACCACACTATATCCTATTAAGCATCATGCGTTGTGGAGATGTTGATGATTAAGAAAAACAATGAAGATTATGAAATATCATGTCGAGATTTCATAGTACTTCATTTTATATTATAAGACATTTTTTAAGAAAATCTAATGTTAACAATATGTCATCAGTGCTTAAGAGTAATTACAATCTTTTTATTTAAAATGCTAAGAGTAGAGAGACCCCACAATATGTTTTTCTATAATAATTAACAAACATATATAACAAATTACCAGAAGTCGTGTGATTCATAAATTAAGATGAAGCAAACCAAACATATATTCTATTCGCATGCTGCTCACTCAATATAAGACTTTTAATAATTAATTATTTACATTGTTTCCTAAAGGTCTTATAGTGATTTTCCTTGAATACAACTATGAGCAGGAGACAACAACAAAAACACGATAGCCTTGAGCAGAACGATTAGGCTGCCTAGCAACACAATGAGGTTGGCACTGTGTTTAAAGGCTGCAGCCTCCGACTCCCAAACCCCACCTCTCTCTTTGCATATATGATATTTGGAGAAATATGTAATATGAAAGCAAAAAGAGAAATGAAATTCTGATGTATTGAATTAATTCAGGAATTATGTACACCCGTATATATAGTCACTGTATAGGTAGAATAAGTAACTATTATGCCTAAATAAATTTGTTAGCTATCCTAACTAGAGTTAGTTACAATAACCAAATATATACTCTAATATCCCCCTCAAGCTGGAGAATGGATATCAATCATTCCCAACTTGGAAAGGAGTAAGGGCAAGGGGTTTAGTAAATGTATCTTCCAATTGATCTTGAGACTTGATTGAAAGTAGATGCGTCAACCCATTTTGAAGTTTTTCACGAACAATGTGACAATCAATATCAAGATGCTTGGTTCTTTCATGGAATGTAAGGTTAGCAGCTATATGGCGAGCTGATTGACTGACTATCAAAGTACAATGAAGCTGGAGAACTAGTAAGAACACCAAAATCATGTAATAAGTACAATAACCACTGGAGTTCACAAGTAGTAGTATCCAAAGCACGATACTCAGCTTTAGAAGAGGAAGTAGACACTGTTTGTTGTTTCTTGGAATGCCAAGTAATCAAAGCTTGATTTAAGAATCCACAAAAACCAGTAATAAACGGTGTGTATCAAGGCAACCAGCCTAATCCAAATCACTAAAAGCATTGAGTTTCATGGCAGAATTAATAGGGAAAACAAACCCTGACCAGGAGCAGCCTTAATATACTGAAGGACCCTATGAGCAGCATGTAAATGGATGTCAGTAGGATGCTGAACAAATTGACTTAATTGTTGAACAGCAAAAGAAATATCAGGCCGGGTATTAGCAAGATAAAGGAGAAGGCCAACCAAGGTCCTATAAACATATCCATCCTCTAAAGGAATTCCAGAATCCTGAGAAAGTTTGAGATCTTTGGCCATTGGTGTAATTGCAGGCTTACAATCAAGGAAACCTGAATCAGACAAGATATCCAAGGCAAATTTTCTTTGGCAAAGTGAAATACCCTTAGTGCTTCTAGCAATTTCTAGTCCAAGGAAATATTTGGCATCACCTAGATCCTTGATTTTAAAACTAATATCAAGAAAAGATTTCATGGTATTGATTTCAAGCAAATAAGTACCACTAATAATAATATCATCTACATACACAAGTATGGCAGTAAAAGACGTGGCTGAATGCTTAATGAATAATGAATGATCTGCATGGGAATGATGATAACCACAAGAAAGAAGAGCCTTGGAAAGTTTGAAAAACCATTGCCTACTTGCTTGTTTGAGGCCATAAAGAGAGCGTTGCAATTTACAAACTTGAGTAGGAGAAGAAACAGATAGACCTAAAGGAGGCAACATATAAACCTCTTCTTCAAGATCCCCATATAGGAAGGCATTGTTCACATGTATTCAACTGTTTCAAATGCCAATTGTGGGCAGCAGCAAGAGCAAGCAATAACCGAACAGTGGTGATTTTTGTAACAGGGGAAAATGTGTCATTAAAATCAACACCCTCAATCTGAGTATATCCTCAAGCAACCAAGCACCCCTTGTAGCTATTCAAGGTGCCATCTGAATTGTACTTCTTGGCAAATACCCAATTGCACCTAATAGGGCGTTTATTAGGAGGAAGATCAGTCAACACCCATGTTTGATTATGTTGCAAAGCATCTAGCTCAGCTTCAATAGCTTTTCACCAACCCTCATGTTGAATGACTTGAGAATAGGACTTAGGAATATCATCAATGGAAATAGACAAAGTATAATGACAACTAGATGAGGAAAGATGAGAATAAGAAAAAACATGAGAAAGAGGATGTAGACTACCTGCCTCCAAGGAATATGGTACAGCTGATGTGCATTGTAGGGTGAAATGATATTCATGCAGATAGGTAGGTAATCGTCTAGATCTAGTAGAGTGCCAAATAGGTGATGAAAGAGGAGAAGAAGAAACATATTGGGAAGAGGCCGAGGGTAAGTCAAAAAGAGGAGGAATGGGATAACCAGTAAATGGCATGGAGTAATCAAGACAAGGAACTCTTGAGGTAAAGTAATAGAATCTGGTAGAGATGGGGTGTTAACACTACAAAAAGGGAAAATAGATTCATAAAAGGTGACATTTCTAGAGACACAAATATGGCAGGTGTGTGAATTCAGGGTGATAAAACCTTTAGTTCCATGTTTACAGCCAAGAAAAACACATTTATGAGCCCTAGGATCAATTTTACTACGTTGTTGTGTGAGTGTGGAAGAAAACCAAAGACAACCAAAAACCTTAAGAGAGCTTAAATTAGGAAGTTGTTGGAACAATAGTTCAAAAGGTGATTTATGATTCAAAACAGGGGTAGGCAAGCAGTTAATCAGAAATATGGCATGAGATATAGCATAAGACCAATAAACTTTAGGAATATGAGCTTGAAATAATAAAGTACAGGTAACATTCAAAATACATTGATGTTTACGTTCTACCTTGTTGTTTTGTTCAGGTGTCTCTACACAACTACTTTGATGCAAAATGCCATGTTGGGTGTAGAAATCTGGCATTACAAATTCTATGCCATTATCAGTGCGAAGAGTTTGAACAGAAACATTAAATTGGGTAGAAACCATATGAACAAAAGCATGAACATTAGAATGAACTTCTGATTTATTTTTAAGCATGTAAATCCAGGTATATCGGGATAAATCATCAACAATAGTAAGAAAATACTAATGACCATGTATAAAAGGCAAATGATAAGGACCCCAAATGTCCATATGGACTAAATTGAAAATTTTATTAGTTTTTGTAGTGCTTACATGAAAGGGTAACTTGCACTGTTTAGCATAGTGACATACATCACAACAAGAAAAAGAAGAAGTACTTGGAACATAAGGATGTTGTTGATGTATAGAAGACAATGTGGAATTAGAAAGATGACCTAAACGAAAATGCCAAAGATCGAAATTGTGGTTGTTACTAGATGTAGTAGAAATAGTACTAAGAGCATGTAGTCCAAGAGCTGCATGTTGCTTCATGATGTATAGCCCTTCATACATATCAGCTGAACCAATAATCTTCTATGAAGGTAGGTGTTGAATTAGATAATGATAGTTCTGAAATGAAACAGTACAAGGAAGGAAGTGTGTTAATTTGGAAACAGAGATAAGATTGAACCGAAAATCTGGAACATACAAAACATGGAGAAGAAAGACATCTGAAAATTGAATTGTGCCACTGCAAGTAGCTAGAACTTTAGAACCATCAGGGAGATTAACTGAGATAGGAAATATAGATTTATAGGATGTAAATAAAGTAAGATGAGAGCATACATGATTTGTAGCCCCTGAATCTATGATCCAAGAAGTTGAAAAAAAAAATGATTATTGAACGAAGAATGCATACCAGTGGCAGAGACATGATTAACAGAAGCAGAGGTTAAGATGAATTATCAGCTTGAACCAGTGCTAGCAACTTTCGATATTGATCAATAGTGAAGCTGTAAGACTAATTAACAACCTTATTGATCGCAGGTGAGTTTTAACCAATAAGAACAGAATAAAAAACAACAGTATTAACAGATCCATTTCTAAATTTAAAGCCTAGCGGGAATCCATGTTTTCTATAACAGGTGGCTTCAATATGTCTATACCGTCCACAATAAGTGGATTGCTTACTAGAATTAGACTGAGTAGGTCTGTGATTTCCTGGACTATGTGTCCATGGAACAAATGCTTTAGCAAGTAGAGTAGTAACTTCTTAAGATTGAAAACCAAGTTCTCTTTCTTGCAGTGTAACTAAAGAGAATACACGATTAATGCTAGGCAAAGGATCAATTAGCATGATCTGTGACTTAACAGCAGTAAATCTGTCGCTTAATCCTTTTAAAAATCTAATGACATAATCCTATTCAATATGCCTTCGATAAAGCTTAATAGCACCACAATGACAACGGGGATCACAAGAACAAGAAATCATAGGACGAAGAACCAAGAACTCATCCCAGAGTATCTTTAGCTTAGTAAAGTAATCACTTATAGAGAAATCACCTTGCCTCAAATTTTGTATTTCTTCTTGAAGATCGGCTAATTGAAAGATGTCATTCTGAGAAAATCGGTCTCGCAGATCTTCCCAGACGTCGCAAGCCCTATCGATCCATTAGATGCTTTGAGCAAGCGTTGGTGAGAGGGATCTGGTAATCCATGATAGGACTATCATGTTGCATCGTTACTAGGCAGGATAAATCGGATCTGAATTGCTTGGAATTGGAATAGATCGATTGATAAACTGTGTTTTGTTCTTAGACATCAACACCATCCACATCGCCCTGGTAATTCGATCCATATAAGACTGGAGAAACAAGAACCAGCAAAGGATTCTCGTTTGGATAAAGATAAAATGGATTCCCGACGCTATCAATTGAATCTGTAGAAGAAGCACCACCGGTATGTCCAGTGAGAGAAGAAGTAGAAATCGACATTCTGAAGAAAGAGAATATGTGAAAAGAAAGAGAGCTCCGGGTCAATACTGTAACAGTGCCATGACAAGATAGGGAAAAAACATAAAGAAATAGCAGGAAGGAGTCAATGACTTTCCCGCTCTGATACCATAATATGAAAGCAAGAAGAGAAATGAAATTCTGATATATTGAATTAATTCAGAAATTATGTACACTCATATATATAGTCATTGTACAGGTAGAATAAGTAACTATTATGCCTAACTAAATTTGTTAGCTATCCTAACTAGAGTTAGTTACAATAACCAAATATATACTCTAATAATATGATGTCTCATGTATAAAAAAAACAGAAATATGATGTCCCAAACAATGGAATTAATTATCAAAAAGTCTTAATAATTAGTAAGGTATTGTCATTTCTTACATTGAAACTTGTTATTATATACTTTCTAAATATTGTTGAGACTTTTTTTTTTCCGATAATCAAGTCATTTTCTTACAACCTTATATTAATTTTTTTATATTTATTTCATCCAATGTTAAATCAGTTTTTCGGAGCTATCCAATCGGATACTAACATAGGACTGCGTATAAACTCAGATATGCAACAAGTAGTCAAACTGGACTGGGTACAGTTTTTGGTAGCAATCAAACCAAGAAGTCACGTTGACATGATTGTACGTTTTTTAGAGCCTCTACAGTTAAATTCGTTAGCTAAGAAAAAATATTGGCATGTCAACATGTGTTAGGTTGTCAGCTTCCTAAAAAGTCTCACCACCATTTATTTGCATGTAGTTTATAAAAAGGTTAAGGAGTTAAAATTCTTACAAGCTTTTATGAATGAATGTTAGATAACTGAAAGTTTTTAAAGGCATAATTTTATGTTAGAAGTTTTAAAAAAATATAGCAGTTTCACCGCTCCGTTAAACACCCAAACAGTCCATGTTTGTTGACATATTTATACTTAGGTGGCATTTAGACATGGCATACACCTCACTATTTATTTTTCCAACTCAGATAAAAAAAAATGGTGATCCTCCTCAACTTTGTGACACCGAACTCGGCCTTTCCCCTCTCGTGTGTCTTTCCAGCCGTACTCCACCTTTTATGTGTTCATTTGGGTTAACCGTAAAAATTATTTTTACAATGTGATTTAGGATATATGAAGTAAGTATGTGAGAGGAGCTTTATCTTGAATGAACATACTTCTCAAACCTCAACTCATACATATCTTATTCTCTTGCCATCTCCACACTCACCGACAATCTCGTCTCTATCGTCATTAACTTTGACCAGGTTCATCTCTGCCACCACTCTCAATCACTATGGAACCCCCTCCGCTGTCGGGATTTGAAGCGCCGTCACCATATCTCTTTGAAAATCAGAAGGAAAGATTGTAGATGCAGGAGCATTCACAATGAAAATCGGAATTTTGAAAAAAAGGTAAGGTCTCTTTGAATGTTAATATAGGAGATGATGATCTGAGATTCGAGAATCTAAATCGGAACCCCTTAGCTTCTTGTGGAATCGATCCACCTACCGTTGACGATGAAAAACTCAAATCTAAGCGTGGGGATGACGCTAGAATCTAGTCAATAGGGATTGAAGGACGAGGAAGAGTAAAGCTGCTGGTGTGTGATGAAGATGGAGGGAGACAAGAAGAGTGAGGTTCTAGTGATGGAGCTAATATTGGATGATGCTCACCATAAGCTACAAGCAAAAGTGATTTGTTTTTAAATTTTTTTCTTTAGCCCCTTGCTCTCGATTTTGGTTCCTTGTTTTGAGTGTATTTTTTGTTGACTGGTCATTTATTTCGGGGTTTTAAGTAATCAAAAGCATATTTTGAAACCTTCAATCAAGCCACAGAAATGAAAGTGTCTGCTGTGATGCGTCTAAGGTGTATTTTGAAACTTTCAGTTTGCTTGCCCTGTTCTGAGTTGTGATGCATCGATTCATTGGTTGGTACTGCAGAAGATTCAAGTGTGTCGATTTTTGGCTTCAATTTTGATATTATGGTCCTTTAATTTGGGTGGTTTCTGGTGAGGCGTTTCGGGTTCTCGGCCGTGAGATCTTCCTATTGTTTTTGGTGTGAGGATGCCGAAGATGATGTGGCAAAATATCTTATATGGTAGTGCCAATTCAACATATATTGGGTCTATAGATGTTGAAATTTTGGGTCTTTAACAAAGAGGCAAAGTTGCCTCATTTTTTTAAACTTCCAAGATAAAGTTGCCTTTCGAAAGTTTTCAGATGCCTAGTGCCTATTCTTGAAAACTTCCATGGCATGTTATGTAATATCCTGAAATTTAGTAAAAATTTAAATTTTTCTAAAAGAAAATTTAAATGGTGTTAGAGATTAATCTTAGAAATTAAAGGCCTATTTTCCTAAAAAATTCAAGAAACAATAATTAAATATCATAATTTCATTTGAGAATTTTTGAGAAATTATTTTTAAGACTCTATGGAGTTAACTAAAGAAGAGAATCCTTCAAAATTATTAAGGACTGATTTATGGAATTAGATAATAAGTTAAATTATGGAACCTACGAATTTTAAAATCTTAAATTAGATAAAGGGAAAAAAATTAGAGCCTAATGTATGTAATTAATAGGATAAAAATATACATATATGTATATATATAAACACACCAACACAAGACACATACACAGAGATATATGGCACACTCTTGGACAAACACACACACACTTGGAATTATGGGGATTTTGTTTATACGTTGATGGTTATTTTTTACACCTTAACCAAGAAGAAAATTATCATTATTCACTTCAATTAAAAATAATATATAGTAAATTAAACATATTCCTTTTTTGCACAAAATTTGAATAGAGTGATTATTTTTCAAGTTCTATGTAATTTATGGGAACTATATTACTAGTTTTATATCAATATATTATGCATATATCATGTATGAAATTTATTATGAAACAATCCAAGCTCTCGTGGGTTGTATGTATGGAACGGAATAACAAATTGTACCGATTATATATGATTTGCAAATAATTTAATCTTGTGCTTGGCAGTTTGCTTAGTGACAAAGACACCCTAATATGAGAGTGGTGATTTCTATTTCGTAGGGTTGATTTATTCCCTTTTTAATTCCCAAAAAAAAAAAATTCAATTCCATGTAAATTTACTTGTTACTAAATACAAAGTAGACATGCACAGGATTACAGGCTACACCAACACATGCACATGCACAGGAGATGTTGACGATTAAGAAAAATAATGAAGATTATGAAATATCATGTCGAGATTTCATAGTACTTCATTTTATATTATAAGATATTTTCTTGGAAAATCTAATGTTAACAATATGTCAGTGCTTAAGAGAAAGAGCAATTACAATCTTTTTATTTAAAATGCCAAGAGAAGAGGGACCTGGCGATATGTTTTTCTATAATAATTAACAAGCATATATAACAAATTACCAGAAGTCGTGTGATTCATAAATTAAGATGTAGCAAACCAAACATATATTCTATCCGCAAGCAGCTCACTCAATATAAGACTTTTAATAATTAATTATTTACATTGTTTTCTAAAGGTCTTATAATGATTTTCCTTGAATACAACTATGAGCAAGACAACAACAAAAACACGATAGCCTTCAGCAGAACGATTAGGCTGCCTAGCAACACAATGAGGCTGGCACTGTGTTTAAAGGCAGCCTCCCACCCCCAACCCCACCTCCCTCTTTGCACATCTGATATTTGGAGAAATATGATGTCCCAAATAATAAATTAATTATTAAAAAAAATCTTTATAGTCAATGATCAAAATGTGTTTGTGTTTTGATTTATTAATGGATTCCAATTTTTTATTTAAAAAAACACTTGTTATTATATGTTTTCTAAATGTTGCTGAGACATTTTTTTAATAATTAAGTCATTTTTTTAAATCTTATATTAATTTTTTATATTTATTTCATCCAATGTTAAATCAGTTTTCCAGAGCTGTCCAATCGGAAACTAACATAGGACTGCGTGTAGACTCAGACATGCAACAAGTAGTCAAATTGGAGTGTTACGGGTTTTGGTGGCAATCAAACCGAAAAGTCACGTTGACAAGATTGTGCCTTTTTAGAGCCTCTACAGTTAAATTCGTTAGTTATGCAAACATATTGTCATGTCAACATGTGTCAGGCTGTCAGCTTCCTAAAAAGTCTCGCCACCATTTTTTTGCATGCGAGCTAAGTGTTCGTTTGGAAGAGCTTATTTTTGGGTAATAAGTGCTTATAATTCGTGATTCACGGTATACGAGGTAAGTATGTGAGAGGAGTTTTTTCTCGGTTTGCTTAAATTGGGCTTATTTTCTCAAAATAAGCTCTCCCAAACATGCCTTAAAATGTTCTAAAAGTTTTCATGAATTGACATTGAGGGATCTAAAAATTTCTAAGAGAGTAATTTTATCTATAAAGTTTTAAAAAGTGGGGTAATTTCACCACTTCGTTAAACACCCAAACAATTCATGTTCGTTGGCCTCCTTATGCTTAGGTGGCATTTAGACATGGCATACACCTCACTATTATTTTTCCAACTCAAATAAAAAAAATTATGATCCTCCTAAACTTTGTGACTCGAACTTGGTCTCTCCCCTCTTGTGTTTTGTCTTTCCACCGATACTCCACTTTTTTATGTACTTGTTTAGGTTAGCGATAGAAGCTACTTTTACAACGTGATTTACGGTCTAAGAGATAAGTATGTGAGAAGAGTTTTGTCTCAATTTATGTGAAGGTACTTCTCAAACACCAACTCAAATAGGTCCTATCTCTTGTTCTCTTATCGTCTTCACATTCGCTAGCAATCTCATCCCTATCGTCATTAACTTTGATAAGGTTCATGTTTGTCGCTGCTCTCAATCACTATCAAACCCCCTCTGTCATTGGGATTCGAAGTGCCATCACCAGATCTCTGTGAAAATAATAAGTAAAGATTGTAGATGCAGGAGCGTTCACAATAAAAATCGGAATTTTGTAAAAAAGGTAAGGTCTTTGAATGTAAATATAAGAGATGATGATCTGAGGAGATTGGAGAATCCAAATCGAATCCCCTTAGCTTCTTGTGGAATCAATCCACCTACCATTGGCGATGAAAAACTCAAATCTAAGCATGGGGATGACGTTAGAATCTAGTCAATAGGGATTGACGAACGAGGAAGAGTAAAGCTGCTATTGTGTGATGAAGATGGAGGGAGACAAGAAGAGTGAGGTTCTAGTGATGGAGCTAGTCTTGGATGATGCTCACCATGAGCCACAAGCAAAAGTGATTTCATTTTTCATTTTCAAAACCCAATTTTTTCTTTGGCCCCTTGCTCTCAATTTTGGTTCCTTTTTTGGAGTGTATTTTTTATTGACTGGTCATTTATTTATGGGTTTTAAGCAATCAAAAGCATATTTTTGAAACCTTCAATCAAGCCACAGAAATGAAAGTGTCTGCTGTGATGTGTCAAAGGTGTGTTTTGAAACTTTCAGTTTGCTTATCCTGTTTTGAGTTGTGATGCGTCGATCTATTGGTTGGTGCTGTAGAAGATTAAAGTGTGTCAAGTTTTTGCTTCAATTTTGATATTATGGCTCTTTGATTTGGGTGGTTTCTGGTGAGGCATTTCTGGTTCTCGGCCGTGAGATCTTTCTATTGTTTTTTGTGTGAGGATGATGAAGATGATGTGGCATAATATGTGGCAAAATTAAATATCCTATATGGCAGTGCCAATTCAACATATATTACTGGTCAATAAATGTTGACCGTTTGGGTCTTTAACAAAGAGGCAAAATTGCCTTTCGAAAACTTCCAGGTGCCAAATGCCTATTCGTGAAAACTTCCGGGGTATTTTAACACCTTAATCCTTTATAAAAAGCATTGTATCGTAACTCATAGGGAAAATTTCATTCTAATTATCAAAATCTCATGTCAATATAGTGTCAGTACAGTAGAAGAATTTGAGATTATAAAATTTTGATAAAAAGACGCTCCTGCCCTTGAGCCCTTCATCTTCTTCTCCCTCTTTCTCATCTCGGAATAATATGGCCAATTTTTTTTTGGCTTTCCTCTACTGGCTGATCAGTCTGATGTAATTCAAAGAACGAGTTTTGAGTTTTCAGTGTTGAGACCAAGCTCCTATCTGGCGCGCTTCAATCATCGCACTTCTTAAGGGCCAAGGAGTAGTGGGAGCTAATGAAGCCAGAGCACCGTTGACGAAGAGAGACGGCGGGGGTGTGAATTTAGATATGAAGTTGTAAAATAAGAAAGTAAAGTTATTAATGTAAAATATGATACTGTTAATATAGAGATAGATGTTGTTATTCGCTTTGAAACCTGTTAATTTCAAACTTATCCCTGGGCATGTTTTAGACTGTTAGATATGAATTTGTGAAACAAGAAAGTGAAATAGTTAATGTAAAATATGTTGTCATTAATATAGAGACAGGTGTTGTTATTGTCCTTGAACTTGTAATTTCAAGCTTATCCCTGGCATGTGTTGGTTTTTAAGATATGAAGTTGTAAAACAAGAAAATGAAATTGTTAATATAAAATATGGTGTTGTTAATATAGAGACATGTGTTGTTATTATCCATGAAACTTGTTAATTTTAAACTTATTCCTGGCATGTGTTGGTTTTTGAGATACAAAGTTGTGAAATAAAAAAGTGAAGTTGTTAATGTAAAATATGGTGTTGTTAATATAAAGACATGTGTTGTTATTGGCTCTGAAATTTATTAATTCCAAACTTATCCATGGGTATGTGTCAGTTTTTGATATATGAATTTGTGAAACAAAAAAGTGAAGCTGTTAATATAAAAAATGGTGTTGTTAATATAGATACATGTATTGTTATTGACTCAAGGGGAGAAACGTCTTTTTGTCAAAATTTTATAATCTCATATTCCTCCACTGTACTGACACTGTATTCACATGAGATTTTGATAATTGGAAGCTCGGATTTGTCCTTTTCTAATTTCTAGCATATTGTTTCTAGAATTTTCCCTAAATTATTCTCGAACAGCCCCAAAACTTTCTAAAACTTTACTACACCTTAAGGCTAAACTAAAAATAAAGTTTATGGGTGAAAAGACAATTGTACCCTAATTTTACAAGTCAAATATGCTTATTTACAAGATAAATAAGTGAAATTACAAAACAATTTTGGCCATATACAAGACAATGAGCATATTTACAAGAATACATGTTATTTACAAGACACATATGGAAATATACAAGTGTTCGCCTCTGCAAGTGCACGGATCGTATCAAGTAATAAAATGATAAGTAAAGTATCATTCCCTCAAGGATTTTTTTTAACGAGTAAGATCAAACAATAAGCTTAGTGTGTTCAATCAAGTTGAACCAAGACAATGTAGTTGGTTTAGGAAAGAATTTGTAAAATATGTATTTAAATCAATGGAAACTAAGTATCTAAAATCAAATATGATATGGAAACTAGGATTATTTATCCCCTTTGTATTTCATAAAAACTTGATTATGTTCCTTCCTTTTAATGTCTTCAATGAGCATATGTGTTAGTCTAGATTCAAATATATTTAGTTTTGCTTTCTCAAGTCGGAACCAACCTCATATACTCAATTAACATGCACAATCTCTTGCTACAATCAAATGAGAATATGCATTTAGCATCAATCTACATCGACAATGCAAGGTCAATTACTATATCTCTATGTCATTAACAATCCCTCTATTTAATAGATAAATGTTAAGGCAAGTATGATGTCCAACAAGTTCTTTACTCACATTTAGCTTTCTCAAGTCAAAACAGAGTAAACGTAACAATCCAAATGAAGGCCAAGCATTTAAAAGCTTTATGTATAGGAGGAAATCAACATATATATGTCATTCATACATAAAAGAGAGGAAGATCTAAGTATTAATCCTTACAAAGGTTCAAAATAATCCTAGAATAAGAGTTTAGCTGCTCATATCAAGAAAAGGAATACAAAAATACAGAGAAACAACAGCCATATCAGCAAAATGGAGAAGAAAGGAAAAGTATGTTTCTGACCATTATGTTTATCCATATTAGCAAAAGAGTTTAATAGTGGCCAGTATGTTTCTGACCAAGTGTTGGCCACAGCCAGGTATTGGGTTGGCCGCGGCCATAAGCTTTTGGAATTGATTGGCCGTGGTCAATAAAATGGTTGGCCGTGGCCAAGCCTGCTTAAACTTCCTAGCCGTGGCTAGTGAAATGACTTAGCCAAGCTTCTTGAAGTGCAATTTTGCTCTCGCCAAGGTCTATTCTTATCCCTTTTTGCATTTTCATGGCATGGTTGATTCTTAAACTCCATTTCACCTTCTTTTCATTGAATTGGGCTTTCTCTGACTCCAAATGTGATTGAATTGTGGCCCTATCAACACAAAGAACTCCATAAAAGCCAACAGTTGATAACATAACAGAATATTCATAAAATACCACCATATTTATGCTCTTTCTATTTCAAATATGCATCATGCACATTTTCTTCATGTTTGCACTCCTAAATACCATTCATACACCAAAATGTGGAAATAAGAGAAAACGTGCAAGTTTGCCAAGAATTTCATGAGGTTAACACACCCCCAAACTTAAACTTTTGCTCGTTCTTGAGTAAAACGAGTTAAGTGACGAGCTAGATTAATTAATCCTAGACGCAGTACTCATGCATGATAATTTCCTCATTGATTACTCATGATGTAATGCTCAATAGGAAAAACAACAAAATATAAAGGAATGTCTGGTTCACAATTTAAGGACGAACTTCCAAACATTTTCCAAAATGTGTGTGTGTGAAGAGAGTTGAATAACAATCTTCCTACAGTTGTTAAGATCAAATTCAACACTTCAACATGTAGAAGAACAACCTCAATATCCGAACTTAATCCTTTATGCATTCTCCTCTCTATTCACTTATAGATCATTCACACAGTTTTAAAATCAATAGGACTTCATGGGCTTGTAATGTGGCCAATGGTTAAGCTCATTAAAAGAATGGGGAAATAAAGAATTCAAAACTCTTGAGATAGATGAAAATATGTTTCATGTAGCTCACCCACTCCCCCAAACTTATCTCAAATTGTTGTCTTGTACTCCAAAGTTTTATTGAATTTACACAACTTCTTCTCTCTCTCACTCTTTTTTTTTTTTTTGCAAAAAATACAGACTACTCAAGATTACGCATCACATTCGTCATTCCCATCTTAACACAAAAAATATATATCTTTTAACCAACAAACCAATCCTTACTATCACTAGTCATCACCAAATCTTCATCTATCTCAAGATAAAGGTAGTTCATGGTTTTTTGGGCTATAAAGTGTAAGGCCTAACTTAGGTCTTTGGTAATGCATTAGTCACTATTTTTTTTAACGGCTCAAAGAGGGTGTAAATAGTTTTAATGTCATTGGTTGGCTTGAAAGGCACAAACTTATTTAAAAGAATGCCCAAATCATGTTCTAAAATATGTGAAATGTTAATTCATTTCAAGAAATTCAAATGCGAATTCAAAAGTCCTTCACTGAGAAAAGCTTATACACATCAATTTGCTATGAAATCTCTTGACAAAAGCATTCAAATCATTTCCAACCCTTATGCGCAATGCTTATTTCGGAAAGCATTAGGAAGTAAGTTTTAAAATGAGAACCAAGCATTCATGAATATTTATTATTGTTTTCCTGGAAAACATAAAATCTAAGTATTCATTTCTATCATCAGATGCATTCAACTACAGATATAATTAATCAAGTCTAACTCAGCTTTTAAACTATAGGACAAGGCACAACAAACATTTTAAGCTTGAAATTCTTGTCAACATGCATGCATGCAATCAAAAACACCCCCAACTTAAAACAAACAGTGTCCTCACTGTCACAAGTAAAAATGACAGAGTTTATCCAGGCACAAAGTGTACACACATCACCTACAATGTAACAGATAAACAACGATCCACAAACAGAACCATGACAAGAACATGTGTGATGAACAATAAAAAAGTAAACCTGGAAGCATTCATTAGTAATAGAAATGCCAACCATATCCAATGGTGATAGTGTGAACATCTACCAAAACAATAAGACAAAAAAAAGTAAAATAAAAGTAAACTCCTCTAATCGGGTCAGTCGAGCTTTGTGGTCTTGTAGATGGGAGAGGCATTGGGCGGTAGTGGCCTCAATATGCTAGATGGCAGATAACATCAAATCTAAGGTGGAGGGAGGCTGAGAGGAGGAAGGGACACCCGAGGGTTCACCATGTTCTAGATGAGACTGAGAGGGTCCACCATGTTCAAATGCGGGAGCAGCAACTGGTTAGTGGGCTAGTAGAACGTGTTCATTCGCCTTTGGCTTGATACTTTGGTATTGAAATTTCTTGATTGGCTTGAACAAGACATCAGTCGCTATGGCTGGGACACCCATAGAGGAACAAAAGGCAGAGATAAAGTGGGGAAACATCAGGCCACCAGTATGATCACGAATGTGGTCTTTCAGAGACTTATAAATCACAGCACCGAGATCGACTGGTTCCTTGTTCATGAGAAGGTAAATAAGGAGGACTTGGTCCTTAGTAAGGAGGTTTCGGTTGGATGAAGGCCAGAAGTAGTCCTTGCCAAAGTGCAACTAAACACGAGCCTTGACAGATAACTGAGTGCGGAGTAAATTCTTTGAGTCCCACCTCAACTTTGCCAAGCCACCTCTCCATTAAAATCCAGCAACTGAGAAATGGTGTCCTCAGGGATTTCATTTTCATTAACCAAATATTGCTGGTATTTGCATTCCTCAACTGCTAGGAGTAATGAAAATTGCCAGAAATTAGCCAGAGTGAAGTCGATGTTGACACCTCAAAGGAGAAACCGCCAAATAAGTCGTACACATGCATTAGCATAAAACTTATGGACAATTTGGAGATTTCCCTCGGTCTTAAGGTAATGAGCTTATCCAAGTGATATTTCTTTGTACTGAGATCGTAAAACTCATAGGAGCCAGTGAAAAGGAACTCACGTTCCTGTAGAAGAGGTCGCTCGGCCCTAGGGCCGGATTAGTCAGCGAAACGCTTGGCAGGCATTGTGACTAGAAACATAAAAGAAACATCCCAAGTAGCTTAAACAACCAGTACCCCACCAGATGCAAAACACAGAAAAACAAAACGGGCACAAGAATATTAAAGAGAAAAACCTAACACTAAATAAAGTAAATTCCCCCAAAATTATGACCTAGCTAATACCAAAACAACGAGCACAATTCCAACCTAAATCTTATCCACACTCCTTAGAAAAACTATTTTATGGTAAAGGAAAATGCATGACAGTGATAGACAAGTAAAGTGAAATCTATTTTGGAAATATGGCACAATAGAAAGCAAATGATACAGAGCAAAGATGCCACCATGATAAATTTGAAAACAGGGCAAAACAGTAGCTGAAATATATCTCCACAATGTACAATGAAATCATAGGGTCATGTGTGCAAACATGTGATTTTGAAAAATGGTACGACACTTCCTTTTTGGCAAAACATGAGATGCACAATGCACTATCAAAATCAAGTGAATCCAAGGTTAGGGAAAATGTATGCAAGACAATGGCAATCTCCTAACCAACCATCATCATTCCAATCTATACAAAGGATATTATACTCATCAATAGAAAACCTGTAAAATTGATATATGGCCAAAACAGAGTGAAAAACTATGTGGACCAACAAAATTTACGGACAAAAATAGTGAGTAAACCATAATGTTTAGAAAAATAATGGAACTTATTACTCAAAAGCAGAGAAAAATGCCAATTTCAACACAATCAAGAGTGTATAGTCTCCTCAAATTCATCCATATTACCGTTCAAGCCTACTTTGAAATCCATAAATTATGACTTCGATAACTACCCACAATGTAAATTAAAAGATGGAGGATGAGATGCAATTATCTTGGAGAGTGGTAGAAGCAAAGGAAGAAAGAGGAAATCAGAGAACTAGAAAACCACACTCGACACGCTATCTTGCAGAAAACCAGAAACAAAAGTGCATATTGGAGTTGATAAACACTGCAAAACGAGAGTAGGAAGAGAAGGAAGGAGGGGAAAATGGAATGAAGGTCAAAGATTTAGGGAAGAATGGTAGAAAGGTCACATAAAGGTGAAGTCGAGATGAGCGAGGGAGAGAAAGGAAGAGTTAGTGGCTGTGAGGGAGAGAAATGAGAAAGAAAGATTAGGGATTAGGTTTTAAAAAAATATGTTGCGCGGGCTTGGGCTACGACCAAGGGAAAGGTGGTTGTGGCCCAAAACTCTCTGGGAAATATTTGGCCGCAGCCCAAAACCTTCTAGGCATTTATTGGCCGTGGCCAACATAGTACTAGCCGCGGCCTAAAACTTTCTGAGCTTCTCCTAGCTTGGCCCATACTGGGTTGGCCGTGGCCCATAACTTATTGAGTATTCCTTGGTCGCGGTCAACAATGTATTGGTTGCGGCTAACATCCTGTTGTGGCCATTTTCTTTCAAAATCACAATTTATCTGTTCGGTTTAAGATCTAACATTGAAAAACCCATTCACAGACTGCCATTTGTAAAGTTTCACAGTAATAAACTTATTAAATGCACCATAAATTCACTCATTCTTCAAATCAATTCATCATGAATACATGGTAAAGGTATGAGTGACTTCCCTGGAATTTTCTCCTCTAACCTTGATGTTCTTGTTCTTCAACAGATTTGTCAGACCAGTCGTTCTTCCTTCTACTCCTTTGGGGTTTATCTTCCTCCTACATAATCACAAGACCAAACATAATTCCACAAAATCACACCCATAATCAAAACAAACTAAAGAGATTGAGTTGAGAACTTTGATTGCCTCCCAAGAAGCGCTTAATTTAAAGTCTTTAGCCTGGCTCTTATTATTGATCAATCTTCATTTGATAATTGGATAGTAGATATTAGACGATCCATATCTCCTCCCTAGTAATGCTTCAATTGTTGACCGTTAACCTTGAATCTTTCTCCTTTTTCATTCTCAAGCTCCACTACACCAACATTGAATGCTTGAACTACTATAAATGGACCAGAATACCTGGATTTTAACTTCCCTGGAAATAATCTACGCTTTGAGTTGTACAGCAGAACCTGTTAACTCGGTACAAACTGCTTAAGAGCCATCTTGCTATCATGATTTCTTTTAGTTCTCTCCTTATAAATCCTCACATTTTCATAAGCATAGAGGCGGCATTCATCTAGCTCATTCAGCTGAAGCAGCCTCTTCTCTTTTACAACTTGAGGATTAAAGCTGAGCTTCTTTATGGCCCAATAAGCTCTACGCTCTAATTCAACGAGCAAGTGGCAAGATTTTCAAAAACCAGGCGATATGGGGACATACCAATTGGCATTTTATATACCATTTGGTAAGCCCATAAAGCCTCATCCAGCTTAGAAGACCAATCCTTCGTAGTGATGTTAACAATTTTATCAAGGATGTTCTTGATCTCCTGGTTAGAAATCTCTGCCTGGCCATTGGTTTGAGGACGGTATGGTAAGGCTACCTTGTGTTTAACTCCATACTTCTTCATTAAAGCCTAAAACTGTTGATTGCAGAAATGGGAACCTCTATCACTGATTATTGCTCGAGGTGTCTCAAATCTGGTAAAAATGTGTTCTTCAGGAACTTCAACACTGTTTTAGAATCATTGGTGGCACATGTTCTGGCTTTAACCCATTTGGATACATAATCAACCCTGACTAAGATGTATTCATTGTTGAATGACTTAGGGAAGGGGCCCATGAAATCAATTCCCCAAACGTCAAACAGTTCCACTTCCAGCATATTGTTCAAAGGCATCTCATTCTTCCTCGATATGTTCCCTACTCGCTAACATCGATCACATGCAAAATACAGGTATATGCATCCTTGAAGAGAGAGGGCCAATAAAACCCACTTTGAATAACCTTTGTAGCATTTTTCTCCCCTCTAAAGTGACCTCTATATTCAGAAGAGTGACAACTTTTAAGATATACTCTTGTTCATTATCTGGGACACATCGTCGGATGAGTTGGTTAGGGCATCATTTAAACAAGGTTTATCCCATAAGTATTTATTCACTTCATGTAAGAATTTATGATTTTGATGGAAATTGAGATCTAAAGGTAAAACTCCATAGGCTAAGTAGTTAACCAAGTCAGCGTACCATGGTACGGTTGAATTTTCTACATAGAAAAGTTGTTCATC
Organism: Inga oerstediana; assembly: GCA_963210345.1. Classification (NCBI taxonomy): domain Eukaryota; kingdom Viridiplantae; phylum Streptophyta; class Magnoliopsida; order Fabales; family Fabaceae; genus Inga; species Inga oerstediana. Next base: position 13,466,339 of record OY723410.1, on the reverse strand, counting down.
AAGGAATGTTGCTTGGATCATATCAAATTTATCAAATTGAAGCTCAATATTCAACCTCAAAAGATGGTCTTCTACTTGATTTTTGGTGCCTTTTCTGTCAATAATGTTCAGATCAAATTCCTGAAGTAAGAGCACCCAGCGTATTAAACTTGCCTTAAATTCCTTCTTCGTAAGTAAGTACTTCAAAGTAGAATAGTCAGTGTAGATGATGACCTTTGTACCGACGATGTAAGGATGAAGCTTCTCGCAAGCATATACTATGGCTAGTAACTCTTTCTCAGTGGTTGTGTAGTTAGATTGGGCACCATCAAGAGTTTTACTTGCATAGTAGAGAGGATGGAACAATTTCTTTGCTTTCTGCCCAAGAACAGCACCTACAACATAATCACTAGCATCAGCCATAATAACAAAGGGCAAGTTCCAATCTAGAGCCACCAATATAGGAGCTGAGATGAGGCGTTTCTTCAATTCTTCAAACGTATGCAAGCATTCATCATTAAATTGAAACTCCATATCTTTTTCTAAAAGTTAGGAGAATGGCTTGGCAATCATGGAGAAGTCCTTGATAAATCTCCTATAGAACCCTGCGTGACCAAGAAAACTCCAAATACCCCTCACATTAGTAGGTAGAGGCAACTAGTCAATTATAGCAATTTTTGCTCTATCTACCTCCAGACCTTGCTTTGATATCCGGTGGCCAAGCACAATGCCTTCTTGTACTATGAAGTGACATGTTTCCCAATTCAGAATCAGATTGGTTTCTTCACATCTTGTAAGCACTGAATCAAGATTATCCAAACACGATTCAAAAGAAGGACCGAATACAGAGAAATCATCCATAAACACTTCAATGGTTTTCTCAATCATATCAGCAAAGATAGACATCATGCATCGTTGAAAAGTAACAGGGGCATTGCAAAGCCCAAATGGCATTCTCTGAAATGCAAATGTGCCATAGGGACATGTGAAGGTAGTTTTCTCTTGGTCCTCCAGGACTATTGCAATATGGTTGTATCATGAATATCTATATAGAAAACAGAAGAATTCTTGTCCCGCTAGTTTGTCCAGCATCTGATCAATGAATGGAAGTGGGAAATGATCCTTCCTTATGGCAAAATTTAGCTTTTGGGTAGTCTATACACACCTGCTACCCAGTTATCATGCGAGTAAGAACCAACTCATTTTGAGTGTTGCCACCCTTTTTGGGGATGCATTGGACTGGGCTCACCCATGAGCTATCAGATATAGGATACACAATACCAGCTGAAAGCTATTTGAGAATTTCTTTTTTCACTACTTCTTTCATCACTGGATTTTGACGCCTTTGATGTTCAATGGAGGTTTTATGATCGTCCTCCAAAAGAATTTTATGCATACATATAGAAGGACTTATTCCCTTGATGTCAGCAATTGTCCACTTGATAGCACGCTTATACTCTCTCAACACTCTCAATAATTTCTCCTCTTGTAATTCAAAAAGAATGGAAGATATAATTACTGAAAGAGTATTAGAGTTGCCAAGATAGGCATATTTGAGATGAAAGGGCAAAGGTTTCAATTCCAATACCGGAGGAGCTTCAATGCAGGCTTTAAAGGAGTACTCAAGGCATCAAATACCTCAAGTGGTTTAAATGTCCTGGGCCTATAGTGAGGAAATGATTCCACATGGAAAAACTCTTCAATAACATCTTCTTTAAATTCCTTAATACTTTTCTTACCAATCAAAAAGGACTCTAATGAATCTTTAGTCATGGGAGCATATGAGTCTTGAGGAGCAATTAAGTCAAGAATGTCAATAAAAGAACATTGAGCTGAATCATCATGAAATTTTAATGCTTTGGGCATATTGAATATAACTTTCTCATCTTCTACCCGCAAAGTAATTTCACCTTTTTCGATGTCAATGAGAGTTCTTGCAGTAGCCAAGAAAGGTCAACCAAGAATAAGAGAAATTTTCTAGTCAACTTTATAATCCAGTAGCACAAAATCCGCAGGGAAGATAAATTTGTCTACCTTTACTAGGACATCTTCAATGATCCCTCTAGGCTTTAAAATACTGCAGTCTACAAAAAGGAGAGTAACCGTGGTAGGCCTTGGCTCCCCCAAACTTAGTTGGTTAAATACTGTAAGAGGCATCAGATTAATGCTTGCTCCCAAGTCACATGGAGCTTTACCATTGAAGTTGGTCACAATATTGCAAGGGATATAAAAACTCCCTAGGTCTTTAAGCTTAGTAGGTAGCTTCCTTTAGATGACTATATGCATTCTTTAGTTAATGCAACAGTCTCAAACTCATTGAATCACCGCTTCTTTGATAAAACATATTTCAAGAACTTGGTATACTTGGGCATGCTTTCTAAGGCTTCAACAAAGGGAACATTGACATGAAGTTGTTTAAACATATTTACAAACTTCTTGAACTACATGTCTTCCTCTTTCTTCTTAAACAGTGGAGGAAAAGGTAATTGTGGCATGATGTTAGTAGTAGTTGGCTTCTTCTCATTATTTTTCTTTTGTTCCACCTTCTTATTTCTATCAACATAATCATTGTTCTTCTCAGCCTGCTTTCCTTTCCTTGCTTCATCTTCTTCCACTGCACTTTCTGGTTCTGCAATTTCTGCTTCATTTTCCTCATCAATTTTAGGATCAGCTGGTCTTAAGTCGGGCTTGCTTGAACTTGACATCCAAGCAATACCCTACCACTTCTCAGATTAATTGCATTACACTCTTCTTTTCCACTCCTTTTTGGATTAGGAATGCTATTACTGGGAAGGTTGCCTCGTGACATGGCATTCATTTGAGAAGCAAGTTGGCCCATCTGTACTTCAAGATTCTTTATAGTTGTCTCATGTATGGAAAAGGTAGCTTTGTTCTTAGCCCTTGAAAATTCAATTTGGGATAAAATTTGAGTTAGCATCTTATCTGTCTTGGATTCTTCCTCCTTGAATGGAGGAGGCCTATGTTGTGGTTGAAAATCGGGTGGAGGCATTGGTTTTGTCCCAGAAGTATACTCATGTTGTTGATTCAGGGTGTTACCTTGACTCCAAGAATAATTTAGATAAGATCTCTAAGCACGATTATAAGTCTGTGAGTAAGGGTTGCCCTGAGGTTGTTGAAATTTTCCTATGTAGTTGATAGATTCAGTAGCCATATACAAGGGACAATTATCAGGCATATGCACGTCATTACACTGGTCACACACAATTGGTGTATCATGAACAGTGTGGACACCTTTAAGAGTATTTCTCTGTATTTAGGATTCCAGCACATCAAAACACTTGTTTAAAGCAGAGAGAATAATTGCAATCTGGGAAGAGGAGTCTTCTTTTCACTAGCCATAGGTTGGGTCACCCTCCTATCATGTCCTTACATATTGTTTGCACATAACTAGTCTAACAACTAAATTACTGTATTTACAGGAACATTGCGGTATCCTCCATTTGTCATAGAGTCGACCATCACCTTAGATTGAGGATTCAAGCAAGTACAAAATATTTGAACCACTACCCATTTATCTACCCCATGATTGGGGCATTGCTTCATCAGCATTTTATATATCTCCCATGCTGTATAGAGTTGCTCATCCGGATGTTGTTTAAAGCTCAGGAATTCCTCCCTTGCTTCCATAGATTTGTCATCGAAAAAGAATCTAGCTCTGAATTTAGTTTTAAGGTCATTCTATGAGTTGATTGATCCTTCTAGAAGATTGTTGAACCAATCCCTTGCCTTCCCTTATAAAGAAAGAGGGAATAACCATAGCCTCAAGACATCTTATGGAACTCCATTCTATTTAAAAGAGTCACACAACTCCAAAAAGTACATCAAATGCTTGTTCAAATCTTCATTGTAAAGACCATGGAACATCCCATGCATCTGCAGCATTGTGATCATTACCGACTTGATCTCGAAAGTATGTGCCTGTATTTTAGGCATCTGGATGCAAGAACGAGTGCCCCGCATATTTCTGCTAGCAAAATCATTGACTATTACTCGATCATATTCGTCCGCCATGGTTTCTAATTCAGCTTTAGATTTAGTAGCTGTTTCAGATTCAGTCTCAACCTCAAAAGTGTTTTCAATGAGAGGTATTCCGTCAAGCACCACCACTAATTCTTCCAGATCCAAAGATTGCATATACATAAATGGTACCTATAAAAATAATTGACCAAACAAGAATCAAAGCAAAACAAGAATCAATAAAGAAAACAAAAATTGAATGTATAACTATCAAAAAGCTCAATCGAAATTTACTAACATAAGCTTAAGGTTAATCAAAAGATTTGTTAAACCAAAACCCGGTAATGGTGCCAAAAACTTGTTCGCCTCCGCAAGTGCACAGATTGCATCAAGTAATAAAGTGATAAGTAAAGTATCATTCTCTCGAGGATTTGTTTTAACAAGTAAGATCAAACAATAAGCTTAGTTTGTTCAATCAAGTTGAACCAAGATAATGTAGTTGGCTTAGGAAAGAATTTGTAAAATCTGCATTTAAATCAATGGAAACTAAGTGTCTAAAATCAGATCTGATATGGAAACTAGGATTATTTTCCCCCTTTGTATTTCATAAAATCTTGATTAGGTTCCTTCCTTTTAATGTCTTCAATGAGCATATGTGTTAGTCTAGATTCAAATATATTTAGTTTTGCTTTCTCAAGTCGGAACCAACCTCATATACTCAATTAACATGCACAATCTCTTGCTACAATCAAATGAGAATATGCATTTAGCATCAATCTACATCGACAATGCAAGTTCAATTACTATATCTCTATGTCATTAACAATCCCTCTATTTAATAGATAAATGTTAAGGCAAGTATGATGTCCAACAAGTTCTTTACTCACATTTAGCTTTCTCAAGTCAAAACAGAGTAAACGTAACAATCCAAATGAAGGCCAAGCATTTAAAAGCTTTATGTATAGGAGGAAATCAACATATATATGTCATTCATACATAAAAGAGAGGAAGATCTAAGTATTAATCCTTACAAAGGTTCAAAATAATCCTAGAATAAGAGTTTAGCTGCTCATATCAAGAAAAGGAATACAAAAATACAGAGAAACAACAACTATATCAGCAAAATAGAGAAGAAAGGGAAAGAAATAAGCAAAACCAAGGAAAATTGGCTTGAATCTCTTTAAATATTTAATCTCCTCTTAATTTCCCTTGATTTTTGGCACACCCAAGCTCAGAGGACTATCACAACAGCCTCCCTAAGGTTTTTCGGATCTGGAAGATGAAGTTCTGAACCCTGGATTCCGCATTTATAAGAGAAAATAATCAAAACGCATAACAGTTGTATCAAGTATAGGCCATAGCCAGCAAGTCCTTAGCCGCAGCCAGTGAGCTTCTGTGAGATGATTGGCCGCGGCCAGTAAGTTACTGACAATATGTTGGTCGTGGCCCAAAGGATCCTTAGTCGCGGCCAGTATGTTTCTGACCAAGTGTTGGCCACGGCCATGAGCATTTGGAATTGATTGGCCGTGGTCAGTAAAATGGTTGGCCACGGCCAAGCTTGCTTAACCTTCCAAGCCGTGGCCAGTGAAATGACTTGGCCGCGACCAAGCTTCTTGAAGTGCAATTTTGCTCTCACCAAGGTCTATTCTCATCCCTTTTGGTATTTCCACGGCATGGTTGATTACTTAAGCTCCATTTCACCTTCTTTTCATTGAATTGGGCTTTATCTGGCTCCAACTGTGACTGAATTGTGGCCTTATCAACACAAAGAACTCCAAAAAAGCCAACAATTGATAACATAACAGAATATTCATATAATACCACCACATTTATGCTCTTTCCATGCCAAATATGCATCATGCACATTTTCTTCACTTTTGCACTCCCAAATACCCATTCATACACCAAAATGTGGAATAAATAAGAGGAAAGGTGCAAGTTTACCAAGAATTTCATGAGGTTAACAATAAGTCAATTTGTGTATTTACAAGACACAAGTGGGAATTTACAAGATCATCCTGACCATGTATAAGACAAGGGCATGAATGTCTTTTCAACTAAAAAACTTAATTTCAGTTTAGCCTTAGGGGGTGCAGTGAAGTTTTAGAAAGTTTTAAGGGCTATTTGATAATAATTTGCTACAAAGGATGTGTAGTGAAATTTTCCCTAACTAATAAGGTACGACCTATAAACCAATCTTTCTTGTAAGAACTGAGATTTGGTGCAATTTTATCCTGAGAGTAACCACTCAGGAGTATTGTGTCTGAAAAAATTTTTAAAAACAATTTTGATTCGAAACTTTTGTAAAAAAAAGCAAATCCACCCTAATCATTAAAAATTAATGCTGATCGTTAAAAAAGTATCGCTGACTATTAACATTTTAATGGTTAAAGTGAAAATTGCTATATTTTTGTTATTTTTAAGGTGAAATTGCTTCTCAAAAAACTTTTGGATATTTAGCTCTCATGAGTGGTTACTTGCAAAGTAAAATTTCACCTTAACCATGTAAGAAATTAATCACAATTTTACATAAATTATATTATTAGTTGGAGAGATTTGTTTAATTAATTAGAAAGTAAAAAAAAATGTGATGATTTAAACAAAGTATGTCATTTAAGATATGTTTCTTATAATAAGTATAGAATAAAATACAATACCCTTGAGTGAGGTAATGAAAATAAAAAAAAAAAAATCAGACCGGCAATGATCAAGGAAGTAGTTCAATGATTAATGAATTAAATGGGGATTGACTGGGGTCATTTTAGATAATATATTTAACTAAAAGGTAAAGTATAGTTTTAGTCAGTTTAAGTTTTATATATGGTGTATTTCTGGTTTTTTTAATTTTATAAAGTATACTTTTAATCCTATATTTCTAATATTGTTAATGTTGCTAACAGAAAATGTTGATATAATAAACTTAAGTGATGACTGTATAGCTGACAAAACAGATTCAAGTTTTAATTTTTTTAATATAATACATTTAGATTATTAAACTAGAATAAATCAAAAAATTACTACAAATAAAATTGAGATTTTGATATTTAGATTATTAAACTAATATATTTAGGTTATTAAACCAAAAATTTTTAATATTATCAAGATTTTGATATTGACTACTTCATTAAGTTTTTAGATATTTTCAATTTACACATATTTTGAATTTTTGATTAATAGCATTTAATTATACAGTCATCGTTATCACTTGAGTTTGCTATATTAGCTTTTTTTCTGTTAATAACATTAATAGCGTTAAAATTATAGGACTAAAAGTATACCTCTTATAAATTTAAAAGACTAAAAGTATATTTTAACCTTAACTAAAATACAAAAGTATTCATATATAGCTCCGAAAAGATAAATATTTAAATATAAAAGGCATTGCACAAGTAAATATAATATTTATGTATAAATTACACACAATTCAATAAAATAGAGTTATTAAAGCACAAATATAATGTATTGCTATTTTTTCTTTTCTTTTCCTTTTTTCACTCAACGTCGTCGTTTCCGGCTTTAAAAGAAAAAATGAATAATAAATCCAATTTGATCAATCTGTCTAAAACTTTTAACGGAACCAAATTGAGTTTTCTCAACATGACTTTGGTGAGGACACCATGACACTATTAACTAGGCTTTTATATGTAGTGTATATTATTTATTTTTATATCAATGAACATTTTTTTGTCATGCATAAAAAAAAAGTGCCAATCATCGCCAATTTGAATAACGTACATGGAAGATAATAGGGAATGACTAAAAACTTGAAAGTTTTAATGAGAACAAGTTTGGTATCATCTTCAAGGATTCAACCAATCCTTCTACCTTTCTTTGTTAAATCTGGTGTGGAGCTCGCATATTGTACTTTGCATGGCTCTTTCGTCTTCAAATTACTCGTTGTTGTTTGTTTCATTGTTGATTTCCTTTTATTGTGCATGGTAAACATGGCTTATGATCTATCTGGTAATTCTTGGATTAGTCCCCTGAAACCTCAGTAAATTTAGATATTTTATGTAATTTGTTTTATCCTTTTAAATAAATTGTTTTTCCATAAGTTTGGTATAATACTTCCTATTTAAAAACATGAACTATGTCCATGGGAAAATCTTTGCCTCTCTTCTGCATGAAGTTCCTAGCAAGTAGGTCCACCTTTTAAGCTTTTTAATGGCGATTTTAACTGAATAAATATTAATAGCATCAGCCTCTCACCGTTTGTCTCTCTTTTATCGCATCCCCACTCCTCACATTTCGGAAGTCAGATCCCTCCTTTACCATCCATCAAGTCTTTCTTCCTCATCCCTCCCCAACAACAACAAGATTAAACAAACAAATTCCATTTCACCAATTACAGAAAGTAAAAATTACAGTCAAAATTTCTTTTTTAAAAAAATAATTATATGGTTATTCACATCAAACAAGAACAATGGATTATTTTCTCCTGTAGGTGAATTTGGTGAAAAAGGTACTTGCTTTCTTGTGTTACCCTTTTTAAATGCTTTTGTTGTTGTTGTTGGATTTGTGGCCTGAGAGAGATTTTTCTGGCTATAATTTTCTCTGTCGTCATGATTCTTCCATGTTGCTTTCCCCCGTAAATTTTGTTTGTTTCTTTGAAATTTTTAATGTAGTGGTAGTTTTTAACATTACATTTCACGCAGCTTCTGTGGGGTGGTGTGGCTTTTTGTGGCCGTTAGAGATAAGCACACTTGGGCATTTATTAATTATTATTCATCATCGTTGTTCCCTCCAAAAATCCCTTCGTCTTTCTTTACCGTCTTCCTCCCCAAGCCGCGCGTTTCTTACTGCCATTTTTGCTCACTCAAGCTTTTTCCCATCTTCAAGATTCTCTGAAATTCATATGATTTTCAGCAATTTTGTTCCTCAGATTGTTTCTGCTGCCAATCATTTGGATTCCTCCACATCGAGTTTGCTTCACCAATTTCGGTTTTCGTCTCTATAGGATTCCTCTGAATTTTTTGTTGATTTCAATAAGACACATTCATCAGCTGCTCTGCTTCTATCTTCAGGTATGCTACGAACTCCAAACGTATCACGTTTAATGTTTCAGTTATAAAAAGAATAAATTTAGAAAAGAACAAACTAAGCTCTTCTACGTTTAGCTTGAATTTGAAGCAAGCCACAGAATTTGTTTCACTGCACAGGCTGAGCAAGGAAGGCCATTTTTTACGACTTAATCTAGAATTGTTTTTGTGTTTTATGTGAAATTTGACTCAATTAAAACCAGAGGATATTGAAGTGATCGAAAAAAATTCGAAAATGTAAACAACCCAGAGCATTATATAGCATGTTGGTTTTCAAGATCAACTGCTCTGTTGCATGCGGATGTGCTTGCATGTCACCTGCGTCAAATTATATAAAATGTGAGCATTTGATTGCCGTTTTTTTTTTTTTGGGGAATTACAAGGGCAAACACTAACGACATGAGTTACAAATGGGATCAAACATACTATCTTCCACTTACTCCATACCATTGGTGCATTTGATTGTTATCTCTGGAAATTTAGAGAGTCAGTCACGAGCATATAATTTAATGCAATGGGACACTGCATAAAATTATTTGCAATTGTCCCTTGTCCGACTTGAATTGAATTGAGCCAAAGTAAAAATATTTTTTGTTTTTTTCGAATGAAAGGGGTATGCACTAATTGTCTGAGAGGTTACAATTGGATTGAACCCGTAACTTCCCACTTAGGGGAGCTTTCATGCCACACTAGACTATAAAGACCATTGGCTGCTGAGTAAACATCTAAACATGACAAACTTGGGAAGAATTTTTATCACTAGACATTAGTTACCTTGTGGGTAGCATAAAAAATCATAACATGGCTAATGGTTTACTATTTTTCACAATCCCAAAGACCACTCAATTGTATTATCCTGTTATTTTTGGATTATCTAGCTCAAGTTTTGATTAATTTGTCTAATTCCTGATTAACTTCACTGATAGGAATTTCTGAAACAGAAATTCCTTTCCGGAACAATTACTAGAAACATTTATGTTAGCTTTTCCACTTACAATATACTTCAGAAGCTTAACCCATTCAGCTGACCTTTCTAAGCTTGATCTTTGTTTTATGATTCTCTTTCAGGGTATTCTTTGCAATATTCCAGCTTGGTTATACAAGATCAATAGATTATTATGTCTGTTTCCATGAGAGATTTGGATCCAGCTTTCCAGGGAGCTGGACAAAAGGCGTATCCTAAATCTAATAGGGATATTGTGCTATTTGCAAACTAATCAGATTCTCATCTGGAAACTCACTCATTTTTTATCAATTTAAGTTTCCTCTGAAATTGATTGATACAGGAAACACAGTCCTGACAAGATTTTCATTGAGATAGCTACTTCTTTTGCTTCTGTTCTCTGTTAATTTCATTTCATAGCTTAATCTCTTGCTAGTTCTTCTTAACTGTGTATATATAGTGGACTTGAAATATGGCGCATTGAGAATTTAAAACCAGTTGCTGTTCCCGCCTCCTCCTATGGGAAGTTTTTCACTGGGGATTCCTACGTGATCATGAAGGTAAAGACAACTTGCTTATTACTCCTCTAGTTACGAGTTCCAAGTGTAGGACCTAATTTATAATATAAATTGCACTACAAACTAAGTCCCATATTTTGGACGATAGATAGTATTATTTTGTTTTTTAACTTCTTGTCGTCTCTGTGTAGACAACAGCTTCAAAAAGTGGCGCACTGCGTTATGATATCCATTACTGGCTGGGAAAAGACACCAGTCAGGTAGGTTGTAGGTTCAGCTTCTAACATATTGCTGTTTTTTTTTTTCTTTTGGTAAAAGTTACATTGAGTTCTTGCAACATACTTCCTAAATGAGGGAAATTGAACCAGGATGAAGCTGGTGTTGCAGCCATCAAAACAATTGAGCTAGATGCAGCTCTTGGAGGACGTGCTGTTCAGTATCGCGAATCACAGGGTCATGAAACCGAAAAGTTCTTGTCTTATTTCAGACCATGTATAATTCCTCAAGAAGGTGGAGTTGCCTCTGGTTTTAAACATGTTGAGGCTGAAGAACATACAACGCGTTTGTATGTATGCCAGGGGAAACATGTTGTACGCGTCAAAGAGGCAAGTCCAATATTTTTCCTTCGCCAATGACCTTGTAGTCTAGGATATCAATAGCATGCACAGTTGATACAGACAGAACAAATGAACTGAAACATCATGTTTTAACTTGCTGAATGGTTATTTGTCTTGGTTTTAGGTTCCTTTTGCAAGATCAACGCTCACCCATGATGATGTTTTTATTCTGGATACCCAGTCTAAAATATTTCAATTCAATGGTTCTAATTCATCTATTCAAGAAAGGGCTAAAGCATTGGAAGTTCTACAGTATATAAAGGATAACTACCATGATGGGAAATGTGAGATTGCCTCTGTTGGTAAGTGGACAACTATATTTTCAAAGCTTAACCTTATGTTTGGATGGGGAGAAAATTAAGGAAGAAAGAATACTAGAAGGGAAAACTCCCAGAATTAGTAAATTGTTTTACCATTTTTGGAAGTTTTCTTTCCTAGTACTCCCTTCCCCCTATTTTCCTTTCACTTTTGTTCATCCAAACATAGCCTAAGGTTGTTGCTAAATATCACTAATTGAATGCCTCCACTTACACCAAAATGTAGAGGATGGAAGGTTGATGGCTGATGCTGACGCTGGAGAATTTTGGGCCTTCTTTGGCGGCTTCGCTCCTCTTCCACGGAAAACAGCCAGTGATGATGATAATACTGTTGATTCTCAGCCTCCAAAGCTGCTGTGGTAATATGTTTTACTGATTTCTCTTTTGTTTCCTTTCATTGGACACATAAACAATGTGCATCAATGTAGGACTCTTACAAATTTATTGTTCTTTTGTTCTAAAATTGTTTAAGTTGATTACAAGTAATATCTGAAATCAGCCTTGATTTTGGTGGAAGTTCACTCTTTATATTGAAACATTGGAATTTTCTATAATGCTGTAGTTCTAATGGAAGGGTTCTAATTTTTGCAGTATTGTGAAGGGGAAGGCAGAAGCTATTGAGAGTGATTCTTTGACAAGAGAACTACTAGACACAAACAAATGTTATATTCTTGATTGTGGTTTGGAAGTTTTTGTTTGGACAGGAAGAAACACCTCTCTGGATGAAAGAAAAAGTGCAAGTGAAGCTGCAGAAGTAATAATGTCTTTGATTTATTTCTTGTAATAGTTAATGCCTTATTCTTAACTTTAATAACTCGCGAATTTCTGCTGATCAACAACAGGAATTAATCAGCGGCCGTGATCGAGCAAAATCCCACATAGTTCGTGTGATTGAAGGATTTGAAACTGTGATGTTCAAGTCCAAATTTGATTCTTGGCCTCAAACACCTAATGTAACTGTGTCAGAAGATGGCCGTGGCAGGGTGGCAGGTAAGTGCAACTGAACATGTATTTCTTTTTGGCCAGAATGGATTACACTCTACTCTTAAATATATTTTTTATAATACTTATTGATTATTGATTATTAATTATTGATAATGTTGCAGCACTTCTAAGGCGTCAAGGAGTGGATGTTAAGGGTCTGTTGAAAGCTGATCCAGTAAAAGAAGAACCTCAACCCCACATTGATTGCACAGGACGTTTGCAGGTAATGCACAATGTTTCTTCTTCTTGTTTTTTTTCCCCTAAAGAAAATTATCGAGTTAGATTTTCTTTTCAAGCGTGCTATTGAAATGAGAAAGTTCTTTAGATCACAATGACCCAGATTTATCATGCAGGTTTGGCGGGTGAATGGACAGGAAAAGACTCTCCTTCAAGAATCTGATCAATCAAAACTTTTTAGTGGTGATTGCTATGTCTTTCTCTACTCATATCCAGGAGAAGATAGAGAAGAGCATCTTGTAATGACATGGATTGGAAAGAACAGTGTTGAGGTGAATATCAAAAGCATTTTATTCTACTTCTGCATGCATCTATGCATGTGTTATGTATTTCTCCTTTATAACTACATGATTGACTAGTTGGAAAAGACGAAAACCGTTTACGCTCTAAGCCTCAAAAAAGGGATTATAACCTTGACCAAATCGAAGGAAAAAAAAAGAGATTAACTAGTCTGGCTGCATAATGTTTTTATGGAGCTGATTACTGCTTTGGGACAAGAAAGTGATTTATAAATGCATAGTAGAGAATTTATTTTGGTCTTGCTATATATCTACATTGCAGTACCGTGAATCTCTTTTCTGCATGGCTCATGATATCTACATATATATATATATATATTTTTTGGTTGAAAACAGGAAGAAAGAGCTTCAGCTATTTCAATGGCAAGCAAAATTGTTGAAACAATGAAGTTTATTCCTGCCCAGGTGATTTTCACTTAAACATGCTATTTTTCACTTTGTTGATATATCAATTGTGCTTATTATTTATGTCCTTGCTGATGTTATCCATGTGTTTTTTATTCCTAGGCTCGAATTTATGAAGGGAATGAACCGATTCAGTTTTATTCTATCCTCCAAACCTTAATTGTTTATAAGGTTTGTTGGGTTCTGATATATTGGAGGAATTAAGATTAATCAGTCTTCATATACATAATCTTAACTGCATTCACTTAAATTTTCTGTTAGGGTGGTCTTAGTGAAGGATATAAGAATTACATTAAGGAGAAGGAAATTCCAGATGATACTTACAAGGAAGATGGTATAGCACTATTCCGCATCCAAGGCTCTGGACCTGAAAGTATGCAAGCTAAACAAGTCGAACCGGTATGTTATCCTTTCTCTTTATGCAAGCTATATATGATCTCATTCACAATGTAAAACAGATTTTACAACCTCCGGTCTTTAATATAAGATCTCGTTGTAGTGCAATTTGCACTGCGAACAAGATATTATACAAAGGATCGGAGGTAGTATTTATGTAATAAGGTTTTCCCTTATTTGTTTCCACTACTAGGTTGCTTCCTCCTTGAATTCCTCATATTGCTACATACTTCATGATGGGCCCACAGTCTTCACTTGGCTAGGGAGCCTTACAAACACAGATGACCATGAACTAGTTGAGAGGATGCTGGATTTGATAAAGGTATGATTTGTTCACTGATATACTTAAAGAGAGAATCTCAAGGAATCCAATCACACAATTTTTTGTTGGCATATTAGCAGTTGATATTGGTTGATATCTGATATGTTTATGAGCTGAAAATATTTAAATACATCCCTGGTTTTTTGGTCTTATATGCTTGCAAAAGATTGGGTGGCAGCTATTAATGTTTAGGGTCTCAACTTTGAGTTTCTGAACATTTTGAATTTTCAGGAGGGTTGTCATTAAATTTTTGTTATTTTTTTAATTTTCCATGTTTTTCTGGTTCTTATATGCTTGGAAATTGTTTGCAGCCGGAATTACAAACCAAACAACATAAGGAAGGTTCAGAGTCTGAACAGTTTTGGGATTTGTTAGGAGGAAAATTAGAATATCCCAGTCAAAAGATTGTAAGGGATGCTGAAAGCGATCCTCACCTATTTTCTTGCAACTTCTCAAAAGGTGAGGATTATCTTTTTCATGAAAGATTTAGTTTATCTCAATCACCCTTTTTTCGGAGGCAAATGGCTGACGTTTTACAATGGTGTTCTTTGGCTACCTGACTAAACAAAATATGAAGAAAATTTGAAGGTAAGTTTACTTTCTGAATGATTTTTTTTCTTTTAACTTATTTCCCTCATGTGGCTGTTCATTATTAGCCTGTTAGGATGCTTCTCTTCTGAAAAAATGAGTGTTTAAGCAAGTGATGACAAGAACAGATTATAACTGAATTTAATAACAATGGAAATATGAGCTGGTTTGGTCAAGCTGAAAATTCACAAAATACATTAAGTTCCAGTCTGAGAGACAGAAGATATAGCAGCTCAAAAACAAGGATGAGAATCATCAAGCTGCATTGAAGATGCCTTATTCCATACTAATCATGCTGCAAATCAAATTTGAATGATATGATCATATTACTCAATTAGATGTTCTGCCATAGATTTACAAAAAGCTTGTTGATGTGACTCAAGCTTAAATAATTAATCAGCATATGAATAAGAAACTGATCTGGCTATGTTCTGTGCATCATTCTGTTTAAGACTTTTAATTTATCAAACTATTTATAAAGTACAAATTACAAAGGTATAGTTGCAAAGGAGAATTTATCTCAATTGATGAGAAACTGTATTTGCAGGTGACAGAAGTATACAACTTCTCCCAGGATGATTTAATGACTGAAGATATAATGATATTGAATTGTCACTCAGAAATCTTTGTCTGGGTTGGCCAGCAAATTGACCTCAGGAGTAGAACAAAAGCTCTAACAATTGGTGAGGTATAACTGGCTTTATTTTGGCTAGAAGCCATAGCCATACTTAGTGGCTAGTATTGAAAACTTTACCACTAGTTTAAGTTTTATCTTATTATATCTTTAATATTGAATAAACTGCAGTATCTCCCTTTACTTTTTTTTTTTGGCTGATGACTATGGTAACCCCTTTTATCATTATTATCCCATGAGTTTTACATTATTTCAATTTAACAGAAATTTCTTGAGCATGATTTTTGTATGGAAAATTTATCTCGTGAAGCTCCAATATATGTTATCATTGAAGGGAGTGAACCACCTTTTTTCACTCGCTTCTTCAAATGGGAGTCTGCAAAATCTGCGGTGAGTTCCTCAATGTAATGGGATAATGGCATAATGATTCTACTTTAGAACCTTCCTAAGATTTTGACAATTTTTCTCATTTTATTGGCAGATGCTGGGAAACTCATTTCAAAGGAGGCTTACAATACTCAAAAATGGGGGCACCGCACCTTTGGATGTAAGACATCTTGTCTTCTCATTTATTTCTTAAGAGTATGTGATCATTTTATACAGCAAAAAGTTCCTTCTGATTAATTCCCCATGAATAATGAACTTGCTCCAGATTTCTTCATATAGGATGAATATGATGGATCCTTGTGGGTTTTACATAACATGTAGAATCATCCAAATTCTTCCCAGTTTGATGAACTACTAATTTTCTTCCCCTTAGTAACTTTGCTCTGAAGACATTATTTTGATTTATTCTATTTGATTGGCATGCACATGATCAGAGACCAAAACGGAGAACAACAGTATCTTATGGAGGAAGGTCCAGTGGTACACCGGAAAAGCCACAGCGTTCTCGCAGTGTATGCGCTACTCCTGACCGTGTTCGTGTGAGAGGCAGGTCACCAGCCTTTAATGCATTAACAGCTGCATTTGAAGGTCCTAAGGACAGAAACCTTTCAACTCCACCTCCTATTGTTAGGAAGCTGTACGCAAAATCTCTGACCCCAGATTCAGCAAAATTGGCACCCAAATCTGCAGCTATAGCTGCTCTTACTTCAAGTTTTGAATCATTCCGCCCATCAAAAGAAAATTTTATACCTCGATCCTTCAGAGGTATCCTATTGAGATGAATTTGTTAAAGTTGCTCCTTTTTTCAATTGCTGAGAAGCCTGCAATGACAAGTGCAGTCCAGTGTAAGAAATGACAACAGGTTTATGCTCCTCACTTGTCATTGGGACTTCTTGGTAATTAAGTCCCTTTCTTGAAACTTTATTGTAATTTCCCCTTGCTGATATTGTTATCATTATTACTATTCTCTGCATTGTTATGATGTGAAGTGAACCGGGAGGCCTTGAAGCCGGAGACAAGTAAAGAGAAAGATTCTATGAGCAGTATAGAAGAAGATGTGAAAGAGGGTGAAGCTGATGACGATGAAGGTCTCCCAGTTTATCCATATGAACGCCTCAAAATAGGATCTGATGATCCTGTAACAGACATTGATGTGACCAGGAGAGAGGTACTATAATGAAGTTTTTTGAATTTGTTTGCATCTGATAATTAGGCTTTATTTGATTTTAGTTATAACTTGTTTTTGAGCTGCTTAATGCATGCAGGCTTATATGTCAGCTGAGGAGTTCAAAGAGAAGTTTGGGATGACAAAAAAGGATCTCTACAAGTTGCCCAAATGGAAACAGAACAAACTCAAGATGGCCATTCACTTATTTTGAGTCCAAGGATATATTTTACGTTCTATCAGATCCCCATGGTTTTAAGTTCCAGGTACAAGTTTCTTGCAAAACTTCATGCGTTTTTTTTTTAAAAATTTTTCCTCCATGACTGATCTGAGTATAAAACCAAGCTTTTTTTTCCTAACGCTCAAATCCTTTACTCATAAACACATTTAAAGAAGGTACTCCTCCGCACCTTAATGTAGAATCTAATTAGAGAGTTGATCTTGGTACTAAATATAAGACCTATTTCATATATTTATCAATTTTTTCCTAATTTATCCCTATTAATGCTCCTTTAACAATAATCAAGTAAGAAAGAAATGGAGGGAATTAAGGAAGATAATTAGGGTATTTTAAAAAAATATGTCATATTAATTGCCTTAACTAGTTTCTTTAATTTAATTAAATTAGGTAAATATGTCTTAAGAACCAAAGGGAGCATTTGGTACATTGTTATTTGTCAAGCTTAAACATTTTCATCCTTGTTAGTTGTTCCTTCACAGCGAGCTTCTAATCTGAGTGTTCTCTCTTTTTTTTCCCCCAGTGAGAGACTGGCCATATGGAAGAGAAAGGGACAGCATCAGTAGTTTTTTTAGAATAGCTGCTTCTTCTCCCAACAAGCTTATTCTTTATGAAGAGTGAAAACCAGTAATTTTTGTAGGGCACAGGTTGTATTCTTTTTTTTTTTTTTTTGGCATGCCCCTTTAATTGGGATTTCATGTCAATCTTTAATTCTTTGATTCAAATTTTTTTTTATGGTAACGTTATTGAACCTGCAAATGCAGTCTACTTATATAGGTAAGGTTGTACTGATAATTGAGGATGGAATGTGTGTGTACAGCTTTGTAAAAAACCCAGTCAACTCCTTATCTCTTTCTCTTATTTCTTGTTCCTCAACAGTTATTAACATTATGCTTAATATACCTTCTATAGTTCAAATAAGAAGAAAACTTTATCTTCAAGCTTTAACCATGGCTTCTCAAAAAGGAGGCTATTTTAGAGAGAGATATGGAAACAAAATTTGGAAGGATATTGGGAAAAGAATCCCAAGACCTTAACAAATGTAAGTGATTTTGGGTGAAAAATTTGCAAAATGTTGAAAACAGAGAGAATGTGAGGGACTAGAAACCTTTATTGCTAGACAATGAAGCTGTTTCAAGGTTTCAACATCTACACTATTTAGATTGAGGGTTCAAATTTTATATTTTTATAATTTTTATAACAATTAATTTATTATTATTTCTTAAAAAATTCATGATTAAGAAATATTTTTATTTTTAATAATATTTCTTATAAAAATAAGGAAAAAATTAACAGGGGAACCCAAGTATACCTTGTAATGTGTGTTAATGAATAATTTAACACTTGTACTTTGAAAGGAAGCAATTCATCAAATACTATTAGTTTACATATTACTGCAAAAAGATTCTCTTATACATTAAATGTATATCTCTTTAAATACAATATTTCCTCCAATCATAAATATAGGGCTAGATAACTAATAATGATTGGGTTGAATGAAAAGCATGAAACTTCCCTTAATATTGAGGTTGAGCCTTGTGGAGAGAAAAAATAATGTTAAGAGCTACTCTCAATTGGTTGGATCCTGCTTTTTTTATTTTTAATAAAAGGTACAAATTTATTCAAACTCAAGTAAAACATACATTATACTATCAAATTATGGGTTTTCTATCATATCATGAAACCAATACAAAACATTAAAGCATAATATAGCTGAAACAGAACAAATAAAGTATTCCTCCGGTCCTAATTATAAGAAAAAATTAATTTTTTTGGAGAAATTAAGGAAGCCAATTAAATTACTTTAAAATGCTTATATTTTTAATATCCTTAGACTATATATTAGTTTATTAGTCAAATTAATTATTTTAGAGAAAAAAATAAAAATATAAATACTCTAAAGTAATTTAATTGACTTCCTTAATTTCTCCAAAAAAATCAACTTTATCTTATAATTAGGACCAGAAGGAGTAACATTTAGTTAGGGGTTCGATCCCCAACGATGT
The DNA here is from genome assembly GCA_963210345.1 of Inga oerstediana. Lineage (NCBI taxonomy): Eukaryota > Viridiplantae > Streptophyta > Magnoliopsida > Fabales > Fabaceae > Inga > Inga oerstediana. The sequence goes on along the minus strand of OY723410.1, from coordinate 13,447,287 downwards.
GTAAAGAGAGGGTCTAATGGTTAGAACTAAAGCCCTTTCAGAACATCTATAATACGAGGGGATTAATCATCACTACCGACAATAAATATCCTAAGCCTACCAAAAAAAACAAAGTAACATATTGAAACATTACATCAAAGGATAAGTTGAAGTACAATCATAAGCTCACATCAGCCATGACGCTGCACCATACAAAACGCTGCGGAGAAGCAAGATAACCACTAGCATCCATTAAGAGGTAATTTCTAAGCCATTGATTGCACATATGTTAAAGGAGTTTGTATTAAGAGGTAATTTCAATACAAATGATTTAACATGATATTTTAGAGAAACTAACACATATTATAAAAAAATAATTAATTTAACGAATTTTTTTATCTACATAAATTAGTTAAGTAGATTAAGCCAGGAGGTAATAATGTTTATTATGCAGTAGTAGTATTATTGATATCATGTCACATCGATACTTTTCTGTTTTTTACTTCATGGGCAACATAACAATAACCTATTATTGTTATATGTCAGTATTCTATAACGTACGATAGGAAGAAAGAAATTCACCCTTCAGCTCGAACAACGTGCATTGAAAGCATCTAAATGAATCAGAAACAAAGAATCACACACAAAGAGGTACCATTTCTCACAGAAAATAGCGAATCCACCCTCTGCATATTTGTAATCATAGCCATTATTTCTGACATCCTGCCATGTCTTTAACTCAGAAGCTGGTGTGAATCAATCCAACACAAGCTTCAAAAGTAACAAGCAGTTCTTCAGAGACACGACCCCTTGTTTGTAATCCCAAGCTTGGGAAGGTGAAGCAAACCAGAGAGAGTCGAACTCTTCATCAAGTTCGTCTCAGTTGTTAAAGAATGAGGTTAGTGACATAAAATGTATCAGCTCATGAACTTGTATATATAATTCATAATGGTTTAATATTTTTGTTGGTCCTTATAGTTTATTCGAATTTTTATTCTAATTCTTGTAATTCCAAATCATTGATTTTGGTCTCTATAGTTTCATAAGGATTCGGTTTAAATTTAAATATAGGACAAAAATCAAAACTCATTAAAAATATAGGGATCAGTCATTAAAGTCAAACCAAATTTTTATGTGACTATAGAGATCAAAACCAATGATTTGAAATTATAGAAACCAGAACCCATATTCAATCAAACTGTAAAGACTAATAATGATATTAATCCCGTTCATATTTTACTTCTACTTCAATAGTGTTCAGCTTCAAAGTTTCCAATAACGTTAAATTGGAAAAGAACATGTTAGACCAGACATGCATGAAAACTAGGGAATTCTGAAAAGTGCAGATAACCTATTTACAAAAAGGACACTGAGAAGTGTGGATTTATAAATCATCCAATTCATTTATTGGAAAAAGAAAAAAGAAAAGAAAAGAAAAGAAAGAAACTACTATAGATGAATAATATCTGAATGCATGAACCCATATAAACTCAGTGGTGCATGAAGAAAACAGTTGAAATGGTTTTTTTTTTTAAAAACAAGAAAGTTGAATTAAGCTCCTATTATTTAAGCCTTAAATCTTGAGAAAGCCAATGTGTTTTTGTAGTTCCCCCTTTTCTTTCTAGATCAAATGTCACACTTGAACTGCTCATTGGGGTATTAGGATCACTGCATTCTCCTCTATCTGATTTGAAAGATGCAGATGAATAAAGCAGATTGGTTTTTTCCTCCTTCTTCTTCTTCTTTCCCTGGCTATTACTACTACCTCCTATACTTAATGTCAAATCAACTTCCATGTCTTCTACTTCATCATCACCATTATTCCTAATTTTACAACTTGGCCCTGCCTGTCCTTCTTCGTCGTCTTCTTCTTCTTCAGCAGGCCTTGCAAGATCAATTATTTCTCTTTGAGGCATTTTGATTGTGTCCCCATTACCAGAACAGCTTCCACTTCTTTCTCTTGAGCAATAATCATCTCTTAAATTCTGAGCCTGCAGATTTGGGTCATATGAAGCTTGTGTTCGTCTCTGGTGCTGTTGTTGTTGTTGTTGCTGGTCACTGTGATGATGAGAATGAAGGCTAATTTCTAAGCCATTCATAGCAGTCCAGATGTTCTCGTGTCTGTTTTCCTTTTTCAGTTCTTCCATCAGCATCTTTTGAACACTATATACTCTGTGCAGTTCTCTTAGCTGCAAATTCCCAAATTGTTGTAATTGCTAACTTGTTTGAAGCTAAAGTTTAATCTTAACATATCATCACAACCTTTATCGTAATCAAATATTACACTCATTCATTAGATTACTGAAAGTGGTTTGAAGAAAAATCCTTGTTTTGGTCCTTGAACTATGTTGCCAGCTTTAGTTTGACACCTCAGGATTTTGTTGTCACTTCGTTACTAGAAAGAATAACTTCGTTGTGATTCTACAGATTTTTTAATGACAGTGAAAGATGGTATTGCTACATACAGAAGGGTGAAAATGAAACGAATTATATTCACAAATAAAAACACCATGCTCTACCAATAGGTTGTTGGTTGAGGTAATAAGCGGTCTCACCCCTGTAAGGAGGAGAACAGAAGTTTAAATCAAGAAAAGTACACTTGTTGGGAGAGACGAAAATCTTTTTCGTTTTAAGCCTCAAAATGGGAAACCCTTGATCAAATGGAAAAAAAAAACACCATGCTCTAAGACTGAAATGTGATTTTTGTGTAAAAGGAGCCTCTATAAGGTTAACAGAAATTTGCTCACAAACAAGTGGCTTTTGTTTTTAATTATAGTCAAATGTTACGTAAAAGAATTCTTCATGTACTGTTTCTGACATCATTATGCTTAGAGTCACACGCTTTTGATTTCCAGAACATGTGGTTTCTATTTGAGTAAAAGATAGCAGAACAAACCCAGCAAATCAGCCTGACACTTAAGATTTGTTTAAAGACAGGATCTTGTAAACAGAATCAAATCTTCATGATACATACCTGGTGTTTGAAGATATCCTCTTGCATCTGCATTGTCTTCTTGATGGATTCCATGCTGCTTCTATCCATGGAAATGGGATCTTTCTTCAACTTATTATGGTTCATTTCTGTCAGCCTTTTTTTCTGATAATACTCCCACACGTCCACACCACTAATACTAAAGTTGTTGCTCTCTACTGCTACTGCTAGAGGATTTATGGAGTGCTCAATCTTGGTCCCCATGCCTGCAAAAGAAACAAAAATTATTATAGCTGTTAAGGCTCAAAAGTAAACTGATGATTATGTAAACAATCTTTTCCTTCCCTAATTGTGTAAACTCATGATTTGAAAGACTACTAGGTAAAAACATACCAGCTTCAATTCCATTGCAAGAACCTAATCCCACAATTACAATTATAATAAGCTTTATAGTATCCTACAAAAAAATTTTTTGTACTAGAGTACTTCTCAGAGGAATTGAACTTAGGTTGATGAGAAAAGAGGCTATCCCTTTAATTTTCCAGCTGAGATAATCTTTTTAGCCTATCCCACAAGACTTAGCTGTTGACCTTTTGCTGAATTTATAGATGCTATATATATATATATATATAGGTATATCACTAGTTTGTTTTGAGAATACGTCAGAACAGGGTCTGTCACTATAATATAGAACGGCGCAATGCATAAAGCTCTTTCCAGATCACAACCTTACTGCTTCGTCAGAACAGGGTCTGCCACTATAGGAACCAAAAAAAGTTGAGTTGATGGGGATCAAAGGATTTGTATTGAGATGTTCAAAAGTGTAATCAAACATTGCTAGAGGAGGCATTTTAAAGAAGAAGCATGAAATATGAACAATTTTCATGAACAATATAGATGTAGGCATGAGTGAGACCAAAACTGATTTGCGTGGGTCTGTGTGATGAATGCAAACACACTAAAACTGTTCATTAATAGTCTTCATCTATCTGCTGCTACTAACTACACCCTTTAAACTTAATTGCGTCTCACAAAAGTTCCCACTTCTCCTTGTTTCCTTTTAAAGAGACGTTTAAGAAATCCCAAAAGAAAAGACTTGAGCTTTATATCTCTTGAAGCTCAAACAGAAGAACCCAGAAGAACCCCAAGCCAAAAAAAACTGAAAGACAAAACAAATCCCACTGTATTGAAGAAGAGTTTAAATGTCAAATTTTCTTGAAAACTCTGATATACGGAGTAGTATCCTGAATGGGAACCATATCTGCAGCAACCAAAACTACCAAAGTTGACTCAATATCAATTTGGGTTCAAGATTATCTGAGACTAAAATTCTGAATATACCAAACTTAAGGATACCAAGAAAGAAAAACTAACAAAATTGCCTCTTTATGGTTTCTCAGAACTGCAACACTTTCAGAATTATATGTTTTTGATGCATTAAGTGAATGAAGAGGAGGGAATCTGAAGGTGTAATACCTGAAAAATGAAGCAGCAAATTTCTGTGAAGAAACTCATTGAACATTTTCCTTCCTCATTCCAGAATCTTTAGCCACAATTGATGGCGATGATGACTCCTAATAATGGAAACCAACTGTGTCATGGTTTTTTTTTTTCCTTGACACAAAGGGATATGGAAAATTCCAAGAAGTTCTCTGTCTACCTGCTGGTGAGTTCAGAGAAAGATCATATACAGTAGAAAAATTAATCTCTCTCTCCCCCTCAACCCCTTTTGGATTTAGAGAACAATAAACAAAGCAATAACCAGAAAGCTCAAACACAAATTTAAAAGAACTGTTGACTGATGGAGCAATAATGATTCAGGCTTGACAGGCTGTGAGGGAAGAAGGCAAGAAATGAAAAAGTTGGATTAGCTGTGTGTCTCAACATGTGTGAGTGCCTCTCTCATATTTAGAGAGAGGGAGAGAGACAGAGTTGTTCACATTATGACATAACTTACTTGATTAAATTAAATTATCATTTGTCCCCCCTAATTTACATTTTCATTCTCCAATCAACTTCAAAGAAACATAAAACTGTTTGTTTAGCTTTTGGAATTAGCTTAAGGAAATAAGAATGAAGTGAAGCAGGTATAAAAGTTTAAGATTCAAAACTTTCTATGTGTTCTAACTTTACAGATATATATATACACACACACTCTTTGTAAATGAAATTCTCTTGTCAGGCATTTAAATAGTATTAGTCTTAATACTTTGCCATTGTAGGTAGCTGCATTTTGTATAATTGTGCTGGGCTGTATTGTAAGAAAGAATAGAAATGAGAGAGAGAGAGAGAGAAGGGACCACAAAGGAGAGAACAAATAAAAACAAGAGAGAGTAGAATACATGAGGCCAATGTAGGTCAGTGAACAAGATATTCCAGACAAAGTTATTCAGTGACTTAATCCATCACATATAAAATATTTTATACATATACATATATATATACCCACATGCATCATCATCATCATCTTCCATTGAAGTGCCTCTTTCCTATAGGTCTACTATCACTATCTTCTCTCTCTCTCTCTATCTCTATCTCTCTCTACAGTTTCTTGTTTTTGGGATTTCAACGATTGGGATTGTGATTATTCCTTTCCGTACATTCACATCCATATCCAATCCTCCCTTGTGTTTCAGATTTTATCTCTTCCTTTTCCTTATTTTCCTTTCTTATTTTTTTTTTTTAATAATTTGAAATGTTTGTGATTTTATTGGATCCACCACTTCCAGGTTTTATTAATATTCAATCAATCTAAATCAGATGCAGTGAAAAGACAGCATAAATATAGAATATCTTATCTCCCCTTTCTCACTGTATTCTCCTGACACTCTTTTCTACAGCATGCTTCAGCAATAACGCCACCAACTATGTTCAAATGAGGTCCTAAATTCGATTCTGGCGCTGACATGATTGTGTATATTTTAAATTTTATAAACTAAAAGAAATATGGAACTCATTTTTTTATCAGTTCCCTCTTTTTTATGTGTCTCACTGTTTCATCATTAGTAATCCAATTTGTTTTATATTGGGATTTCATTCTTCTTCTATTTCTATTTCCTTGAATTGAGATTTTCAATTTAATTTTTGTCAAAAATATCTGTACCATCTATTTTAAATTACCACTTAGTGTAGGGGACATTATTTCCATGAGAAACTTGCCATCCAATTAATCCAAACCCATCACTTTCTGTCAAAAGGATGATATTATTTCCATGGCTGAAGAAAAAACAAGAAGAAGGAAAAACAAAAAGGCTTCAATATTATTGTGAAGTTAAGATTCCAAATAAACCAGAACCACAGAGACCCAAGGGTACTTGTGAACAGTAAGTAATGCATAGATATTGCTAATTTAAACATTTTCTTCAATCCTACATGTGCCTTTCAGTCCAAAAAAAATAAAAAAATCCTACATGTGCCTTTGCCCTTCCTTGTCCTTTCCTAGGTCCTACCCAAAATCCCCTCCAATTCCATGTACATATGTTACATATTTAGGTTATTTTCATGTTAAATATGTAAGGATAGTTTTTTTTTAAAAAAAAAAATTTTATTTTTTTTTAAAAATGGGTATCAATATGTATTATATGCAAGAATTGTCCAGTCTATAGACGGTGCTTAAGAAAAGAATTAATTAGGATGTTCAAAAGGCAAGAGAAATTTTTTTGGGAGAATGATAGGGAAGTCCCAAGGAAGAGGAGAAATGAAGAAATGGTCCCTATAGATTGCAAAATGAAAAAATGGTCCCATGGAGTTGTCAATACAGGCTCCTGGAGTTGTCAATGACAACTCCAGGAGCCTGTATTGACAACTCCATGGGACTATTTTTTCATTTTGCAATCTATAGGGACCATTTTTTCATTTTTTTCCTTGCATGGGACCTAAGTGTAAATCTCCCAATTTTTTTTAATATGTATGAGGATAAAAATTAACTATGATAATTGTAGAAAGGGCAGAAAGGATTATTTAAAAAAAACATATTAATTGTTTATTTTTATAAAGAATAAATAGGAGTGTAATTTTTTTTATTTGAAACATTTATTGTTTTTTTATTTATATCCTTATTAAAGATGAGAAAAATATTCTTTCATATTTTCCATGAAAGTTTTTAAGAGTATTATTGGAAAACAAATTTTATCTCCTTTTACATATTTGAAGCTTTTAACCAAATTAACTTATTTTTCTTAATATTGAGAAAGTAGTTAGGTATTTGTTTCTTATAAAAAAAGTAACAGAGGAAATATTTTAAGACTTGATAATACCATGTGGTTCATATTATAACATTTTTTCTGTTATACTTCCACCCACCTAATTTTCTAAGCAATCATGATTATGATGCAAGAGATTAGAATCTGAAACCTCTAATCAGATTATAAAGTATTTAATTAAGAGCTTGAACTTGATTTGGTTAGGTTGGCCATGTGTTCCCTCCACATGCCTAATTAGCCTATCAACCAACATCTAATTTTTTTGAAAAAAAAAATAAATCCAAGAGAGAAAAGGGATGCATCATGCATCACCTTCTTAAAAAATTTAAACAATGTAATTCTTGTTTATAATTATCAAAACTAATTTAATTTAACTTTGATAGAATATTTATGTAAACTGTGAGTTTTTTAATAATTGCAATCTTCCCTCTCTTGTGTTAAATTTTCTCCATTCCACCAACCTATATAATAATTGGCAAACATAAAAAAGTAGACACAATCAAAGCTAATATATGCATCTTCACCTAATTATACTCGGCGTGTTCCTTCGCTGTCTCAGATCAGCAAATAGATCCAAACTATTAATTTTATACATGTATATACATATATATATATATATATATATTATTTTAGTTTGGTTAGATCCTTTTCATGGAGCTTTCATTTTTGGTGAATCAGATCCTCCCATGAGTGTCTGTGACACCAACCCTGAATTGATCTTTTTGTTCTTCATTTCACAAACACTGTTATGTGACCTGCCCATCAAGTATGATTCATCTATGAATGATTGGCTATGACAATATATATATATATATATATATATATATAATTGTCTAGTATGTTTACTACTATGTGTATAACGATGTTTAAAATTATTTTTAAAGCTTTGATCGAATTATATCTTGTTTGGTTATCGTAATCTAACTACACGTTGTTATAATTGTAGTTATTAAGGGATACATGATTTAGCTGCGACCTTCTAATTGCAACAAATTTATCTTTCGACAAACTTTTTTCGGAAAATGGTTGAAAATCTCGTATAGAAAAATTTATTGTCCAAATTTAACTGAAATTTGTTTAAGATCATGTGTACCGATCTTCAATTGTTGGGACTCTTCTTTAGGTGTATGCAATTTATTTTCGTATATATGCAAAATAGAAAATATTTACACACGGTTAAAGATATATTATTGCATACATGCTGAAGAAGAATTGTGTCAAACCCTTATCTCATTTTCTCATATTTTGGAGTGCTTGCGTGCAGTTCGGTAAGCAACACAGGAATAACATACAAATATTAATATATAGTACATAATTATATTGAGGAATTCCCTTCGAAGTTAGGTAATATGTACAATTTCTCAAAATATTCAAAATTAAAGACTATATATAACCACGGTTTTCGTCTCAGGAAACGTGCCCTTCAGTTCCCCATGTCTGCATCCTTGTCTTTCGAGCCCCTGACACCCGCTGAGACATTTTTGTTTAGAAAAAGAGGTGAGATTCCTAGGAATCCCAATAGTAACATACAATCAATCATATAAAATGCGAGAATTAAATATGCAATACATCATATAGTGTAAAATGAAAACTCATATCAATTGTGTGTATACACCAAGCTCAAGGCCAACTACCATTTAGATCCAATTGTGGCAACATAACCCCTAAGCCATGTTTTTTTTCAATTTTACAAACAAAGACAATTCAGCGAAATTTCACCGAATAAATTGTTTATAGCAGTCGTAATAGTCAATATACGAAGGTTTGAAAGTTACATCAAACTCCCTATAACTTTTCCTCTTCTTGGTCGAAAACCCTAACTCTTTAACAAGAGAATTTGTGTGCCACAACCTTAAAATACATAGAAGAATAACTTAGGAGCGAAATTATACGCATTAGGAATCAATTTACCGAAGAAAGTACTTACATTTGTAAGCTTTTCTTCTTCTTTCTCTCTCTAAAATCTCAAACTTCTCTCTCTCTCTCTCTCTATTTTGCTGCACTTCATGACGGAAATGAGAGGAAGATGAAGATTGGAAATGTTTAATAATCCATGCTTATGTCATCTTTATACATGCTTATGTCATAATTCCTATTTTTGGATTTTCTGACAGATTTTCTACTCAAACTTTGAAAAATCATAAATAATTCTAAAAAAATCGAATTGGAATAATTCTAAAGGCTATAAAACACTTATTGAGTCTAGTTTTAAGTAAAAATATATCTTTTAGCCAACTAAATGCATACAATTCTCAGAATTTCAATATTTACATGTTGTTCCAGAAAATAACCAATTTCACTAGGTATATATCTTTTAGCCAACTGAATGTATACAATTCCCAGAATTTCAATCTTTGCATGTTGTTTCAGAAAATAACCAATTTCACTATGTATATTTCAAAAATTCATAACGTTTTGTATACAACTCCAAAAATTACCCTTGACCTATCAAATTAAATCTTAAGATGTCTACTTTCACCCTGTAAAATTTCATTGGCATTGAACATCATTTGCCTATTTAAAAATATTATACAACAAGACTGCTGCAAAGGAAAACTCACCAACAACAAACATCAACTTGTACAACTTGAGTTCCCACATAATAATGTTGTGTGTGACCACTAATTGTCTTATTTTATCATTCCATGTACTCTTTAATTCACCATTTCATTCCTTTAAATATAAGAAATTTTGATGATCGAAAATCAGGATGTTACAAATTTAACCCGTTAAAGATGTGTTGCGCTTGCCCGAGGACTTGGATCTGAACCTTTAGGTAATAGAATTTGTGATGGGGATTTTTCAATAATTTAAACTTCTTTTTTAATAAAACTACAATTACTCATAATTTAAACTGTAGTTAGAAAAATCAAAATGGACAACTTAGAATTATCTCACGATGAAATAGAATGCAAATAATCATTAAGATTTTAAATTTTTTATAATAACAAGAATATTTAAACCATATTGTCCTCTAACATGTGCTCTTATTCACCGGTAGAGGTGATAACATGAGCCGATAAAAGTTTGTGAAATGTTGATTGTTTTGAGGGTGAGCTTTTTCCAACCCATCCTACAAACAAACAACACGTTTTAAATAAACAATTTTTTCTTTAATTGATGTCGATACTTCTTTCTATCCTTAATATAAGACATAATTAATTTTTTTGAAAATATTAAAAAAATTAAATAAAGTATTTTAAAGTATTTATATTTATCGTTTTTTCTTAAATTGATTTACCTGACTTATAAACTGATATATAATCTAATAATATATAATATATTATATGATTAAATAATTTATTTAGTAACCTTAATATCTCTAAAAAAATCAATGGATTGACCAGAGGGAGTATAAATATTTGTAGACCAATAAATTAAAAAAGAAAAAATTGGGATAACCTGTTTTATAGGTGAGGATGACTTAATAAATTTTTATATACATAAAATATTAGTACTTTACAAATTTTGTATATATAGAATAACACTCTAATTTAGGTCATTCTTACTAATAAAATTTTTAACGAAGACCCTTTTTTTTCTAACAATTTAATAAGATTATTGTTTTGATAATTATATAAAAGCATGCTGAAATTTTTTTCTTCAGATTGGGTTGGGAAAGGCATGCGTTGTAGGCTAAGTGAGGCACAAGCCGTAGGAAAGTAGTCCCACCCGCCCCACCACGCTACTTATCATCTTTTTTAACTTTTTATTGCCAGTCTTATCAACTACAGGCCATCACCGCTACATAATAATAATATTTTTTTTTTTATTGTATTTAAATATAAAACCCATAAGAAAATTAATTTTGAAGCATTTGTATTCATGTTACGATTGAAGTTGTTAAATATTCCCTCCATTTTGAGCCGACACTTGTTTCATTATTTAAATCTATTAATTTTTGTTGATCATAGTGTGTGTTTGGTGTCACGCCCTTATTTTAATTTCACATTTATCAGAGTATTCGCGGAAAACGATATGCGGTTCAGTAGGCAACACAGGAATAGCATAATTATACTGATAATATGTACATGATTACGGAAATTCCCCTCAGGGATTCATACCTGATAATTACAATTAGTGTAGCCGTACAGGGATACTTGAGTGTCTAAACTCGTCCCAGTGAAAACAAAGACATCTTCTCATCTTCGTTCCACTACTGTAATCCCCTCGTACGGTACTCTGCATTGTTGTTTGCATATCTTCTGTCGTCTCCTGTCTAAATTGTTGGTAGGGGAGGGTGAGATTCGAGAGAATCTCAGTAGGAAACAGATACCATAATACATGCATGATTGATGCTATGTGTATGACATGTTAGCTTTATCTAGATGTATGCCCCATAATGACATTTCTGCATGCTCAATGTTTCATACAACAAGACTATGGCCACAGTAAAAACAGAAACAGAGCTTCATTTATTCAAATATGCTCTACACAATCAAGTAAAGCAATCACATACATCATTACACAAGCAAAGATATCAAATACATGCAAGTAAGGTAAGTCCCCTACCTTAACCTTTTTCCGTCTCGAAACGTGTGCCTCGATCTACGTGCAAACAGCTCGGGGCTCCATATTCGATCCTACAATGTCAAATGTACTATTTAGACACTTCCATAGTGTTTCTGGGGGTTATATGAGTCTATCTTGAAAAATTACTAAAATACCCCCGGGGACCCGGCCCCATCATACCCGGTCCGGCTGTACTTTTCTCGAAATTCTAACCTGGGCTATCCTGACATATTTTCGCCCAAGGAATCCATTTCCGGACTTATAATTATCAAATTCAATGTCAAATTACGAAAATGCCCTTGGCAGCCCTACTTTTAGGGTTTTAGGGGCGTTTCCGTAATTATGCTTTCTAGGCCTTTTCCGAAAAAGTGCCCAACTGTAACCCCACCTAATTTTCCCTCCTGAACTCAACGGAATCATCAAATCATTGAAAATCCAACTCTAAGACCCATTTATAGTGCTGGCCGAAATATATGGGAATTTAGGGAAAATTGGGGTTTTTCGGTTTTGGCTCCGCAAACGCGTTCCTTTCTACTCCTAACCACTTTATTGACTATTCCATTAGGTTAAAACTACCATTTAGTATCAATTTGGGCAGCATAACCCCTAGGGAAACCCATTTTCCATTTTTACAACCAATGGCAATCCGGCGAAATTTCACCGATTAAATTGCCCACAACAGCTAGAATAGTCAATATACAAGAGTTTGGAAGTTACCTCAAGCTCCCACTGGCTTTTCTCAAAGTGGCTGAAACCCTAGCTCTTGAAAAATCAAAAGATGAGCTTCCAAACCTTGAATCACATAGAAGAATAGCTTAGGAGCGGAGTTATACGCATTAGGAACCGATTTACCGAAGAAATCACTTATCTTTGTAAGTTTTTCCTCCTCCTTTTCTCTCTCTAAAATCTCAACTTTCTCTCTCTATTTCAGAGCTGTGCTGCACGGTTTGGCTGAAGGAAGGAGAAGAATGATATTTATTATATGATATTTACTTATTACACCATTTTTCCAAAATTCGAATTTTACAAAATTCTGGCAGATTTCTGCCCAAACTTTGAAAAATCATAACTAATTCTAGAAAACTCGAAATGAGGTGATTCCAAAGCCTATAAAACCCTTATTGAGTCTATTTTCAAGGAAAAATATAGAATTTTACTTTATGGAATCAAAAAATTCCCAGAATTTCATTCTTTGCATGTTGTTCCAGAAACTTTCCAGTTTTTCTGGGCTAACTTCAAAAATTCATTTCTTTTTTTGTATAGTTCTAATTGATTCATATGACCTATCAAATTAAAGCTTAGGATGTCTACTTTCATCCTGTAAAATCTCATAATTTTTACTTATCATTTAGTCTTCTAAAACCTTATGATAAGCTCACTTCCTCATAGGCGATTTTATCAAAAACATAATTACTTTCTCCAAAATTCATCATTTTACTTTCTTAATACCCCAAAGATATTAGAATCATTAGGAAATATATTTGGGACATCTACTAAATCGGGGCTTAGTAGTCCACTCAATTTAGGCTTATTCCAAAGCTTCCAATCCCAAAATTCGGGATATTACATTTGGTATTATTTATTAGGGGTCAAATAACACTTACTCCCTCCGATCCTAATTATAAGACAAAGTTGACTTTTTTGGAGAAATTAAGGAAGCCAATTAAATCACATTAGAGTACTTATATTTTTAGTATCCTTAAATTATATATCAGTTTATTAATCAAATTAATTAGTTTGAAGAAAAAAATAAAAATAAAAATATTCTAAAGTGATTTAATTGACTTCCTTAATTTCTCCAAAAAAAGTCAACTTTGTCTTATAATTAGGACCGGAGGGAGTATTACGTAAGTCGAGATAAAACTCCTCTTACATACTCACCTAGTATACCATAAATCACGATTTATAAATATTTATTGCTTAAAAATAAATTATCCCAAACGAGCACATAATATTTTAGGATGGTCCAACTCCGTAACAGAATCTCTTGTAATAATAAATCCAAGGAGCTGCATAATAATTACTGGTCATATAATAATAACAAAGATGATGATTGATGATGATAATGATGATGATATTCTTTCTCGTCCTTTTCTTTTCTACTTGTTGCTGTCTTTTGTTTTGATTTCTATCTGTATGTATATATATTGGTTCATCGTTTCTGATCATTATGAATCTAAGTTTATATCTAAATGTTTTGCTTTGGGTTGCTGTCTTTGGTTTGGATTGTGGGTTGTTCTTTTGTACTACTCTTGATAAATTTTTTTTAAAAAAAACATACTATTAAGTTTAAGAAAAGAAAACAGAGGCTTTTTTACCGGTACCCTATATGCAGAAAAAAAAAATACCGAAATGCTATAAGGTGGAAAATATTTACCAATATACTACACCTAAAGTTCATCACGCCAAGAACGATTTTAGATTTGTACAGAAATTCATCACGCCAAGAACGATTTTCACTATCTGATGTGATGTTATGATTATTTTTTAATTAAAAAGCAAAATCGTTCTTTACAAGAACGATTTCACTTTTTCTGATTGAATTGACAGGAAGAGAGAGAGAGTGGGAGCTATGAGGGGAAGTATCACTCTCAAAGGAAAATGGAGGGATGGAGATAAAAGAAAGTGAGGGAGATAGAGAAAAATACATGACTTTTAAAATTTATTTTTCTCTCAATTCCACTATCACCAATTTCTCCACATCCCTCTTAGACTCTTACTCATTATTGTTAAACTCACAAGTTGACTCTTCGAATTTACTGTTTTTATATTTTTAATTTATAAAATTGTGTAAGTTTGTGCTTAAACTCATGCTAGCCATAAAACGTTTTGAAAAAAAAAATATGGTGAAGCTTTGGCGTTTTTTAATAAAACGCCAAAGCTTCTATTAAAAAAAAAGTAGGGGAACCCATTACAATAACTTAATACACGATGGAGAAGCTTTGTAAAAAAAAAAAAATTGGGGAAGCTTTGGCGTTTTTAATAAAAACGCCAAAGCTTGTATTACAAAAAAAAAAATTGGGGAAGCTTTGGCGTTTTTAATAAAAACGCCAAAGCTTGTATTACAAAAAAAAAAAAAATTGGGGAAGCTTTGGCGTTTTTAATAAAAACGCCAAACCTTGTATTACAAAAAAAAAAAAATTGGGGAAGCTTTGGCGTTTTTAATAAAAACGCCAAAGCTTGTATTACAAAAAAAAAAAAAATTGGGGAAGCTTTGGCGTTTTTAATAAAAACGCCAAAGCTTGTATTACAAAAAAAAAAATTGGGGAAGCTTTGGCGTTTTTAATAAAAACGCCAAAGCTTGTATTATATAAAAAAAAAAATTGGGGAAGCTTTGGCGTTTTTAATCAAAACGCCAAAGCTTGTATTACAAAAAAAAAAAAATAGGGGAAGCCATTACTACACGAAGGAGAAGCTTTGTAAATGTTTTGTATTTTTTACCATTGTATTGTGATTTGTTTGTTTTATCAAGAAAATAAAATAATTAAAAAAATGATCATCATCGTTTTATATTGTAATTTACCTATTAGATGAAATGTATAGTCATTTACTTACTAAAAAATTATATATGATTATCAGGTATTTATTTTTACATAACACCGTAAAAAAAATAAATATTAAAAAAGATTATTTAAAAAAAAATAAAAGTGGCATTGCCTCGTTTGACGCTTATGGCAAAAGGAGGCAAAATTGCCTCCTTTGGCGTTTATGGCCAAAGGAGGCAAATTGCCTCCTTTGGCGTTTTGGTTAAAAACGCCAAAGGAGGTATTGCCTCCTTTGGCGTTTTTAACATAAACGCTTGGCATTTTTAGGAGGTGTACCTCCTACCGCTTTTTTGTAGTAGTGGTACGAACAGATTCCTGACACCAATTTTAATTATTTTAAAAATAATCACATCATATAGAAATCGTTCTTCACAAGAACGATTTCTTCACAAATTTAAAATCGTTCTTCACAAGAACGATTTTAAGTGTAGTATTATGGTAAATAGTTTCAACTTTATAGTATTTTGGTATTATAATTTACTGTTTGCAGTATTATGATAAAAAAGCCCAAAAGAAAACAAAGAAAGTACTAGCCGTCAATAGTTATGTAACCCAGTAATATGAAAACTCCCACGTAACCGAGAGATCGTGAGTTCAAGGGGTAAAGGTTGTGCAATGCAACAGAGTACAAGACTATGAAGAAGGCAGCTCGAGTTATAACTTTAAAATAGGGCAACTTATTTTTGTTATTTCTTATTTTTTTATTAGAGTTAAGGTACAATTTTACTAACAAAGTTTTTTCAATGAGCGTCTGACATAAATAAGTTTTAGAAGGAGAAAAATACTAATAAATAATTTAAAATAGTGCAAAGTCACCAAAACCATTAAATTTTACCAAAAACCGTTAGGATTTTCTTCTCTTATAATTTAACGATCGTTTGATCAAATTTAACGATTTTAGTAAATTTATACCCCTTTAAATTATTTATTAGCATTTTTCCATTTTCTAAAACTTATTTATATCAAATGTCCTATAATAAAAACTTTGTTGATAAAATTGTATTAACCCTTTGTATTAATATTAGTTTTTACCTTTTGGTTTCATTTTTCTTTGGACCGAGTTATACACATTCCGTTGGTTAGTTATCCATAAATGATTTAATGGCGACATAATTTCCGGGTCATCAAAGCCTGTGACAATATCTGCCACTGGGAAAACTTGCTGTTATGGTAATAAATATCACCTCTTAATTTTTACCAAAAAAAAAAAAAATCACCTCTTAATAAACGTCGAACACTAACCTTTATATATAGTTCCAATTATTATAATAACGACTTTTAATAACCACAATTTTTCCTTTTTGGTGCTAAAATAGAATTTTCTGTTACAGACTGTTTGTCACCATCAAATATGTGTCAGCATTATATTCCAGATAATAAAAGCATAACCACAACACTACTATTTGTTGTTTTTTTTTTTTTTGGTAGACATCAAAAGTACTATTTTTTTATCTCTATTAAACAACATTTCACCAAACCAACTCATCCCAATTAAGAAAATGTGATTATTTTATTGATTTTGTTTTTAAAGAAAATTAAATTATTAAATTCACCCATATTTAAGATTATGAATTATTTCTTGAGAAGTAAAAATAACAAAAATTGCATCTAAATTAAAATAGAAAAAATATTTTGAAAAATAAAATTAATACCCACTTAGTAATTTATAATATGCACTACACATTCTTTCTAAAAAAAAGTCGCCTTGTATGTTAGGGATGAGGGGTATTGCAGATAAAGATTCTGATTGTATTAATGATATTATTGAAGAATTCCTACATTATTAAAAAAAATTATGTATTATTATTTATTTGTCATTGATTGTTATAAGTTATAACATGATTTATTGTATATATAGAATTTGTAAAAAAACCCTACTATTTACATATTTTGATTTTAAATATAAGACGTGGTTAATATGTTTGTTTTGGTTTTAAATATAGGGCTTTAATTTTTTTTTGTCATTACTCTCGTAAGTTTTATTATTTCTCTCTCTTTATTTACTGTATTTAGTATCCTCTTTAAAATAAGGATATTTTGAGAAAAATCATATACATATTTTACAAATAACTAATTTTTTTACATTTTATAACTTAATCTATTAGGTGTTATATTTATGACCAAATGAAACATTAACTTTTGATAGTATGACTTGTCCCAAATATATGGACACTTTTTTTACTCATATACATTTTTATTAAATTTAAATATGTCACGCCCTTATTTTAATTTCACATTTATCAGAGTATTCGCGAAAAACGATATGCGGTTCGGTAGGCAACACAGGAATAGCATAACTATACTGATAATATGTACATAATTACATAATATCCCCCGAGGGGTTCATACCTGATAAATTCAAATAATGTAGCCGTACAAGGCTACTAGGGTATCTAAACCCATCCCAGTAAAACAGAGACATATTCCTGACTTTGTTCCGCCACTGCAATCCCCTCGTACGGTACTCTGCATTGTTGTTTGCATATCTTCTGTCGTCTCCTGTCTAAATTGTTGGTAGGGGAGGGTGAGATTCGAGAGAATCTCAGTAGGAGACAGATACCATAATGCATGCATGATTGATGCTATATGTATGACATGTTAGCTTTATCTATATGTATGCCCCATAATGACATTTCTGCATGCTCAATGTTTCATACAACAAGACTATGGCCACAGCGAAAACAAAAACAGAGCTTCATTTATTTAAATATGCTCTACACAATCAAGTAAAGCAATCACATACATCATTACACAAGCAAAGATATCAAATACATGCAAGTAAGGTAAGTCCCCTACCTTAACCCTTTTCCGCCTCGAAACGCGTGCCTCGATCTACGTGCAAACAGCTCGGGGCTCCATATTCGATCCTACAATGTCAAATGTACTATTTAGACACTTCCATAATGTTTCTGGGGGTTATATGAGTCTATCTTGAAAATTACTAAAATACCCCCGGGGACCCGACCCATCGTACCCGGTCCGGCTGTACTTTTCTCAAAATTGTAATCTGGGCTATCCTGACATATTTTCACCTAAGGAATCCATTTCCGGACTCGGAATTATCAAATTCAATGTAAAATTACGAAATTGCCCTTGGCAGCCATACTTTTAGGGTTTTAGGGGCGTTTCAGTAATTATGCTTTCTCGGCCTTTTCTGAAAAAGTGCCCAACTGTAACCCCACCTAATTTTCCCTCCTGAATCCAATGGAACCATCAAATCATTCAAAATCCAACTCTAAGGCCCATTTATACCCTTGACCGAAATATATGGGTTTTCCAGGGAAAATCGGGGTTTTTCGGTTTCGGTTCCGTAAACACGTTCCTTTCTACTCCTAACCACTTTATTGGCTATTCCATTAGGTTAAAACTACCATTTAGTATCAATTTGGGCAGCATAACCCCTAGGAAAACCCATTTTCCATTTTTACAACCAATGGCAATCCGGCGAAATTTCACCGATTAAATTGCCTACAGCAGCTAGAATAGTCAATATACGAAAGTTTGGAAGTTACCTCAAGCTCCCACTTGATTTTCCTTGACTTGGCTGAACCCTAGCTCTTGAAAAACCAAAAGATGAGCTTCCAAACCTTGAATCACATAGAAGAATAGCTTAGGAGCGGAGTTATACGCATTAGGAACCGATTTACCGAAGAAATCACTTACCTTTGTAAGCTTTTCCTCCTCCTTTTCTCTCTCTAAAATTTCACACTTTCTCTCTCTTAGGGTCTGCAGCACGTCTGAAATGGTCCCAAGAGGAAGAGGATGATGATATATTATTATATCGTATTTTACTTTAATTTTCCAAAAATTTCGGATTTTACAAAATTCTGGCAGATTTCTGCCCAAACTTTGAAAAACCATAACTAATTCTAGAAATATCGAAATGAGGTGATTCCAAAGCCTATAGAACCCTTATTGAGTCTATTTTCAAGGAAAAATATAGACTTTTACTTTATGGAATCACAAAATTCCCAGAATTTCATTCTTTGCATGCTGTTCCAGAAATTTCACAGTTTTTCTGTGCTGACTTCAGAAATTCATATCTTTTTGTGTATAGCTCTAATTGATTCATATGACCTATCAAATTAAAGCTTAGGATGTCTAATTTCATCCTGTAAAATTTCATAATTTTTACTTATCATTTAGTCTTCCAAAACCTTATGATAAGCTCACTGCCTCATAGGCGATTTTATCGAAAACATAATTATATTCTCCAAAATTCACCATTTTACTTTCTTAATACCCCAAAGATATTAGAATCATTAGGGAATATATTTGGGACATCTACT
This sequence comes from Inga oerstediana, assembly GCA_963210345.1. Classification (NCBI taxonomy): domain Eukaryota; kingdom Viridiplantae; phylum Streptophyta; class Magnoliopsida; order Fabales; family Fabaceae; genus Inga; species Inga oerstediana. The sequence goes on along the minus strand of OY723410.1, from coordinate 13,427,828 downwards.
AAATCGGGGCTTAGTAGTCCACTCAATTTAGGCTTATTCCAAAGCTTCCAATCCTAAAATTCGGGATATTACAAAATATCTATGCATGGTGAAAATTTTCAATTACCTAACAAAATGTCATAAATAAGTGTGTTTCTCCTTAAAATTTTTTTTAAAAAAAAAGTAATCAAAAAATGTAAATTTAATTTGAAGCAAAATGGACGCCACGCTGTGCTTGTCCTGATCCAAATATTCAAAAGTTGATCACACTCACATCACATGTAGGTGTTGATAAGGCGTGACACTAGAAAATGGAGGGGTCATGTGGGGCCCACATATTGCGGTGAGGACACGTGTCACTCACCCAACCGCATGCAAATGCTTCAAATTCATAGTACTCTTTCAATTTTTAATGTTGTCCCCAAACAAGTGCATAAGATCCAATGGTCACTTTGTGATTTGACCTGTTTGTTTTAGGATCTATCATGTTCTTTATTGGTTTGATATATAAATAAAATATATGGAGTAGTTTATCTAACTAATTAATACTAATAATTAATGACACTTTCCTTATAGGCTGGTTCAAGCTAGTTGGTTTTATAATAGACAATCAATTTGACTCTCTCTCTCTCTCTCTCTCTCTCTCTCTCTAGAGCTATAGGTTGAGCCTTTTTAGTTTTTTATTTTAGTTATCTTGTTAAGCATGCTTAGGTAACGCATACTTTTTCTTCTGTTTGATTAAGGCCAAAGTAATGCATAAAGGAGCATTTGTGAGCATCACGCCTGTTTACTTTATATCCTTCTCATTCATCTCACTATTATTTATGCTTATCTCCTTTTAAATTAGTACACCTTCCCTTTTTCTTAAAAAATGGATTTTAGCTTTTTTTATAAAATTCAAATTAAATGGGCCCTATGTACATGAATAATTATGAAAACATTTTATTCTTTTTAATATTTGTCATTACTCATTATGGATGATTGGATTGAATTTGTTTACATCTTGTAGTTTTGAAAGATACTCCTATGGTATATGATAGGGGTGAGGGAGAAAATTTTCAGTCCTATTTAAATATAAAGCATTTTATTAAATTTTTTATATAAATGTATAATTTTATCTTTCAATTATCATTGTGTTGACTTTGTTATTATAATTTATAAGGTATAATTTATATTAAATGGGGATAAAGTTGAAAAGTTATTGAATTTTAAGGTATAATTAATGAATTTTAATGTTTTTTTTAGTATGAGTGAAACATGTTAGAAGTGATTCATAAATAGGACCAGATGAGTATAAATTGATATAAAACATTACAACGTGGCCTATGGCATTGAAAAACCAAATATAGATTTGTTTTTTTTTTATATTTTAGATTGATTGGTTTTGTACTTATATATTGGTGACTAGGCATTTTTTCCCAACCATGGTTTATTTATACTTGTTAAATGTATAAGTATAACTATCATCTATTAGTGACATGTCATAGTTATAGTTCATGGCCTATGGCATTGAAAAACCAAATATAGATTTGTTTTTTTTTTTATATTTTAGATTGATTGGTTTTGTACTTATATATTGGTGACTAGGCATTTTTTCCCAACCATGGTTTATTTATACTTGTTAAATGTATAAGTATAACTATCATCTATTAGTGACATGTCATAGTTATAGTTCATGGCCTATGGCATTGAAAAACCAAATATAGATTTGTTTTTTTTTTTTATATTTTAGATTGATTGGTTTTGTACTTATATATTGGTGACTAGGCATTTTTTCCCAACCATGGTTTATTTATACTTGTTAAATGTATAAGTATAACTATCATCTATTAGTGACATGTCATAGTTATAGTTCATCTTATAACTATATAAGGACAAATGTACTCATAACAACATCATGAAATCAGATACAAAATATTCACATATTTATAATTTCCTCTTTTGTTGATATGGTATAAGAGCCGGCAAATGGCGCTCCAATTCCATTTGTCATTTGTCCTTTGATTTTTTTTTTTCCGATGGCGTTAAGCCCTGATGTCTTGTTTAATCCTCCTGCTTCTTCAACGATTTCTCATAGGTTTACCAACAGAAGATTGTTGTTCGACTATATGAGAATAATTTTCTCTCATGGAAATAACAAGCCTATTTCATGGTTAAACAACACCGTATGCATCACTACCTCGATGGTGATGCTCCTCCACCACAGATTTGCAGTTCTCATGGTGAGCTGGTGCCAAATCCTGAGTTCGATGAGTTTGATGTCAACGACTCTGCTCTAGCTTCATGGGTTATGGCTACTGTATTGCCAAATATTCTTCCTAATCTTGGCGGAGCAAAAACTTTTGCACATATCTGGAAGAAATTGTGTTGTTTACGTTAGAGCTCATGTTTTGATGATAACAAAGCTTAGAATGATATTACAAAAGTATTTAACGATAAACAAAAGGTTATGATCAATCAAGATAAAATTTTCTGAGACAAATAGTTATATTACTCAAGTATGCACTCGAGTGATAGAACTCTGTTACTTAGATTATTCAAAGCATAAAAACTATTTTAAACCATTATGGTCAAGTTTCTGATGAATGTTTTTATCAAAGAAAAACTATGAACATATCACCATAGTTGAAAAACTGTTTTAAAATCAATGGAAATATCTTTTCAAAGGGAAATCACTCAAGTGATAGTATTAACACAAGTAAAATAGTCCAATGATGCTACTCTGAAAACTTTTGAAAAACATCACTTGAGTGACCCCTCGAATGATAGTATTAACACAAGTAAACTAGTCCAGTGATGCTACCCTGAAAACTTTTGAAAAACACCACTCGAGTGATGTGTCAAAAGAATTCACTAGCACAGCACTGCAATGATTCTAAAAGAGATCTCAGCTGAAATTTTTTCAAGTATAAATCACTCAAGTGCCATTTTTTAGATCATTAGAAGAGCACTCAAGTGATTGCTCGAGTGATGCCATTTGTGGATCACTAGCAGAGCGCTCAAGTGATACATCAAGTTAAAGATCACTAGCAGAGCACTCGAGTGATATATCAAGTGACCCATTGAAGATCACTCAAGTGATGTTATTTATAGATCACTAGCACAGCACTTGAGTGATATATCAAGTGACCCATTAAAAATCACTCAAGTGATGCTCTTTATAGATCACTAGCAGAGCACTCGAGTGATATATCAAGTGATCCACTGAAGATCACTCGAGTGATGCCATTTGTGAATCACTGGCATAACACTCGAGTGATTCCTCTAGTGACATGTAATGTTTTGAAACTTCTAAGTAAAGATCAATCAAGTGACTACTCGAGTGATAATTTCCAGAAAAATAGAGCAACTTCTTCTAATTTTCAAAATCACTTAATGATTGTATAATTTATTTTGTTTAACTTTCTTTCACTCTAATACTTCATTGCATTAGTGTATAAAGCTTTTTCAGGTGAAAAATGAAAAAATCAAGTAAAGAGAAGAAAAAGTGATTTTGTATCAGAAGCATTAAGTGTGTGTTTGACAAGCACCAAAACCATGGTTTCAAACCATGGTTTACGCAACTCGAGATAAAACTCCTCTCACACACTTACCTCGTAAGTTGTAAAAGCTATTAAAAAAAGCTAATCCAAGTGTATAAAGCTTTTTCAGGTGAAAAATGAAAAAATCAAGTAAATGCTAGCAGAATTTGAACGAGAACATTCTCTCTACTCCAATAGCTACTTTACCACACACAAAGAATGTTCAGAGGAAGCAACGAAACTCTAACGGATAAATGAAATACCCACAACTGTCATTTATTTCACTCCAACTATAAATACGGAAGCATTTAGAGTGGATGCAACCACCGAATTGTGAAATCATTTAAGTCGTCTTTAAGTGCTCTGTTTTCCATTCATTATTATTTTCTTTGTACTCTGTACTTCATTGGTTATACATTTACTCTTTGAGAGAGAATTTCATCAAAAACTCAATACACTTTATTGAGATAACTTAAGGTTGTGGGACCTTAAGTTAGGTATTGATTTACATTGTGTAAGGGGGAGGGAATGTCCGGTGAAGGAACTTGTTGTATATTGAGATGTCAAGAACCCACTGAATCTTAAAAGCTGTAGTGAAAATCTTAGAAGTAATCTGAGGATTGAACGTAGGTCAAAAAAGTTGTGACTGAACCAATATAAACTCTGGTGTACACTCAGTGATATTCTCCCTAACTCTTAACTCTGATTTAATTTCTGTTAATTGTTAATTTCGTTTTAAAATTTAAATTATCACCCAATTCACCCCTCTTGAGTGAAATGATTGTACTAACGGTTTATTCTCAGATAAGTCTCACTCCAAAATTCTTCATTATTGTAATTTGTTGTCTTTACAATGGAAAGGTGATCTTTCAATACATGATTATCTAGCAAAAAAAAAAGACTATCTGTGATCATTTGACTGTATTAGGTGAACCAATTGTTGAATCTCATCAAATCTCTCACATTTTGAATGGTTTAACTACTGAATTTAAACCTATAATTGTAGTTATCAATGTTGGACTAAGTAATGAAGGTCGTTATGATTTGAATACTATTTCCACAATGCTGCTTGATTTTGAGGCATGACAACAAGCCTTTCTTCATCAGGCTCCAGCTCACACTAATTTTGCTATAGCATATGATCCTGAATATGGTGATAAGTCTTCTGATTAAGCTTTTCACGTTTAGTCTCTCTTCAATCCTTCATTTGCTGGTCAAGATGGCAGAGATAATTTTGGCCATGGTCGTAGCAGAGGACAGACATTTAATTACTCATCTAATAATAACCGCACTCCTTGTCAGATTTGTCACAAAGTTGGTCATATTGTAGAGCATTGTTTTTACAAGCGTGAGCCTCCTTCTTGATATGATCCATCTTCTTATAGTTATAGATCCATGATGCCTAATGTCTATGCTGCCTCACATGATCCTTACAACACTGTTACGAGTTTGCTTAACCTTATGAGTTTGACAACCTTAAATTGAAGAACTTGACAAAATTGATATAAGGAACTTGACGTAAGTACGATCCCATCTAACCTTAACCTTCATAAATTTAATTATTAAATTGTAGTTTATGCAAACTAAATAAAAATTATTATTAGTTCTAAAATCATTGAAAAATATAATGCCTAACATTTGAATTATCTTAAACATTGTGGATTCTGTGATCATCTGACATATATAATCCAACAGTCATGACAATAACTCTTTTTTTTTTGCCAAGAAAGAAACAAAATATATTAAAATCAACCGAAAGTTACAGCAAGTTAGAAACTAAAAAAACAACAACCTACAAACTAGGAACACAAATAATACTTAAAACATACAGACACTGAATCTAATAACATAAGCCAATAAAGGTTCTTTAAAGCCTCAAGCACATAAATCTTGAGCAAACTAATCCACCATAACACCAGAGACCCAAAAGGCCAACAACTATAATAGAGGTCAAGGTACCCAACGCACAGGGAAATACCATCCAAAGAAGCTTTGGCAGTCTACACGGTCACCGGCTTTCTATGAGAATCAATATATGAAAGAGGTTCCTGACAATTTTCTTTGAGTCAAGATAATGCTCAAAGAGGTCAACAATCAAAATACTAACAAACAGAGCACAGTTAGTATGACAGTAAATGAAAGAACTACAATTTCATACCAATAATGAACAGTGTGGCCATACCCACCGAACAATCACACATTGAACCCAAATATGAACAATGTTAAGAAATGCACTAAACAGGTAAATGTCTACCCAATGAAGAACAGTGTGTACAAACCCACTAAATAGACTCAAATTGATAATTCTATCATCTAAATACCATATATAACAATTCAAAGCAACACATCTAGCCATACTACCATACTCAAATCCCATTCCTAAAGCCCTGATTTTTGAACTTGGATCGATCGATCAGTCTCTTCCCCCCCACCATCCACACCATTTCTATTATGCCAGAGGCATCTTGATTACTGGATTTTGACCTATAAACCCCGCTACCTAGTGGAGAATTACAACAAATCACCCGAGCATATAAGATGAAGCCAACTACACCCAGTCTCAGCTTCGGACCAGTAGACTAACATTATCCTAGATAAATCAGCAATAAGCAAAATCGCCCTACCATAAGAAAATCTTAAATCAGGTCGGCCATTGTTGGGGGGAAAAAACCTTAAGCAAGTCACTCACATCAATATCTAAGGATCGATCAATTGGTACCTTGGAGTCCATATGTGCCTTTGCCTTAGGTTTACTCAAAGCAGTTGCAAATCCCCAACTGTTAGCCTCCACCAATTTCGTCATTTCGCTAGGGTGGAGAAAGATCCACCGCATCGAGTTCTTCACCACCAGGAGCCATGGGGGGACCCATTGGAGATCCTCATCGGAGGGCTTCACAAAGGATTGAGACCTAACTACCTTCTTACCTCCCTCCTCGCTTCTTCTCCGTTCACCACTGTCACCAGCTTCACTCCCCACCAGTACCTCCACCGGCCACGACATAGGATTACTCAAGAACTCCCCCATAAAGGGAGAGACAGCCTTACAGAGAGAGACGCGATCTACCCCTTAGTAGGGTCAGACTGCCGCTAGAGGAGATCGGCGTCCACTCGAAGGAACTCGCACTGGCGGCGAAACCCTAATAGAGGGAAAGAAAGTTGCACAAATGGCGAAAGCTCTTGACTGGGACTCTGACAATAACTCGCCACTGATAAAAAAATAATTTTTTTCCAAATTATGAAAGAAAAGGAACAAAACAATATTGGATTTGACCTCTCACATTCAATGCATCAGATTCGAAAATAACAAAATAAAAATAAAACCATAAAAAAATAGAAAGATGATTTAAGTCTTGAATATTTAAAAAGTAAATTAAAACAAATTAAAGGCAATCTCTCATTTTAGGGACGAAAGCTTATCTTCCCTTGATCCAACATCATCTCCCATTTAATAAGCAATATCCTGATTCCCACGTTATTCTAGTGTCCATTTATATTAATCAATGTTTAATCTTTCTCTAAATTTTTTCTCGTAAAATTACTTATTCACCCTTGTAATTACATTATTTTGAAATATTTTTTACATTTTTTAAATTCTTCTTAATCTAAAATAGCCACATGATATAATCTCATCATCTTACATTGTAAAGCTAATAAATACTATAAAAAAAAGATTACGAAATGTGCTCAGTGTGACAATATAAAAACTTTTACATTACCTCTCTCATCATGAATGGAACCAAAATGACCTTGATACATACAATTTATATCTAGTAATAATTTTTAATTATATATGAGGTGGCACAATGAGATTAGCTAGAGACCGCTCACATTACATAACCATACAAACGCTGATATGAAGGATAATTAAGATATGCTTTAAAAATAAGCGTAAACTTGGGAGCCCATAAATTAATTTTCTCCTCTTTTTCTTTAAATGCCTTCACAATTATTGTTGTCAAAATCATTAATTAGTTTCCTTCTCTCTTTTGATTTTGTCATTAAATATTGTATCAAGTACAAGGTGGCTGCATGTGTTGGAGAATTCTTAACTTCCACAGACTGGCAGAATCTTTTGTACACCTTGTTTAGTTATAATTTAATTGAATTAAGGTAGCATGGATCTATTTGTTAATTAAAAATAATAATAATAAATTTATTCTTGATGATAGCTAGCTCACACCAGCTTGTTTAATTTTCCATGCCATGAGATCACACCAGGCACGACGAAGTTGTCGGTTGTATTAGAAGTTGGAGGCAAATTTTTTTGGTCTCAAATGGAATAGATATCAAAAAAATTGACAAGTTATGTTTGTTTTAGCGATCAGATTGCTTATAAGTTGTTTTTCACGTAGATCGAGACACAACTCCTCTCACATACTTACCTCATATACCGTAAATTACGATTAAAAAGCTGTTTTTAAGCATTCCAATCGCTCATCCAAACGAGTACTAAATCATTCACACATGACATCAACCTTAGTCTTAAAAATTATATAAGTTTTATATTTAATTTTCTATTCCTATCTTTTGTCCTATATATTTTTTAATTATGTTTTCAAACCATAGATCACTTATAATTTAAAATAAATTATTAAAATTATGAGAACTAAAAGTGTTTTTTTCCCAAAGATCCACTAAAGTTGGAACTCCTTATGGTCCATAATATAAAGCACTTCAACTATATCACAAAACAACAAGAAATAATAGTTAAGTCATTTAATATATTCTAAAATGTAAATTTTTTTTTTCACTTTTACCCTTCTTAAGAAATGTATTTAATTACATTGGGAATATTACTTTAGAGATTGGGGATATAATGAGTGGGTAAAGTTGGAAAGTGAGTATTAATCACAGAGACAAAACAGGAAAAAAAACATTCATTAAACTGAAAATGATTTATATTCTAAACCAATCCTTCCTTCTAGAAGTACCTTGTGTTGTAAAGTGGAGGGAGTATGTAACATGCCTTAACCATCACATGGAGGGATCCTCAATTTAGTTAGAATAATTATTGTGATTTAGAAAACAAAAAGACAAGAATCTCATCGTTTGATTACATTGTCTTATTGATCTTAAGAGAATCTATCCTGTAATTTAGATGTATAATATGAATACACACACATTATATTTTAAATTTAAAGTTCTTGCGACAATCTGTTAGTTTGATGATAAACATATCTTAATTATAATTATAATAATGCAATATCTTACCAATTATCATTAGTCCAAACTAGGCATATTTTTCTACACATTATGCAGAGTTTGAAAAATAAATCATACTATTATAAATCAATGAATTATTCTTTATTTTGTTACACAAGAAAAGCAGAATTATGAATATTACTCAGTTAAAACAAACATATTTTTATATAAATATTTTTATAATTTTATTATTCATGATTAATGAGAGTGGAAGTAAGATTTATTTGAGGATAATACAACTAATTTGGATCATATCAATTTATATTAAGTAATTTTTACATTGTACAAAATAAATATGTCAGACTAGTTTTATCTCATAAAGAGTAAAAATACTTAAAATAAGCTTGTCCAAACTGGGGCATAATTTGAGTGGGCAAAAACAGTCAATTTGTTTAATTGATGAGAATTTAATTAAGTTGAGACGATTTTAGAAAGGGCAGAAAGGACGATTATATATGGAAAGAAAAAGGAGAGAGAAAAGTTCTAAATATTATTGATGTAAAGGTAGTGACATACATCTCAATTCAATTTCAATTCAAACTTCAAAGGAAGCAATGATGAAGTAAGATGACAAAGAAAAACCTCGAGAAAATTGAGGCAATATTGTGTTGTTTCATATAGTTGACAAGACCCCAAGCCACTTTCTTTTGGTCGGATAGGATAAGCTTCCTTTATGTCCCACTTGATATCTACACACAAAACAACTATTGTTGTCGTCTACAAATTTGCATAATATGAACGTCTCTTTTATTTTGTTCAATAATTATTTTTTCTATCTCCATTTTTTAACATCATTTTTTTTATTATATTATGTATATGATAGGCTGTCTTTTTCTTAAAAAAATGAAGCTCACTTTAGTAGCATGTTAGGATATGTAAGGTATGAGTACAATTGATTTCATGTGGATTCATGAGATAAAATTGGATTTAATAATATGTACGAGGAAGGATCTGAAAACTTGAATATTGAGGTTCTGAGTTAAAATGTGTAGTGTTAATTCTACTCTTATCGTCCATTTACACTGTCCCCTTGTTCTGGGTGCTTCTCCTGTTTTCATTATTGTTCTAACTTTGTGCAAAGATGATATCAAGACTTATGTATATCATACCACTTGATGTGAGAAGTCTTACCTCGGTTAGAATTGGGTTTGATTATATATGTCTGTTGTGAAATGCCTCATAATCATGATTTTTGAGATTTTGAGTTAAATTGTAGGGTCGATTTCACTAGGGGCGGTTCTCCTTGATCCAGGCTGGTATAACATAGTTTACTTTTTAGTATATCTATAATTTCTTGTTTGTCTATATGGCACGTATGGGAAAAGTTTATATACTACCTCCTATCTTAAATATAAGACCTAATTAACGTTTTTAACATATTAAAAAAGATAATTAAATTATTTTAAAGTATTTATATATATCGTTTTTTCTCCAAATTAACTTCTTGTTTGACTTATAAACTAATATATACTTTAATTATATACAACATATGATACGATTAAATAACTTATTTAGATTCCTTAATTTTTTAAAAAAAAATCAACTAGATCTTATATTTATGATTGGGGATAGTATTTATTTCTGTAAAAACGTGAAAAAAAATGTTAGATAGGTGAATTTAGGTTGGGGAATGGAGTCTACGACATGCTATAATTGATAGGGAGATTTTAATTGACATATCGTTATAGATAACCAACAATAATGAAAGATTAACAATATATAGTTATTGCATGACACTCCCTCACTCACTTGGTTGGTTGTTTGGTTGGCTGGTTGAGGCAAACCTAAGTGGACCAAACAAAAAGATTGGGTACCATATCCACCAATCACCCCTCTATCTCAAATGCTCTTCACTCCACAAATAAGCATCGGCCCTGTTTTTTTAATTTTTATATGAAATAAATATTTTAAAAAAAATTAAATATAATTAAAATCATCCCAATTAATTAAATTTGAATAATTGGTGTGAAAATAGAGCACATAAAAACACTTGTTGCCCATGTCAACATCAATCTATGCAATATTATGTAACATCACACTTACGGTGAGAACTACTTTATTTTATTATATAGAGTCGGTTACATGGATTTACGATGTCATCATGATCACTTCACTTAATATTACTGTGGTGACTCCATTTAATATTAAAATGAAAAAAAAAGGATGGTGTTCTTGTAAAATAAGTATGTGTTAACAAAATTTTAAAAAAAATGAATTATATTATTTATAATCTGTAAATAATATATAATATGATCATATATGTTGGTTTGTTTATATCATATGCTTATTAGTTAATTCTTTTATTTTGTTTAGGTACAATATTTTCTTTTATTTGTATTATGCATATTAAAACTAATAATTACAACTCAGGAACTCACTCCTAAAATTTAATTGAATGAGATATAATATCTATTAACAATCCAATCCAATCCCATTCCCCAGATGTGATGGATCATTTTAGACCTTTTCTCATTTTTCTCTCATAAAATTATTGTACCTGTTGCCCCAGCTTGTACTTTTTATAAATTCCACACACAGTGCTGACATTAAGTTTCTATCATCATATAAAATTTTTTTAGTCAGGGTATATTTTTTTGTTAGCTTTAATGAGGATAGTTAATTAGAAGACATATAATGTGTGATTTTTTGGGGCTGAAGATAGCAATATTTCTATGTGAAGAAGGATATATTTCTTGGCCCAAAAGTACATGGGTCGACTTTTTGGGAGTTGGGCCATCTTCTTAGGTTGAACTTAATTGAAAGGATTTGTTTACCACGAAAAGATAAGATTTACAAAAATTAGTAATAATGCCTAAAACCATATTTGCAACCTAATTAGGCAGTTTTTATATTTAAGACAAAATGATATTAAATAAATATGGCTTTTACAAATTACAGATAGTTAGTATACTAATATGAAAACTTAAAAACTTAAGAAAGTAAGGAAAATAATAACTTAGACATCTGTGTGTGTGTAGTGCAGCGAATTTTTTAAGTTTAATAAAAAAATATTTATGTGGTTATATATGATTATTTAAGTGATTAACAATATCTTTAAAAAATAAAAAATTCATATTACCAAATAATCTCCATCAAGAACTGAGTAACAATGCCGATTTTATGGAACCAATCAAAGCTTTTAATGGGCTGGAAAGCCCAAATTAATTGCCAGCCCAATGCAGTAATTGATTCATATTGAAAGCTTTGAGCATGGAAACGTGACAAGGGTTGGTAAAATAATTAATATACTACCTCGGATTCTAAATATAGAACCTAGCATGGAGTATTGGTCTTTTGAGTTTCATATTTTCAAATTCTTTTTCTTTTTGATAAGTTCATATTTCAAATTCTGTTTGTGTTAAGTTCAACTGTGAATTGGCATAAGAAAAAATCACTCATTAGATTGAAGTTGATTACAAGAATGGGCATGTAAATGATAAAGTCATAAAAGCTTTAAAACTTGGGCTTCTTTTAAATAAAAAAAAAAGTCTTTTTAGATGTGAAATGTGTCATGCAGGCCTTTAGACAAAAAATTAATAATAAAAAATTACTACCTATTGTCCTTAATATAAGAGTCAGTCAACTATCTTGAGAGACTGATGAAATTAAATAAATTAATTTTAAATATTTATATTTATCATTTTTTTCCAAATTAATTTGCCTCTAATGATACACATAAGTATTTTAGAAAGATCATATAGCATATGTTATAATTAAATAATTTATTTAAGTTCTTTAATCTCCCCAATTTAGTCAACTGACTCTTATATTAAGTATAAGAACAGGAAGTAGTATGATTATGATTACTTTTCTATACCAAGCAGGGTCTATTTGGTCAAGACAATGATTTCAATTGTACAAAAAAAGGAATTAGATACACAATATTTTTATATCTCTTTTATTTGTTATTTGACACTGATTTTTTTTTCCAAAAAAATTGTAGTACAAAAGATATTTCTCATCAATAAATTAAAATTCTTTCTTACTTTATGATTCTATTATCGATCAAGTTAATTTTAAGTCAAAAAATGGTATACTACATGTAAGCATATTTTTTTCATAAAGATTAACATATGAGGAGAGCCAGATTTTAAGGTTGTTAAACTCATAAATTTAAGTAAACTCTAAAAAAAGTGTAAATTCGAATCATGAACTTGAATCATAAACTCATAAGGATTTATTTTTAATAGGCTAAAGCATACATTTAGTCCTTTATGTTTACACTAAGGTTCAATTTAGTCCCTTAAGATTATAAAATATACTTTTAATCCCTTAATCCTAACACCGTTAGTCTCATTAAACGGAAAATGCTTGCAATTAAATAAAGCATGCTTAAATTTTAAGAATTTAAAAAGAAATTCTTGTATATGTTAATTGACTAATTAAAAAATAAAATTTTAATAACTAGAATTATTGTCTCATCTTCTTCCCACCGCCTCACTCTCTTCCATTATATTAATTACTTCTCCACTCCAATGTTCCTTCCATTTTCTTATTCCTTTCTTAGTGGTTAGCACTTCTTCTGCCTCTAATAATCCTTTCTTCTTAGCACTCCTTCCATTTTTATACTCCTTTGTTTATTTTAATCAACTCCAAGAAATCAACGTGGAACACGGATTTATAGAGCTGACCAGGATTGGAGAAAAAAAAAGTTATAAGAAACAGTCAAAATAGCCAAACAGGACAATGAAATAAGAAGAATGAGGAGGTGGCTACGGAGTAATGAGTGGCACAGAGAATGATAGAGAAAAAGTGGAAGAAATATTAATGGCCTGTAAATTAAAGATTTCAAGAAAATTAAAAAATATGATTAGAGACATGAATGCTGTTAAAAAATGAAAGAAATATTAGAGTGGAGAAGTCATTGATAGAGAAAAGTGAAGCGTGTGTATAGGTGGGATTTGGGAAAAAGATGGGGGCGATAGCTGCGATTATTAAATTATTTGGTCAATTAGAATATACAAGAAATTCATTTTTATATTTTTAAAATTTAAGCATATTTTATTTAACTATACAGTTAGCATTTTCTGTTAAATGAAACTAACGGTGTTAGGGTTAAGGGACTAAAAGTACACTTTATAAACTTAAGGGATTAAACTAAACCTTCAAGTAAATATAAAGGACTAAACGTATACTTTAACCTAAATAATAAGTAGGTGTTAAAAGTATATAATTAAATAATAAAAATATAAAAATAAAAATAAATTGATTTTTATATATTTTGAATATAAATAATTAGATTTAAATCCATGAACATTCATAATTTTTCATACTAACTAAAAAAAATTATGAATTTCATATATAAAATCATGGAACATGATCAAATTTAAAAAGCTAGCATGAGTTTAACTATTTAAGAGATTCGACGTGAATTTATAAGGTAGAAACATAAAAATAATAAACTTGGTTTGTGAATTCACTGAGCTCAACTAAGTTTAAAGCTAATACGAGTTTAAAAGTGAGCTGATGTAACACCCCAAATTTTATATTCACCAAATATATTGTAATTATTTGGGAAATTCAATAAAATGGTGAATATTCATGAATTTGGAATTTATGAATTTATAAATGTTCAATTTCATGGGAAATTGGGCAAAAATAATTATGGAATTAATTTGGGTAATTTAAAAAGCCCAATATTAAGGTCCAAAAATGAAGGAATATTAGAGAAAATATTTGGTCCAAAAATAGATGGAAATTGGCCAAAGAAAAAATAAGAAAAGAAATTGGATTAAAAAGGTAATGGCAAAATCGTAATTTTGCCAAAATATCACAAAATTAATTATTTTTCAATTAATTGAAGTTAATTTCAATTAATTAAGGGAAATAAAGTTTAAAAATATATTTAGAATATTTTGGTCAATTTAATATGAATTTATGGAAAATTTGAGCAAAAAGTGCAATTTTGACCAAAATTGAGACTTTACGTGTATACGTAACCGAAACAAGTTGTGAAGCCAATTGAGACCATAGGGAGGGACCCCTAGGTGTCTCCTACATGTGGCATAAAGAAGGAAATATTGGTTGGACATGATGGCATGGTTACGTGAATGTAGGAAGTTATGTACATAAATTGGATTTTAGTAATTTTGGAAAATTAAACAAATTATTATAATATTATGAAATATGATAATATAAACTTCATCTTTCTCATTCAGCTTCTAAACCACGAGAAACAGACCTGAACATAGTGTGAGAAAGTTTAGAGAGTTTAGAGAGAGAAATAGAAGAAAAATCACAAGGTAAGCCGATTTCTCCGACGATTTCGCTCCTAACGCGTATATTTCCAACTCTAAGCTACTCCTCTTTGTTCTTTAGGGTTTGGAGGCTCAAAAATCTATTCTCAAAAGGTTAGGGTTTCAGCCATTTTTGGGAAAAGCTTGTTGAAGCTTGAGGTAACTTCCAAACCCTCGTATATTAACTAATCTGGCTGCTGTGGGCAATTTAATCAGTGAAATTTCGCCGGATTGCCATTGGTTTTAAATTTTGGAAAAGTGTATATCTAAGGGTTATGCTGCCCAATTTTAGTTCAAATGGTTGTTATAACTCAATTAGATTGTTAATAAAGTGGTTAGGAGTAGAAAGGAACGTGTTTACGGAGCCGAAATCGTAAAACCCCGATTTTTCCCGGAGAACACAATTATTTCGGCCAGGGATGTTTGAGGGCCTTAGAGTTGGATTTTCAATGATTTTATGGTTCCATTGGATTCAGTGGGCGAAAATAGGTGAGGTTACAGTTGGGCACTTTTTCAGATAAGGCTGAGAAAGCATAATTACGGAAACGCCCCTAAAACCTTAAAAGTAGGGCTGCCAAGGGCAATTTCGTAATTTGACATTGAATTTGGTAATTTTGAGTCCGGAAATGGATTCCTTGGATGAAAATACGTAAGGATAGCCATAGTCAAAAATTTGGAAAAACGTGCCATCGGGCCGGGTACGGCGGGGTCGGGGTCCCGGGGGCATTTTGGTAAATTTTCACCATAGGCTAATATAACCACAAGAAACACTATGGAAGTGTCTAAAATGATACTTGGATAGGTTATGACCTATTTCTTGTACATTTGATGTTTTAGGACCGAATTGGACGCCTATAGTTGACACGTTTTACGAGGCGGACCCTTTGAGACAGGAAATAGGTTAAGGTAGGGACTACTATCTCTCATATACTATGTGACTATTTGTATGATGCATGTTACTGTATTTTGTGATCTGAACACGTGCTGGAGGCACATTACCTAGCTGTGGTCTAGGACCTAGCTGAGGTACACTGGTTTTACCTAGCTGTAGTCAAGGACTCGGCTGAGGTACATGCAGGGGTTTCAACGGGTTAGTTGGCCCTGAATTTTTGTGTACACACACGGATGATATGAATTTTCATTTTACTTGATACGGTGCATTGCATATTTAATTTTCGCATTTTATATGTTGATCGTATGTTTCTACTGAGATTCCTTGGAATCTCACCCCTTTTTCGAATCAAAATGTCTCAGCGGGTGCCAGTGGCTCGAAAGCCAAGGATACAGAGAAGGGAAACTGACGGACACGTTTCCCAAGATGAATACAGTGGTTGTATAGTCTGTATGTGAAATAGTTTTGGGAACATACTGTACATATTTGTCATTATTATCGACTTCTGCTCTGTTAATGACTGTCTGTAAATAAATACTTATTATCAGTATAACTGTACTTTTCTGTTTGCCTATGGAACTTGTTCATTATTGCCCTGCGCATATCAAAATGGAAACGGGTGTTGACAGCTGACACAATTTTATAAGACATAAACATAAAAATGATAATCTCAGAGAGTTAACTTGATAGTTTGACAACAATGCTATGTTGCTTTTTTCCACAGCTAAATAAATTAGATTCTTTATATTTCATCTTTTGAACTCAAAAACCTCTAAGTTATTACCACATCCAGTTATAATTATGTAAAAGGCACTTTTTTTGTTTTTAATATAAGATATATTTACTTAATTTAATCAGATTAAAGAAGTTAGTTAAGTTAGTTAATATAACATGTATTTGCTAAAATACTGGCCTACTCATCTTCTTTAATTCCCTCCTTCCTTCTCCGCCTTTATTATTATCGAGGGAGCATCAATAGAAACGAATTAGGAAATGATTGACAAATATAAAAACTATGTCTCATATTTAAAATCAATATCAACTTTAGGGGTGTTCAAATCCGAGACCGGGATCGAGATCCCCCACTCCCGGTCCCGGTCCCGGTTTTTGGCATTTGCATCCCGGTACCGGTCCCGGTCTTGGTAATCCCAGGCGGGACCAGGATCAAACCTGGAAATCCCGGTTTTTTTTAAAAAAAATTAAATTTAAAATATATTATTATATTAGTTAAATTTTCTATAATCTAGTGTTTAAAGTAATTATTTAACACCTAATAAGGCCATGGTAATCACACAAATTGACCTAGAATTGAAGAATAACATTTTATTATTATTATTTTTATCACCTTCATCATTTTTGTTATTATTTTTATACATTATATAGTAGGATTAGTATCACGATATATACAATTTAACTCCAACTAAATATGTGATACACATTTTATCAAATGATAACTTAAATTATGGGATAAAAAATACAAAAATAAAATAACAACTTAGTTTTTAAGAAAAAAATAAATAAAAAATAAAAAAACCGGGACCCGGATCACAAGGTGTGTGACCGATCCTAGTCCGGGTCCCAGGTCCAATAGATCCTAGTCCCGATTTTCCCGATCCCGGTCCCGGCCGGGACGGGAAATTTTCTGGATCAAAATGTCCGGGATCGGGACACTTTGAACACCCCTAATCAACTTCTTAAATATTTATTATATTAAAGATTGGAGGAGTACATAGAGAAGGAGTTTGTTCCTGTTGCAAATATAAGATCTCAATCCACTTTATCTTTTAAATTTATAATGTTTTCCCAAAATGTCTCTTAACTGCACATACTAAGGGGTTTATTAAGGGGAGTTTCAATACATATATTACAGAGAGTATTGTAGGGAATTAAATACACATTTATTATAAATAAATAACTTAACTAATTTTTTAATATGTACAAATTAGTTATCTACCTTTTATACCAAGTGTTATATTAAGGAATGAAGGAAGGGAGTATAAACTTATCAATTATCATGAAGACCAAATCTACCTATAAATTAAATTATTTGTCTTGAAATTCATAATTTGATGAAATGATAAAACTTAAAAGTGGCAAAGATGGGATATGATTCATAACAATGAAGCATGACTTCCTTGTCTTTTTTACTGGTCCCAAACATGTACACTTGTGTATGGATTGCTTTAATAAGGCCACAAGCATGTGCTCAGATAACTAGCAGTTTAAAATAAGCCAAATAAAATGGAAAAACGATTGTTATTCAAAAATAATTAAAAAATATAATAAATATTATATATTTTATTTTTTATATGGAATGAAAAATGATTTCTCGTGCAAAACACGAATTTAACTACATCATTTCACATCAGTTACTTGAAGAACCAAAGCGGTAATGGATATATCATATTTTCACTTATGTTTTAAGTTTATCTGATGTCACAATTTATATTATGGCATCAATTGTATAAGCACCCGATGCCATAATTAGGTGTATGATATTTTTGTATGAGGTGCATTTCAAACAGATGCCATATTAGCATTTATAACATCAGTTTAGTAAGCACCAAACACCGTAGTTAATTAAAAGGATTTAAATTAAGTTTTGAAATTTTTTGTAATATATATTGAAAAATAAATTTATATTTTAAATATAACATTTAAAAATTTTAATTAAATGATGAAAACAAAGTTTTAAAAATAACAATATTATAGTTACATTAAAATGACCTTTTTTAAGATGGAAATTTGTTTACTTGTACATTAATTGGTTGCATATGAAGCAGGTTCTCACATAAAGGACTATATAAATTAAATTTAACGTGTTAAAAAAATTATATTCCTAATACAATGTCAATTATGATTCTGACTATCACTGTAATATACACATATATATAGCATCAGTTTAGACAAGAACGGATATCATAATCAATTAAATAATTATTTTTTATTATGACATCAGTTATATTTGGGTATGATGTTGTAATACATTTATTCATTTACTGTGTTAGGTCCTTATTAACTGATACCATAATATAAGTCCTTTCACTATAAAACAAAATGAAGTTAGGGATGTAATTATTTTTGTCGGTAATTTCTAGTAGATTATATTAGAAAAATTATAATATAAATAAAAAAATAAAATAAAGATATAAAAATTATTGTTGCTTATTTTTTATTAAAATGTGTGAGTTTTTCAATAATATTATGTATAAATAAAAAACTATAAATATTAAATACAAATCAAAATTAAAGTATATAATATAAATATTATTTTATAAAATTTTTAATTTTTTTAATTTTTTTAATAAATAATATATTAAGTATTAATAAATAATTACATGAAAAAATAAAATTAAAAATAAATATTATATATATTATTTTTTTGTAAATAAAGATTGTAAGTTCATCACAGCTCAACTGACAAAGGCATATCAACACTCGCACGAAGTCAAGGGTTCAAATCCTCCCTTTGTCACAAAATACATCCAATTCCTTACATAAACAAGGCGCTGACATGGACACAAGGCGCCTTAGAGGTGAGTTGGCATGGACAAATGATGGCAATGTGGTTAGTCGAACAGTAGTGGCTGGCCCGTTACCATGGCAAAGCTTAGGGTAAACCAATTTTTTTTTTTTTTTTTTCTTTACGGCGTCATGTCGTTTGTAATTGACCTATGGCATTAGGCCTTTTGTAACTGATAACAACATAACATCTATTTTCCACTACTCCAATTTCTACTACAACCTATATGCTATAGTGATAATATATTTTTAACTGATGTCAAATATAGCATTTTGCACTTGTGTCTATATTTGTTTTTCAAGTTACTCCACAAGCTATACCGATAGATAAATTCAATTGACAATAATGCATTCATGTTAATTCGAATTTGTGACCTCATCTTAAGTGAGCAGAGCCATGCTTACACTAAGACTAACACATGTTGTTAGCTAGTATTTTAATTTTATAAAGTGTCTTTTAAGTCCTATAATATTGAGTTGTTAACAAAAAAAATGCTAACATTAAAATTTTAAATATTAACAAAAATTTCAAATGTTGACATATTAAATTTAACTTTAATAGCAATGAATATTATCCTTTAATATTTTGTTAAAAGATGGATATTTAGGACCTTTATTTATTATAACTTTCCAATTTTAGTTTTTATAGAACTTTGATCTTGTTATTTAAGGGCAGCCCAATTAATATACAAAACTCCCACCAAATGAGGTTTGGAAAGGGATAGGTGGGGTTTAGAAAGGATAGATGTGAGAAACCTTACCCTCCACTTTGATCTTGTTATATTTCATTAAAATATATGCTTCAAAAAAAATATAGTATAACTCTTTAATGTATTTAGAAGTACAAAACAATAATTATTAAGAGTGAAATATCATATATTTTCATGCACTCCGAAGAATGTATAAATTACTTTGAAATATCATATATATATATATATATATATATTCATCCTTCACATCCAAATTTAAATGAACAAAAAAATGAAATAAAATTGTCACGCTGAGATGAAAATTGTTGCAGACCGAACTTGAGCTACTTGATTGCTCAAGTCCTCACATCATCTTTAATTTCTCTGTGTGCATATTCTTCTCCAAAAATGAACAAGCTAATTTCAAAAACATATATACAAAACCATATATATATATATATATATATATTTAAGTAAGCGATAAATAAACCAGCAGCTAGTAGCTAGTTGTCTTTGACAATATACATTGCTTGAATAATTATAATTTCACATAAATACTTATATCTGGAAAAATAAACAACAAAGAAACAATCATAATTAATCAAGGTGTTGTCTCAGCCAAACATTGAAGAATGTTCACCTGCATTTGCAAGCAGCTTATGTAACTCTCCAATTCTCTAGCCATTTCTTCTTCATCTTCACCCATTTCTTCTCCACCTGGTATTAACCTTCTTAGTCTCTCAAACCCTTCTTCTTCTTCTTCATTATGAACACAAGATTTGGAAGAACCAGTTGTAGGGTTTGCAGAGAAATTATATGGTGAGGAAGGAGCATTATTGTGATGGTGGTCGCCAAAGTCATCGTTGATTTTTCCCATATTGGTGTGATCTGTTTGAAACTCGGCTTTTAGGGCTTTGCTCCATGCAAAGCCTGGTGGGGCTGAACACACCATGGCCATACCCACTTCATGCTTCACAACATTCTCACAACTGTTGTTCTTCTCATCATTTTCTTCTCCTGAACTATGAACAGTACTGTTCTTATTCTTCATCTGGTTTAGCTTCTTTAAAGCTGGAACCAAGTGGCTCAAGTAGATTCTTGCAAACTCAGCTTTTGCTATTATGCTGGGTTCCACTGAGTAAATACGACGTCGCTTTGTAAGCTTCTCCTCCATCTCTAACCCAGAAAATATATAATGAGAAATGAAGAGGAGGAGGAGGAGGAGGAGGAAGAAGGGGGGGGGGGGGGGGGGGGGGGGAGAGGGAGGTGGGTAAGATTACTTGTGTAAAAGAGTGAAGAAGGTATTATAGGCACATGAAAGGATTCAAGGTCACCAAACAAAAGTATTTCTGACATATATGGATGGACGTACAACCCACAAAATAATTGCCTGCTGTGATAAGAAAATTCAAATTTATTACTGCTTCCTATCCTAAATATAGGACATAGTTTGTAGTGTAAATCTTGACATAATTTGTAGTGTAATTTGCACTACAAACTATATCATATATTTATGACCGGAGGTAGTATCAGTTTTCCGTAACCTCTGCGAGGCCTTAATTCTGAAAAACAAATTAAAAAAAATTGTTCATCATTCATCCAGGTGAATTTTTTTTTTTAAAAAAATACTTTAGATGTTTTTTGTTATATTTGTGGCTCATGCATGCTGAAAACTAGGTTTTTTTTTTCTAAAGCACGGATGCATTTTCAGACACTATTTTTGGGATATAAGTATTTATTATGTAGGTCAAAATAAAACTCCTCTCACATACTTATCTCATATATCGTAAATCACAATTTATAAGTACTTATAAGTAAAAAATAAGCTATCACAAATGAGCACTAAATATTTACACATTTTCTAACAAAAATTCAAACCGTAGTTGCCACTTGTAAAGAACTAGCCTCTTATGTTAGACCCAACCATATTGGGTTGGTCGGTTGGTTTTTTTAAATGAGTTAAGGATCCCAAATATTCACTTTTATTTAGAGTCAGATGAATTAATTATAAATTCTTTTATGCTTGTTTCAATTAAAATTATTTACTTATTTATTTTTTAATTCCATGTTTTAATTAAAATATAGAATTATATATGCCACCAGTAGTTAGGTCAAATAAAAGATACTTAAATTTGAAATTTCAAGAAAGATCAATAATTTATACCTTGTGGATAAAAAAAGTCACATTGAAAGAGTTATATTACCACAATTGAATATATATGCTTGAGGCTAACGTCGTGGTATTAGATTCAAATAATTATATATAAAAATTATAATTATGTTCTCATTTAAAATCTATATTATTGGCTGCAAAATCATTTCATTACAGAAATATTGGTGAAAAATAATACTCTATGTGGATGAAAAAACATATCATCAGATAATTTTGTCAGACAGATGGAAGTACCTTTTTCCTAAAATAATTTTTAAAAAAATCCCATCCGATTCAGTTTTGATTTATATATACGATTTTCTTACTTCTTTTTATAAATCAGCTCCATGTAAATTGTTTTTTTTATAAGGTTAAGGTCAACCTACCATCTTTTATTCTTAAATATAAGAGTCAATATATAAAATAATCTCTTTAAAGAATGTCCAAGGTTCGTTATAAGTTTATTGTTGTGGGGGTGTAAATTGAGGCTCTACAGGAAGAAGTGTTATTATATATTTAATAGGAGAAGCCCCACACACACACACACACACACACAACGTTATACAGGTCTAACTATTCTCCATCTGCTAGTTCTCTTCTGTGCCCTGTTACTATTTGTATAGTTATAATATATGGCATATTTTAGGATCAAGAAGTTGATTTTAGTTCTAAATATAAGATATATTTTTTATATTTATCAATTTTTTTTCTAATTTACCCCTTATTACTCCTCCCCCAATAATAATCAAAGCGAAGATGTGGAAGAAAGGAATTAAGAAAGATGACTAGAATATTTTAGAAAATATATGTCATGTTAATTAATTTAACTAACTTCCTTAAACTAATCAAATTAAGCAAATACGAGGGAATATATGCCTCCAATGATTTGTCAGATCTTTACTCCTTATAAACTATATGACATTTAGATTTTATAAATTTACAAAAACAAATTAATAGTGTATTTCAAGAGAGATTAGAGGGGATGGAGAAATCGTTTATAATGATGAGATAATCTAAACTCAAATAATCACGTTCTTTTATATGATTTGCTTTATTGTGGTTGGAAATTATAATTTAAATTTGAACTATATTGTGTCTTGATACTAATACATGAGTCTATTAAGTATATTAACATGGGAACATCATTTAATAGATCATTTATAAGTATACTTGAGCATATTATTTAAATTTTGAGGATTGTTCAATCTTTGTAAATTTCAATATTGAATTCACTCATATGAATGCATGTTTGAATCAATGCTTGTAAAATTAAAATTTTTTTTTTATGACCATCTAATTGAGTGAGATTCGAGTATCATCAAACTTAATTAGAAATAATTCTCTATAAACATTTTCTGTGTTCACACAGACTTAAAACTTTGTATATAAAGGATCAAAAGTCTCTTCCACTAGGATTAACTCAAGTTGGTGCAAAATGAAAATGTTTTTTTTTTCCATAGCAAAATAAAAATGTTTACAAACTACAAATTGAACAAAATTTAATCAAACATTTAACTCCATGCATTAAACTTTGGTTTTGGATCATTGCTCAAAGCTAATTCAAACATGCCCTAAACTTTGTTCACACACATAAAAGGAATTATTGAGGGCTTCTATTTAAGTGAGAGAAAAGTCAAGGGGGAAAGAGGAGAGGCACATGGGGTCACATGGAAGAAGGCTCACATCTCACATGGCATGTGCAACAAACAACAAACTAGAGAGAGAATGAGGCCCCCACACACACACACACTCTCTCTCTCTATAAATGCACCCACGTCCACTCCCTCTCTTCCCTTATATTCATAGTCTGTGTTTAACATAATTTATTTTTGATAATAAGTCCTTATTACATAAGTTGAGATAAAGCTACTTTTACATACTTACCTCGTATACTGTAAATCACGATTTATAAGCACTTATAAGTTAAAAATAAACTATCTTAAACGAGCACATAATCTCTCATCCAACTCAACCTTTTTTTTTTCTTCGAGATTTAGAGAAGATAATAACAGCTTTTTGAGAGGCACCATGGTCACAAAAGTTTCGACATATTTGAATTAGTTGATTGCTCATAAACATGATAGTATGATTCAGAAGAATTGTTGAATGGCGGGTGACTCCAAGGGTTATTAGAGACAGCTTTAAGTTATAAATGAGATCATATATTTATTAAAAAATGCTTTCATATATTATTATGCTATGGCTAACTCACACATATATCTAATTTTACTCATATTACACCCGTGTATATATATGGGTGTGCACATTCAACAACTATAATAATTACATTTTCTTCCCTCCAACATATTTTTGGGCGACATTGAAAAGATATACTCCTTTTGGTTTTAAATGTTTTAAATATTACTATTTGATATAAAATATAAGACATATTTACCTAATTTGATTGCATTAAGAAAGTTAGTTAATCTGACATGTATTTTCTTTTCTTTTCTTTTTGTTTACTCTGACATGTATTTTCTAGAACACCCTAATTATCTTCTTTAATTCTCTCGTTCCCCCTCCTCCTTGATTATTGTTGAATGGAGCATCAATAGGAGTAAGCTAGAAAAAGATTGACAAATATTAAAATTATGTCTTATATTTATGATCAAAATTAACCCCCAACCTATGTTTTATATTAAGGACAGAATGAAGGAGTAAAATTCTTTATCTAACTCACAAAGATTAAAAAAGAAGTAAACTTATTCCCGCATGTTTTAAACAGGTAAAAAAAACCTTAAACTTCACTAACTCTACTATAAAATTCAAAAACTTTACAACTTTATCCCTTTTATATATATATATATATATAATATCCCATTAGAACAAAGCCAACTCAATAATAAATTTATGATAAAATTGTACAATCATATGAAAAATTTAATGAGATGCCACATAAATACAATTAAGAAATTTCTTCTCTCTTTGCCCTATATAAATAGGACTAGAGTAATAAAGTAAAGTCTTTAACACCAACAAATGTTGATCTAATTGATAAAAAGTTGATTAATAACCCATAAATTGAGCGATTTGTAAGTGTCTATATAAGTACTCTTTAGACCTGGAGGCACGCACTAACTCTGGTAGCCTCCAAGCAAAGAGTTGGCTTATAAAAGGAGCCGAGGGAGTCTAATATGATTTAAATCATCTGATGCTCATAAGAATATTTAAATGAAGTTTTAAAGTCAAAAACACCGTATATCAATATTATCCTACGTTTACCTTTCTACTATACATGCAATATAAATTCAGTTTATTATGTGCGTATAATGCGTATCCAAACATGCATATACTTGTGTGATGCAGTGAACTGTATGACTAAATTAGACCTTCAATCTTTGTACACTGCACTGCAACACGTCGTAAAGAAAGGATCCAGGAGAATACACACTTGCATAAAAATACTATATTCTGCGTATGTTAAAAATGCACTTTCGCAATGTAACGAAATCAAGATCTGTCTATATTAGCCCTACTTATTATTATATTACCACATCTGATCCTTATATAAGATCTAGTTTATAATTTAATCAACAAATTAGTAATGTTAATGGGAAGATTATTAGAAGCAATAAGAAGGATCATACACTACCAAAAAAATAAGGAGGATCATAAACATTGGAGCTGTATGTGTAAGCAACTCAAAATCTCTCGTCTATATTAAAGATGAATTGGTCAGTTTGATAGTGAAACTAAGTTCATCATTAATTGTTAGCCCAACTATGCTGTTGGTTGCTGATAAATGATAAAGTTTAAGTGATCTAGATTTTCATTTTTAGAAAAACCCATCAAATCAAATCGCACAAGTTACAGTTTGAAAGGGCATAAAAATTATGGACATGTTTGTTTTAGCGATCAGATTGTTTATAAGTTGTTTTTTAAGTAAATCAAGACACAACTCCTCTCACATATTTATCTCGTATACCGTAAATCACGATTGAAAGTTTTTTTTAAGTATTTCAATTGCTAATACAAACAAGTACTATATTAATAGAATCTGCTTATATATCAAAATGGACAAATTTGATTGACAAAATGAAAAAGTGAAATTGGTTTGAGAGGGATAGAACACAAGAGTCTAAGAAGTAAATGCCAACCACAGATTCAGGAAGGTGTGGGACAAGCATGCATGTGCTGCCCCTGAAGAAACTCAGGCTCATATTATTAGTATCAAGGACACTACTCATTATTCTCATTTTCAATTATTATTTTTATTACTATTTAACTGGTAAATATATGCACACATGTACACATTCATATTATTCTACATTTCCTCATGATGAGTCAGAGAGTAAGTGCGATAGGTAGCTTACAGCATACATTCTTGTCATCAGGAGATTTTTCTTCACATAGGGAGTTGATGGCAGAAGAATCATATTTTTCAAACTGGTTTTCTCCATTCCCTCCTCACTCGTCAACATCAACTATTCAAATTAATTTTTATTTTTAATATTTGCATATATGTGATCTAGTCATCTAGATACGCAAAATTAAATAATAAAAATACAACAATATAACATACTCGCTTAGCTTCCTATTTACTTGTCTTTAAATTTAAAAAAAAAAAAAAGCAAAATCTATGCACGATATAAGAATTATTTTTGTTTTTTTTTTCAATTATACTATTTTAAAGGGAAAATTCCAGAAAAATTCATTTAACTTAGGGAAAAGACTAATCAGGGAGTCCAATATCACAAATCCCAAGTCATACCTGTAAGAGGAATTTGGGATATGCAAATATTTCTAAATGACCAATTTTTCCCTAACAACACTTGGGGAACTCAAATTGTCAATCTATATACTGAAGTTGCTAATTGTGATTCTTAAGTTATTCTTGTCTGTACATAAGTAGTCAATGACGCTTGACAAGTGTGGTTTCCAAATATTATTTACAAAGTTGTTGGTATTTAGGAAGTTCAAGTTGTCAGTATGTATACTAAAGTTGTTAATTGCGATATGAAATTAAATTAGGCATAAAAAATAACAACTTAATAATCGTAATTAACAACATCAGTATATATATTTACAACTTGAGATCCCCAAATGTTGTTAGGGGTATATTGGTCATTTAAAAATATTTACAAATCCCATATTCCTCCTATAAGTCTGACCTGGGATTTGTGATGTTGGACTTCTTAATTTATCTTTTCCCTATTTTAACCAAAATTTTCCGAGATTTTCCCTAGTTTGAATCTTAATACTATATTGAGTACCTTCCATCTAACAAAGGTATGAGTATTAAAAGGGTTAAAGTATAATTAGTTTGGAATTTAAATCAAATTTTAGTTTAGTCCCTTAAATTTATAAAGTTTACTTTCAATCCCTTAATCCCTTTTCATTAACGAAAAATGATGACTTTGCAAACAGAAATTAATTCTATTGAGACAAATTTTATGACTTAACCACTTCTCCTATACTAATGAAGGGAGTGTGTATAACTGTGTATCATACATAATAAATTATGATTCTTACATATTATATTGAAAATAATAATTCAGTTGGCAAGGATTTCATAACTCTGTAATATTTGTGGATTCAAATCTTATTCTCAACATTAGAATCTATAAATAAATCTGTAAATACTATATATTTAAAGTAAAAAACAGACACTGGCCTTAAAGAAGGGGCTGCTCAATTTACTTCGAGTATTTTTTTTAAAAAAGCTAACAGTAACACAAGTAATTTCTTTGTTTTTTCTTTTTTTGTCAAGATGAAAAATACTTATAAACCTTTTTTAAAATTGCACATGGCACCATAAACTTTTCTTAAATACAAAAAAGTTTATGATTTTTTTAAAATAGAGCAAAAATGCCCACACTGCTAACTAAGTATAGACTTCTTCAGTTTTATGGGACCGACATTATTATTTTTAATGATTATTTAATTTTAAAAAAAAAAAAAAAAACCTTTCCTCTTCCGTGAGACCTTCCCCCGATTGTTGTATTCAAGGGACCAGACAATTCAGAGTAAAAATTCTATAGCATCTAAAGTTTTAGTTGTTGTCTGTGTTGTGGAACACTTGTTTGGGGTTTGAGAAGATCCTCCTTTTTCTGTGGAAATTTCAAACGGTGCCCAGTCACTTGCATCAATATAGACTGAGCGTCCGGTGCAGTTGCAGTTTCTGTTTTTTTTTTTTTTTTCTTTTTTGGTTGAGCAGGATTCTCCTTAACGGATCCATCTCCACTGGCAGCTGCACACTAGAGAAATTGAAATTCACCAGAGACTTCAGTTCGAGTTGAAACATCAAGTAATACAATAATTAAGCAGAATAAATACACTTTCAACTTTCAAGGTTTTTCAACAAAACAATAAAAGGTATAACTAGAAATCAAAACTATAATACTCCTTCAGGCTCTATATTTATAAGCAATTTTTTTCTTGATTGTGTAAATCGAACTGATAGTTAAAAATAATAAATGTGCCAAAAATGTCATTTTTTTTTCATATATACCTCTATTTATGAAAAGAACATAGGAGAGAGAATGGATAAAAAGTATAAGAGATAACTCTTAGTGTGTGTGTGATAATTAATTATAAATATATGTATTTAATAAGGGTACAATAAGAAAAAAAAAAGCTTACATTTTTAGACACAAAGTGAAAGTTGCTTATAAAAAGGATCATCCTCATGAGAGAGAAAGTTATTTATAAATAGGACCGGAGGGTAGAGGTGGTAATATGGTCTAGCCCGGTGGGTTCGGGCTAACCCGCCACGGGTTGGGACCATATGGGTTCAGGCCTAAAAGGACCGCATCAATATGAGTTAGCATTTAGCTAACCCAACCCATAACCGCTGGGTTGGCGAGTTAGGCGGGCCAACCCTTTTTTTTTTTCAATTATTAAGATTTTTTTTTTATACAATAAGATTATTTTTTCTACACACCTAAACATAACAAAATTTAAAATACATTGTAAATTAAAGAGAGTTGAGACTGACTTCTAATTTCTGAGACTGAGAGCGTGAGCCGTGAGAGAGACAAGGAGTGAGAGACTGTTTCAAGCAAAAACAAAAGAGAGTTAACCAAGCTAAGGAGTAAGGATTAAGAAGTGAGAGTACTGAGCTAGACCCTGGAGTGATGGTCTTAGACTGTTGGGGGTTGGGCCTTGGCTAATAACTCTTCCCTCTTATTTTTCTTTTTTAAACATGGGTCAACCTGCCAACCTGGTGGTCCAACCCGTCACGAGTTGGGCCCATATAAGTTCGAGCCCAAAAAGACCGCATCAATATGATCCCAGTTTTGTAGAACTCAATTCGCCCATTTTATCGGGTTGAGCGGACTCGCCCACGATCTCAAACCATATTACCTCCTCTTCCGAAGGGAGTAACAATTAGCAAGGGAAAAGGGTGGGGAAAATTTTTTTTAATTAAATAATTATTAAAAAAAATAATAATATAGGTCTCACAAAGCAAAAATTTGCATTTAGTTAACGGTTTGAGCATTTTTACCTCATTTTAAAAAATTTATCAACACTTTTATTCTTAAAAAAATTTATAATGTTAAGTATACTTTTAAAAAAGATAGAGTAAAATATTCTAACCTCCCTTCTGTTTTGCCTTAATTACACAGACCTCCCCTCTATTTTGGAAATCCATATAAACCTCCCTTAAAACTAAAATATATGTTACACAAATCTCCCTTATAGTTTGAGATTATATTTCTATCCACCCAAACCGTTAGTTGACCGTTAAGTTTGACTTTTAAACTTTTTTTAACCAAAATGTCTTTCTTCAGTATTAGAATTATTTATATATATATATATATATAGTGGCTAATAAAAATTTATACAACCATAAATTTATTCTATTAGATTCTCTAAATTTCTAATTTTTTTAAAAAATTTATTAATTTTGATATTATAAATTAATTTTGACTTAAAATATATATTAAACACATATTTTTATCAAGCATAATAAACTATATAAGTATGAGATTGTATGTGTCATTTAAATTTATAATTTAATATTTTTTTCCACAAATATTTATAAACACATTTGATCAAGCATATTTTTATTTAAAATCTTGCTTGAATATTCAACATTTGTGATATTTACATTAACCAATGCTAAAATCATCAAATAGATAACTACTTGTAAAGATAAAAATAGAAATTAAGGAATAGATAAAAAAATCTTAAATTCTTTAAAACAACTTTAGTCAAAATGTGCAAGAAAAAAATAAGATTAATTAAAAATATATATTTTTGAAATCTTTTTAGAATATTCTTAACGGAGTTAACTGTTTGAACTTAAGTGTATGTTTTTAAAATAGAGGAGAGGTCTGTGTAATTAAGATAAAATTGGAGGGTGATCAGAGTATTTTACTCAAAAAGATATATAAGTATTTTTGCATTTTATTTTTATTTTTTACCTGTAGCCATTTCTTTATTTGAAGTCAAGGTTTAGTAGGAAAAAGTCTTAATTTTTTTATTGATGTGATGATGTGATTGGATGGAATAAAGGACGTAAGTGGCACTGCTTAGTTGAGGGTTGCGAAGGGCATTGACCACTTACAAAATCATTAAATGAGGTTTAGTGATCATTTGTCAGCAACGTTATGCTTTCTGAATAGACAACACCCTTTTCCTCATTCAATGTCTCTGTAATGTCATTAACTCTCTAATTAATTCATATCACAAACTAAAGTCAATCCACTTGCAAACGCAATTTCAACCCCAAACAACGACTTTTATATGTCACTCTCGGATTTTTATAAATTTAAATTAACTAACTCCCATATATTAAAGAGATTTGATTAACTCATTAATTATGAATTAAATTTTTAATTTTATATTTATCTATGATTGATTCCAAAAATCAATATCAATGAATTCTTATTATTTATTATAATTGATAGGGGCAAAAAAGTAAAAAACGTATTTATTACTCTAAAATCAGACTTATAATAAGCATCAAAATTTTTAGTTAAAATAGACTTATAAATAAAACTAGAGTGGTACTCAACTCCGTTTAAAATACAAGCCCATTTTACCTATTCTCTCTTGTTCACAATATATGCCACTTCAACTATATTACGGGAAATAAGAAATAAAGGTTAAGTGATTTAATATGTCATAAAATGTAATTTTTTTGCACTTTTACCCTTCTTGAGAATGTGTTTAATTGTATTGGAAATATTATTTTAGAGAAGGGGATATAATGAGTAGGCAAAGTTAGAAAATGAATATTAATCACAAGGGCAAAATCGAAAAAAGAGCATTAATTAAATTGTAAGTTACTTATATTTTAAACAATATCTTCCTTCTAGAAGTGCCAATATTGTGGATCGGAGAGAGTAATTCATAATATAGATTAATTAAATAATAGAGTTAGAAAGAGGGGTTTTTTTTTTTTTTTTTGCCAGCAGAGTTAAAAAGAGTTACCAACTCATTTTAAAAACTTTTCTGAATTATTCTTAAATTTCTTTTTTGAAGGTTTAGATTTGTTTTAACATGATTAGTACTTTATGTTTTTAAGAAAGCATTGATTAATTTTTAATAATTTTACTCTTTAATAAATGAGGAGTATTTTTTATATAGTTATATGAATGTGTCAAATTTAAGTATTGTTGGAATCAATATAGGTTTTTTGTATATTCATGTGGACTCAAATTCAAGGCTTTCATTATATTTGAGTGGTCAAAAACCTTTTCTATGAGAACCAATGCATGTTGGTAATGAGAAAGTGTTTATTTAAATATGCTTATCAAATTTAGCTTGTTTGTTAATTTTCTCAATCCACACTCACGCCTCCAAAATTAATACATGTGTTCCATCTCCCATGACATGCACTAACTTATTTTTGGCCACTTAGATATAGAACTCAACCCCCTCTATTGGTTTCTATTGTCAATGAAAATTTCTATAAGTTTTATTTTTAAAAAATATTAAATCAGTATTGTAGTTTTAGTATAAAAATTATTATTCTTTTTATTTTTATTTCTTAAGTTTTTGGGATGTGTTAATAAAATTAATATTCTTGTGTAGGTGATTTATTTTCTTAATTTAGTACTAAAATAGGAGGGGATGTCATTAACTGTAGTATAATATATTATTATTATGTATCAAGCATCTCCCTTTGACGCTTTAAGTTTGGCAAGAGGGAAATGGAGGGGAGGGGAAATTCTTATAAGTTGAATTTTAAAAAAAAATTAAAAAAGTGGAGTTATAAAATTTTAATTAAGATAAGGTGTAAAATAAAACAATAAACAAAAATTAATTAAAAACTTTCAACCCCACTTTTCTAATTTTTTTAAATCCAATTTATAAAAATTTTTCTTCCCCTTCTTTTTCCTCCAAATCCTTTATACCAAACAGCCTATGAGCATGAGCTTATGAGTTTAAATCCCTAATAAAAGATATCATTATGCATTATTTATGCCAAAAAAAAATGTATAATACAGTTTTAGGCATTAACTTGGTTTGTTTAATCTGTTAATAAAAACAACCAGGCCCTAATTGTTTGGTTAATGCTAATGTGTCCTCTTCTCCTTCATTAGTCTCCTGGGCCTCTTTGTGTATCAATTTACATGCACATGGTTCGCTAATAAGATGCATAGAATCCAGAAAAAGTATCTGGTTCACTAATGAGTATATTAGCATAAAGATTCAGGTGAATCAAATTATACACTCTCTGTGCTCCTACGCATAAGAGTTAGTTAGAAGATTTATTTGGATTCTAATCTCCTAGATGTTATAAATCAATTCATTTTATCTTCTAAATTTATAATTTCTTTTTAAAGTTATCTCCATCGAATGAACATATCAAATTTATAAATTTGAAAGGCCGATTACAATCCAAAGGATCCATTAAAGTCAATATTTTAAGAAAATCAATACATAATTTTATTTATAAATAATTAACTTTACAAATTTTCTTAACATCTCAAATTAATTTCTAACTAGTACATATGGAGCTTTAAATCTTTGATAAAAGTGGGATTGTTCTGGTGAAGGAAAAATATTAAGAAATAAAATTTAATTTTTAAATTAGAAAAAATTGTCTAAAAATACCTTTTGGGAAAATTAATTGTTGAATAATACCAAGCGTACAAGCAATCTTCTGTGTGTGCAAACGATCTTCCGTTGCGTGCAAACAATCTTTCTTGTGTGCAAAAATCTTCCATATGAATGTGCAAACTTCCGTTGTGTGCAAAATATCTTCTGTTTATGTGCAACAGATCTTTCAAGGTAGCATTTAGTAATTAATTTGCCCAAAAGGTATTTATTCACAATTCTTCCTTTTTAATTTTTGTGTGAAAAACATGTGCCCACTTGTGAAGAGAGAGGGGGAAAGATCCGGTTGGTATTCGAAGGGAGAAATTCTTATGTGAATTTAGTTTGTCACGTCATTTGTGATTTAATCAATTAAAATGCAACAACTCAATTAATATTAATCCTAGTTGACTGCTCATGTGATTCATATTTTTATTTTTCATAAAAAATAAATCCTTTAATTAAGATTTCACAAGTAATAAAAAAGTAAATACTGTGAAATCTTTTAATTTTATTAAAATGCCAACTAGTATTTAGGAAATATGCCAAATCAGCTCACGAGTTGTTATGTTTTAATTAGTCAGACCACAAATGATGTAGCAAACCAGGTTCACACAATAATTTATCATTGGGGGGAGAGCATGTGGGACTTCGTTGGTGATTTTGCAGTGACCCATGAAATTTGGTAGTACTCCCTCGTATTTTTTATGAGTTCAAAATTTAAATTATCTTGATCCTTTGTATAAGGACTTGATAAGAGATATCTCAAAATTTAATGAGTTTTTTCCTTTTGTACCCCTCATTAATTATATATATTGAATTAATTAAAAGGTTAGTGATATTTATGTTCACCCTTATATCTCTTACTTGCCCCCTTATAAATAAAAGGCATATTTGAAAAGAAAAATTATTTCAAGACATGTTTATTGTTTTTTAATCATATAATTTGATTATCAGGCTCTTATGAATAGGACCGGAGAGAGTATTTTATTATTAGAAATTAGAATGGTAGCATCACATGCAATTTTGTATGAACAATTTTTCCTTATAAGAAAAAATTATGTACAAATTTTCCTTTTTTCTTTTTGTTTGAATTTGAATTCGGTAATAAACTTGCTGAAAAAAGAGGTATGTTAAAATTGTTCTATAAAATATTCTACCTCCGGTTCTAAATATAAGATCCAGTTAAATTTTTTAAAGAGATTAAAGACGCTAAATAAGTTACTTAATCACATCATATGTTGTATATGATTAAATTATATATCATTTTATAAGTCGGACAAATTAGTTTTTAAAAAAAGTGATAAATATAAATAATTTAAATTAATTTAATTATCTTTGTTAATCCCTCAAAAAGTCAAATGAGTCTTAGATTTAGGAACAGAAATAGTATATCATGAATTTTTTGAAAAAAATTAATAATTTTAGATTTTTAATTACATAATTGTGTAAGGGAAATTATATACATCAATATATATAATTTTATAAAACTAAAATTTAATTTAATTCATATATTCTGTTATAATTTTTATTATTTTAATAAATTTTAATTTCTATTTAATTAAATACAACTTATATTTACTATGATTTTTATTTAATTTTAGATTAAAAATGTAAATTTTTGTCCCTAAATTATTTATTAAATATTGATTCATTCCATTAAATTAAAATAAAAAATAAATAAATATTTATAATTTATTAATTCATAATAATAAAGTTTTTAAAATTTTTTATTGAAAATAATTTAATTTTAATAATTTACAGTTCAAAAAAATATGTGAACTGAATTATTTAAAAACTAAAAAAAATTAGAGATTAAAAAAATATAATTGAGAGCAAGGGATAGGACATAGCAGGCTTTAGGCACGGCCTCCAATTTCGGGTCAGATAGCCGTCCGTACGGATAGTTTATTTGGGTGTGGGGCCCATCATAATATTGACAATGACTACTCTTTCTATAATTACCCCCTGATAGTGAAAGCGCACATGCCCCTATTTTTCATGTGCCCAATAATTATGTCATCCCTTATCTCTTTGATTTTTGATTTAGGTTACTGTGTGCTGGAATTAGTTTTTTTTAATATTTTCTCTTGTCTTAATTATAAGATAAAGTTAATTTTTTTAAAGAATTTAAGGAAGTCAATTTGATTACTTTAGAGTGTTTATATTTTTATTTTTTTCTTCAAACTAATTAATTTGACTAATAAACTAATATATAGTCTAAGGATACTAAAAATATAAACACTCTAAATTAATTTAATTAGCTTCCTTAATTTCTCCAAAAAAGTCAATTTTGTCTTATAATTAGGACCGGATGGAGTAGTTTTTATGACTTACGAGGTAAGTGTGTGAGAAAAGTTTTGCCTCAGGTTGCGCAAATCATAGTTTGAAACTATAGTTTAGGATGTTGCCAAACACACACTAAGATAAAGTAGTTCAAATTACTTTTTATTTTGATCTTTTAAATTCTATCGTTAAACATTGAGAAAATTGATTTGTGACATTATAGTTTCACTTGATTTAACACATTTTTTTAATCTTTATACATTAGTTATATAACTTTTACATTTAATTAGAGTTAGATGTAGTAATAATGTTGTCATGATGATGGATAAATATTCATGCCCAATGTGGTAGATAAAGTTTTATTAGCTAACAAAGGGAATATTTATAATGATTAGTGTTGACATTGATTATTTTTAATAATATTAGGCGTTTTTTTTCTTATATTAGAAGGGATGATTTCAAGTATGATTGAATTTGTAACCTCACAGAGAATCTTTCATATCACTAAGTTATAAAATTATTAGTCATTTAGATGGTTTCTTGAATTTTTCTTGACACACGGGGATTGATTGAATAAAGGGTTAAGGGGTAAATCTACTAATGATGTTTTAAGAAAAGAGCATATGGCATAATTATCTTTTAGAAGGGGCAAAAATACCAATGAATAATTAAAAAGGGGTATCCATCACAAAAATTGTTAAATCCATACTAACGGCGTTAAATCATAAGAGAAGAAAACCCCTAACGGTGTTAGTACGGATTAACGTTTTTTGTGGTGGATGCCTCTTTTTAATTGTTCATTGGTATTTTTGCCGCTTCTAAAAGATAATTGTATCATATGCTCTTTTCTTAAAACATCATTGATAGATTTACCCCCTTAACCCTTCAATAAAAACTAACTTGAATCTCAACTTGACAACATAAATGTAGAATGCATTTGGGCGGGATGGAATACTAGGCTTATATGTAATTAAGAGATGTGAGTTGTAACATCCCAAATTTTATTCACCAAGAATATATTATAATTATTATATATATTCAATGAAATGGCGAATATTTAAGGCCAAAAGAATTAAATATTGAAAATTGAAGGTTGAATAGTGTTTTCAGTGAAATCGCCTGCGAGGCAGTGAGATTGTCATATAGTTTTGGAAGACCAAATGATGACCAAAAATTATGAAATTTTACAGGGTGAAAGTAGACATCCTAAGCTTTAATTTGATAGGTCATATGACTCAATTGAAGCTATGTACAAAAATATATGAATTTTTGTAGTTAATCCAGAAAATCTGGAAAGTTTCTGGAGCAGCGGTCAAAGATTGAAAATCTGGGAATAATATGATCATTTCCAGTAAAATTCCATATTTTTCCTTGAAACTAGACTCAATGAGGGTTCCATAGGCTTTGGAATCGACTTGAAACGATGTCTACAAAATTAGTTATGATTTTTCAAAGTTAAGGCAGAAAATCTGCCAGAATTGGCATTATTCCGAAAATTGAAAATGAAAAGTGTTAGAAATTGATTAATGAAATTAATATGCCAAGTGGCTCCATCTAAAGCCAAGATATTAAATTATAATTGCTAAAGTTGGAGCACATGTTTAAATTGCAATAAAATATATTATGTTGACCAAAGGAATGAGATAATTGTAGAAAACCCAATTGTTAATTGAAGGGAATTGGTTCAATTACAATGAGACTTATGACACAAGTTTGGAGTAAATAAGCACAAATTGTGGAAGAGATAAGATCCAAGTACATTCATGATCACAAAGTATGACATAAAGTGGAAGGAGTATGGCCTAATGCAAGGTGTCATGAGGGCAATTAAAGTGTTCATGAAAGGTGGAAAAATCTTGACCATTGATGAGATCAAGGGCTAAGATGAATTATGAAGAGAAGTTAGGTGAGATATTTATGAAGCAAGGCTTCATCTTTCTCTTACCTTCATTTTCATGCTCATTCACACACAAAGACTAGAGAAAAGAGAGAGTGAGTGAGTTTGGGAGCTCTTGGTGATTTGGAGAGCAAAAGAAGCAAGAGCTAAGGTAAGATGAGATTTCTTAAAGGTTTCTTCTTCTAATCTTCCATAAATCTCTTCTCTAATCTCTTCCTTTCCATAAATTCCATGGATTAGCAAGCAAATCTTGAGCCAAAGAGAAAGAGAGTGGAGAACTTCTAGAGGAAGAAAAAGAACTCAAGAAGATAACTTCACAAAACCTAAGATTATGTTAGATGTGGTTGTTGTTGATGATTATTGTTGGATTTGGTTATTTTGTTGAGTTTGTAAATTTGGAAAGTGCTAATCCTAAGGGGTTATGCTGCCCAAATTTCTTTGAATCATGGTTAAGAAGTGTTTAAGTGAGTTGATCAAAGATTAGAAGTGGAAAAGTACAAGTTTTAGAAGCTAAAACACAAAACTCTATTTTTTCAATTTTTGACCAATATTTCGGCCAGACCAGATCTGGTAGTAGGAGTTGGATTTTCATGAAATAAATGGTTCCATTGGACTCAGTGGGCAAAAATAGGTGGGGTTACAGTTGGGCACTTTTTCGGTAGAGGCCGAAAAAGCATAATTACGAAAACGCCACTGAAATCCCTAAATAGGGGCTGTCAAGGGTATTTTCGTAATTTGACAGTGAATTTGGTAATTTCGAGCCCGGAAATGGATTCCTTGGGTGAAAATAAGTCAGAATAGCCTTAGTTAAAATTTTGGGAAAACGTGCCATAGGGCCGGGTACGGCGGGGCTGGGCCGGGTTCCCGGGGGCATTTTTGTAAAATTTCACCATAGACTAATATAACCACAATAAACACTATGGAATAGTCTAAAATGATACTTGGATAGGTTATGACCTATTTCTGGTACATTTAATATTTTAGGACCGAGTCGGACGCCGGGACAGCACGCTTTTTGAGACACTATTAAATAGGGGATATCAAAGCTTTGAGGTAGGGACATTATCCTTCATACACTATGCCATAAGTTATGTGATTGTGTGGATGCCATTGTTTTGTAAATGCACTTTATTAATAACATGATTTGCCTAGAGAGAGGCTGTTAGTGCCAGAGGTGCACTTACACTGGGAGTTGGCAGAAGACCAACCGGTGTAGATTGTGGGGCTGAGCCCTACTCATGTATACATGATGATGATGTGTTTATATTGTTCATTAATTTGTGCATACCTTGGCGCATGACATATTTACTTTTCGCATTTTCTATGAACGATATTATGTCTCTACGGGGATTCTTCGGAATCTCACCCTATTTTTAAACAAATACCTCAGCGAGTACCAGTGGGCCAAAGGGCAAAGATGTTGACGCCGGACAGTAAGCGGCACGTGTCTCGAGGCGAGGATATGAACGTGGTTATGCCTTAGTCTATGCCTTAATATTTTAGATAATTTGTAAATATTAAAACTTCCGCTGTATTTTCTGTTTCCGTCGACGAACAATATCGGAATTCTAAACGAATGACGTTGGGATCGTAAACGAATATTTTTATCAGTATAATTGTACTTTTCTGTATGCTCATTGAATTCCGTCGTTATTACTCTTTGATTATCGAAATGGAAACGGGTGTTGACAGGAGTAACGTCTGTGACTATATTATCTTGTACTTTCATATTCATTTTTTATACTAATAGATAATTTAAACTCACAACCTCATATCTAAGAAAGACTTAATTCTTATCTGATTTTACCACAAATAACTACTTTTAAAGCTTATAATTAAATAAAATTATTCTCATATATTTACCCTGTATGGTTCTCCTACCATACTTGTCATGAGAAAGCATCAACTCATCAGAAATAATAAATCGCATATCAACATTACAATGTCGTCACTAATGGTATTTACTCTCCTCCTTTCTATTCATAAGATCTTATGTAATGATCCTTCCCTTACAATATTGTAAAGAAGAATTAGTTAAAAGTAATTTATCTAATATTATACTCCCTCTGATCCTATTTATAAGCAACTTTCTTCTTGATTGCATAAAACGAACTAGTAGTTAAAAAACAATAAGTGTGTCAAAAATGTCATGTTTTTTTCCATATATGCCCTATTTATGAAAAGAGTATAGGAGAGAGAATAAATAAAAAGTATGAGAGATAATGAATATTTTATGAGGATAAAATAGGAAAGAGAAGCTTACATTTTCAGACAAAAGATAAAAATTACTTATAAAAGGGATCAACCTTATGAGAGAGAAAGTTGCT
This sequence comes from Inga oerstediana, assembly GCA_963210345.1. Lineage (NCBI taxonomy): Eukaryota > Viridiplantae > Streptophyta > Magnoliopsida > Fabales > Fabaceae > Inga > Inga oerstediana. The sequence goes on along the minus strand of OY723410.1, from coordinate 13,388,133 downwards.
TATAAATAGGACCGGAGAGAGTATATATTACTCCCTCCGGTCCTAATTATAAGACAAAGTTGACTTTTTGGGAGAAATTAATGAAGCTAATTAAATTATTTTAAAGTATTTTTATTTTTATTTTTTTTCAAACTAATTAATTTGACTAATAAATTAATATATAATCTAAGGATACATAATATATGATATGATTAAGTAACTTTTTTAGCTTCCTTAATTTTTCTAAAACAAGCCAACTTTATCTTATAATTAGGACCGGAAGCAGTATCCTATAATACACTATCCCTTGCCTTGGTTTGTAACTACGATCTTACACCATTGCTCGTGCTCCCGGAAGTTAGCTGTAGGATTCTTTTATCCCTCAATTTATTGAAGGTTCTAATTTGGCCTTCTATCCACTTTGTAGTTTTTTTGTTATGCATTGAAATAGCGTGTTTTTCTTTTATGTGTATACCTAACGTTATGCACTTTTCTTCTTTCGTATAAATAATTGACTGTGTCTCAAAAAACAAAAAAAATGGTTGAACTCCCGCCATGTTAAATTGAAAAGGAGACTTGTATATTGGGAAGTAAAAAAAGAAATAAAGAAATCCTCCATTTCTATATCCTTTACATCTTTTATTGATTTATGACATTGAGGTGAAACTTATCTATATAAAGTTTTTTTTCAAAAAAAAAAAACTTGAAATATTGTGACAATAAAATGAGCACTTTTTCTAGAAGTTATCAGGAAACGATAAATTATAAATGAAACTATAAATGCCAACAAGAGTCGTTTTACCTCTCTATATATATATATATATTATATCACTAGCTGGCTTTGATTGAATTTGCAAATATAGTGCTCTATGGAAATAATATGATAAGACTTTTTTGATTATTTAGTCCAAATAATTTGATGAGACTTTAAGGTCAAGCACGCCCTATATAGGCTTCAGTTATGGGCATGGAAATTGAGATACTAAGAAACAAAGATGAGAGGACAAATCAATCGTCAATGATATCACATGCGGAGTCAGATCTTACTAGGCAAAGAAATTCAAACCCTAACTTAGAAATCTGTCTTTAATGATTCGCTTTGATGTATTCAGTTCAACAACTATGGCTAAGTGGGACCCCATTAATTAATATATTTTGATATAACCTGGCATAAAATAAAAGATTAAAGTGCAGAAAGAAGTTTTAAACAAGAGATGTTAGACATAATTATATTTTAAAGGGACAAAAATACATAAAAGGAATTAAAACTTGAGCATCAACCACAAACTTGTTAATTTGCTTGTAACATCCATTAGGTGTAATTGCAAATTGTCTATATTGCAGTTAAGGAGATAAAACGTCAATCACAGTGCCTCCAATTTGTGACGACAATACTTTTTCGGACCTTCATAGTCGTCCTTGTGACTGGGTTGTCGCAACAACACTACCCTCCGTCTGCATCTTCCCAGCGACGATGATGAAGATGTAGCCATCAACGTTGCTCTTCAACCTTACTTCATCTCCTCGATGGCTTTGGTCTTTATTTCTGTTCCAAGTCGACTTTGTCACTGGTTCTCGGAGCCGAGAAAATCAAGTTGCAGAGAGTTATGTTTCCTCTTTAATAAATCTATTCAATCCTCTCACTGCCACATTTTATCTCCTTAAATGCCACATAGACAATTTGCAATTACACCTAACGGACATTATGAGCAAGTTAACAGATTTGTAGTGGATACTTCATTTTTAATTTCTTATGTGTATTTTTGCTCCCTTTAAAACATAATTGTGCCTGGCACCCTTTACTTAAAACTTCATTGTTAAATTTACAAATTCATAGGGGTGAGCAAAACCGAACCGAAGACCGAAAACCGAATCGAATCGAATCAATTTTGGTCTTTTCGGTTCGGTTTTTTCGGTGTTCGGAGCATGTTTGGTTTTTCAGTTCGGTTCGGTTTTTTCAAAAAAATTTCGGTTTAAACCGAAAATATTAAAAGAATACGCCACCAACGAAAAACCGGATGCAAGACAAAGAATGATATATCATTGAATATTCATCTTTTTGAATTTTTATTATGCTTTCTTTGGATTAAGTAATGTTGAATACAATTATTCTGCATCTCTCAAAAACCTTCCTATTTTTGGTTCCATTATTGGAATATTAGGTACTCCAAACTACATTGATCATATATGTAATATGTTGTTTATACTTTGTTTTATATAATCTTTCTTTGGATCTTGATGAGGTTATTCAATTTTATAATTTGTATTAATTTTTGTTGGTTGAAAATTCAAATATTTGAAGTAAAAAATAAAGACTAAAAAAATTTTGGTTTTTTCTTACAAAACCGAAACCGAACTGAATAATTTTAGTTATTTCGGTTTGGTTATTTTGATTGTTCGGTTTCGGTTCGGTTTCAAAATTTCCTTTATTTCGGTAGTTCAGTTTTTTCGGTTTTTACCGAAAACTGAACCGAAAAACCGATGCTCACCCCTACACATTCACCCTAAAATAAATCACCAATTGTCCCTAAAATTGTTGTCGTTAAATTACTTACTGTGTTTAGTGTTTGTTCATTTTCAACTCATAAAATCAAGTAAAATTGTTCTTTAACTTGTGCTAGCGGATTGTGTTTAACGACTTCATAAAATTGTTTTTGTTGAGTGAGGTAAAATTATATGTTGATTTCCTAACGCATCCCCTTTAATTATTTGTATTGAAGATTAACTTATCAAATACGTGGATCAACAGGGATAGTTTAAGAAAAAAAAATATAAATTTGCAATTTGTGAGCATTGCAATTCAATCATGAGGCTCTGTTTTTTCTTTCTTCATTTTCAAATGTTTTCCTCAATTTGAAGTCATTACAGCGCATTCTGATTCAGTTAATTTATATATTAACAGTAGACAATTAGAATTAGAATATTATTACTAGTTAAAGATGGCTCTTTTGGGTGTTGGTTTTACTAAAATAGGCAAGAACAAGTTCACTATTTTAGAAGAACTAACCTACATTTTACTTTTTCTTTGCATAATAACATGGAAAAAAAAGAAAGTAGGCAAAGACAATATTGTTATTCGCCAGAACTCAGAATTCATTAGAAAAAGGAAAAATATAACAAATAAAAGAAAAATGGGAGAGCTATGGCACAAGATTTTCTCTCCATTATAAGACAATAAATAGCTAGCTAGGCCTTCTCTAAGTTTTTGGTTTTAAGATATTACATTGTTTAGTGGCCCTTCTGCTAAAAATGAAAATGTTCACTGTTTGTTTCTCAGACTGTGTAGTGTTGCTGGATTGTGTCAATGTCCAAACCCTTCAGCTTCGCCACTGATTCAACATGTCCCTTAAGTGTGTTTAGCTCACGAAGCCTGCAAGTGAAAATAGAAGATCATAAGAAATCTCATCTTTATTCCACTGAGATACTATACCTTGATCAGAACAAGGAAACATGAAACAATTTTAAGACCAGATTAAAGTTGAACAGACCTGTTTCTAAGTGTATCAGATGAGTTTCAAAAAGAAAAGTAAGCATGTCTAACATGATTGAATGTGTCTACTCATAAATTAGTGCTTTTAGTTGTAACTTGTATTTTTGAGTTCCTATTATGGTCTCAAGAACATGAAGGCATGCAGGGTTGCTTACCTTGCAACTTCGGCTCGTCTCTTGGCCTGCTCGGCGATCTCAGACAGTTCTCTGTAGCTGTTCTTGTCATTGAAAATGCTAGAAGATTCTGGTGGTTGAAGGCCATGGAGGGTCCTCTGAGCAAGAGCCCATTGAGCTTCCCTCTCCTCCTTTCCATAGTCTTTCTTGGTAGTGAAGGCAGTCTGTAAATACATTTCAACAACAATGAATTAATCTCCATCCTTGAACAACTTGCCATTCTAGAATATGCCCATTTGGTTGTGTTCTGGTTTTTTTTTTTAAAAAGTTTCTTTGAAAAACATTATTTATAAATTGAAAACAAAATATTCTGCTCATATAACAAAACCAGTTCAAGTTGAGACCCATTTGATTATGTTCTGGTTTTCACATTTCTTTCAAAGAGATTTTGAGAACAGAAAAAAAATCAGCAGCTCATAAAAGGAGACCAGTTCAAGTTGAGACCCATCTGATTTTTGTTCTGGTTTTCATATTTCTTTCAAACACATTTTTTGTGAACACAAAACAAAACCAGTTCAAGTTTAGATTTGTCATGAAGAGGTATTCAATAGGCTTAAACATACCTTGTTTTCTATCATATTAACCCAAGCCTTGCCACTTAAGATGTAGCGGATAGCAAACTTCATCAAGTCAAGTGGAACATAGAAGACAATACTGTAGAGCCAGATGACTCCAGCCCAACCCCAACCAATTCCTCTAACCCTTGCAAAGCTCCAGTGTGCATATACTGCTATTATTGTAGCAATCTGTATGACACAACCACAAAAAATGTTAGCTACCTTTGCTAGAAATAAACAGGTTATATTAAACCATGTAAAAAATCACATTCTCATGTCTACAAATCTGAAAGTTAAATGGACCAAAGGAGCATTATACTGACCAGCTGAGCAATAGCGAATGCAACTAGTAGCAGAATTCCAGGTCGTTCAACAAAGGACCAGCTGCGAGAACGGGTTACAAAGATTAAAGCCTGGCTCACTATGCTGACTTGAAGATACAAAGCTGATGTCATTTGAAATTTGTCCTCATGAATGTGCCTGACTCCAAATTTGTCCTAGAAAAATAATCAAACGGTGTCAAAACTCAAGCTTCGAGCCTAAGAAGTTGGGCAGGTAGTGATAAAGTATAAAGGGTTCTTACAGGGAAGAATGTAGTTTCTTTCATTGCCCAGAAGAATATGACAGTCATCAATGCCAAGTAGCCTCCAAGAACGATTCCAGTAGCAAATATTTCTTTCAGTTTCCAGCTATCCGGCATAGGAGACGGCTTCACTCTGTCCTTTGAAATTGTCATGATTGTTCCTTATAGTACGAATCATTGTGTCAAATCTCCATCATAAAATTAAGATAATTAAAAATTTGAGTTTTGAGGCATATTTGTTAGAAATCTTACCATCATTAAGAATGGCAATAATCAAAACCATGAATGGAGAGAAGTCGAATTTCCAAATCAGTGCAATAAACATGAAGCCAAACTGCATTTAGAAATAAAGAGAATCAAATTAGTTGATATTCAGAATTCCTTGTTGCAATGACTCACGTGGATCTTCGTAAATATGGCATCTACTTACCACTATACGGATGGTGATAGAAACTGCATAGATCTGAAATTCAAAAAACAAAAATGTCACTTGAGAGCTCATTTAAAAAAAAATAAAAAGACAACAGATTAATGACGAGAGTGGAGAGTGACTAACTGTATAGTTTTTCATTCTTTGGAAAATAGCTCTGCTAGTTAAGACAGCACTGATAATAACACTCAATCCAGGTTCTGTTAAGACAATGTCAGAAGCACCTCTTGCAGCATCAGTAGCGTCGGCAACAGCAATTCCAATATCAGCCTTCTTCAAAGCAGGTGCATCATTGACACCATCACCAGTCATTCCACAAATGTGCTTCCTTTCTTGCAACTTCTTCACAATTTCATATTTGTGCTCTGTAAGATTGTACATTTAAACATTTGTGAGTGTGTGAGAGTTGACAATTTCAAGTAAAAATCAAGACAATATCTAAGAAAATAAACAGAAAATTTTTTATTTGTAGTAATGAGATGTTAGAGATTGCACACCAGGAAAAACTCCGGCAAATCCATCTGCCTTCTCAATCAACTCCTCTACAGGAAGTGCAGCCATATTTATGTCTTTGTCTTGACCAAGCAAGGAAGCAGATGGATACATATTTGTTCCCATCCCAAGCCTCCTACCAGTCTCCTTAGCAATGGCAAGTTGATCACCTAGAGAAAGCATAGGCCAGTATGTTTAACTTCAAGAAGTTCAACAAAGATTAAGAGCTCTTCGGATGGTCTCAGAAAGAGAGTGCTTAATTACCAGTAATCATTTTGACATTTACACCAAGATTAAGAGCTCTTCGGATGGTCTCAGCACTGTCATGCCTTGGGGGATCAAACAATGGCAGCAAACCAACAAACTGCCATGGACCACCAGGACTTTCCTTAGTTTTCTCAGGAACTTCCTGCAAGAGATGTAGATTGGCTATATAACCCTGACCGGCAAGTGGTTTAATAAAATTTGAAGATAAGGAGAAACAGTATAAACCTGTCTGGCCACAGCAAGCGAACGGAGCCCTCTTTCTGCAAACTTGTCAATGATAGCGTGGACCCTCTTTTTTGCATCTTCCTTGAGGTTACACAAGTCCATGATCTGCAGAGACCAAAACAAAGATGTTAACATCAACATGAGAAGCTAAAAACCTCACAAATTAAGAATAAACTAAACGATGAGGTTACCTGCTCAGGAGCTCCTTTGCTTGCCCTGTGCCACGTTCCATCAGAATCAATGTACGTCAAAGCAGTTCTCTTGTCCACGGGATTGAATGGAAAGAAGTGGACTTCTCTAATTCCAGCTCGTGCCTGCACAAGAAAAAGACTAGTTCAATATACACAGTTCAAATCAACAGTCATCACATAATGAATTTTAACAACAGAAAGAACAATTGGAGGAAAAATCAAACCTCTTTTGGATCAGCAAGCATTCCAACCATGGCTGCATCTATGGCATCTTGATTTTCAGTTCTAGAAGCCCTCGCGGCAAGGAGGAGAACATGGTCCTTTTCCACACCCTTTGCATAGACTTCAACCAAGTTCTTGTCAACACTAAGCTTGTTAAGAGTGAGTGTACCTGTCTTGTCACTGCACAAAACATCCATACCAGCCATCTCTTCAATGGCAGTCATACGCTTGGTGATAGCACCTTGCTCTGAGAGCTTGTGAGAACCAATGGCCATTGTGACTGACAAGACAGTAGGCATAGCAATGGGGATTCCTCCAATCAAGAGGACCAAAAGGTTGTCAATTCCATCCCTGTACTTGCGATGTTGAATTGGGTACATGACTATGATCTCAGCCAGCATACCGACTGCAATAGAACAAATGCAAAAGTTCCCAATTGCTGTGAGAACCTTCTGGAAGTGTCCAACTTGATTGGTGCTATCCACAAGGTGAGCTGCCTTCCCAAAGAATGTGTGGACTCCAGTTGCAATAACAACAGCCTCAATTTCCCCTTGCTTGCAAGTTGATCCTGAGAAAACTTCATCCCCAGGATTCTTGGTCACAGGGAGGGATTCCCCAGTAAGAGCAGATTGATCTACCTTCAAAGGATCACCCTCGAGAAGACGAGCATCTGCGGGAATGATATCACCTAGCTTGACGCTTATGATGTCTCCTGGCACCAGAATTGCAGCCTCTTCCTCGCTCCACTTGCCATCTCTGAGAACCTGAAAGTGCACAAATACTACCACTGATCAAAACAGGCTCCATATTGGCAATTTTTCAAGCAATTCAATAACACTTTTTTGGTGAAAAGTTCATTAACACATTTATAAGCAACTAAACACAAATTTATCTCAATACCTTTGTTTTTGGAGCAAGGCCCGCCATGAGAGCAGCAGCAGCATTTCCTGCGTTATTTTCTTCAATGAAACTGATGGTGGAGTTGATCACCAACAAGGCCATAATGCCCACAAAGTCTTGCCAATCTGGAGGCCTCCCATCACCATTTGCAAGAGCAATTGCCATTATAGCTGCAGCTTCCATGACCCATGAGAGGGGGTTCCACATAAACCCTAGAAACTTGAGTATTTTGCTTTCCTGAGAAAATTACCAGAAACACAAATCAGCATAGTGCCTTTACAAAATAGCAACCAGCAGCGAAGGGGGAAAAAAAGAAACAAGAAGAACGAACCTTTTTCTCCTCTAGCTTGTTGGGTCCAAATATTTGAAGCCGATTGGCTCCTTCCGTCGAGGACAATCCTTCCTTGGTGCATTTCAATTGCTCAAACACTTCATCAATTGGAATACGTTCCTGTAAACAGAGGATATATTACAAAAAAAGTGGATTCCGTAAGACATCATCCCACATTCAATGATGACACAATAACATTAACAAGATTTTAAAAAATACGCAGTCCAGATTGGCCCAAGGAAAATAAAACCATAACCAGTCCACAGCAAAAAAAGTAAAAATATTGATACGCTCCAAGGTACAACGTATGGGAACCTCTTACTTCAAACCTATCCCTCTACTACACTAGCCAAGTAACAAGTTAGGTTCTATGCATCAAAAAGCAAAGGATTGAGTAAGCATGGCATACAAAGACAAAAAAATAATAATTTTGTTTTAATTTCGGAAAAGGGATGTTTGACTTTTATATTATGCTCGGCTAAGAAGTCCAAGAATGCGGTCGCAAGCACGTCGTGAAGAAAGGCATGTTCTTTCCGCGCTTTGAAGGTGCAGTGAACCTTTGACTAAGAACTGTACTCATTGCAGCTTTTCTCAATTTAATGATTTAATTTTTTTTTTTCCTTTCAACACCAAACATTAATGCAATATAGTATTTTGACAGGTAGAGATCAGGAAATATAATCAACATGCCATCATCATTCATTCAGCAGATATATCTCTAAAATATAAATTTTGATTGTTAATAGCATTTTTATTTGAATAATCCAAATTTAAGAATGATGTGGGAAGGAAGGATAGGAAGAGTCAGGGCCACGTGGTAGAAGGCTACGCAAGCTAAGGTGGAAAACCAATCAGGAAGGCCGAACATGTTGACCGGTGCATCCCCATGAGAGGAGGCAGAGTGCATACATCAGATTGCGACCCCACGCGCTGCCAACTAAACCTTCCATGTGATTGGCTTCTCTATTTTAACCAACCCTCCCCTTATGTGCCGCTTCCCAAGAGCCACTATCCTTTTGGTCAATCAATAATCATTTTATGTGATAAAAACAATATACCCTCAAAAATTTAAAATTCAAGATATTTCCTAAAAAAAAAGTGATACTGTATTTAAAAAAAATTAAATGCATAAAATTCTATATAATAGAAAATAAATTTTCAAATTTATTATTCTATATAATATTCGATTTTTTTAAAAAAAATATATTTTGTATATGTAGAAAATATGTATACATATCTTATACAGTACTCCTCCGGTCCTATTTATAAGCAATTTTCTCTTAAGTGTGTCAAAAATGCCTGTTTTTTTCATATATGCCCTCTTTATGAAAAGAATATAGGAGAGAGAATAGATAAAAAATATGAGAGATAATGAGTATAAGATATGAGAGATAATGAGTATTTAATAAGGGTAAAACATTGTAACAAAAAAAGAGAGGGTAAAACAAGAAAAAGAAGCTTACATTTTCAGACAAAAAATAAAAATTGCTTATAAAAGAGATCAACATTAAGAGAGAGAAAGTTGCTTATAAATAGGACCGAAGGAATATAAATTTTTATCAAATTTCGGGCAAAATTTTTTTTTAATCAAATTCAGGTTTTGCTCATTAAGATGTGGGAATTTGGGGAAAATCACCTAAAAATACCTTTAGGAAAATTAATTATTGAATACTATCATGAAAAATCAATTGTACTTTAACGGAAGATATGTTACACACAACGGAAGATGGTTTACACATTTATATAGAAGATTTGTGTATACACAAAAAAGTATTTGCACACAACAGAAGTTTATTTGCATATACGAAAGATAGCTTGCACGTTTGATAGCATTTAGCAATTAATTTATCAAAAAAATATTTATTTCCAATTCTCCCTAAAATTAGTTAATGAACAGTAAAAAGTAAAAAAAAAAAGAAAAAAAAGTTGTGCGAATATGAAAAGGATAAAGTACCACGGAAAAAGTACTCTAAACTCCCTCCCGCCAAACAAGGCAGAGACAAAGAGGGGGGCAGATGAGTTAGATTAATTAAATGCTTTTTTAAATTTTTATTTTTTTAAATATTAACGAAAAACGAAAGCGTATTCCACTCCGTCTCTTATCTGTCTCTCACATGGTTGCGCCTCAGATCCCTTGGAAATTTCCTGGAATCATTCCGTTTGGTCGGCTTGAAAACAAAAGCAAAGAACACTACGGTACTCAACAAGAACAAACCCAACTTGTATTATTGATTTCCAAAGTCAGTTTTGGATTTCGATTTTAATCTCCCTAACGTTATTTTCCTCTTTGACTCTCCAAACACATACAAGGAAAGTTTCCGATATTTTTAATGAGATTTATTTGTTCTATAAGCTTCAGAAAATTAAACAGGAACATGAAAACAGAGTGAGAAGATCATGAATCAGATTTAGGTGAAACAAAGCATAAAAGACAGCTAACACAGAACAAAGTGAAAGAGCATGAGAAACGAAAAATTCAAACACAATATGTAAAAAAAAAACTTGTGGTGACTCAATCGACGATCTCAGTTAATGCAGAAAAGGAAAAAAAAAACCGGTGAGAACAGAGCAACGACGGAGTTCCCGATGAAGATAAATGAAGGAATTTAGAGCTAACGTACCAGATCGACAGCCTCGTTCTTGATCTCTTCAAGGCTGATCGCCGCCTTTTCGGCTGCCATCTCCGTTGACTTGCTTCGCCGGAGATCTCAGGAATGAGAGAGAGAAAAGTAGACCGGCGAACAGGAGAGAGTACTCCTCGTCGTCGTCTTCTTCAGATCAATGGGACATAGACAAGAGAAGAAGAAGATGAGACATCACGAGGTGTGTGGGGGTTGGTTTATATAGCCTTATGAGCAGCCGGTCTCGGCAATTAAGACTGAGAAAATGACGATTCTATCATTCTTCTTTTTTTATAAAAAAAATATCCTTTATTATTTCCTTTAATATCGTTTTATTTTTTTATCAAAAAGAATTTTTAAAAAAATATTTTTCTGATTACAGCAAAAAAGACAGAATAAAAATTTTAAAATTATGAAATTCTAAATTAAATTTATTATCAAGAGTTAATGAAAGAATAATAAAATTTGATAAGTAATTTATAACTTATATTTTTAAAAATGTCTTATTTAAAAGGGAAAATTCCAAAAAACTACACTCAAAATATGTAAAGGACAAATCAGTACAACGAAATTCAGAAATTCCAAATCAGGCGGGTGTCAGAAAAAGGAGGAATCTGTCCTTTTGAAATTTCGGCCAAATTACGAAAATGCCCTTAGCCTTCAGTCGCAATAACAACATGATCATCGGAATTAACACCTTTGGATTCGGTATTAACAACTGCAATTCTTCTTTTACAATTAACAAATTTCAGGACCAATAACAACACATATCTCGCCATTAACAACTCCGGATTCGATATTAACAACTCCAATTTCTTCTTTCAACACTTAACAAGTTTCAGGGCCAATAACAACACTCACCTCGCCATTAACAACTGATGATTCGCCATTAACAACTCATATGTTGTTATTGCGACTGAGGGCTAAGGGCATTTTCGTAATTTGGCCGAAATTTCAAAAGGACAGATTCCTCCTTTTTCTGACACCCGCCTGATTTGGAATTTCTGAATTTCGTTGTACTGATTTGTCCTTTGCATATTTTGATTGTCGTTTTTTGGAATTTTCCCTATTTAAAATTTTACAAAGCCAAAATTCTTTTTCTACCTTAATTATGTGACTTTTTATCTCTCTCTAGTTACCGGTGCCTTGTCAGTTGTCAGTCATTTTGGGGTTCAAACTTCAAAATAATTCACCTCTTGTGGGTTCTGTACCTGCTTATTTTTATTTTTATTTTATTCATTTATTTCATTACTTTTTATTTTTAAAGTCTTATCGTTAGAAAATTCAATATAAATTTATTTTTAATTTTAAATTTTTATTTTTAATAAATTTATGATTCAATATAAATTTAGTGGCCGGGGATCAATCCCAAAAAAATTCATCTTATCGTTAGAAGATTGGATAATCCTTATTTAAATTTATTGGGGGTGATTTTCAGGATTTATTAAATCTACCTAATCACGTGGGATAAGATTTTAGATTTATTTTTTTAAATTTTTCATTTTATTCTTTCTTAATTGAGATCTTTAATCAAAACCGAAAATCAGTTTTTTGGTTTCGTTAATTTTTATAATATCCAAATATAAGCGACAATTTTATCTATTAATTTTGGTTTGGTTAATTTTTACAATTTTATCTATTAATTTTTTTATAAGGGATACTCCAAACAAGAACGCCTCTAGAATCATGTCCTATTTTATTTTAAAGTTAATATAATATTTGGTTTTTTAAGTTTATTATTATTTTAATTTTGATTTTTTAAATTTAAAATAAAATATTTTGGTTCCTCAAATTTCATTCCGTTTAAAATATTAATCCTATAATTTCCATTTGTTCCCACCAAATCAACTCCACCCAAAATTCTTCCTTGTATAATTTTCTTCTATTGTTCTTCTGATAGCTTTTTACTGCACGAGGTGATGCTCGTTTAGAATAGTTTATTTTTGGGTAATAAGTGTTTATAAATCATGATTTATGGTATACGAGGTAAGTATATGAGAAGGGTTTTATCTCGGCTTGCGTAATAAGAACTTATTGTCTAAAAATAAACCCAACCAAACATACACGTGATCTGGTCATGTTTTCTTACCAAAATTATGAAAAGAGAGCTCTGGGCATAGAATGAGACTTATTCTTATAATCTTATGTTGTCCTCTTGAGATTTGATATATATTTTGGAGGCAATTGCTACCAGCGATGCGTTAATTGCGAAATCCTTGCCCTCAAAATAATTGCTTGACAGATCAGTGAAACTAAACCTTTTGAGCACAAGTCACGGTCATGAGCCATGTAATTACGAAATAACTAAGGTATATCACAAAATTGTTATCAAGTTTTTATATAATATTTTTTGGATATTATAATTTATTATATGGAGCATTATATTATTTTTTTGGTAATTTATGATTAATTATAAAATAAAATTAATTTAAGCAGTCCTTCCAACTATTAATTCATACTAAACATAATTTTAAAGCCTTAATATCTATCTCAATACTAATCATAGTCTCAATCCTAATATATCAAAATTCAATGCTATATATCAAACAGGACCTTAATATATTTGTGTTTCATTCATTGAAGACTCTCTAGTTTTGTCTGAGTTTTTTCCTCCCAAAATGCGTACTTTTTTTCTCGCTAAAATAAAAGATCAAAGTAAGAAACAAAAACTAAAATGCGTACCAATTTAAGTTACAACAAAAAGTCAAAAGCCTGGAAAGAAAATGAACAATTTTGAGAGAAAGAAACAAAGAGAAGCCGGCCAATTTAGTCAAAGCAAATTTCCAAATACATATTTTTTAGAATAAATAAAATTGATTTTTTTAATTTTATCGAGGAACTTTAAATTTTTTGTATCTATTTTATTTTTAAATTAAATTTTAAAATTGGTCATCTTAACTTGTTAATTTTAAAATTAAGTACTAAAAGATTGAAAGTCACTGGGTTGCCTAGTTATAAGAGTCAGGATAAACCGATAAAAAACTAACAAGAAAAATATGTGCATTAAAAATAAAATGTATTTAATTTAAATATAAGTTAATTTTTGACAAAATATACCTAAACAATGTGAGTAATTTTTTTTCCCAGCATATTAATAGTGTGTTTGGGATGGCTTATTTGGGGCTAAATTTAAGCAAGATTTTTTTTTTGCCCTTTTGGGGTGTTAAAGTGGGACTTGGAGCTTTTAATTTTTGTTTTGTTTTTTCTCCACTGGGTTAGTAGGGGAAAAACAACGTTTTGTTAAGCCATTTTTGACTTTTGACTCGTGCTATTGGTTAAAGGAGAGAGAAGGGTGTGGACTATGAAAAAAGAGGGGAGATAATGTATATATGGTTGACAAAAAATAGAGAATGGATATATAGTACAGGGATCCACATCAAAGATGATAAATTTTTTCCTCCAAGATTATATTATGTGATATTATTTTTTTTAATGGTAAAAAATATGAGAAATTAATTGGCGAAAAAAACTTGACAAATCTTTATAGACAAAATACTTAGAAATTTGGCACACACAGAGTACTCTGATTTAGATTCTTATCATGTAAATTTTTAATATATAATTATATAATATATATATATATATTATTTAATAAAATACATGTCTTTTGAAGTCATTTTTCATATAAACTTGCTTTTCAATATAATCATCCAAACAAGTTTTCAAAAGTCAGATTAAAAAGAAATAATTTTTGTTATTGCCAATCCAAACATAAATCATATTACATAATCTGATTTTTACCTGATCTTAAATTTACAAAAATCAAATAAGAAAAAACCACTTTTACTACTACTATTCCACACACACCCACAAACAATGTGAGTATTACCCAAGGTATTAAAACCCGGACCGGGTATTGAACCGGTCGGGATACTGGGTTAAGGGTCAGTGGGTCAAACCGGGGCCAAACCGGAGCTAAACCGGGACCAAACCGGTGAGTAATTGAAAATTTTAAACTTATAGTATGAAATTCTAAAGGAAAAAGTTAAATTTTTTTTTTTTTTTTAAATTTGGGACCCGGACCGGACCGTGAACCGGACCGGTCTAGTGACCGGTCCGGCGGGTTCTGGGCCGGTCCGGTCCGGGTCCCTGAACCCTGGTATTACCTGAGGGAACTTGCCTAATAAAATTGGAAGCCTAAGACAGAAAAATAGAAAATTGAAATTGACTTTAAAATCTGGGGGGGGGGGGGGATGTAGAGGCAGCCGTGAAGATTGACAATATGAAACAAGAGTTGGTAAAAAGGGTCAATTATTTACAGGTTAGGGTCTAAAAGGTCGGTTAAAGAAAACAGTTATTTTTTGAAGCCCGACCTATAAGCATAAAGGTCAGGGCCAGCCCTACAAAGCCAAAACTATTTTAACAATTTTTACTATTTTTTAAGTTTTTTCTTAAAAATTATAACAATGAAAGTCTTAATTTAACACATAAATGTTGTCACAATTAAGATGTAAATGGTATGCATCATGCAACAATCAAACACAGTCACTAAGTCATAATCAAAAATAAAATATTATTCACATAACACAATTATAGACAATTAATGAGAAGACTTAACAAAATTAAAAACAATTCTTATAAATATGTCTTAAAAAGTATAAGAAGTCAACAAAATGAACAATACAAGATATAAACAAAATAATCACTAGAGAATAAGTCAAAAAAATACAAAATCGATAAAAATACTTATAAAATAAGAAATATCTTTTATAAATTTTTAATTTTTAGAATTCTTAATATAATATATTCTTATGAAACTTAATTCTAAAAAAGATAACAACAATTAAATATTTGCAACATCATTAACAAAATATAAAAAATCAATAATATTATTATCATATAAATAATTTTTAAAAAATAAAAATATATATACCAGCCTAAAAGGGCCCTTGGCCTTACTTAAGCCTTCGACCCTATAAAGTTGATCCTTTTATGCCCGCTTTTTTTTTTTGATACAAAAAAGTTTAGGTAGGTTTGGCACCAGTCCCCTACCAAGGCCAGGGCACGGCCCCAGGGCTCTTCGAGCGCTTACAAGGGACTTACGAGATCGTCTACCAATGAGGTCTCCCCATCGGTCAGAGAGTTCGAATACACTCCCTTGTGATCGGGGTGACAAGACCTTAACCAACTGTACCCGTTTTTATTTTTAAAGCAAAAATCTTAAACTCAACTTTGCAAATTCAGAGCTTATACAGTCCGATCTAACAGGCCCAACCCATTTTAGCCGCTCTACCTGAAACTGAAACTGAAACGACGTTAATTCTGATTTTCAAAGGCACATTAATAGCGGTGCGTTGGACACCCTTCCAAGGAATTTTAATGTCGTGTGGAACTTGGACAAGTTGCATAGAGGAGTCAATGGTTCATTGAGATATTTTAATATATAATTACCAGGAGTCTGGTGACAATGCCAAAATTACATTAATAAAAAATGACTCATAAAATTATTAATTAATATAGTTAAAGATGGCACTTTCTCTCCGGAAAAGAGAGAGAGAGATGGGACGGACTTTCTCTATCCCTGTTTATTTGAAACCTAAATTTAAAAAATACCCAAACACTCACTAAATCTTAATTATTTTCATTTAACATAGTAAAAAAAAAAGGTTTCGAATAACCTTCCTCTCTATTTTCACTCCAATTAATATCTCTTCCACTAAATTAATTGTTGAGATTTTATATCCAATAAAAATATATAAATAAATTTCAACTAGTAAAATTTAACAAGAATAGTTCTAGAAATTTATTAAAAATATTTGTACTCTCTACTCTCTCTTTTTTTTGTATATTGTACTTTTTATTATTCTCTACAATTCTAACCATGTTCAATTTTAAATATTTAAATTTATTTATATATCTTTATTATTTAATGTTATAATAATATTTCTGTAGGATACTTGGCTTCAACCGCGGTAAGTTTTTCTGGAGGTGAAGATAATAAGTGAAAAGGAAGAGGAGATGAAGGTTAGTGGAGACATTCCTCTCCCTTCTTCTAACTTAATAAAGATACTATTGAAAACAAATACTACGTTTCATTAGAATTAGATAACTAATTACCAACATAGAATTGATCCAATAGTGTAAGGCCATGTAGGCCCTTCAGACATTTATGGTGGGAGGGGCAGCTACAAATCTCAAACCGGATGCTAGATAATAATATTAAAAAAATAACTAATTTATATGTATTAAGAAAATTAGTTAATTTCCAATTTCCAATATATCTAACCTTAAAACTTGTAATATGCTTAGTACTTTAGGGTTTGAAAATTAAATAATATATTCCTGTATAAATAATATTTATGAATACTTAGGGTTTGAAATTGGGAAAATCGCTAATAAATGCTAAATAAGCAAATTAATTGTTCTTTGCCACCAACACACATGGGGAACTGAACTTGCATTAAAATTGAACTTAAAAAGACAAAAAAGCCCTCAGTTTGATAAGAAAATTTTAGGCGGGAGGAAGGAGAAAGTGCAGTTCTGAATCCCTTCTTCCTCTTCCATTTCCGGCCTGCAGAAGTTCAGCGTCGTCTCCCCTCACTCGGCCGTCTCCTTGGCTTGTGTTTGTCAGCAGTGTCATCTCCGGCTACTCCTCCAGCGGCCGCCGTCTCATTGGCTCGTGTTCTTCGGATCTGTCGTCTCCAAGTGCTCCTCCAGCAGCCGACGTCTCCTTGGCTCGTGTCCTTCGGCAGTGTTGTCTCGGGCTACTCCTCCAACAGTCGGCGCCAGCGCCTAGTCCTCAAGCGACTGTCGCTTGCTCGTCCAACCTAAATGCCTCCTTCATTCACCTAATCTTTTTCATACGTGCCTAATGGTCATCCACGCTATGTGCAAAGGATGAAGATCCATTATGTGCCAATGATCTGTCGTTTTATGCAA
This sequence comes from Inga oerstediana, assembly GCA_963210345.1. Classification (NCBI taxonomy): domain Eukaryota; kingdom Viridiplantae; phylum Streptophyta; class Magnoliopsida; order Fabales; family Fabaceae; genus Inga; species Inga oerstediana. The sequence goes on along the minus strand of OY723410.1, from coordinate 13,370,793 downwards.
TTACTCTTCCTTCATGTGCCAATGATCTGTTTTGTGCAATTACTCTTCCATTATGTGCAATTGATCTTCCATGCTGTGCACCTGATCTTCCGTTTTGTGCAATTGCTCTTTCATGATGTGCAATTGATCTTCCATTCTGTGCAACGGATCTTTTCCATACGTGCCCAATGGTCATCCACACTATGGAAAAAATCTATTCCACAAAATGGGAGATCAATTGCACATCATGGAAGAGTAATTGCATATAATGGAATATCATTAGCACAATGGATCATCCTTTACACCATAGAAAAGATCCATTGCACAAAATGGGAGATCAATTGCACATAATAGAAGAGTAATTGCACAAAACAGAAGATCAAATGCCCATAATGGAAGATCAATTGAACATCATGAAAGATTAATTGCACAAAATGGAAGATCATTGGCACATGAAGGAAGAGTAATTGCACAAAACGATAGATCATTGGCACATAATGGATCTTTATCCTTTGCACATAGCGTGGATGACCATTGGGCACGTATGGAAAAGATCCGTTGCATAAAATGGAAGATCAATTACAAATCAATGAAGAGTAATTGCATACAATGGAAGATCATTGGCACAATGGATCATCCTTTACACCATGGAAAAGATCCATTGCACAAAACGGGAGATCAATTGCACATCATGGAAGAGTAATTGCACAAAACGGGAGATTAATTGCACATCATGGAAGAGTAATTGCACAAAACTGAAGATCAATTGCACATCATGGAAGAGTAATTGCACAAAACTGAAGATCAAATGCACATCATGGAAGATCAATTGAATATCATGAAAGATTAATTATACAAAACGGAAGATCATTGGCACATGAAGGAAGAGTAATTGCACAAAACGATAGATCATTGGCACATAATGGATCTTCATCCTTTGCACATAGCGTGGATGACCATTGGGCACGTATGAAAAAGATCAGGTGAATAACGGAGGCATTTAGGTTGGAGGAGCAAGCGACGGTCGCTTGAGGACTAGGTGCCGGCGCCGGCAGCTGGAGGAGTAGCCCGAGACAACACTGTCGAAGGACACGAGCCAAGGAGACGTCGGCCGCTGGAGGAGCACTTGGAGACAACAGATCCGAAGAACACCAGCTAATGAGACGGCGGCCGTTGGAGGAGTAGCCGGAGATGACACTGCCGACAGACACAAGCCAAGGAGACAGCCGAGTGAGGGGAGACGACGCTGAACTTCTGCAGGCCGGAAATGGAAGAGGAAGAAGGGATTCAGGACTGCACTTTCTCCTTCCTCCCGCCTAAAATTTTCTTATCAAACTGAGGGCTTTTTTGTCTTTTTAAGTTCAATTTTAATGCAAGTTCAGTCCCCCATGTGTGTTGGTGGCAAAGAGCAATTAATTTGCTTATTTAGTATTTATTAGCGATTTTCCCTTTGAAATTTGTGCAATTTAAAGTCAAGGGTATCACACTAAAACGTCAGCTCGGGACTAGATAATATTGAGAATTAAACAAAAAAAATATACCTCATAAAATTCTGAAATATTGAGATCAATACATTATAATAAATAAACAGTCAACATATTGGTTTATTCAGGTAAAAAAAACATATTGGTTTATAGGCAGTTAATATAATAGGAAAAATCCAGAAAAATATAATTAAAAATGGGAAAAAAAATTGGTGCAGTGAATTTATCAAATCTCAAGTCAAAACTGAAGTAAGAATATGAGATTTTCAATTTTGACCAAATGACCAATTGGCATGAGTTAAGTTGTAAAACATGAAAGTGAAATCGTTAATGTAATATATGATATTGTTAATGTAGATACAAATGTTGTTACTGACTCCTGAAATTTGTGCCCTCATAATTGTCCCTGATTTTTGGGATATGAAGTTGTCAAACATGAAAGTAAAGTCGTTAATACAAAAAATGATGTTGTTAATATAGATATAGATACTGTTACTAACCCCTAAAACTTGTGCCTCAAAATTATCCCTGGTTTTTAGGATATGAAGTTGTCAAACATGAAAGTAAAGTCGTTAATGTAAAATTTGATGTTGTTAATATAGATACATATGTTATTATTGACCCTTGAAACTTATGCCCTTAATTCAAGGTATTTGGGTCATTTAGTCAAAATTGGAAATCCCAAATTTCTATTCCAGTTCTGACTTGAGATTTAATAAATCCGCAGCACCAATTTATCTTTTCCCATTTTTAATTGTATTTTTTTGATTTTTTTCCTAATATAATCGAATATGAAATTAGTTTGACTAGGATTAAATGTCTAGCGGTCAAAATCTCCTTAATTTATCAAATAACTTGAAACGATTAATGCATGATGGGAAATAAAGAATCATTTAAATCTCACCTGATGAAGATTAGTACTACTTCTTGTCTTAAATATAAAATTTAATTAACTTTTTTTATTTTGGAGAGATCTAGGATGCTAATCAAATTATTTTAAAATATTTATATTTATCGTTTTTCTCTAAATTAATTTATTTAACTTATAAACCGATATATATATATATATATATATATAATATTTAATTATATACAATATATAATAGGATTAAGAAACTTATTTAATTTTCTTAGTCTTTTAACAATTGAATTTTATATTTTGTACATGTGAAAATAGAATTTGTTGCATTATAACAGCCCTGTTTCGGCCGGCGCTTTATAACAGGTCTTTACTGTTATCATCACTTGCAATTGTTACGGTAGAGCATAAAAATCGTAGTTTGGGACTGGTTAGATTCAAGGGGGCCCAATTGATATGGTAATTAATTCTCCCAAAAATACTTACTAGCGTTTTGAATGGTACATATATTATTTTGCAACATGCATGATTGAATATTAACTATCTACATTATTTAATTTCATAATAAATTATGTTTTTTGTTAGCAAAATATATGTACAAAATTTAAAATTATTTTAGGATATTATGAAAAAATACTTCAGTATGCGAGGTACTAGATAACAAATACTACTAAAAAATATTTTAAGATGTTGAGTGTAGTAAAAATTACTTTATAATATTGGGTGTCAATGAAAAAATACTTCAAGCTACTGAATGTCTTTTTAAAAAATGAAAAAAAATTACTGTTCATTATTTTATCCCAAAACGGTGTAATTTCAAGATAAAATATTTAGTACTACTAATTCTTTTGCTCTTAAAAAGGAAAAAGAATTTATTATATAAAACCTTTGCTTGAGAAGGTGACTTTCATGCCTAGAAGTCTGCATGGTTGAAAATTAGAACAGGCTTCCTTTAGAAAATGTTGAGAAACTTCGAAGGGCATCCCACCAGCCACAAATCCATGACAAATGACTTAACCGCGGGTCAAAGCCACCATGGCTTACCGGTCGAAATTGCCTATATATTAAAAAAAAAAAAAAAAAGCGGAAAAAAGTGTTTATTTCAAAATTTTAGGCTAAAGGATTAAGTTTTATATAATGGATACCTTTAATACCTTAACTTTATAAAATATGTTTTTGGTTCCACATTTCTAATACCGTTAATGTTGCTAACGGAAAATGTTGACATAGTAAATTCAAATGATGGCTGTGCAGCTGACAAAACATATTTAAGTTTTAATTTTTTTAATATAATATATTTAGATTATTAAACTAAAATAAACCAACTAATCCTTATAAATGAAATTGAGATTTTGATATTTAGATTATTAAACTAATTTTTTTAATATAATCGAGGTTTTGATAGTGATTGTTTCATTATATCAGTTTAAAATATTTTTCAATTTACACATATTTTAAATTTAAGATCAAAAGCATTTAATTACACAGTTATCTCTTAAGTTTATATAGTCATCACTTGAGTTTGTTGTATCAACGTTTTCCGTTAGCAACATTAACGATGTTAGCATTGTAGAACCAAAATTATACTTTTTAAATTTAATGGACCAAAAGTATACCTCATATAAATTTAAAGGATTAAAAATATATTTTAGCCAAAATTTTATAAATGAAAATGACCTAAATTCAAATATATGTATAGTACCTTCTATATATGAAATCCAGGAGAGTGTTGGTACTTCTATATAAAAACATCTCAGGTTTTTATGATTCAATAAAATTTCCAAACATGACTTTTAACCCATTTTCCTCACATAAAATGATTTTTATATAACATATTGTTTTAAATTTTAAGAATATATTAAACAATGAGTAGTATTCATTTAAAGGAAATTAGGAATATTTTAGAAAATAGTTTATTAATAGGTTAAGGTGTAAATCTGTCCCGAAAGTATTGTGAAAATCTCAATGTAAACATGAAAGTTTTTTTGTTTAATTGTTGCCCTAAAAGTATTAAAACGTAGTAATGTTACTCTCTCCTATTAAAAAAAGTTAACTTAACCGTTAAAAAACACATGTCACTGCCATGTGGCAATCAAAATGCCACCTCATCACCATGCTTCTCCTCTCCCATCCATCTCATCATCTCGCATGACCTCTTCCTCTCTCCCTTTCTTTCAATGTTCATCACCGAGGTTGGAGCTAACAACTCCGATAGATGAACTTCATTGAAGCCAAGAGACGAGAAGGTGATCCCCCCACCACCACCTTCGATCTCCGAACCCAAACCCTCAAGATTCCTATGGATTCCTTCCAACAATTCATGGGTACTTCTTGTCACTCGATCTGATAACAAAATCCCCACCACCACCACCACCATCATGAGCGTCATTAGCGCCACCGCCTTCTCTTTCACTACCACTGCCAGCAGCAGCAGCCGCTACGTGAACCAGAAGTGCCATGATTGGAATACCTTCGGTCAGCACCCCAAAAAAAAAAATTAAGAGCTATTGAATCACAAGCGACACTTGCTAATATCATATCATAGTAACCAACAACGTAATGCCCAAACCTGTCACAAGGCCCATGAATAATCCACCACTGCCCAAAGTGACAGCGCCATTCTTTTTTGGTCCCGAAGCATTTTGAAATCGGATGCGCTATATTGTAGTTTTTACGGTGTTAGTTTAGAATAGCTTATTTTTGAGAAATAAATATTTATAAATCATGATTCACGATATACGAGATAAGTATGTGAGAGGAATTTTATCTCAACTTACGTGATAATGACTTATTATCCAAAAATAAGTGATACCAAATATATGTTAATCTTTTTCATTCACCGGAAGCAACTTCTGCGATGGACATTGAAAGAGAGGGAGAGAGGAAGGGGTCACGGGAGAGCACTTGGATTCAGTGCCAAGTACTGCGCTTAACTCTACTAACTCATCAGATATAGGCCATTAGATCTGATTTGGATGGTCCAAATATGAGTTTTTAAAAGTCTATATTTTTTAATAAAAATTATTTTAATGGGTATAAAATTTAGGGTTAAGGTGCAAAAATACCCATGAACTTTTCTCAAAAGTGCATCCAACACCATAAACTTTTTTTAGGTGCAAAAATACCCATGAACTTCTCAAAATGGGGCAAAAATGTCAAACCGTTAATTGGTACAAACGTCCGTTTTGTGGGACCCACAATTTTATTTTTTGAGGTGCAAAAATACCCATGAACTTTTCTAAAAAGTGCATCCAACACCATAAAATTTTTTCTGGGTGCAAAAATACCCATGAACTTTTCAAAAGTTTATGGTGTTTGATGCACTTTTTAGAAAAGTTCATGGGTATTTTTGCACCTTAAAAAATAAAATTGTGGGTCCCACAAAACGGACGTTTGTACCAATTAACGGTTTGACATTTTTGCCCCATTTTGAGAAGTTCATGGGTATTTTTGCACCTAAAAAAAGTTTATGGTGTTGGATGCACTTTTGAGAAAAGTTCATGAGTATTTTTGCACCTTAACCCTAAAATTTAAAATAAAGATAATTTTTTAACTACTATTCTTTTGAAAAATGATTTTTTATTTAAAAAATTATCATTTCAAAAAACTTAAATTTAGACGGTCCAAAATAATATCTGGACGGCCTAGATCTGATGAGTTGGAAAAGCTAAACACAGTGCTTAGAACTAAAACTAAGTCCCACCAGAGATGATGAGATGGATGGGAGGGGAGAAGCATGGTGATGAAGTGGCCACATGACAGTGACATGTCTTTTAATGGTTAAAGTTAATTTTTTTTGACAGGCTGGGTAACGTTACTACATTTTAATACTTTCATGTCAACATTAAGAACAAAAAAACTTCCAGACTATATTAAGATTTTCGCAATACTTTTAGGTTGAATTTGCACCTTAACTCTATATTAACTTTTCAAAGTATGATGTTATAAAATAATTTTCTTGATCTATGCAAAAATTGTTTTTGCGACAACTAATAATTGGAGGGATAATTATTTTATATTGCATATAAAAATATAATGTATGAATACTTGTGCATGCGCCTCCCCGTGGCAACTCATTTTTACAAGTTTGTTTTGACTTTGAATCTTATTTTCATGCCCAGAGATTGGGGCATTATATTACTACTATTTTGTCAATGGAATTGGGTAGCGTGGGTCCTTCAAATACATTTCTATTTTCTATGATGTATTGCTTGCGTTAAGGGGGGAAATAGAACAGGCTCTTAACACTTTAACTGTTTTCAAGTAAGGATACAATTATTGTCAACTAAAATAATTATGATAAAATAAATTACTAGTATTATTGATAAGCTTTTGAAAATTATTATTTATATGGAGAAAACTTAAGTCGATTGGGTTATATTCATTAGGTTTAATTCTCTAATCCAATTAGGTCATATATAATTTTTTAATTATACTGATAAAATTTCAAAATTCTGTTGGAGTATTATTAATAATAAAAATATATCATACTACCTCCGAATCTAAATATAAGATCCAGTTGATTTTTTTGGAGAGATCAATGAATGTAAATAAATTATTTTAAAGTATTTATATATAAATCTTTTTTTCTCCAAACTAATTAATTTTACTTATAAATTAATATATATATATATAATATAATAATACACAACATAAACTTTAGTCAAGTAAAATGTTTAACTTCCTTAACCTCTTTAAAAAAGTTAATTAAATCTTATATTTAGAACTGGAGGGAATTCATAGCTAAAAAACATATTGTGTGTCGGTTCCATGTTTCTGGATCTAACAAGATTCTCAAGTGCATCTCAGAATGATTTTGCTGCTGGACATTTTATCCTATTTAGAGTTTTTTTTCCTGTCTCTTTTCTACCTTCCCATGATATTTCCTTATTTTTCAAGGGGTTTCTCCCCCATGGAATTCTCCTATTAAACTTGAATTTTGAACATATTTTATCCTTTACTTTACAAATTTGTTAAAAAAATGATAAGCGTTAAGCTACAAATTTGTTTAGGATGTTTACACTTACACTTAGGAACATTGTGCGTATTCAAAAGTTTTTTTTAGATTTAATGTCGTTCCGTAAGTTTCAAAACTGTAGCATATCACCTTGATAGTTATCTAAGTAAAGTTTAACTGTTAGTTAATCAAATATATGTTGAGCAAGCAGGTCAATGTGTTATCCACTTTTTTTCACCATATTGAGGTGCAAATTTAGTCTGAAAGTTTTCATTCAAGAGCGCTAGATATTTAATATTTTTTATATTCAATATTGTCTCGACCATTATCTAAATAAAATTTGATTGTTAGTTAACCAAATATACTAAATTAATAAATCTGCGTATCAGCCACTTCAATTTTTTTCCTAAAGCGAGGATTCAACACCACATTCTAGAAAACCATTGCTTCTATGCTTTTCAAAAGGCTGGTCATGGTTATTCCCAAAATCGACCGTGCCATTTATGCCTTTCAAGAATTTTTGTGAGTTTTTCTTCTGCATATGTTATGTTTTATATTTCCCCCCTTTCTTTGTGCTCAGAAATTGTACTAAGCTAGAGCGATTCTTCGAGTGAAGTGATCAAACTAGTACATGCGTAGCAAGAGTTGTTCTTTTACAAGAGAAAAAGTGTTGCGGTTTTGAATTATCACTACTACAAAAAGGGGTTTTAACGTCCCTATTTTGACACTTTTAACGTCCAAAGATTGGGGGGACGTCTATGTGGGGGGCGTAATATGTTTTAAGAAAAGACGTCCGAAAAAAATGGGACGTCTAAAGGGAGGACTTTAGACGTCCCAAATCTAAAATTGGGACGTCTAAAGTCCCCCTGTGTAGGACTTTAGACCTCCCAAATCTCAATTTGGAAGGTCTAAAGTCATATTTGAATTTCAAATTTCCTGTAGATGTTGAGGTCATCAATTACGAAAGCAAACACAAGTTCCAGACGAGAATCCTCTGTAATAGTTTTGTTGAACATAAATGCTAGCTTTCTCCATTCTCTTTTTGGCTCCGGAATTTCCTTTTTTCAGCATCACCACACTTCCACCACTTTGCTAGCTTTGTTCAAACTTCTTTTAGTCAAACTTTAAAATTCAAAAAATCCATTTTTTACCCAGATGCACTGTACCAGATCTGATTGTGAAAAAAGAGAGGAACTTATATAATAATGATAATAAATATACAAGCATGTAAGATTTAAGAAGTGATAAAGAGAGAGTTACCGTCGCAAATAGAGGCATCGAAGGGCATGATGAGAGGGGGGACGATGGCGAAAACACCGAAGGAAAAAGCTATGCACAGAAGGGCATGATGAGAGGGGGGACGATGGCGAAAATACTGAAGGAAAAAGCTATTTGAATCTAAAGAATGTGGGTCTTTCTCTGCAACTCTTATCAAAGAAATTGAAAACTGCTGTGGGAGAGAGAGAGAGAGAGAGAAAGGAAGGAAAGCTTCCCTTTATTTAATATAAGGCACGAGCGTCCCTTATATTCAATACAGGTCGCGGGAAAATTTTTGAATTACTTTAGACGTCCCAAATGGAATTTGGGACGTCTAAAGTCCCCACTTTAGACCTCCCAAATGGAATTTGGGACGTCTAAACTGTAAAAAAAATATTTAATTTTTTTTTTTTACACTTTAGACCTCCCAAATGGAATTTGGGACGTCTAAACTGTAAAAAAAAATATTTAATTTTTTTTTTTTACACTTTAGATGTCCCAAATTCCATTTGGGACATCTAAAGTGTAAATTTTTTTTTTTTATTTTAGACATCACTTTAGATGTCCCAAATTGAATTTGGGATGTCTAAAGTGCCACTTTAGACATCCCAAATGGAATTTGGGACATCTAAAGTGTAAAAAAAATAAATTTTTTTTTTTTTTTTTTTACTTTAGACGTCCCAAATTGAATTTGGGACGTCTAAAGTTACCAAGTTCCCACACATAATTACAAAAATGCCACCGCCTATGTTTTAGACGTCCCTATTTTAAAAAAGGACGTCTTTTAGGGTAACAGTATCTATATTCTGTAGTAGTGTATGAAGTGTGTCAACACCCGTTTCCATTTTGATATGCGTAGGGCAATAATGAATAAGTTCTATAGGCAAACAGAAAAGTACAATTATACTGATAATAAGTATTTATTTACAGACAGTCATTAACATAGCAGAAATCGATAATAATGACAACTATGTACAGAATATTCTGAAACTATTTCACATACAGACTATATACAATCACTGTATTCATCTTGGGAAACATGCCCGTCAGTTCCCTTCTTTACATCCTTGGCTTTTGAGCCACTGGCACCCACTGAGACATTTGGATAGAAAAATGTGTGAGATTCCAAGGAATCTCAGTAGAAACATACGATCAACATATAAAATGTGAAAATTAAATATGCAATGCACCGTATCAAATAAAATGAAAACTCATATCATCTGTGTGTGTACACAAAATTCAGGGCCAACTAACCCGTTGAAACCCCTTCATGTACCTCAGCTGAGTCCTTGACTACAGTTAGGTAAGACTAGTGTACCTCAGCTAGGTCCTAGACCACAGCTAGGTAATGTGCCTCCAGCACGTGTTCAAATCACCAAATACAGTAACACGCATCATACAAATAGTCACATAGTATATGAGAGATAGTAGTCCATACCTCGAAGTTTTATCGACCCCTTTTTGTGTGCCTTGTGAAACGTGTCAATTTTCAACTCCCGATTCGGTCCTAAAATATTAAATGTACAAGAAATAGGTCATAACCTATCCAAGTATCATTTTAGACACTTCCATAGTGTTTCTTGTGTTATATTAGCCTATGGTGAAAATTTACCAAAATGCCCCCGGGACCCCGACACGGCCCCGCCGTACCCGACCCGATGGCACGTTTTCCCAAAATTTTGAGAAATTCAATAAAATGGTGAATATTCATGAATTTGGAATTTATGAATTTATAAATGTTCAATTTCATGAGAAATTGGGCAAAAATAATTAAGGAATTAACTTGGGTAATTTAAAAAGCTCAATATTAAGGTCCAAAAATGAAGGAATATTAGAGAAAATATTTGGTCCAAAAATATATGGGAATTGGCCTAAGAAAAATAAGAAAAGTAATTGGATTAGAAAAGTAATGGCAAAATCGTAATTTTGCCAAAATAGCACAAAATAAATTATTTTTCAATTAATTGAAGTTAATTTCAATTAATTAAGGAAAATAAAGGTTAAAAATATATTTAGAATATTTTGGTCAATTTAATATGAATTTATGGAAAATTTGAGCAAAAAGTGCAATTTTGACCAAAATTGAGACTTTACGTGTATACGTAACCTGGACAAGTTGTGAAGCTAATTGAGACCATAGGGAGGGACCCCTAGGTGTCTCCTACATGTGGCATAAAGAAGAAAATATTGGTTGGACATGATGGCATGGTTACATGAATGTAGGAAGTTATGTAATAAAAAAAATAGTTTTGGAAAATTCCATAAATAATTAAAATGACATATGGTATTAGAATATATCATGCTCATCTCCTTCCTTCAGCTCATTCACGCACAGAACAGACGTGAAGTTGAGAGAGAAAGTTGAAAGAGTTTAGAGAGAGAAAGAGAAGAAAATCACAAGGTAAGCCGATTTCTCCGACGATTTCGCTCCTAACGCGTATAACTCCGACTTTAAGCTACTCCTCTTTGTTCTTTAAGGTTTGGAAAGCTCAAAGTTGGTGTTCTAAAATTTAGGGTTTTCATCCATTTTTGGGAAAAGCTTGTGGGAGCTTGAGGTAACTTCCAAACCTTCGTATATTAACTATTCTGGTTACTGTGGGCAATTTAATCTATGAAATTTCGCCGGATTGCCATTGGTTTTAAATTTTGGAAAAGTGTGTGTCTAAGGATTATGTTGCCCAATTTTAGTTCAAATGGTTGTTATAACTCAATTAGATTGTTAATAAAGTGGTTAGGAGTATAAAGGAACGTGTTTACGGAGCCGAAATCGTAAAACCCCGATTTTTCCCGAAGAACACCATTATTTTGACCAGGGATGTTTTAGGGCCTTAGAGTTGGATTTTCAATGATTTGATGGTTCCATTGGGTTCAGGAGGGAAAATTAGGTGGGGTTACAGTTGGGCACTTTTTCAGAAAAGGCTGAGAAAGCATAATTACGGAAACGCCCATAAAACCTTAAAAGTAGGGCTGCCAAGGGCAATTTTGTAATTTGACATTGAATTTGGTAATTTTGAGTCCAGAAATGGATTCCTTGGATGAAAATACGTTAGGATAGCTCTATTCAAAAATTTGGGAAAACGTGCCATCGGGCCGGGCACGGCGGGGCCGGGCCGGGGTCCCGAGGGCATTTTGGTAAATTTTCACCATAGGCTAATATAACCAGAAGAAACACTATGGAAGTGTCTAAAATGATACTTGGATAGGTTATGATGTATTTCTTGTACATTTAATATTTTAGGACTGAATCAGGAGTCGAAAATCGACACGTTTCAGGAGGCACACAAAAAGGGGTCGATAAAACTTCGAGGTAGGGACTACTATCTCTCATATACTATATGACTATTTGTGTGATGCGTGTTACTGTATTTTGTGATTTGAACACGTGCTGGAGGCATATTACCTAGCTGTAGTCTAGGACTTAACTGAGGTACACTAGTCTTACCTAGCTGTAGTCAAGGACTCAGCTGAGGTACATGAAGGGGTTTCAACGGGTTAGTTGGCCCTGAATTTTGTGTACACACACGGATGATATGAGTTTTCATTTTACTAAATACAGTGCATTGCATATTTAATTTTCGCATTTAATGTGTTGATCGTATGTTTCTACTGAGATTCCTTGGAATCTCACCCCTTTTTCTAAACCAAACATCTCAGCAGGTGCTAGTGGATCAAAAGGCAAGGACGTGGATAAAGGAAAGTGACTAGCACGTGTCTTGAGGTGAATTTAAAGTCTGTGGTTATAGATAGCTTATGTTGTAAATATTGTCATCTTTTGTATCTTAACTTTGGACTGTAAACAAATACTTTTATCAGTATATATGTACTTTTTTGTGTGCCTGTGGAACTTGGTCTCTATTACTCTGTGAATATCGAAATGGAAACGGGTGTTGACAGCAAACGCGTTCCTTTTTACTCCTAACCACTTTATTGACTATTCCATTAGATTACAATTACCATTTAGTACTAATTTGGGCAGCATAACCTCTAGGCCAACCCATTTTCAAAAATTAAAACCAATGGCAATTTGACAAAATTTCACCGATTAAATTGCCCACAGCAGTCAGAATAGTTAATATACGAAGGTTTGGAAGTTACCTCAAGCTCCCACTAGCTTTTATTGCTCTTGGCTGAAAACCCTAACTTTTAGAACACCAAATTTGAGCTTTCCAAACCTTAAAGAATAAAGAGGAGTAGCTTAGGATCGGAGTTATACGCGTTAGGAGTTAAATCGTCGGAGAAATCGGCTTACCTTGTGAGATTTCTTCTTCTCTCTCTCTCTCTAAAACTTGAATGTCTCTCTCTCAATTTCAGGTCTGTTCTGTGCGTGAAAATGGACTGAAGATGAAGATGCAACATATGTTTTATAATATATAACATTATGCTTTAATTGTTTAACAATTTTTCCAAAATTCCAAAAATGAAGTTTTATGTACATAAACCTTATGTACATGTAACCATGCTCATTAAGCCCAACTAATATTTCCTTATTTATGCCACATGTAGGAGACACCTAGAGGTCCCTCCCTATGGTCTCAATTGGCTTTACAACTTGTTCCGGTTACGTATACATGTATAGTCTGAATTTTGGTCAAAATTACACTTTTTGCTCAAATTTTCCATAAATTCATATTAAATTGACCAAAATATTCTAAATATATTTTTAACCTTTATTTTACTTAATTAATTGAAATTAACTTCAATTAATTGGAAAATAATTAATTTTGTGATATTTTGGCAAAATTACGATTTTGCCATTACCTTTTTAATCCAATTTCTTCTCTTATTTTTCTTTGGCCAATTTCCATATATTTTTGGACCAAATACTTTCTCTAATATTTCTTCATTTTTGAACCTTAATATTGGACTTTTTAAATTACCCAAATTAATTCCATAATTATTTTGCCCATTTTCTCATGAAAATGAACATGTATAAAATTCATAAATTCCAAATTTATGAATATTCACCATTTTATTGAATTTCCCAAATATTTACAATATTTTTTGTGAATATTAATTTTAGGGTGTTACAAAGTGGATGACTTGGAAAAAAACTAAAGTAGTTAACATATAGACTTACCAACTCAACACATTTAACCAACTAACGATCAAATTTAATTTGAACCACGATCTGACTTTGTTATTATTTGAAACCTTCATAGCGATATCAAACTCCAAAAACTTTAGAATACTTGGCACTTTCAAGTGAAAACGTTTAAGACAAATTTACACATTAGTAAAAAAAAAATGAAATAGATGACATGGGCACTTGCCGGCTCAGTATATTTGATCAACTAACGATTAAACTTAACCTAGATAATGGCTGGGGCAATATTGCTACAATTTGAAACTTATGAGATAATATTGAACTAAAAAATACTTTTGAACACCCAATACTCCTAAGTGAAAACTTTTGTGATTTTTTTTTGGATGGTTTATACAATGGACCATTTTTTATCTTCGATGTACCCACCTTCCAAGTATCCGGCGTTAACCTGAAGGCCAACCTTGGATTATCAGCATGGACCCTCGACAACCGATTAGTCCTAACGCCCCCATTGAGTAGGCCCGAATGCATGTGCTTCGCACATATGTGGGGGGGGGGAGCTCCCAGAAGAAATCGCTCCAACTTCCGCTTCCTAACCAAAAAAATTTTGTGATTTATGTTTTTCTTAATAAACCTATAAGGCGATGTTTTGTGACAATGACGGTTTTTTTGAGTTGGTTTCACAGCGTAATATTTTTTGTTAAATTTCTGCAACAGACAAATGCAATGTTATAATAACATAAATATATATATATATATATATCGTCCCTTTGAATTTTTTTAGATAAAAATAATATTTTATATGATTCTCGAATTTGATCAGTTCGTCCTATTTGATCAAATTTGAATTGAATTAGGATCTTACAGAACAATTAGAAACACACACACACACACACAATGATGTAAACTATTACACTGCGGAAAAAAGCATATCAAACTGAAAAGAAATTAGGAATTATATTTTTGACGGGCTGGTATCAAAATGAGAAATAAATAAATAAAAATATTATGTTAATTGAAATTTTTCGAAAAGTATAACATTGATGATTGAACAAATTGTTATTAATTAATATTAATAGATTTCGCTCATTTATAAACTGAGTCATTATTGGAGTTATTCTAATGGCATTCTTCATGTTTTATTCAGTATGCATGCATCACGTGGTGACAAGTTAAAAGAATTAAAGCACTTCCCTCACACTGTCCCCATTAATTAAAGAAAATCCAGGTAAAAAAAAATTAATTAAAGAAAATGAGATTAACGAATGATTTAATTTTTTTTGACCTGAACGACTGATTTAATTGAAGTATTAAATTAAATCATATTTTTTTAATTTGACGTACTCTAATTTGTTCATCTTCGTCCTAATACACACAACCCGGTTCAAATAATGCGGGCGAGTCAAATAAAGATAAAATGAATTTTTAAAAAAATTAATAATTCATAAGTTGCCAAAATACTAAGAGAAAAGAAGTAATAGGGTTATAAATTAAACATTGATCATAATGGAAAGACAAATTCTTTAACATATAGCAGTATTAAATAATAAATAGTTGTTTTTGCATGCTTCAACGGTAAACAATGCGCCACTATGTGTCACCGTTACCTTCATGATTCATGTCAGAACTTAGAACAACTTTATAATATATATATATATATATATATGTATATATATCATACTGGGAAAAATATAATATATAGAACTAATAATATAATCATGGGTGTCCATATGTGTATTGTTAATTATTTGCGTATTACCCAACCCGGACGTATGTGGTACTCTTTTTTCTTAAAATATCATTGTATGTGTTAGCTTTATCAAGCATTTATACCCACATGTGAGGGTTTTTCTGTTTTTGTTAAACACAATATCAATATATTAATCTTAATATATAGGCCTTGTTTACTATGTGATATTGGAGAGATTGGTATTGGGCTTGATACTGGGATTGCCTATTTTTTATTATGTTAATCTTAATATATAGGCCTTATTTATTATGTGGTACGAGGGACTAAGAATAATTTAAGATTGAAAGTATTACGAAAGTGATATTGCTTGAAGCCGACTAACTCTCTAGTATTTTATTGAAAAAGCTATCCAGGGATTATAAAATTTTTAGATAAAACTATCCCTATTTATGATAATTTTTGGATACCTCTGGATTTTTGGCATAGATTAAACTACCTGATCTTCTTGTCCAAAAAAACACCATTGCTTCTTCCTCTCCAACTTGAGGGCAACCTTTGGCCCCTCAACTTTGTCCTCATTTTGGTTGTGGTCCCTCAAATTTCAAACTAGAGGTTTTGATCCTTTAAATTTATATCATTTTATTTAAAATATTAATCCTTATCATTAAATAAAAATCTGAATCATTTTTCCCTTTGAAGACTAAAACGTCTTATTTAAAATTTGAGGAATCGAAACCAAAATGAGGATAAATTTAAAGATAAAAAATTATATTAACCCTAATATATCTCTGCATGCCTGCGTGCGATGGATAACTTTTGGTGTCCTAATTAAACAGGAGGTTGTGTTCTCCGGCTTGAGTAGACAAAAATGAGGTGAATGTGTTCCCTAATTTTTAAAAATAAGAAAAAAAGTGAATTATATCAGTTTTGTACAGAAGTTTTAGTTTTATTTTAAAAGGAATTCTGTGTAATTTTGAAATAATTAAATAAATTATTCTGTTTTAAATCAAGATATGCATTTTAGGGTTAAGGTGCAAATTTACCCCAAAAGATTTTTCTCAAGAGCAATGTCACCTTGGATTTTTTTTTTTTGATTCAATGTTATTCTGAAAGTGTTGAAAAAGAGTAATATTGCCCTTACTGTTGAAAATTTAACGGTCAACGTTAGTTTTTCAATAGTATAGGACAACATTGCTCCTTTTTAATATTTTTGAGGTAATATTCAAGTTAAAAAAAACTTTTGGGACAACATTGTTTATTGGCAACAACTTCTGAAACAAATTTATACTTAAACCTTATATTTTATTACTATTTTTTAATTAAGAGGCTATCTCTTACAACCCGAGGTTTACTATAAACCTGCCACCTCTTACTTATAAGGGGAACTAATAAGCTACTAGATGACAAAGTCATTAGCTAAAATTAATTATTTATTTCAGAAAAAGCGGGTTGGATAAATTTTTGCAAATTTAATAGACTTTTATAATACTTGTGTTAATTTTTAGAAACAAAAAGAAAATATAATTTTGATAAGGTATAAGGTATTTTTATATGATTTAATTTTAATTTAATTTTTAAATATAATATATTTCATGTAATTCTTTTTTTATTTAAGTACAACAAACAAGTATCAACAACAAATAAATGATCCAAATTTAAAAGCTAAATTTTCGGAACTAAAGTCTAAACAAATAGCAGAAGAAAAATTAAACCTAAATTTATTTTCTTGTGTGTTATATAGAATTTGGAATAAAAAATTATACAATTCATAACGTGATTTGCGTTAGATTTTATTTTATATATATATATATGGATACAAATTGTATAATATGTTAAACAGGACGCCACAAAAGTTTATAGTCTCCATATGAAATGACCATGGGGTCCATATTTAAGCATAGGGACAGCATTGAAAAAAAAAAAAAAAAAGGGATTTTGGTGGGCTTGTGTATATATATTTGTGTGTGCGCGCGTGGTCAGTCAAGTTTGAGTACACCATCCGTACTCTCAGTCTTCATTCGAACGAAAAGACGAAAATTTTCGTAGACTGGTATATTTAAAGTACACTCCTTTATGTTTGGCAAAACTCAAAAGTACACTCGATTTTCACTTCTCCAAAAAATTAAGGTGAGGAACTGAGTTGGGTATTAAAGCGGCTTAGCAAAACTTGGGCATGCTTTACTTTAATTTCTTAATCCATCACATCTTTTTTTTTTTTACAGAATGTTTTTTATGATAAACAGAGGAGTTGATGATATCTCAAGACTTTAAATTTATGAATGGAAAAAAAAAATTATGTTGAAGGATCTAAGATATCGATTTGATGCTTAATCTGGCTCAAATGTTGATCCATTTATACTTGATAGTATTAAAACATAATATATGTGTTGTAGTTTTGATAAGAGAAAATGTGAAGGTTAAATTGGGAGACCAACTCATTCAATAAGTGGTAAAGTTTAGATATTTGAGATCGATTATACAACTATACAATTAAATTGGTGGAGATGTTAATCATAGAATTCAATCTAGATGGTATAAATGGATAGAAGTTACTGGAGTTATTTATGACCGGACAGTAACTAATAAGGTAAAAAGAAATTTTTGTCACACTGCTATAAGACTGGCAATGCTATATGGTAGTGAATATTGAATTTTAAAGGAACAAAATGAGCATAAAGTAGGAGTAGTCGAGATAAAGATGCTGAGATAGATGTGTGATCATATAAGAAAAGATAAGATTTGTAATAATTATATATGCGAGCAAGTTGGAATGACACCTACTAAGGAGAAAATAGAAGAAAATCATTTGAGGTATAGATTGGACAAGTTCAAAGAAAGTCATTGGATATACAGGTGAGGAGGGCTAACCAAGCAGAATGAAATATTCTAAAACGAGGTAGAGAAAGACCAAAATAAACACTCAATAAAATTATAAAACAGGTTCTATTAATTAATAATATATCTAAAAAACTGGTTTTTGATAGAACACAATTATGTCTTGCGATTTATATAGCCAACCCCACATAATGAAAAATACTTTTTTGTTGTTGTTGTTGTAATAGTAAATGTTTTCATGATCTTTTAATGAATTGAAATAAAGGTTGTAATATTTTTATATTTAATGTTTGATCGAAGTCTATCGCATGTGTTTTCTTGAGCCAGCTTGGATTGTTGATGCGGCATATTGGAAGGTGCCCGTATTTGTTGTTTGAAATTATGCATGCATAGCCAGGTCAAAAAAAAAAAAAAAAAAAATGCATGCATAGAAGAAGAAGAAAGAAAGAAGCTGGGTCTTGTTGTCTTGGTGGGTGATGTCTGTTACCTGGGCTGTATTTAAATAATCTTTTATTCTATTCGGTCTTAATTATAAGATAAAGTTAATTTTTTTTGGAGAAATTAAGGAAGTTAATTAAATTACTTTAGAGTATTTATATTTTTATATTTTTTCTTCAAAATAATTAGTTTAACTAATAAATTAATATATAATTCAAGGATACATAACATATAATATGATTAAGTAACATATTTAGTTTCCTTAATTTCTCCAAAAAAAATTCAACTATATCTTATAATTAGAACCCAAGGTAGTATCATTTTTTTCAATAGATGTCATATTAAATCGGCCAGCTTTCTTGTTTATATTCATTACAAATCTTATTTTCTTATATCCATCTTAATATACTCATTTTGCTATTTCATAAGATATATGTCACCTGATGAGTAAGCTTTTCAAAATATTGCCCTCATTATAATTTATTAGAAGAAGACTTAGTCTAATAATATAATATTTCTTTGTGTTGTAAAATTTGGGGAAAATTGAAAAAAGATGTTTCAATTTTAGATTTAAAGTTATTTTTGAGTAACTGACTGCATCAAGTGCAATTATAATTGATAAATACGCTGGTATAAATTGAGACAAAATTTATTTCATATATTTAATTTGTATGCTATAAATTACGTTCGAAATGCTAGTTTAATTCAGGGTTCTGAAAACCGGACCGGACCGGCCGGTCCGGCCCGGTAACCGGCGAACCGGCCGGTTGGCCGGTCCGGTTCCCGGTCCGGTTTCCTTTTTTTAAAAAAAAAAAAAAATTTTTTTTTTTACTTTTTCCTTTAGAATTTCATACTATAAGTCTAAAATTTTCAATTTCTCATCGGTTTGGTCCCGGTTTAGCTCCGGTTTGGTCCCGGTTTGACCCACTGACCCTTAACCCAGTACCCCGACCGGTTCACTACCCGGTCCGGGTTTTAATACCTTGGTTTAATTCGAATACCATTATAAACATGTACCTCTATACCGATTTTATTGTTTGGAATAGTTTATTTTTAGAAAATAAGTATTTATTATGTAAGTTGAGACAAAACTCTTCTTACATATTTACTTCATATACTATAAATCATAATTTATAAATACTTATCATACAAAAATAAACTATTCCAAACGAGTAGCTACTATGGGCGCCTACCATTCTTTTCACTGATGAATGACATCATTATCTGCAAGCACTTCTTTTTGGAAACAAGATAGTATTACTTATTTATTTAGTTTTTTTCTTGCCAGCACCTTATTGGCTAACGTTAATGGGTCGTTGACTTTATGGAAGAACATGTCAGCCGATAGTGAATATAATGATATGATGTGTTCACATGTACATAGTGTTTGCACACGTATTAATTTATTGATAAGTTTTCCCTTTCGTTCAACTAACCAAATGTTCCTTTGTTTCCCACTTGATCACGTTATATATATTCTTGGGGTTTGAAAGTTCTGAAGATGGCTAGTCAAAAAAAGCAAAAAAAAGATGGCTAGTCAAAACGGGAAGCTCCACGTGTTTGTGTTGAGAGAATGCAAAATATTGTGTTCCAAACCAAAATGATTTTCAATGGTTTGTAGTAACTTTGCGTTGAAAAAACAAAAAAACGTTGAAAAACTATGTGTAGACTCCTATTGTGTACTCCCTTCAGTCCTATTTATAAATAATTTTTTTATAGGACTAATCTTTTTTATAAACAATTTTCATCTTTTGTCTGAAAATTTAAGTTTTTTTTTCTATTTTATCTTTTATTAAATACTCATTGTTTCTCATATCTTATACTCATTATCTATTCTTTCTCTTATATTCTTGTCATAAATAGGGGCATATATGAAAAAACATGGCATTTTTGACACACTTATTGCTTTTAACTACCAGTTCGTTTTACTCAATTAAGGGGAAAGTTACTTATAAATAAGACCGGACGGAGTAATATATAAGACACTTTTTCATAGACCAAGAAAAACTTTAAACTTCATTAACTCTTCTATAAAATTCAACAACTTTCCAACTTTACCTCTATTTAATACTCCCTTCGGTCCTATTTACAAGAGTTCAATAAATGAATCATACGATTTAAGAAAACGGTTAAAATTAGTTAAAACTAATAAATATGTCTGAAATAAACCTTTTTTCACAAGTACCCCCTAAACCGTATTGTAAGCCACTTGTTTCACATTCACACAAAATAAGAAAAACATTAAATGAATCAATTTTTCTATATTTGCCCTTATTTATAAAAGGATGTGCATTTTTTCTCACATCTTTTTATCTCTATGCATTCACACCCCTCTCTCTCTTCTCTCTTTCCCATATGTCTAACCAATAGTGAATACGGGTAAAATTGACAAAACCTCGTTTATTATCCAACAAGTGACTTGTATTTTAAAGACAACTTTTTAGGTATAAGTGACTTATAATAAAATACAAAGTGACATGCCTTTATTTATAAAGGGGGCAAGTAATAGAGAGAAAGAGAATAATAATAAATAGAAAGAAGGAAAGAGAATGTAGTATGAGAAAAATATGAGGGGCAAAAATGAAAAAAACCCATTCAAAAATTCAAACAACTCTTGTTATATATAAAAAGGATAGGAGGCAGTATATATTATACCTCGTGAGAATAAAGTGATTACATATCAAGAAACAATATGTATAAAATATAATCACTATATTCTTGTTATTAACGTAATATTATGGGAAAAAGACAATTAAATATCACATGAAATTGTAAAACCCACAAAACACCATTAATACTTATAAAAGACAGACATGAGATGGGGTGAGAATCTGATTTTTTGATGTTTTGGATGAAAAACCAAAATACCCTTAAGACTTAATGAATTCAAAAGAGAGAGAAGTGTTGGGACTACAACTTTTTCATCCTTTGGCCATTCAAAACAACTTCCTTTAACTCTCATAGTCGGTGTACGCGTCCCTAAATCGACAATGGTGGGTGCAATCTGTCACATACTCGCCTGAAAGAGAGTGAGAGTAGGCGAGTACTAAGGATATTGGGCTGTGGGTGTTGCATCACAGGCTCCAACCTCTTCCTCAAATTGTCACAGTCGGCGTCGGTGTCCCCAAATCGGCAATGGTGGGTGCAATCCGTCGCATAGTCACCTGAAGGAGACTGAGAGTGAGCGAGTATTAATGATATTGGGCTGTGGGTATCCTTTTTGTAAGTATTGTATAAGGAAAATAATATCTTATATGGTGGGAATGACAAGAAATCTTGAAAAGTTTATTTTCATAATAGGGGAATATGGTTTGCATGCAAGGGAAGATTATTTACATAAAGGGAAGATTGTTTGTACCAGCAAAATGTTAACATTTTTGCTTAATTTTGGGACACATGGGTAGGCATTTGCACATGGGGAAGATGCATTACATATAAGGGAAGTCAAGTTGCACATAAAGAAGACGAATTGCACGTAGGAAAGATATATTGAATATAGGGAATATTGTTTGTAGATAAGGGAAGACCGTTTGCCAAAGCATAATTTGCACACTGTGGCTTAATTTATGATGCAAGGGAAGACATTTGCATACGGGGAAGATGGATAGTATACAAATGAAGTTAAGTTGCACATAAAGAAAATGTATCTATAAGGGAAGGTATATTGCACATAAGGAAGATGAATTACTCGAAGGGATATTATTGTTTGCACATGTACTAATTTGCATATTTTGGCTTAATTTTGTAACACATGGGAAGATATATTGCACCTAGGTAAGATGTGAATTGCATGAAGGAGACTGAAAGGGCAATTTAGTCGTTAAATCCTTATAGCTATTCTCCCTAAAGGACCAAAATCTTTTAAAAAATTTGATGAACTAATGGGCAATAAATTTCTCAAGCAAGTCCTTTTAAACAATTTTTCCATAAATCAACTACGTGGTTTTAATCATTTTTAATTATGATATGTGTTTTCAAATGAGTCAGTTTAATTCTTTTTTATTATGGTTAACTTTGATTTGAAAGAGAATCTTTTGATGATAGTATTTGATACTTGAAAAGTAAAGATGAGAATTTTTCTACTATGGTAGACCTCCAGGTCTAACTTTCTTTATTCATCATAGTACAGTTGATTATCCTGAGATTTGATTCAAGTGTATGGATAATCAAGTTTTAAGAAAATGATTTTACAATTTTATCACTTTAACCCTATAAAGAATGCAATATTTTGACTATCCATTGGCATTGGGCTTTGATTAATTAGTGAGTCTGATCTTATTCTAGTCCGATTGTTTTTATCAATTCAACGGCTCATCAGTTTCTAATTAATCCATTGATTATATCTTTAGCAAAGTACCCAATGCTTAAAAAAGGATGGAGTATGTGCTACCAAAATTTTTTGTATATATGAATAAAATTTCAGTTTCTTCTTATACTTTCTTTTATCATTATTATAAAACATCAATTAGCAACTTTATATAAATTAAGAAATTCAACTAAAATTATTTAATACTTTTAAAATTTTGTCTTTATTTAAAATCAAGACAATCAATTTTAAGAAGTTGTTGAGTTAATTAGAGAGAATATCAAATTAAAATGAATTTAGAAAAAAAAAATTAATTCCTTTTATATAAAGATTGTGCGAAGAGTCTTAAAATTAAAACTATAAGAGATAACGTTGGTGGGATTGTTTCTCCTTTGTAGCGGTTTGGTGTAACCGCTACAAATCAACAAATTTTTTTATAGGGAAGTCCTAAATTTGAGTTTTATATACTCAAAACAACCCCAAATGAGTCTTAAGTCAGTTTTGCATGCATACAGAGAAAAACGTATTTGAGATAGTTTAATAAATTAGTCAGAGTTTAATTTGAGTTTTAAAAATAACAAGAATCCACATTCTCTGCTCATCCAAAAGATGAGCAGGGAATGCTCATCCCCAAATAAAAGGGGCTTTTTTTTTAAAATTTTTTTAGAAAAAAATTCTCTATCCGGTAAAAATTAATTAGCTTAAGATACTAGGTGTTGAAAAAATATTTCAGATATTGGGTGCTAATGAAAAAATATTTCAGGATACTAGTGTTATAGGAAAAGTATTTCTGAATGTAGGATTAAAAATAAATTAAGTTGAGATACCAGGTGTAAAAAATATTTCAAGATGTAGTATATAATTTAATCTAAATAAATAAGAATACATAAAATAAATTAAAAAAATTAAAAAAATGATCCCTCACCCCAAAACTGGGAGCATGATCATGCCTTACGTATAGATACGCTGAGCACGTCAGGTCATACGGACCCAAGGAACAATGTGGGGAAGAATGACTAAATTGTGGTCCAAATTCATGAGCTATAGAATTGGTGGATGAGGCCAATGAACCAAAAATGACGTACGTATATTTGTATGCATTTAATCCCAAAACTACTCCAACCACAGAATGTTGAGTAAACATAAATGACACTGTTGAACACATGGTTATTAAAAAATACCGGATTGGCCGGTTCGATAACAAAACAGTGAATCGGTCACCTAACCGGTTTAGTTTGACTGATTTACTGTTTATTCATAATTTCCTTACTTCAAAAATTCATATATAATTCTATATGTTTCTAGAAATTCCAAATTAAGACTCTATAGAAATTTTAAGATATCTACTTTCTAATGTAAAATGAATCATTCAAAAATATTATCATTTCATCCTAGGAAATTATCAAATTTTAAAACTATTCCAAAAAATAATATTACTTAAATTCACTTCCTCACCAGTCTAGGCCCGAGTTAGTTTTGATTTGACTCTGATCTGACTTACTGACCCTTAACCCATTACTCAAACCGGTTTCGTGACATGTTTGTGTTTAATAACCTTGGTTTAACACATGATTATCAATTATTATTATTTACCTCACTTTTAAGACATCCGTGATATGCATGTTCAACCACACCCTTGAATACAATTATTGTTCACAAAAAAGTTAACAATTTCCCCCCACTTGTTTTTTCATTAGACGGCCCTGATGATTTGATCATTATCTATTGATTAAAAGGGACAAAAGAATTATCAATATCCATAATTAGCACGTTGTTTCACATTCTTGTATTTTATTTTAAACGGTCGACATATGTCATGTCATGAAATAGCAAACTTTATATTAATCAAAATAGAAGTAGCCCTGTTTATATGAACACATTTGGCATCATTTCTGAAACGAACCTTATGATAAATATTATTCCCTCCGGTTTTTATTATATATATATATATATATATGACATATTTAAAGGGTTGATCTTAATTTTAAATAAAAGATATATTTTTTATTTGTCAATATTTTTTTAATTTACTCATATTAATGCTCCCTCAATAATAATCAATGAAGAGAGGAGATGAGGACATTAAGAAAATATGATTGAGGCGTTTTAGAAAATACATGTCATATTGACTAACTTAATTAATTTTTTTAATCTAATTAAATTAAATAAATATATTTTATATTAAGGATCAGGGAGTATAGTTATATTGACTGCATCAAAAGTTCATCAATAAGATAAGATATCATCATCATTGAGTGACAAATTACAATAATTAATCAGCATAAAAGTTCAGGGAGAGACAAATACTGGGCTGGCTGCTTTAAATATAAAATAAGAAAAATCCAACGAATTACCATTTGGGTGAGAAGTAATGCTTTAAGAGTTTAGTCAGAGGGCGGCTAAATTAAATCTTTGTAATTTTATATTTCTCCCAACTTTTTTGCATTTGTAATGACGATAAGGTTGAACCATTTGGACAAATCCGTACCATCAGATTGACTTTTTTTTTTTTGAATTGAGATGACAAGAGAGAAAAACTCTTGAGGCCGTTAAAGACCATTACATAGGAGATCCAAACATGAAAAATACTAAGTAGACCCAAAAAAGAGTTAGCTGTGGTCAGCTAGCATTTGGATCCAACAAAAAGCAGGGGGTTGATCCAAGAGAGACATCTCGTTTGTTGAGAGTAGGGCCTTCTTCGCCAAGATATCAAATAAAGTGAGAAAGCGACAGCTTTATTTTTGGTCTTCTGAGAAATCAAATAAAGTGAGATCATTTACTAGAAAATCTTTTATAAATCTTATATTTTATTTATTTACTGAAAGTTCTAGGAACCTTTTAGCGAACGTGGGATTAAAAAAAACTTAAGGTTTAGATGTATAAGTATGAATTCAAAATCCAAGGTTTCTATTTCAGAATTCAGGTCTTTAACATTGGGCCTATATTCATCAACTGACCATATTACATCACAGAATATATTTTCTCTTTAACTTGTCCATACACAAATTGTGATGTAGATTAAATATTAAATTATTATTGTACTCCTTATTGTCTGAAAATGGTCTATTAAAGTGACTTTGAGTAAAGTTTATCTATTGACAAATGAGTTTTTTTTTGTAAGGTTCATAAATCCGGATTGGGCACTGAACCGGTCGGGGTACTAAGTTAAGGATTAATGAGTCAGACCGTGGTTAAACCGGAGTTAACTTAGGGTCAAACTGGTGAAAAATTGAAGATTTCAAGGTTATTAATATGAAATCCTAAAGAAAGTTCAAAAAAGAAAAAAAAAATAGTGAAGCGGACAAGATGTCGGACCGGACCGGTTTACCTGCCGGTTAGCTGGTTTCCAGATTGGATCAGTCAGTTTGGTCTGGGTTCATGAACACTGATTTTTTATTTCATTTATTTACTGAAAGTTCTGAGAAAAAGACTAGGGCTTAGATAACAATGAATTCAAAATCCATGGCTTCCATGGAAGCAATTCAAGCTTTTAACTACTTGATGGTCTCTTTTGAAAATTATAATAACTGGAAAAGGTTATTATACTAACAAACCAAGTGATTTGACTCTAATTCTAATTTGTTCCCCTTTCAATTCAGTGCAAAAAAAAAAAAAAAAACACACACACACACACACAAACACACACAATTCAATCCAATTGCTTTGGGTGCAAATTTCAATCCAATGTGAAGTTATGCAATAAGACAGTTTTTTTGGGCCACAGAAAAAAACAATACTGAACAATCGGCCCAATGATTCAAAAAGCCAGTGCTAGAGAGAAATTTTGAACACTGGGCCTATATTAAAAAACTCACAGTATGTTGTATCAAAAAAAAAAAAAAACTCACAGTATGTTATAGAATAAGCGTTTCTTTTCTAAAGTTATCCGCGTACAAAAATCATTTTATTTATTTACTTATATAGTTTATTCTTTATTTTTATGACAAGAATAAATGTAACAAATATTTAGAAGACACTGACACTTCTATAATTAGAACTAAATCCTAGTAACAGGCGTTGAGGGCGCAATCTTTAGACTATGCGATCCAAACAATTTCAATCGAAAATGGCAAAATGCTACTGAATTTATATATGAAGCTCTTAATGATTGTTATACTTATTAAAAGAATAGTTAAAACAAGCCAGTTTAACAAAGTGATCTTGTAAAATTAGTGATCAAAGTCTTCTCTCAAAAATACCTAGATCAATATTTATGACAACAAAATTCCCACTTTCAAGTTAGGACATTTGAATTTACATAAAGTACCGCCATATGCATTATGCTAACAAAATATTATAAATTCTTTTAATTGAAATTGACTTTTTAATCAAGAGCCATATATTTTTTATATCTGAATTTTGATTATGCAATATTTATTCTTATAGTTCCACTACAAACAGGTTGACGGATATTCAAAGAAAGTTAAGATCAACGTTGGGTGATATATTTCTTCTTATTTGTCTCTAAATGAAATAAAAAAAATGTTTTTAAAGAAAACAAATGAATTTATGAAATTTATATTGCATGATTAGTTTATTGTCAATCATTAATTTTTTTTACATGAAGGGAAGAAAATGAATAGTTGAAAAAGATAATACATGGAATGCATCATCACCATCAAATCTAGATCCTCATACATAACAATATAACAATATAAACTAGAAGTTCAAGAGATGTTACATTCATAAAATATTTAAAAAAATATGTCAGATGTAATTACTGACCAAAAGAGAATTATGAAATCTAAATTTCAGCTAAACTTTAACTAGTATAAATCAAAATGAAACATGTCTGAAATATGAGAGATCAATTGGTTTCAAATACAAATTTCATAAAAGAATGAAACATATATACCCAGGATAATCACACTGAGGAGGTGGCTTTTGCAGAAAAGGCCAAAGTATTGACTGCAAAGAATCCAGAAGGGGTTGAATTTGAATTACCTGAAACAAATTTCAATAAATTATGTTACAATAACAAAAATGTTATGAAAAAAAAGTCATTGACAAAAGTTTGATGATAATATCACATGATCAAATGAGAATCTTATATACAAATCAATCATGGAAAGTAAGTAGATCATTGGCCATTGAATTGTGTATTACATCTTAATACTTCAGGCAATTGGCTTGTGTGTTGCACTATTATTTTTACGATGTTAGCCTATATAATCCCACAAATGTGATGCATAAACAGTAATCTACATTTAGAATTTCGAGCATTCAATTTTTCCTGCATTGATGTAAAATTTTGAATCGTATATAGGAAAAACTATTCTTAAGGTACCTGTAGTTTCTTTTAGTTTTTAATTTAGTACCTCTATGTTTTTCTCTTATTATTAAATTCTTTAATTTTACTCCATTAGCACAGTTAGCTTCAGTACTGAGGCTAACAATGCTAACAGAAAAAGTTACAAGGATTAATAGTGCTAAAAGAGTAAAATTAAAAGATTTATAGTAAGGAAAAAAACACAGTTATCAAATTAAAAATTGAAGAAAACTGTAGCCACCTCAAGAATGATTTTCCCAATATCTGCCGCTCATAAAACAAAACCAGTTCAAGTTTAGATTTGTTCATGAATAAGTAAATCAACATCCTCAAACATCCTATCAAACTGATTTAAGTTATTTTGATAGAAAAATAATCTTAACACCTATATTTCAAATCTAGTAAAACATACCTTGTCCATGAGCTTATTTACCCAAGCCTTACTTAAGAGGTAGCGCATAGCAAATTTTATCAAGTCAACTGGAACATAGAAGACAACATTGTAGAGCCCGATGACTACAGATACTTTAAAATCATCAAATTGCATTAAAATCTCATGGGGCTTGAGTTAGATTAATTGTAAATGTGAAAAGACCACTTTATCCTCCATCCATTTCTTCTAATTCATTTTTTCTTTCAAAATGAATGAGGGTAAAATGATCTTTTCACATTTAGGATTAATCTAACTCAGGCCCCACGATCCACAAGCAGGTCCTTGAAATCATCAAATCACATTGAAAGTTAAATGAACTATAATGAAGCATTATACTGACCAGCTAAGCAATAACGAATGCAATTCCTAACAGATATCCAGGGCGTTCAACAGAGGACCAGCTATGAGATGGGTCACAAAGATTAAAGCCTGGCTCGCTATACTGACTTGAAGAAACAAGGCTGGCATCATGTCACCACAACGGTCATTAATGGGCCTGACTCCGAATTTGCTCCAGAAAAGTAATCAAACAGTGTCAAAAGCTTCAAGCCAAAGAAGTTGGACAGGTAATGGTAAAGTATAATGGGTTCTTCTTACAGGGAAGAAATCAGTTTCTTTGATTGCCCGGAAAAACAGGACAGTCATTAATCCCAAGTATCATCCAAGAGCAATTCCAGGAGCATATATTTCTGTGAGTTTCCGGTTATCAGGCAAGGGAGACGGCTTCACTCCATCCATTGGAATAGTCATGCTTGTTCCTTATAGTATGAATCATTATATTGTGTCAAATCTCCCTCATAACATTCATAAATAGAATTAAAAATTGAGTTTTGAGATGTATTTGTCAGAAATCTTACCAAAGTTAAGAATGGCAATAATCAAAAGCATGAATGGAGAGAAGGGGAATTTCCAATACAGGGCAATAACCATGAAGCTAGGCTGCATTCAGAATTCTTCGTCGTAATGAATGGCGTGAATTTTAAAAAACGTCACATCTACTTACCACTATACACACGGTGATAGAAACTGCATAAATCTGCAATTCAAAAAACTCAATGTGACTTGAGCTTATTTCAAACAAGGACAACATATTGACGAAGAGAGAAGAGAGTAGAGAGTGACTAACCGTGTAGTTTTTCATTGTTTGGAAAATGGCTCTGCTCCTGCTAGTTAAGGCAGAATTAATAGTAATACTCAATCCAGGTTCTGTTAAGACAATGTCAGAATCAGTTCTTGCAGCATCAGTAGCATCGGCAACAGCAATTCCAAGCCTCCTCAATCAGCTCTTCTACAGGAAGTGCAACCATATTAGTGCCAAGCAGGGAAGCAAATGGATGCATATTTGTTCCCATCCCAAGCCTCATACCAATCTCCTTAGCTATGGCAAGTTGATCACCTAGGGAGTGCGAAGGCCAGTATGTTTAACTTGAAGAAGTTCAACAATAAATGTTACGACCTATTATCCTTAATATAAGATCTAATTTGTTATACAATTTACAGTATAAACTAAATCTTATATTAAGGACGGAAGGTAGTATTGTGCAATGGAAGACATTCCTTTCTAAAGAATAAGAATGCTTATTTACCGGTAATCATTTTTGACATTTACACCATGATTAAGAGCTCTTTGGATGGTATGAGCACTGTCATGGCTTGGAGGATCAAACAGTGGCAGCAAGCCAACAAACCACCCGGACTTTCTTTGGTCCTCTTAGGAACTTCCTGCAAGAGATGAAGATTTAATCTCGTGTGTGTGTATAAATTGATTACAAAATTTTTATATAAATTTCATTATATATTTCAAATCTTGAATAAAGACTTAAGTCTTGCAAAATATTGAGAATTACTCATCAAACATACACATTTTTGATCGAAAATCATTATGTATTTTGAGTTTTACTAGTGATGGAATATGGGATGGAGAATCTACATAATGAATAAGGTAATTAAACTTGAACTGGTCACTAAATCGGTCGATGTACTGAGTTAAGGGTCAAACCGGAGCTAACTCGGAGTCAAACCGGTGAGAAATTGAAAATTTTAGAGTTAATAATATGAAATTCTAAAGAAAAAATTAAAACAAAATTGATTTTTTTTAAAAAAATATTGAACTAGATCGGTTTCAGGATCGGTTTACTGGCCAGTTGCCTGCTTTCCGGTTCGGGTTCTATTACACTAATAATGAAGCAATATCTAAGCAGTTTCATATTTTATTATTATTTCTAGATTAATTTATTTATCGTTATTTTTATTATTTGAGAATTAGATTAGGAATAGTTGTATTTTAATTTCTTATTAATATTAGAGAAAAGAACAGAAAAACACCATTTGAAGTACTAAAATCCCAAAATGCCTATTAAATTAGCAAAAGGAAATATGGGTCATCAAAGATGAATATGAGATTTTAAAGTTTGGACCCTCAAATCTAAAAAAGGGTGAAGAACCCAAGTTGTTAATTACTATTTTGAAGTTGTCATTGCTTATACTAAAGTTGTTAACAACGCCTATCCCTATTAGGCATAGTTGACAATTTGAATATAGTCAATAACAATTTGAATATATCAATTAGCAACTACCCTTGTGAGGAGTCATTGACAACTTGAGTATAGGCAATTAACAACTTGGATATAGAGATTGACAACTTAAACTCCCCAAGTCGTTAATCTCTATATTCAAGTTGCTAATTGCTATACTCAAGTTATCAACGACGCTTAAAAGAGATAGTTGCTAATTAATATACTCAAGTTGTTATTGTCTATATATTCAGGTTGTCAACGACCCCGGTAGGGTGTTAAAAATCTGAGTATAGATAATAATAACTTCAGAATAGCAATTAATAACTTAGGATAGAGATTGACAACCTGATCCCTCCAACGTGCCAATCTCAATACTCACCCTCTTTCCCAACTAGCTATCTGTCTTCTTCCTCTCACTCTCTTTCTCTCTCATCGTCTAATGCGCCACCACTACTCTGATTGAAGGAAGATGAACCAAGAGTGGAAACTTCTTGTTTTATACGCCCAAGGTCTTAATTCCATGGAAATCCAAAAACAAGAACCCCCAATGTCTTTTGCCACTTGAATGATTCCCTTCACATCAAACCTATCACCTCTCTTGCACCCCAATGTCAATCTCTTATAGCCATAAGAAAGGAACTCCATGCTTGAGTCTCTGGGCAGCACACAAAAATGACGTCATGCGCCTTATGAAAAAGCTCGACAACTTCAGGGGAAGAGATGACAGTCACAGGGACCAATCCCAATCGCAAGAACATGATGGGTCCATAGCGCTTCATGAGAGACTGAAGGGAACGGTGGGGGAGGGTACCCAACAGGTGGAGGTTGCGATCACCGACCACGCCGATGAACCAGGCTTTTGTTTTCGATGATCCCTAGTTGGTGCTCATCAATGGGAAAAGAGTGGTGGTAGATCTGCTCGAGGCTATGAATCCTTCCCTCATCAAATGAGATGACCAAGTTTGGTCACGGGAACCCATTGTCCTCCTCTGCTCGGGTTGACCGTAGATGAGAGAACAGGGGAGTAGGAGAATGTCGGTGGTGACATGAGAGGTGGTGGTGGTGACATGAGAGAGAAAAACGGTGAGGAGGGAGAAGATAGAGAGGTGAAAAGTAAATGTGAGGAGCATTTTAATAAAAACACTAAAATTTTAAAAACCCAAATTCGCTTAGGTGACCTATCTATTCCATTTTTTTTCTATTAGATCTTTTGGATTTTTTAAATTTAAATGGTATATTTTAGTTCTTTTCTCTTATTATTATCTCCTATAAGTAGCTCTGTGTTTTATTTTAGACGACAAACTTTGTGATTATGGTTTATTACGATTATTTCTCTACTTATATCTCTTTTTTGGTATTTCTCTTCTTCCATCTCCTCTCTTTTGCCTCTCCCTCTCTTCTATCTCTTCCCCTCCCTTTTTTCTTTCTGTTCTGCATCAATTAGATTTTGATTAATGACAGAAAAAAAGGTTTTTAACAATTTGAATCGCAATAAATCAGGCTCTAAATGGATGAAATTCAAGTTTTTAACTACTTGATTGTCTCTTTCGAAATTTATGGCAATTGAAAAAAGTTATCATACAAACAAACCAAGTGATTTGACTCAATAACTCGAATTTTTTCCCGTTCTATTCAATCCAATTTGATGTTATGCAACAAGATCATTCAATTTTCTTTTCTTTTTCTGAAAACAGCAATCTTTCAATACATATTCAAGACAAGTTGGTTTTCTTTTTTGGTGGCCAAAAACTAATTGTTTTTTTGGGCCACTGAACATAGCGATAGGGAACATGTCCCAGTGATCCAAAATAAGGCCGAGCTAGAGAGGAGTTTTGAGCACTTATGTCTTATTCATAAACTGATTTTTTTTTAAAAATAAATTTGTGCATGTACAAAATCATTTCATTTATTTACATATAGATTTTATTAATTATTCTTATAAAAATATTTTATTCATCATATTTTTGACGAGAATACCTGTGATAAATATTCACGGAAGAGGATTTACATTTCTTTTCAAGTTAGGAGGGATTGGAGGGGAGGGGATGAACATTTTTTATGAGTTTGATTTAAAAAAATTAAAGTAGTGGGATTAAAAGTTTTTAATTAATTTTTTCTTACTATTTTATTTTACATCTTCTCTTTAATAAAATTTCATAACCTTACTTCTCCAATTTTTTTAAATCCAACTCATAAAAAATTTCCTTCCCCTCCTTTTCTCTTCATTTCCCTCTTGTCAAACAGGCCCCTAATCTATGTCTCTATGTAGACGGGAACGTCAAATATCTAACATTCTTGTTGCTTTCTTATTAGAGAAAAATGATCCAATCAAATATAGGTGTTGTTGTGCAATTATTAGAATATGCGATATATTGAAAATACTAGCGGATATGTATCTCAAACTTCCAATGATTATTATGTACTTATTAGAAGAATTGTTATAAAAATTTTATTTAACAAGTGATCTAACAAAATTATTTAGGAAAAAAGATACTTAAATACCACTTAAACTTCAAAATCCTAAATTGATTTTGTTGATAATAAAAATAATGGAATTGACAAAAGAGTATAACAATTGACAACTCAAGTTTTAAAAAAATCACTGATTTAAGATTTTGAAATACAGGTGATATCTTTTTCTCAATTATTTATCAAAACCTTCCCCACAAATAACAAGATCAATATTTATCACCATTAAATTCTCACTTTTACAGATGTTCTCAAGATGGGACGGGATCGGAAAACCCCGTTTCCAGTCCCGCCCCGAGGAAGCTTGGGATGGTCAATGCTGTCCTGATGCGTTCTGGAAATTACCCAAAAATTATGGCTTTGTTTTTTTTTTACTTAAAAAAAGAGACTAACATAATATTATCAATTCTTTTAATTGAAATTGGCTTTCGGTTAAGAGCTGTATTATATATATATATATGTATGTATATATATTTGAATTTTGATTATGCAATATTTATTCTTAAAGTTGCACCACAAACAAAATGCATATTCAAAGAAAGTTGGGAATTAATGCTAGGTAATATATTTCTTTTTCTTGTTTGCCTTTAAACAAAATAAAAGAATGTTTTTAAAGAAAATAAATAAATTTAGGAGATTTATTTTGCATGATTAGTTGATTGTCAATTGACAAATTAAAGTTAGGTAAAGGCACGTCCAGCACCGTAATCTATTTTTAAAGATGCAATCAACACCTTGAAGTATTTACTATTTTTGGAGGTGCAATCTGCACCCTAATGTATTAAAAATGGAGCAATTACACCTCTTTACTAACAAAATGCTAACTCTATTTGCTGTATTACTCTTTCCTTTCTTCTTTCATCAATTTTCAACATGTTCATCCATTCTTTTAGTATTCAAGGATACAATTTTGCCCCCTAATGTATTTAAAATGGAGCAATTGCACCATTTAATTAATAGAATATTAACTCAAAGTTTGGGATTTATCTTTCCCATTATAGTTCCCCTATCATTGTGATGAAAGTATTTATCTTTATTTTTATTGAATTTTGAGACCCAAATAAAAGAAGAAGCTGAGTCAAAATCAGAGGGAGCTTTTATTCATGGTAAATTATCAGTTTCAATCACAAGTGGTGGGGTGTGATTGCTCCATTTCTAATATATTAGAACACTGATTGTACCTCCAAAAATAGTCAGCACCCTTCAATACTTTAAGGTGATGATTGCATCTCCAAAAAAAGTTTAGGGTGTTGATTGCACCTCCAAAAATATATCAGGATGCTAGATGCATCTTTACCCAATTAAAGTTTGCCGAGAAAAATAAGTAGCTAAAAAAGAGAATACAAGGAATGCATATAGCCACTATCAAATGGACATCCTTACATAGCAATCGAATATAAAGCTTTAGTACATACACTTCACATGTTTACATTCGTAAAAAATTACAAAAAAAAAAAAAAAAAAATCTGTCAAATGTAGTTATTGACCAAAAGAGAATTATAAAATGTCAATCTGTTCCAAATATAAATATCATAGAAAATGAAGCATATAATGAAGATGATGATACTTACGTGGTAGAATCTGTAGAAGAAGAAGAACGCATAGCTGATTCCAAAATCTTCATAAGAGGTTCGATTACTTTTTGAAACTGTTAAAGAGATATCAATAAGTTATGTTACAACAAAGGAAAAAAATAAAGTCGTCGACAAGCATATAACTCAAGACAAGTCATGTCCTTAAATTCTTTAATGGTGGGGCAAATTTGCTATGATTTGAATACTTATGGAGTAATATTGCACCCAAAAAAACTTTCAGATACCCAGCATCCTCAGTGGAAACTTTCGGAGCAAATTTGCACCTTATCCCTTCTATTTATTATGTAAGAGTATATATTCCTATTTTTTTAATACAAAAACTCCAACAAATTAATCACACACACAGTATATATTTATATATATTCCCGTCATAATCACACTCTATATAAAGTATGAACTATGCAACTTATTAATTTTTAAAATTTGAATTGAATTAGGACCTTACAGAACAATTAGAAACACACATACAACACTGTTCTGTTTAAGCATCTATTCAGTTCATGTGTCAACATCGCAATTATTTAAAAACTATTAGTTTTTTTGTTTTATATTTTATCATTGAGTTATATGTATTTTTTTATCTCCATTTTATTTTAATCTGTCATTCAATTTTTCCTGCATTCATGGCATATTTTGAATCATTTGCATGTATAAAATGTTATATATATATATATGCTGCTCATAAAACAAAGCCAGTTTAAGTTTAGATTTGTTTATGAACAAGTATATATATCCATAGTCTCAAACATACCTTGTCTATCAGCTTATTTACCCAAGCCTTACTTAAGAGGTAGCGGATAGCAAACTTCATCAAGTCAAGTGGAACATAGCAGACAATACTGTACAGCCAGATGACTCCAGCCCAACCCCAACCAATTCCTCTAACCCTTGCAAAGGTCCAGTGTGCATATACTGCTATTATTGTAGCAATCTGTATGACACAACCACAAAAAATGTTAGCTACCTTTGCTAGAAATAAACAGGTTATATTAAACCATGTAAAAAATCATATTCTCATGTCTGCAAATCTGAAAGTTAAATGGACCAAAGGAGCATTATACTGACCAGCTGAGCAATAGCGAATGCAACTAGTAACAGAATTCCAGGGCGTTCAACATAGGACCAGCTGCGAGAACGGGTTACAAAGATTAAAGCCTGGCTCACTATGCTGACTTGAAGATACAAGGCTGATGTCATTTGAAAATTGTCCTTATGAATGTGCCTGACTCCAAATTTGTCCTAGAAAAATAATCAAACGGTGTCAAAACTCATGCTTCGAGCCTAAGAAGTTGGGCAGGTAGTGATAAAGTATAAAGGGTTCTTACAGGGAAGAATGTAGTTTCTTTCATTGCCCAGAAGAATATGACAGTCATCAATGCCAAGTAGCCTCCAAGAACGATTCCAGTAGCAAATATTTCTCTGGGTTTCCGGCTATCCGGCATAGGAGATGGCTTCACTCTGTCCTTTGGAATGGTCATGCTTATTCCTTACAGTATGAATCATTGTATCAAATCTCCATCATAAAATTAATAAATAGTATCAAGAATTTTGAGTTTTTATATTTATTTGTTAGAAATCTTACCATAATTTACAAAGGCAATAATCAAAGCCATGAATGGAGAGAAGTCGAATTTCCAATGAAGTGCAATAAACATGAAGCCAAACTGCATTTAGAAATAAAGAGAATCAAATTAACTGATATTCACAATCCCAGAATCCCTTGTTGTAATGAATCCCATGAATTTTCATAAACATTGCCTCTACTTACCACCATACGGATAGTGATAGAAACCGCAAAGATCTGCAGTTCAAAAAAAATAATGTGACTTGAGCTCATTTCAAACAAAGACAACATATCAATGAAGAGAGTGAAGAATAACCGACTGTGCAATTTTTCAATCTTTGGCAAAGAGCTCTGCTAGTTAAGATAGCACCGATAATAACACTCAATCCAGGCTCGGTTAAGACAATGTCAGAAGCACGTCTTGCAGCATCAGTAGCACTGGCAACAGCAATTCCGATATCAGCCTTCTTCAAAGCAGGTTCATCATTGGCACCATTACCAGTCATTCCACAAATGTGCTTCCTTTCTTGTAACTTCTTCACAATTTCATATTTGTGCTCTGTGGGATTATACATTTAAACATTTGGGAGTGAGAGAGTGAGAGAGAGCTTATAATATCAGATTCTCGAGCAAACCAAGTCAAATTTTTTATTTGTAGTTAATTGATGGTAGAGATTGCACACCAGGAGATACTTCGGCAAATCCATGGTCCTTCTCAATCAGCTCTCCCACAGGAAGTGCAGCCATATTTGTGCCAAGCAAGGAAGCAGATGGATACATATTTGTTCCCATCCCAAGCCTCCTACCAGTCTCCTTAGCTATGGCAAGTTGGTCGCCTAGAGAGAGCATAGGCCAGTATATTTAGCCTGAAGAAGTTCAACAACAAATGCTATTGTGCAATAGAAACCTTTTCTTTCTAAAGAATGAGAATGCTTAATTACCAGTAATCATTTTGACATTCAACCCAAGATTAACAGCTCTTTGGATGTTATCAACACTGTCATCCCTTGGGGGATCAAACAGTGGCAGCAAGGCAACAAACTGCCATGGACCACCAGGACTTTCTTTGGTTCTCTCAGGAACTTCCTGCAAGAGATGTAGATTGGCAATATAACCGTGGCCAGGAAGTGGTTTAGTGAAAGTTGAAGATAAAAAGAAACAGTATAAACCTGTCTAGCAACAGCAAGTGAACGAAACCCTCTTTCTGCAAACTTGTCCATGATACCGTGGACCCTCTTTGTTGCATCTTCCTTGAGGTTGCACAAGTCCATGATCTATAGAGACCAAAACAAAGATGTTAATGTTAATATCAACATGAGAAGCTAAAAACCTTCCAAATTACTACTTACAGTCCTAAATATAAGATCCAGTTGACTTTTTTGAAGATATTAAGAAAGTTAATTAAATTACTTTAAAGTATTTATAATTATCATTTTTTCTCAAAACTATTTTGTCTAACTTATAAACTGATATATAATTTAATAATACACAAAATATAATATGATTAAGTAACTTATTTAGCTTCCTTAACTTCTAAAAAAAAAAAAAATAACTGGGTCTTATATTTACATCCGGAGGTAGTATGGGATTACCTTCTCAGGAGCACCTTTGCTTGCCCTGTGCCACGTTCCATCAGAATCAATGTAAGTCAAAGCAGTTCTCTTGTCCACGGGATTGAATGGTAAGAAGTGGACTTCTCTGATTTCGGCTCGTGCCTACACAAGAAAATGACATGTTCAAATCAACAGTCTTCAAATAGGGAACTTAACAACAGAAAGGACAATTGGAGGAAAAATAGAACCTCTTTTGGATCAGCAAGCATTCCAACCATGGCTGCATCTATAGCATCTTGATTTTCAGTTCTCGAAGCCCTCGCAGCAAGGAGGATAACATGGTCCCTTTCCACATTATCTGCAATGACCTCAATCATGTTCTTGTCAACACTAGGCCTGTTAAGAGTGAGTATCCCTGTCTTGCCACAACACAAAACATCCATGCCAGCCATCTCTTCAATGGTATTCTCATGCTTAATGATGGCACCTTCCTTGGAAAGCTTGTGAGAACCAATGGCCATTGTGACAGACAACACAGTAGGCATAGCAATGGGGATTCCTCCAATCAAGAGGACCAAAAGGTTGTCAATTCCATCCCTGAACCCGCGATGTCGAATTCCGTACATGACTATGATCTCAGCCAGTATACCAACTGCAATAAACCGTAAGCACAATTTCCCAGTTGCTGTTAGAAACTCATGGAAGTGTCCAACTTGATTGGTGCTGTTCACAAGGTGAGCTTCCTTCCCAAAGAATGTGTGGACTCCCGTTGCTATAACAACAGCCTCAATCTCACCTTGTTGACAAGTGCATCCAGAGAAAACTCCATCTCCAGGATTCTTGGTCACGGGGGAAAATTCCGCATTAAGGGCAGATTGATCTACCTTCAAAGGATCACCCGCAAGAAGACGAGCTTCTGCGGGAATGATATCACCGAGCTTGATGCTTATGATGTCCCCTGGCACCAGAATTGCAGCCTCTTCCTCGCTCCACTCGCCATCTCTGAGGACCTGAAGGTGCAAAACTATTATGAGTGATCAAAATAGGTATTTTTTGGCCATTTTTCAGAAAGTTCAATAACACATTTCTATGCAACTAAGCAGAAATTTTATCTTATTACCTTTGTTTTTGGAGAAAGGCGCGCCATGAGAGCTGCAGTAGCATTTTCAGCTTTATTTTCTGCGATGTAACTAATGGTGGAGTTAATCACCAACAAGGCGATAATGCCCACAAAGTCTTGCCAATCTCGAGGCCTCCCACCACCATTTGCAAGGGCAATTGAGATTATAGCTGCAGCTTCCATGACCCATGAGAGGGGGTTCCACATAAAACCAAGAAACTTGAGTATTTTGCTTTCCTAAGAAAATTCCCAGAAACACAAATCAGCAAAGTGCATTTAGTAAATAGCAACCAGCAGCGAAGGGGGAAAAAAAGAAACAAGAAGAACGAACCTTTTTCTCCTCTAGCTTGTTGGGTCCAAATATTTGAAGCCGATTGGCTCCTTCCGTCGAGGACAATCCTGCGTTGGTGCATTTCAAATGCTCAAACACTTCATCAATGGGAATACGTTTCTGTGTACAGAGGAGTAGAGGACATATTAGAAAAAAAGTGGATTCGCAGGATGTAACTTCTTAAATTTTTATTCACAAAAAATATATTGTAATTAATTGAGAAAATGGGTAAATTAATTTAAGGAAGGAAATAAATTACAAAGGTGATAGAAAAATCATAATTTTATTAATTTAATCTAAAATTAATTATTTTCTAATTAATTGAAGTTAATTTCAATTAATCAAGGAAAATAAAAGAAAATGTATAATTGGATTATTCTTGATGGAATAAATCAAGAATTGTAAAATTAGAGGGAATTATACATAATTCATTTAATTGAACTATGAAATTATTGAAACACATTTTTCCTTCCTTTCTCTTCCATATTTTTGTCCAACACATGAAAATGAAGAGGATATTAGATGATGATTTAATTTCATGAGCACATGTCTAAAATGCTACTCCCTCCGGTCCTAATTATAAGACAAAGTTGACTTTTTTTGGAGAAATTAAGGAAGCCAATTAAATTACTTTAGAGTGTTTATATTTTTAGTATCTTTAGATTATATATTAGTTTATCAGTCAAATTAATTAATTTGGAGAAAAAAATAAAAATAAAAATACTCTAAAGTAATTTAATTGGCTTTCTTAATTTCTCCAAAAAAGTCAACTTTGTCTTATAATTAGGACCGGAGGGAGTACAAGAAAAGAATAATGATGACAATGGTAAGGTGGTTATGACATGAAGTATGGACATGATGATCATGGTAGGGTGATGGTAAGAGGGCAAGTAAGTTAAATTATGAGGAAGTATGACATAAAGTGAAAGCATGGAGGGAGGCATGGTGAAAGCAAGGAGGGAGGTATGGTGCAAGAATGGTGTTGCAATCTCAACCATTGATGATATCAAGGGCTAGAATGAAAGAAGAGATATTTTATAAAACACATCCCTTTCCTTTCCCTTCCTCATTTTTCTTCCAACACAAGAAGAGAAGAGAGAGATAGCTCTCAAGTTCTAGAGAGAAGGAAGAAGAAGAAGTTTAAGGTAAGATTGATTTCTTAAGCTTTTCTTGTGATTTTGTCTTGATCCTTCTCTAAACCGTGATTCTTCATGCATCCATGATCTTGAAGACACCATTCTAGCTCAAGAAGAGAGAGAGGAGATGTCTAGAGAGAGAAGATTCAAGATCTCAAGAGGTAACCTCACAAACATTAGATCTAAACTAGTATGGTGTTGTTGTTGAGGTTTGTGTTTGATTTTGGTGATTTTTGTCAAGTTTGTAAATTTGGAAAGTCCTAACCCTAAGGGGAGGTGTTGTCCAAATTTAGTCTAATCATGTTTAGAATGTGATTAAGTGGTTAAACAAGTGATTAAAGGTCATAAGAAGGTGTTTTATGGATTGAAATCATAAAACTCCATTTTCTCCAATTATTAAAGAATTTCATCCAGATCTGTGTTGGACAGTGTTGGGACTGCATTTTGGAATTTTTGATGTTTCCATTGTGTTTAGAATGGAAAATTGTGTAGGGTTCATGTTGGGTGCGAAGTGAGAAAAGCCCTAGAAAGTAAAATGACAGAAATAGCCTTAAAACCCTCACATAGGGGCTGTCAGGGGTAAATATGTAATTGGATCTGGATTTTCATAAAATATATGGTTCCATTGGATTCAGTGGACAAAAATAAGTGGGGTTACAGTTGGTCACTTTTTCAGAAAAGACCGAAAAAGTATAATTACGAAAACGCTCATAAAACCCCAAATCAGGGCTATCAAGGGTATTTTCGTAATTTGACAGTGAATTTAGTGGTTTCGAGCCAGAAAATGGATTCCTTGGGCGAAAATATGTCAGAATAGCTCTAGTCAAAATTTTGGAAAAACGTGCCATCGAGCCGGGTACTGCGGGGTCGGGTTGAGGTCCCGGGGCATTTTGATAAAATTTCACCATAGACTAATATAACCACAAAAAACACTATGAAAGTGTCTAAACTGTACATTTGACGTTTTAGGATCGAGTAGAAAACGAGAGGGATTGGCACACAAATCGAGGCACATTATTCGAGGATCAGGGAAGGGCAATTAAGGTAGGGAATTTACCTCTCCTGCATGTATTTGATATTTGTGCCGGTGTATTGATGCATGTTATTGTTATGGTCATACGTATATTGATTGAAACATTGAGCACGCAGATATGTCATTGTGTGAGCATGAGTTATATAATGCAAGCATGTCATGCATTAAGCACTTATCTTGCATGCATATTGGTACTATTTTCCTACTGAGATTCTCCAAAATCTCACCCTCCCCTACCAACAATTTAGACAGGAGAAGACAAAACGTATGCTGAGAACAAAGAAGACAACTGTAACCCCCTTCCATAATTATATCCGAAATATATGATTAAAATACAATAGAGACCAATAATAATCAAAATTTGTTTACATTCCCATATTTAAGATAGGGCTTTCACAAATACATTTCACAAACACTTTAACATGGTCTCATAATCATATTTCGAATACAATTACCTCGTGAAGATAAATCACATTCATATAAATATCAGAGTGCACAATAATAATACCGGTAATTCCGGGTTCATACCTTCACTAAAGATACATAGGGCACAACTGCCCATTACAATTCCTCAACGGGGATTACACAAATCCATCTCCAATACATAACCAAATAACCCAATATACATCTAAGCACATATACATCCAATATCCAATTATACATAATCCCAACTACCATGATAACCAACTACCAAAATGACAACCCGAATGAGTCCTCATCGCCCTTGGATGCTTGCTCCATCCTCATCCCACTTTCCCTATCTAAAATGTTGGTAGGGGAGGGTGAGATTCTAGAGAATCCCAGTAGGAAACAGATACCAATATGCATGCAAGATAAGTGTTTAATGCATGACATGCTTGCATCACAATAACTCGTGTTCACATAATGATATATCCGCATGCTCAATGTTTCAACAACGTACTCATGGCCATAGCATAAATAGAAACAGAGCTTCAATAATTCATATATGTTTCACATAATCAAACAAAGCAATAACATGCATCAATACACAAACACAAATATCAATACATGCAGGAGAGGTAAGTTCCCTACACTTATTCTTTCCACGTATGCTCCAGCAACGGCTACTCGCGATCCGAGAGGTTATCGAACCATGATCAGGGCGAATATCGAACCTTATAATCAAATCAAGGACAAGGATCATTCTCTTTTCCAAATTCTCATTTTCATAACACTTAAAGTTTGTTACCATTCATGACCTTTAGGTAGCTAATCAAAGCCTAAATACATGCCTAAAGGCTTGGGAAAACACTTGACCAAAAACCATCTTTGGAAGTCCAAAATGTCATTTTTGATGGTTGGCCGCGGCCAACAATAGGCCAGAAACATTTGGGCCGCGGCCCAGAGTCCTTCTGGCCTCAGCCAAGAAAATCTGGTTTCTTGGCTGAACTTCCAAAAATCATAACTAATTCTAGAAAAATCGAAATGAGGTGATTCCAAAGCCAAATGAAAGGTATTTAAGTCCTCTTTACAGGAAAAATATGGAAAATTATTAGAAATTATCACACAATTCTAGAATTACCCAAAACTCAACACTGCCCCAAAACAGAATTCAGTTTTAATTCCAAACTTTAGCAAAGCATAACTCTCAGTTCACAAAACGAAATGACATAAATTATATGTCCATTTTCAAGCTTGGGATGTGAAATTTAAGACTGAAAAATTTCATAATTTTCTAACACCATTTGGTCATTCAAAACGTTCGTCCAAACTGACTGCCTAGACAGAGTTCACACAAGACAGATTTTCCAACTTTCTACCAAAGTGTCCAATGGCTCCAAAATTAACAATCAAGCCTATTCCCATACAATTTTCCACAAGGAACACAATGGTAACCTCAAAATGACCAAAATCACAACCCATTTACATGCCTTGTTTTTTCCCAATACACAAAACCAACACAAAGTGGCCAAACTTCACATTTAAGCTTCAATGCAATTCTATCACTTCAAAACACTAAACAAGGCACCATTTCCATAACAATAACATACCATACTCCCCCATGACCCTAAATCACAAAAATTAGGGTAAAATTTCCAGAAATTCAAGGCCCAACAAATGGCCACAAAACTTATATAAAAATGAAGCTTTCACTCACCTCAACAACTTTCCCAAAGAAGTTCCTTGATGCACCCAAGTCCACAATTTCATGAGAGCTCAAACACCACCAAATAACAAATCTAAAACCATGAAATTGAAGCTCTCAACACAATGAACAACTTTATAGAAGAGATTTTTTCCATTAGAGGCCATTAAGAGGGTCAAAAACCTACCTTTTATCAAAGATTTTCTTCCTTCCTCTAGGCTGCCATGGAGGACGCATGAGAGAGGAAGAGGAGAGATGAAGATGATGATGAAGCATGATGGGATCTGATTAATGCCTCCCACGCCCATGCCTAAACGCACAAAGAGAGAGGGAGAGGGAGAGAAATGATATTAAAATGTTTTATTGACTTTTCTACACTCTCTTGCTTCATCCCAACTTGACACTTGTCTTCATCTCATGCAATCTCACAAAGTAAACCACTAATTAGCCACTTTAATCTCTCCATTAACCATTTACTCTCACATCTCATTCTCTCTTAGTTAGTAATTAATTTTTCCATTAATCACTAACTTATGGCCATTCTTTTAATTTCTAACTGGTTATGGTACATTTATTTAAATTGCTACATAACACATAATTAATTCTTTTCCTCTTCTTTATGCGCCATTTACCCTTATTTTAGCCCAATAATTATTTCATCACAT
Source organism: Inga oerstediana (assembly GCA_963210345.1). NCBI lineage: Eukaryota > Viridiplantae > Streptophyta > Magnoliopsida > Fabales > Fabaceae > Inga > Inga oerstediana. Next base: position 13,326,153 of record OY723410.1, on the reverse strand, counting down.
AATTATGCTAAAATACAAGGTGTTGGGCATTTCCAATAATAATTCGGATCTCAACTCCATTCTAATTCCTCAAATCATTTTCAATAATTGTCATTAGCTCTAAATCAAAATTTGGGGCATTACAACAACCGTATGAGGGGATTGCAGTAGTGGAACGAAGACTGTAAGATGTCTCCATTTTACTGGGACGGGTGTAGACACCCACGTAGCGCTGCGAGGCTACATTAATTGTAATTATCAAGTACGAACCCCTATGGGAAATTTTTGTAATCATGCACATAATATCAGTATGTTTAAGCTATTCCTGTGTTGCCCACTGAACTGTGTATCGTTTTCCGTAAATACTTTGAAATAGCTGAAAATAAGATGAAGGTGTGACATAAGACATCATCCCACAATCAATGATCACACAGTATAAAACATATTTACTTTAACCCCCTTCCACTAGAGGCCGAGATTTAGTTCCTAAAAACTTAATTAGGTTGAATTAGAGACCATAATACGGTTTGTGACTTAATAAAGTATTCATTTTCTCAAAAACCGGGCTTGCAAAAACTTTTCTAAAATATATTCAACAATGGTCTCACATCAACAAATAACACACAAATGGCCTGTATAATTCGATTCCATTCATACATATCAGAGTACAGCATAAATTCCCGACACACTCAGGTTCCATTAATTAATAAAGGGATTATACAGAGTCACAAAGCCCATACACTTTTTCCCTTTTTCGTGGGGATTACACAAAACTATATATTAATCCAAAACATATACAATTGTTTCCCAAAAATATATCCAAATGGTTTTTACGTGATAACCAAAGTAAAACTCCTAAACCGGAGCTCTAACCGCTCTTCGTCGCCCGCTTTCCCTTCGATCCTTCTGCCCTATCTAAGAATTTTGTTTATGGGAGAGTGAGATTCTAAGGAATCCCCGTAGTGTCAAATCACTCATAGTATGTACAACAATAAGGCATGAAAGCAAATCATCACACACACATTGCAACTACAACGGTAGTTACAATAGCAAAGGTAGGTATGACTCATGTCACCCTTGCGCTTACTCACGCTAAATTGCTCACTCTGCATTGCATAACACAATCCACACAATATATTTCACCACAGTTGGGATTCATATAAAGCATTTCATACACAAGCCACACTGGCAAGATATAACACATAGCCCACGGCTGGATTCACAACACGCCGCCCCACAGGTTAGATTCACAAAGATCCATGTCGATTACAACGGCACTACAACGGCCGAGCTAGAGATGACCAGTGTCAATCCCTAAACGGCTCACGCTATAATGGACCATAGCACACACAATTCACAATGCTCAATGACAAGTCATGCATACCAAAACATCATACACAACATGAGAGAATAGTCACTACCTTAATCCTTCCGTGCATGTCCTAGCGCCGGTCTCTCCCGAGTAGGGCAAATGTCAAATCTTATAGTTATAATAAGTGACGAAGAGTCAATTCTCTATTCCAATTCTCAATGACTTCTTAACACTTAATTTGGTTATCATTATTGCTCTTCTAGTATCCATGAATAACTCTATTAATAGCTCTAAAGGGTTGGAAAACTATCCCCAAAGATCCCCTTCTTGGAAGCTCAAAATTGATATTTTCCACTGTGACACTCGAGTGAAGATGGCCTCACTCGAGTGATATTGTAAGGATATTCAAGTGAAGAAGGCATCACTCGAGTGATGGTACGGTCTACACTCGGGTATTAGAGAGTGAACAACAACGAGTGAACACCCGAGAGCACAAGGAACTTTTCAGAAACTACAACACTCGAGCGCACTGGACCTCACTCGAGTGATAGTCAAATGCTTTACTCGAGCACTAGAGAGTGAAGTCCAGAAAGTGAAGACCTGAGAGCACAAAAGTTCTCAAGGATCAAGATTACTGAGCACAACCCATTGCACTCGAGTGAATACCACATACCCGTGAGTGAAAAGGCACACTCTTGCACCATAACCGCAAGTGACAACCCGAGAGGCAAGTCCTTGGTGTCAAATACACCCTCACTCGAGTGATGTTCCACCACACTCGCAAGTGAGGCAACACTTGCCTTTGACCACGAAAGTGCATTAAAAACACAGAGAGCAGAAAGGAAGTTTGCACTACCGCACTCGAGTGGAACTCATCACCACTCGAGTGTTATTCATCCTGCACTCGAGTGAACCCCAATCACTCTCAGAAACCAGAAAACATAGCAACACTAACCACATTTCCTAACACTTGCCCAAATGATCCCAATGGACCCAAAACTTCTACCAAAGCTACTCCCACACAAAAATATCCCAGGAATTCAATGGAATCATCAGAATTATCTAAATTCTACTCCATTATCATGCTTTGGTTTTGGGCAATATAATCATCCAAATTTCCAAAATCATACAAACATATTATTCCAATCCCAAATCAATCTATCTATCCAAAACTCATACCAACATACCCTTACTATACCAAAAACATGCCAAAAGCCCAATGACTCTCATTTTCGAATTAAAGGTCACAATTTCCAGAAATTCCAAACTAGACCATTTGACATCAAACTCAGATAGATAGATTAGTCTCACTTACCTCTTTCACTTTGCCAAAGAGGTTCTTTGATTCTCCAATCTCTAAAATTTCGTAGGAGCTGAAACTAACACCAATGGCCAAACTATACACATCAAAATGAAGCTCTTTATTCAGGGAGCAATATTAATGAAGAGAACTTGAGCAATGGAGGCCATTTACCTACCCAAATCACAAGCTCTTCTTCCTCTCACTTGGCAGCCATGGAGGACGAATATGAGAGAGAAAGTGGGGAAGAGATGGAGTGTGGAGAGAGATGAAATGATGATCTTACTCCCTCCCCCATGCTGCAGCCGAAATGGAGGAAGAGGAAGAAAGAGAAAATAATATTTTATCCCTTTCTTTTTGACTTTTTCCATGCTCTCTCATACTCCCACCTTAACACATGTCACCTCTTCATTGGTTCTCCTCAAATTAAATTACCCATTAGCCACTTTAATCCCTCCATTAACCATTTAATCACACTTCTCATTTCCTCTTAGTTAGTAATTAATTTTCCCTTAATCACTAACTTATGGCCAATAATTCCATTCTTCCATTTTTCCACTAATTATGACCTATTAAATTAATATTGCCATAAAACACATAATAATGCCAATTAAATTCATAATTATCCACAAAAATCATGATTAACCTTTAATCAAAATTTGGGGCATTACAATTTACTTAATTTAATTAGATTAAGCAAGTTAGTTGAGTTAGTTAATATAACATGTATTTTACAAAACATTTTAATACCCTTAATTCTCTCATCCCCTCTCCTCCTTTGATTATGGTTGAGAGAGTATCAATAGAGATAAATTAGAAAAATATTGACAAATATAAAAACTCTATCTTATATTTAGGACCAAGATCAACTCCTCAAATATGTTTCATATTAAGGATCGGAGGAGTATGATTTTAGCGTGAAGGGAGCTAAAGGTTGTGTGCTCAAGCTGTAACCTTTTTCCAAACGAGCATATTGTGCGATTAGTAGAGTGATCGAAGTTGGAGAATGGCCGGTTGTTGCTAGAAAAGTGGTAACAACATATGAAGTGTTTATAAATAGGACCATATGATAAAACATTCTCACGTATAAAATATTCTCTCAATCTTATAAATAAGATCATGGGAGCTTATAAATAATTCAATTTATGGTAAGTTTTATTTTTTATACAAGAGTTATTTATGTTTTTTTTAATTTGGGGTATTTAGGTATTTTCATCTTCATTTTGAATATCCTTAAGTACTTTTGCACTTCCGAAAAAACATATAGCGTTTGGTATACTTTGGGTAAAAATTTATGATTAGTTTTTGCATCTTTGCCATTTTTGTAGCAATGGAAGTTACTCTATTTTAACGGATATGTTACTTTTAGCCTCTTTTATAATGTTTATAATTACTTTTGCAGTTTTCATATAAGTAAATGATTATTTTAGTAGCTATACCATAAAACTAGTTATGATTTAGATATAGGTTAATTAAGTTGTTTGCTCCCCTTGTTTTGTTGCTCGTTCATTTTATGACTTTTGGTTGGTTGTTCTCATTATACTATGAATGGAAAAATAATTTCTACCAAAAAAAGGCTGCAGAACAAGTGGCATCAACGAGTGAGTAATAATCAGGGTTATCAAATCCAGATCGGATTGATTCGATTAGCCCGAAAATCGGTCCAGATAGGTCCCTAACCTGGTTTTTGTGCAACTCGGGCTCAACCCGGCAACCAAGGTGAGTTGCTAGGTTGACTCAATTACCTTTTTTAAAAAAATTAATATTTTGTATGGGGTAGATGAATATATTAATCGAAGTTAATGATAATTTTTGTGCTAATGACTATTAGTTTAATTATTAAAGGATTTTAGGTAAGAATATTATGTTATCATCTATCTATTTTGATAATTTTCCAGGAAGAATATTTATGATTGTTGATTATTGTGTCATTGGATGATCAATTGATCTTATGATATCAATAAAAAAAAATTTAAATTATTTTAGATAAATATATGATTATTATGTTAGTGATTCAAGGTATTGAATTGATTTATTATAGTATGATACTATGATGAGAATTTAATTTTTTATTCCCCACAGTCTGACCTCAAATTAACTCTAAATTGACCCACTAACCCTTGACTTTCTATCTTAAGAAGTTCATAGGGTGTCCAACTTTGATAACCTTGATATTAATTAAGGAATAGATGGGAAAAATACACACTGCCACACATGGCTAAATAGTAGGACTTGTAACGTGAGGCCCAATGATGCGAAGCTTCTCAAGGAAAGGCCTAATGAGATAGATAAGCATTTTGTGAGCCGCCACAAATGAGGCCCCACATCTGTACGAAAGAGGTAGGGAGAGCTAGAGGAGTGAACACGGATTGCCCCTGGCGTGTAGTATGTAATAACTGAGATATTAAAAACTCAAAAGCGACAAAATAAAAAATAAAAAAATCACTTCAACTTTAAAATAAGATAAGTGTTTATTTAGGAAACTTCCAAACAATGAATTCAGAAAGCCTTCTTCATAAGTTGAGAGAAAATTTTTATCACATACTTATCTCATATCATAAAAATACTTCTAAAAAAATTAAAACAATCCAGCACTAAAAGTCTGTCGTTGTGATCATCTCAAACATTATTATTTTTTTCATTCAACTTAATTTGAAGTGTTTTTGACGCTGAGACCTTGGTTTGGGGATGGCAACAAGGCCGTAATACGGTGATAAGAGAGCTGTCCAAACCGACCACAACTCCGGCGAATTGGGCCACCGTGTTTGGTGAAGAAAGAAAGTTGTAAGTTCTTGCCCGTCTGATATGTGTTTGGGATAGCGATAAGAAAAATAATTTATTATGATTCTTACTTATTAAAATTATGGTTCTGAGTGTATGTTTGGGATAATGATAAGGAAATAGAGGAAAAGGAATTGATGAACCACGAAAGATGAGACTAGCTAGGGGAAGCGGTTCACACTTGGGTGTTCGGAATTTTAAAAACAACTTTACATAAAATGGATAAAATATTATTTGTTTTTTTTAAAATATCTTTAGATTCTCAAAGCCCCACAATATATTGAAAAAATGGAATCACGACGACAATTGACAAGCAACTGTGTTTCAAGATCCTCACAATATATTTCTTAAAATATAAATCTCGATTATTTTTAAATTTTATTTAAACAGTCATATATCTCGGCTCATGCAGCGACTAAAACTGGTGAAAAACAGCAGCGATAATATAATTTCCAAAGAAGCCAAACGAAGGAATTCACAACGACGTACCAGATCAACAGCCTCGTTCTTGATATCCTCAAGCCTGATCGTCGCCTCTCCAGCTGCCATCTCTGCTGATTTTCTTCGCCGGAGATCTCAGGAATGAGAGAAAAAGCAGAGCAGTGGGAACCCAAGATCGATGGGATAGAGAATGAGAATTGTGTATGCAAGAGAAGTTATGAGATTGTATTTTGAAGGATTTTGAAGAGAAGGATGCTGGTAAAGTTTGGAAGAGATCTTTATAGAAAACGTTAGATTTCATTATCAAGTGGGGATAACTCCGAGTGATAAATACTAATCCCTCCTATTCTAAATATAAGATAATGTTAATTTTTTGAGAGATTAAGGAAGTTAAATAAATTATTTAATTATATCATATATTATGTATCTTTAGATTATATATTAGTTTATTAGTTAAACTAATTAGTTTTAAGGAAAAAATAAAAATAAAAATATTTTAAAATAATTTCTTTAATCTCCCTAAAAAAAATTAATTTTATATTATATTTAAAACCAAAAAAAATACTTGATAAGGTACGTCTCACCCTCACGCGGCCTTCCTCTTACTCCCCCATACTCTCTCTAAGCATTTGCATTATCACTCATCACAAACAAACAAATCAAAACAACGTGATTCATGCTTCAACGACTCTTATTGTGTATTTGACATCACTTATTTTTGAGTAATAAGTTCTTATTATATAAGTCGAGATAAAACTCCTGTCACAGACTTACCTCGTATTCCGTAAATCACTATTTATAAACACTTATAAATAAAAAATAAACTATACCATACAAATACTTAGTGCTCGATTGTTTTTACGTTTTTGCTGAAGTAACTTTTTTATTTCAACTGAATTTTCTAAATCTAAATTAGGGTAAAATTCAATTGGTCTAATGTTGTGTAGGTTTAGATACGTCTTTTATTAAAAAAAAGTCCTTTGAACAAAAATTTGGATGATACTACCAACCGTCACTAATACAAGAGTCAAAATGACCCCTTTTTTTTTAATTAGTAACAAAGTTAAATAAATAACTTAATCGTAATATATATTGTATATTATAAATTATATATCATTTATGAGTTAAAAAAAAAATTTTATGATTAATGATAAATATAAATATTTTAATATAACTTATTTAATTTTCTTAATCTCCCTAAAAAAAATTTAATTATCTCTTTTATTAAGAATCGGAGTGAGTATATTGAAAAATCAGTTTTGGATTATTGAAATTTTCAAAACAAAAAGTAAAAAAATTAACTCAACTTTAAAGGAGTAACTTTTAAGCTAGAAGAAAAATCAACAGCCAAAACATTACCCCCTCGTCTCTATATATAAGAGCTTTTTTTTTTTTAATGGGATTGTCCCTAAATATAAGATTATTTTTTAGTTTATCTCAATAATAAATGCACTTTTTTCCATTTTATCTTTAATTAATTATTATACTACATGTACCACTTTGGTTCTATTTATAGTCCTTTTTTACTAAAAAATTTGATCATATTTATAATTCCAGTTTCAGATAGTAAATGCATTTTGTACTTTTTTACCTCTATTAATTGTAATTAACAAAAGGAATTTATTCATGTTGACTTTTGAAACCAATCAGAGATGAGGGCAAAATTGAAAATTTAGCCCATAGTTAATGAGTTAACTAACTCTCCTTGGTATGTGAGAATTAGTTAAAAAAGGACTTATAAATAGGATCAGAGTGGTATTCCTTTTGATCCTTTTCTCATTATTACTCTCTCTCACTCATTCATAAATAGGGGTGTTTTTGAAAAAAACAAGTTAAATTTCCTACACAATATCATACTTAACTACTATTAACTGTTTGGAGAAGGGTGGCCTCTTGTTTTTTTTGAATAGAAACTGGAATACATTAATCTATAAAAAGATTAGAACAAACAACCCACCTCAAAACAGAGGCGCACACCAAAAACTCTCATCAACCAACGCCTACCAAAAGAGGAGGTGGTGGTTGATCAAAGATGACGAAGTTTTCAATACAATCATGAGATAACTTTGCTAAATAATCGGCTTGTCGGTTTTGATCCCTAGGTATATGTCTAACACGGACATGCCAATCTTTCGATAACCAGAGCCTAGCCTCTTCTATGACTTCCCTAAAGGGGTGAGCAAGGTCACAACCCCTAGTGATGAAATTTATCGCTTCAATACAGTCAGTAAACAGAGTAAGATATTTAATGTTCCTTTGCCAGCAAATCTGGAGACCCTGGATGATTGCGATAATCTCGGCAATAACGGGTGGCACTTGTGTGAGTTTACACGTGAACCCACAAACCCAGCCCCCATCATCGCCCCTGATGATACCCGCGCTTCCGCTCTGACCCGAATCGAGTACTGATCCGTCCGCCTCAAGAGTGTAGTAGCCCTGTTCTCTTGCCTGTTGGCCACCATCGCCATTAGTAGCTTGGGAATAAAAATTACAATGAGCATTTAAGTCCATATCCCAGCTTGCCCGAAAGAAACTAGGTAGGGCATTTTGATAGTCTATGTTGTCGTCGTCACCAAACAGCTTCCGGCATCTATCGACCCAGACGTCCCAGCAAACATAGCCAAACAAGGTTGCCCAGCTGACCTTCTTTGTGAACTCCCGACCCACAGCATTCTTCAAGTTCCACTCGATCCATTCAGCACCCTGCAAATTAGTAAAAGTGTCCCACATACCTGGTTTAACAATTGAAATCCACCTCTGACGAGCGTTAACACAGTCTCTGAGTAAGTGCATCATATCCTCTTCCTCCGCACATTGAAAAGGGCAAGAAGCAAGATCAGTTATGCCCCTCCTATTCCGGAGCTGTGCTGTATGAGCTCTCCCGTGCGCTGCCAGCCACATGAATGTTTTAATCTTCTCAGGGATTTTCCATTTCCATAACGTTCTCCATAGACTTGCATTCGATCTGTCTACACCTGCAGAGATAAACTTATATGCAGAACTAATAGAGAAACAGCCATCAGACGAAGGCTTCCAAAAGTACTTATCCTCCCCTCTACCCTCACAAGGAGGATTGGTACAAATGATTCTATTAATAATATGATCCTGGAACCAGAGTCTCATCCTCGCAACGTCCCAATCACCCGCAGAATTTGTGAAATCACATACTTTCTCTTCTTGGTCCACCAATCCCTCCCTTCCTGGAACTAACTCGATCAAAGGTTGCTTAATCTCAGACCAGTTGTCGAACCAGAAGGAAGCAGAAGCTCCATTGCCCACTTTGACTCCCAAACCTCTCCGGAACTTGTCCCAAACATAGCAAATACCCTTCCAGGTTGGTGAAGCATTTCTTTTATGCCTGGGCCCATCTAAATTCTCCCATCTATACTTTCCTTTAAGGACTTGAACCCATAATTTTTCTTTATTGATCAACATCCTCTTGTTTGTTATCCTCAATCATTCATAAATAGGGCATGTTTAGTTTGAGGGGAGGGGGAGGGTGACAAATTATAATTTTGGATGGGAGAAATCTAAAATTTACTCTTTCATTCTTTTAAATTTTGGATTCCAACCCAAAATTTACCCTTTCATTTATTTTAAATTTTATATTCCAACCCAAAATTTAAATACCTTAAACTCAAAAAAATAATTTAACCCACATTTCCTTTTCTCCCTTTCCTTCCCATCCCTCCCCTCAAACCAAACACACAACGCCAGTAGTTGACTGAGCTCGACACCAATTTCCTAAAATTAGACTTCAATTGCTGTCGTTTAGAGAAATGCGTAGACGTAGCCTAATAATGGTGATTTAACGGTGTCTTTTGTTTGACCAAAAAAAAAAACGGTGTCTTTTGGGTTATGTGCTGACGTATTAAATTAATACATGTGGCATAATTTGATAGACTAACTGGACATAATGGAGTTAATTAACTTGACTTAAGTTTTGTCCTTATAAATAATTAAATATACAGTAATTCAACCAAACAAGTTTTCAAATAATACATATTCATAGTCAGTACAAATAAAAAATAAAAGCTATTTAGATACCTCTTGAACTTCAAAATCTTAAATTGGTTTTGTTGATAATAAGAATAATGAGATTGATAAAAAGAGTATGGTAATTGATAATTCAGGTTTTTGGGAAATACTGATTTAGAATTTTAAAGTTTAAGTGGTATTTAAGTATTTTTTTCCTAAATAAAATTGAGCTTTTTTTATTTTATCGAGGGACTCAAATTTTGTGTATCTACAATATTTCTCGATTAAATTCTACTTGTAATTTTTAAAATTACTAAACATAACCTGTTAATTCAAAAATAAGTACTCCATGTGATTCTTAATATAAGATATATCTTAGGAGTTGATCTTAGTACTAATTATATAAGATATATTTTTTATATTTATCAATCTTTTTCTAATTTACTCCTATTGATGCTCCATCAACCATAATCAAGAAGGAGAGGGAATGACGGAATTAAGGTAGATGACTATGGTGTTTAAAAAATACATGTCATATTAATTATTTTAATCAGTTTTTTTAATCTAATCAAATTAGGTAAATATATCTTATATTAAAGACCGGATTGAGTAAAAGATTGAAAGTCACTAGCAGGGTTAGCACACTAATAACAGTAAGAATAAAAAAAATCACTAATATAACTTAAGTGTTGTAAAAATATTAGATGATGTGGATATTCATAAACTCTCAATCTTTGGCCTTTCATATCCCATTCCATAACTTCACCAATGAATAATCTCTAGGAGTTTTTATTCCCATAACGTAAAGGTTACATATTGTACATTTATAATAATTCATTTTATATTCATTCTATATAACTCTTAGTTGAGGTAAGAGGGCTATAAATAGCAAGGTACTGAAAACCGGACCGGACACTGAACCGGTCAAGGCACTGGGTCAAGGGTTAGTGGTTCAGACCGGGGTCAACCCGGGGGTTAACCCGGGAGTCAGACCGGGGTCAATAAAAAATATACATATATATATAATTTAAATGTATCAATAAGTATCAATAAGTACATAAGGATTTTTTTAAGCCTAAATATTTCAAAGCTCTTTGCAAATCCAAAAACAAAACAAAGAGCATCCCCCAATCCTATTTGTAAAACAAAAACCAAAACAAAGTCTAGTAACATAGTCATTCAAATCCATAGGCACCAAAACAATTAATCAATGCCCTCAAAGTTGTGTTGGACTATATTCAAATATAAAGGATTAGGAGGAGAAGCTGCACGAGGAAAACCAAAAACACTAGTAATAGTAACATGATCATCATTCAATGACGGAGGCTCAGGAATATCCATGTCTTCACCACCTATACAAGTAATAATGAATAAGTAAGTATTTACTTATACAAAAATATAATCATAAATCATAATAGGAGATACAAACCTTCAGAACCCCCAGCAAAAGTTGAAGTTTGTTCAATTTCTTCATTACTAGCAGCAGTAGCAGCACTTTCAAGATTTGTTATATCTGTATCATCAAAGTCAGGAGTTGTGTCTTCTTCTACCACCCAAAAGTCGACTTTGTCAATTGATTCAAAGTCAACTGGATTATAATCAGTCTTCTTCTTCTTGAATATACTCCTACAATAACAAAGAATATCAAATATAATTTGCAAAAGTATTTCTTATGTTAGAACTCCTATATTAAGAGATGCTGCATAAGAACTAATAACAACAGTTACCCTAATTTTTCGGTAGAAATTAAATTGAATAGCTATAAAAGGTACGTAAAATCACCATTATCCTCTAATCAAACTTACCTATTCTTTAATCGTAGATTATAATTCGTATAAACCAAATCATTTAGTCTTTCATGTTGCAATCTGTTTCTTCTTTTGGTGTGGATACGCTCAAATAAACTCCAATTTCTCTCACACCCAGAAGATGAAGCAGTTTGGCTAAGGATGCGCACGGCAATCTTTTGCAATTCTGGAACCGAACCCCCATAAAATGTTCACCACTCACCTGCAATATTTAGTTGAATGTTAATTACATGTTATAATAATTACAAGTGCAATTAAAATTAAATGTGTATACTTTGTTACTTACATGGGTCTAGTTTCTGGGCTGCTTTTTCACATGACATTTTATTAAATGAATCTTTACGATCGCGATAAACAACCAGTTGCTGCATCGTCGTAAGATAGTCATGACTTGGACCAGAGTAGGACTCAAACACATCAATCAGACCTTGCACTACCCTATGTTTCTGAACAAATGTAGGGCTATACAAGAATGCAGGGTTTAACAAATACGCGGATACATGAAGGTGGCCCTTCAAATGCTTATCCCATCGAGCCTGAATAATATATGTGTACGGCTTATATTGTTCTTTACTTTTAGCAAACATCTCCTTGATTGCCCCTTTGGCCCTTTGCATACCTTCATAAATATAAGGCAAAGAAGGCTTTTGATCAGAGTCAACAATTCTCAATAATTTTATGAGAGGAGACACGATCTTCACAACTTGGAAGCAATCAATCCAAAATCGACTATCCAAAATGATAGCACTAAACAATTTCCCAGCTTCACTTCTTGCTAATTTGTGCTCAACAAAATGCTTGTCAACAACCAAAGCTTGCAAGTCATGCTTATGCATATAAATGCTATGCAAAGTAATGAAAGTAGTAGCAAACCTTGTTGCTCCTGGACGCACAATTTCTTTCCAACCGTCTCTTTTTCTTAGCCATGATAAGAATACCATATGATTATAAGCAAATATGGTTATCTTAGATGCCTTTGTCGCAAGATCAGACACATGAGGCATGCTTGCAATATCTTTCAACACAAGATTTAAACAGTGGGCAGCACACGGTGACCAATAAATTGCTTTATAACTTTGCTTGATCAACTTGCCACATGCTACATAATTGGATGCATTGTCAGTCACCACGTGAACAATATTCTTAGGACCAACCCACTCAATCACTTCACGAAATAACAAGAATAAAGTTTTGGCATCCTTGACTAAATCTGAAGCATCCACTGATTTTACAAACACCATGCCATGTGTTGAATAGACTAAAAAATTTATCAAAGTTCGGTTGCTAACATCAGTCCAACCATCTGCCATGAGTGTACAACCCCTTTCACTCCATTTAGCTCGATAACTCTCAATAAGTAGTTGGCACTCTTTTTTCCAATCTCTCAACAAGTTAACTCTAAAATCATAAGCATTAGGGCCTTTAAATCCAGGCCCAATCGATGCAACAGCGTCAAGAGCTTTCTGAAATAAAGGGCAATCAAAAGTATTAAATGGAACACAATTAGCAATAGCCCATTCAGCGATAGCCATCTTGGCTTTGTATTGAGCTTCTTTACTTGACAACACACTTTTTATGCTTGGTTGTGAACCAGGGGTTGTCCTAGGAGGGAAAAAATTCTCAACACTCCCAGGAACTCTCCTCTTATTGGCACTACTCTCAGGGACTGTCGTAATTGGAGTTGAAGCAATTGGATCATTGTTGCTTTCTATATCTTCAATAATGTCCTCATGAACATTCTTACAGGTCTTTTTCTTTGCACCTTCTTTTAAAGATTCTTGCATCCTATTACGTACATCAAAAGGAACCTTTTTGCAAGAAACAACTTGACCAGTAACACCAGCAAGGTGTTGCTTCATCCTATTTATTCCGCCTCCTCTGTAAGTTGATGTACAAAAAAGACACGTATAGACATTTACTTTCCCTTCTTTTTTAAGGGCAAAATATGCCCATGCTGGGTCAGTTTTTCCAGATCCATGAACCGACGAGGGAAACTCAGCATTAGTTGTAGCACCAGTAGCATTAGTGGTTGCATTCTCATTAGGAGTGGATGTCAGAATCTCAGCATTTGTATTATCCATAACCAGAATTCTCAGAACAGAGCACAAATAAATAGCTACAAGAAAATAATGAAGGCAAAGCAAATGAACTCAGAATATACCAGAAACTTCATCATCAATCTAAACCAAGCTAATTAACAAGCACACTGCCAATGATATTAAAAAGTTGCAGGTCACCCTTATTGAATTGTCTTCTGTGCAAAAGCTCAGTGATATATATATATATAATCCAACCAAGCTAATTAACAAGCACACTGCCAAGTTGTAATATAATGGTCTCAGAACTCAGAACTGAGAGTCCCTCTCAAACGTCCCTAATTTGGTTATATATATATATATATATATAATATAATGGTCTCAGAAAAACAAGTTGGGAGTGCAAAGTTGTAATCTTTTTGATGATCGATCCTTTTGTGGGTGCACAAGTAGGTGTTAAAGGTTTTTCATTCAAAAATTTCCATTCAAAAACAAAAGAAAGGAAAGGAAATGGAAATTAAAGGTTTTTCCCAATGCTTAATTAACAAGAGAATGATTATACTCCATCACAGACAAAAGCAAGCGAAAAAGCAAGCAAGTCTAAAAGACTAAAACTCGATCACAGACAGAGTCACAGAGCACAGGCGAAAAGCAAGCGAAAATGATTATTCTCAGCAAAAGCAAGCGAAAATTATTCTCAGCAAAAGCAACAGAAAAAATGAATATATTTTCAATCAAACTCTTCATCGAAAATGATTATACTCGATCACAGACAGAGTCACAGACCACAGGCGCAAGCTTTCAACTAGTGATTGAAATCTAAAAGGCTAAAAGTCTAAAACCGAGCACTGAGTTACACACCACAGAATCACAGCCGCAATGAGAAATCGATCACAGAGTCACAAATGCAACCATTCAAGGAAAAGACCAAACCTGAGCGACGGACGGCGTGACGGCGTGACGGCGTCACAGAGTCATCAGTGCCTACGACGGCCCAGAGAGGGCAGCACCCACGGCGACGGTGTCACGGCGAAAATAAAGACACCTGACTAGTCACAGCCGCCAAACTTGTCTCTGCGGTGAACAAAAAACAGAAACCCAGAGTGGTGTCGGCGTCACGACAAACAGGGCATTTCACCAGTAAAGGTTAAAGCTTTCCGGTTGCTACCGCAAGAAGGAAGGGGAAAAGGAAGGTCGATTGCAGATTATGGCCAATGGCGACGGAAACTGGACAGTCGAGAGCGAGGGAGACGGACGTGGAGGTTTCAAAAAGTGAAAACAAAAAACAGAGAAGGAGACTGTCAGAGACGAAACGTCCGTGGGAAGGAAGGAAGAAATGAGAAATGAGAAATCAAATTTGAGGGAAATATTAATAAAAAAAAA
Source organism: Inga oerstediana (assembly GCA_963210345.1). Taxonomy (NCBI): domain Eukaryota; kingdom Viridiplantae; phylum Streptophyta; class Magnoliopsida; order Fabales; family Fabaceae; genus Inga; species Inga oerstediana. The sequence continues at coordinate 13,311,135 of OY723410.1, read as the reverse complement.
AATGCAAAACGGCGTTGTTTTGAAGATGGAAAAAAATAAAAAAAAATATAAAATTCAACCCGGGGCAACCGTGACCCGGCCGGGTTACCCCGGGTCACCCTGGTTTTCACCGGGTCGGCCGGGTCACCTTCTCCCGGTTTTTTACCCCAAACCGGATCGGACCAGTCACCGGTTCACCGGTTTCCGGTCCGAACCGGCCGGTCCGGTCCGGTTTTAAATACCATGATAAATAGAGGCATTGTGATATACATTGTAAGCATCCAAATAAATAAGATATTTGTAGCGCCCGAAATTTGGAAAAAACATGGAGCCGCCACCAAAATTTTAAAGATAGGATAATTTTGGAAACCTTTTTTGAAAACGGAAAACTGGTCTAAAAAAATATTTAGGGTTTGGGAGTCGATTATGTATGGGAAAGGTGTTAGGCACCCCACAACACCCATTCATAAGAATGGTTACCCTAAGTTAATTATTTAAAAATATTATGGCCTTTAACTTTATTATAATTACCCAAATAAAAAAAGAATATTTACAAAAATGAAATGAAGAAACTAAAGAAAAAGAAAAAAGGGAACATTTATTTACAACAATAAAATAAGAAAAATATATATATTTATTTACAAAATTGGACTTGATCTAGGATGAAAACCTAGGGCCTACGTACCCTTTAGAGATATCAAAGCCCACGTAGTTCAGCGGGTAGAAATACGTGTCAATTTGTTTGTGTTTTTTAGAAAAAATGTTTATTTCATTTATTTGAGAAAAATAATTTTTGTTATTTGGTTTTTATTTTTTATTATTATTTTTAAAAAAAAAACGTTTTTTTCATTTATGAAAAAACTTCTTTTATTTTTCATGAAAGAGAGCTTTTCCATTTTATTTTCATTTATAAAAGTGTGTTAAAATATTTTTTCTTCTTTTTTTGAAAGAGGACCTAAGAAAGGGATGAAGAAAAAAGGAAGAAAAAATAGCACAAGTTAAACAAAATGGAAGTCAAAAGTGAGGAGATTTATACGCACCTTTTATCCTTTGAACCTACTACAACAAGAGATAGGGTGATAAAGCCACACATACCTCTTGATCCAAATGCCACACATCCAGCAACAATACATAAGACAATTCAATGAGGCAATGGAAACCAAGTCCACATAGCTCTTGATCCCAGATTTGAAACGTCCAGCAAGGCCAACATATATGAGAGTAGGTGATTCACGCAAATGTTGAGTCATCAAGATAAACACAAAGCCAAGTACAAAGTTATAAAACATTCCAATGGTAGGGAGAGTTAGTCAAATTCATCATCTTGCACATATGGCTAAATATTATCAAAAAGAAGAGCATGCAAATTTAATCACAATCAAAGAGTAGTGAGCAAAATAAGATGGGCTCTTATGTTAACTACCCTACCCCATGAGAATTATGTATGAGCAATAAAATTAACTCTCTACCTTGCCTCCCTCTTTCTCCCAAAATTTTTTGTCTCTTGCTTCAACCATTGCACTCCTATTTATAGTTTCAAGGTAGGGTTTTCTTCATAAATGCTCCCTTTTTTTTTAATTTTCGTTTTTTGATTTTTTTTTATATTTTATGTTAAGAACTGCCTAACTTGACCCAATCACCATCAATAGAGATTTTTTTTTTAATTTTCATTTTTTAATTTTTTGTATTTTCTATTGATAAAATTTCCTAACTTGACCTAATTACCATTAGTGGAGATTTTTTTCATTTTTAATTTTTTTTCATTATTCTCCCCACAAGTAACTTCCTAATTTAAACCTATCAACATAAATGAGATTTTTTTATTTTTTATTTTTCGTTTTTTTATTTATTATTTTCCTTTAATGAATGACAATGCCAATCATATCAATGAGGGGATTTATTTTAATTTTCGTTTTTTAATTTTTTTTCCTTTTAATGATGATCGCCAATTTGGACATCGATCATCATTAATAGGAGGATTTTCTTATTTTTTTCATGCTTTCATTTTTTATTTCTTTTTTTCTTCCAATGATGATTGCCAATTTGGATACCAATCATCATTAATTATTTTTGTATTTTTTAGTGGGGCCCGGACAAAATAGGGTGTTCACAGTTGCCCCTCTTTACTTGTTTCGTAGCTGAGAAAAGTGAGATTCTCGTCTATGAAGCAAGTAAAGATAAAAACACGTATTTTGTCCGGCTAAAGAACAAGGTGCCCCTTTAGAACCAAAGAGGGTTTGGACAAAATACAGTGCCCATGCCCCTCTTTACTTGGTTCATAGGGGAGAAGAACGCAAGTGGAGATAGACGATTACCTGGAGTGGAAGTGAAACGCCTAGTTGCATCGGACTTTAGTGGAGCGTAAAAGAATTGTGCCAGCCGTTACTGGGCTTTGAGAGTGCCTGCTGATACAGGGCTTTAAAAGAATAGTGCCTGCCGTTACAGGGCTTTAAAAGAATTGTGCCAGCCGTTATTGGGCTTTAAGGGTGCCTGTTAGTACAGGGCTTTGAAAGAATAGTGCCTGCCGGTACAGGGCTTTAAAAGAATTATGCCAAGCATTATTGGGCTTTAAAAGAATTGTGCCAGCCGTTACTAGGCTTTAAGGGTGCCTGCCAGTACAGGGCTTTGAAAGGGTGCCAGCCGTTACTGGGGTGCCAGCCGTTACTAGGCTTTGAGAGTGCCTGCTGGTACAGGGCTTTGAAAGGGTGCCAGCCGTTACTGGGGTGCTAGCCGTTACTGGGCTTTGAGGGTGCCTGCTGGTACAGGGCTTTGAAAGGGTGCCAGCCGTTACTGGGCTTTGAAGGTACCTGCCGGTACATGGCTTTGGAAAGGGTGCTATGAACATGTGATGCCCCTTGGAGTAGTGCTTATAAAGATGATGACATTGATAATAATGATGACAGTGATGATGAAATTCTAATGAGGATGACAACGATGATAATGAAGAGGATGATAACGGCCATGATAATGAAGGGTATATCAGAATAATGAAGTCATGACGGAGATGTTGACACTAATAATGATGATGACAGTGATAATTGAATCCTAATGAGGACGATGAATACAATGATAATGCTAGTGATGATGATGATGATGGAGGTGATGACATGCTAATGAGAATGAGTGCAATAATTGTGGTGTTAAAGAATAGCCTAGCAGGGGATATTGATCCTTCTTCGTCCAGGTGCCTAACCAGTACCCCTTACTCGCGTAGTCTTGTCGGGGATATGAAGATGTGTATAATGAGATTCACATAGATGCCACAGCCTAGAACCCTCAGTTTAGATTGTGTCCCTTTGTCAACTGTTTGACCCCACAACAAAAATTCCAGTGGCCTTCGCTAATGATCCTGAAATTACACAAGTTAAATGGGAGTAGAAGACACCGTGTATATCATTATGAGTGTTTATCCAGCCAAAAGTTGTGCTTTCATTTAAAAGAGTTACACATATACAAATCATGACATAAAGTTTGACATGCGATTTAATGGAAGGGAAAGATATACTAAGGATGAAGATTCATTTAAAGGAAATGATCTTCCAATATTCAAGCGGATGCATAATGATAAGCACATATTGGTGTAGGTGTGATGCTATTAGGAGGTTCTTCGCTTTCAGTTCCGTGTAGTCCCCCTAATGGTGCCTTGCTTAATTGCCAGAGATATGCACTTTTCGACGAATGATTACGGAGTCTTCCAAATAGACAAAGTAAAGAGAGTCATGGGGCTAGGACTGATAACCTTCTTCGATATTTGTTTAACTCGCCCTTTCAGGTTTTTTTTGACTTAACAGCTCTCAATTTGGTGCTCTAATTTTTGCTTAAGCCTCCCTTTCGGGTTTTCAACTTAGCGAGCTTTTTTTTTGCTCTAACTTTGGCCTAAGTTGCCCTTTCGGGTTTTCAACTTAGCGAACTTTTTTTTTTTTGCTCTAACTTCTGCCTAAGCCGCCCTTTCGGGTTTTCAACTTAGCGAGCCCTTTTTTCTTTTTGCTCTAAATTTTGCCTAAGCCGCCCTTTCGGGTTTTCAACTTAGCAAGCCCCCTTTTTTTCTTTTTGCTCTAACTTTTGCCTAAGCCGCCCTTTCGGGTTTTCAATTTAGCGAGCCTCCTTTCTTTTGTTTTGCTCTAACTTTTGCCTAAGCTGCCCTTTCGAATTTTCAACTTAGCGAGCTATATATATATATATATATATTTTTTTTTTTTTTGCATAGTATTTCTTTACAGCATCTAAATTGATTGGTCTTGGTAAATCTTGGCCATTCATGTTTGTCAATATCAATGCCCCTCCAGAGCAAGCCTGCTTAACAACATATGGGCCTTCATAATTTGGAGCCCATTTACCTCTGTCATCTTCTTGATTTGGTAGGATCTTCTTGAGGACTATGTCTCCTACTTTAAACTCTCTGGGTCGTAATTTCTTATTAAAGGCCCTTGCCACTCGTGACTGATATAACTGCCCATGACTATTATTGTGAGCCTCTTTTCTTCAATCATATTTAATTGTTCCAATCGAGAGCATATCCATTTGCTTTCATCTAGGTCTGATTCAGCCAAGGTTATCAGGAATGGAATTTTCACCTCAATTGGAGTAACAGCCTCCATGCCATAAACTAAAGAGGGGTTGCCCCAGTTGAAGTACGCATTATGATACAATATCCATGTAATGCATATGGAAGCATTTCATGCCAGTCCTTATAGGTCACTGTCATTTTGCCGATAATCTTTTTAATGTTTTTATTGGCTACCTCAACTGTACCATTCATCTGTGGGCTATATGGTGCAGAATTATGATGTTTAATCTTAAACTGATCACATAATTCTTTAACTGTTGCCCTGTTGAGGTTTGGTGCATTGTCAGTTATGATCCTCTCCGGTAACTCATATCTACAGATGATATTGGTCTTTAAGAACTTAATGAAGGCCTTCTGGGTAATACTAGCAAAAGAATTGGCTTCCACCACTTAGTGAAATAGTCAATAGCAACGAGGATGAAACGATGACCATTTGAAGCTTTTGGGTTAATCGGCCTGATGACATCAATTCCCTACATGAAAGTGAATTCGTTAATGTAAAATCTGATATTGTTAATGTAGATACAAATGTTGTTATTGACTCCTGAAATTTGTGCCCTCATAATTGTCCCTGATTTTTGGGATATGAAGTTGTCAAACATGAAAGTAAAGTCGTTAATACAAAAAATGATGTTGTTAATATAGATATAGATACTGTTACTAACCCCTAAAACTTGTACCTCAAAATTATCCCTGGTTTTTGGGATATAAAGTTGTCAAACATGAAAGTAAAGTCGTTAATACAAAAAATGATGTTGTTAATATAGATATAGATACTGTTACTAACCCCTAAAACTTGTACCTCAAAATTATCCCTGGTTTTTGGGATACGAAGTTGTCAAATATGAAAGTAAAGTCGTTAATGTAAAATCTGATGTTGTTAATATAGATACATATGTTATTATTAACCCTTGAAACTTATGCCCTTAATTCAAGGTATTTTGGTCATTTAGTCAAAATTGGAAATCCCAAATTTCTATTCCAGTTATGACTTGGGATGTAATAAATCCGCAGCACCAATTTATCTTTTCCCATTTTTAATTGTATTTTTTTTATTTTTTTCCTAATATAATCGAATATGAAATTAGTTTGACTAGGATTAAATGTCTAGCGGTCAAAATCTCCTTAATTTATCAAATAACTTGAAACGATTAATGCATGATGGGAAATAAAGAATCATTTAAATCTCACCTGATGAAGATTAGTACTACTTCTGATCTTAAATATAAAATTTAATTGATTTTTTTTTTTTGGAGAGATTTAGAATGCTAATCAAATTATTTTAAAATATTTATATTTATCGTTTTTCTCTAAACTAATTTGTCTAACTTATAAACTGATATATATATATATATATATATAATTTAATTATATACAACATATAATAGGATTAAGAAACTTATTTAATTTTCTTAATCTTTTAACAATTGAATTTTATATTTTGTACATGTGAAAATAGAATTTGTTGCATTATAACAGCCCTGTTTCGGCCGGCGCTTTATAACAGGTCTTTACTGTTATCATCACTTGCAATTGTTATGGTAGAGCATAAAAATCGTAGCTTGGGACTGGTTAGATTCAAGGGGGCCCAATTGATATGGTAATTAATTCTCCCAAAAATACTTACTATCGTTTTGAATGGTACATATATTATTTTGCAACATGCATGATTGAATATTAACTATCTACATTATTTAATTTCATAATAAATTATGTTGTTTGTTAGCAAAATATATGTACAAAATTAAAAATTATTTTAGGATATTATGAAAAAATACTTCAGTATGCTAGGTACTAGATAACAAATACTACTAAAAAATATTTTAAGATGTTGAGTGTAGTAAAAATTACTTTATAATATTGGGTGTCACTGAAAAAATACTTCAGGCTTCTGAATGTCTTTTTAAAAAATGAAAAAAAATTTACTATTCATTATTTTATCCCAAAACGGTGTAATTTCAAGATCAAATATTTAGAGCCCGTTTGGTTCAACCCTATTGCATGCCTGCAATGGTAATCATGATTGCATTACCAAGAGAAGAGTGTTTGGTTGCTCTTTAGCATGGTAATGGGGTTTACCATGGTAATGATGATTACCAAAAAATTGGTAATCCTCATTCATACCTCCCCCTTATGAATCCTCATTACCATCCCATTGCATAGTCTAAAAAGTCCAATTTACCCTCTAGTTTCCCTTGTCTTTGTTTCACTTATCTCATTTCACTTGCCGTATCATGTCACAACTGCCACCGCCACAACCTTTTCCTCTTCCATCGCCGTCACCTCCACCCTCTGTCGCCACCACTACCTCCTCCACCGCCGTCACCTCTACCTACCCCCGCCGCTGGTCCACCGCCCACCGCCGCCGCCGCAGCCGCCACCTCCTCCTCCTCTGCCACCCTCACCGCCGCCGCCGCCACCACCTCCTCCTCCGCCGCCACCCCTGGCCCCACCACCCCTGGCCACCGCCACCACCTCCTCCTCTACCCCCGCCGCCCACCACCGCCACCACCTCCTCCTCCTCTGCCACCCTCACCGCCGCCGCCGCCACCACCTCCTCCTCCGCCGCCACCCCTGGCCCCACCACCCCTGGCCACCGCCACCACCTCCTCCTCCACCCCCGCCGCCCACCACCGCCACCACCTCCTCCTCCACCCCCGCCGCCCACCACCGCCACCACCTCCTCCTCCACCCCCGCCGCCCACCACCACCCCTGCCCACCGCCACCGCCTCCTCCTCCACCCCCGCCGCCCACCACCGCCACCACCACCTCCTCCTCCTCCACCCCCGCCGCCCACCGCCACCACCACCACCACCTCCTCCTCCTCCTCCGCCACCACCCCTGGCATCACTACCCCTGCCCACCGCCACCGCTACCACCTCCTCCTCCACCCCCGCCGCCTACCACCGCCACCACCACTTCCTCCTCCTCCTCCTCCGCCGCCACCCCTGGCACCACCACCCCTGCCCACCGCCACCACTTCCTCCTCCACCCCCGCCACCACCACCTCCTCCTCCTCCTCCTCCGCCGCCACCCCTGGCCCCACCACCCCTGACCACCGCCACCACCTCCTCCTCCACCCCCGCCGCCCACCACCGCCACCACCACCTCCTCCTCCTCCTCCTCCGCCACCACCCCTGGCACCACTACCCCTGCCCGTCGCCACCGCCGCCACCTCCTCCTCCAACCCCACCGCCACATCCTCCTCCCCCGCCACCCCCATATTGCCACCACCGCCACCTCCTCCTCCACCCCCGCCGCCGCCCCCACATCCTCCTCCCTTGCCACCCCTATCATTGCCACTGCCACTACCTCCTCCTCCTCCATCCCCGCCGTCACCAGCTTATAACTATTTTTTCTACAAAGATTATATTAAGGGGTAAAATAGACTTTGTGTAATATATTAATTTTAAATAATTGTTAAAATATTAACTCATTGCACGTTGCTTAAAAATCAAACCAAACACTATCCATGTAATTAATATTGCATTGCATTACCATTGTATCGCATTGCACTGCATCGTAGGGTGTAATGGGATCAAACCAAACGGGCCCTTAGTACTACTAATTCTTTTGCTCTTAAAAAGGAAAAAGAATTTATTATAAAACCTTTGCTTGAGAAGGTGACTTTTATGCCTAGAAGTCTGCATGGTTGAAAATTAGAACAGGCTTCCTTTAGAAAATGTTCAGAAACTTTGAAGGGCATCCCACCAGCCACAAATCCATGACAAATGACTTACCCGCGGGTCAAAGCCACCATGGCTTACCGGTCGAAATTTCCTGTATATTAAAAAAAAAGCGGAAAAAAGTCTTTATTTAAAAATTTTAGGCTAAAGGATTGAGTTTTATATAAGGGATACTTTTAATACCTTAACTTTATAAAATATATTTTTGGTTCTACATTTCTAACACCGTTAATGTTGCTAACAGAAAATATTGACATAGTAAATTCAAATATGGCTGTGTGGCTGACAAAACATATTTAAGTTTTAATTTTTTAATATAATATATTTAGATTATTAAATTAAAATAAACCAAAAAATAATTATAAATGAAATTGAGGTTTTGATATTTACATTATTAAACTAATATATTTAGATTATTAAACGAATTTTTTTAATACAATCGAGGTTTTGATAGTGACTATTTCATTAGATTAGTTTTTAAATATTTTTTAATTTACACATATTTTAAATTTAAAATCAAAAGCATTTATTTACACAGGTATCACTTAAGTTTATATAGTCATCACTTGAGTTTGTTGCGTCAACGGAAACATTAACGGTGTTACAATTATATAACCAAAACTATACTTTTTAAATTTAATGGACCAAAAGTATACCTCATGTAAACTTAAAAGATTACAAATATATTTTAGCCAAATTTTTATGAATGAAAATGACCTAAATTCAAGCATATGTATGGTACTTTCTATATATGAAATCCAATAGAGTGTTGGTACTTCTATATAAAAACATCTCAGGTTTTTATGATTCAATAAAATTTCCAAACATGACTTTTAACCCATTTTCCCCACATAAAATGATTTTTATATAACATATTGTTTTAAATTTTAAGAATATATTAAACAATGAGTAGTATTCAAAGGAAATTAGGAATATTTTAGAAAATAGTATATTAATAGGTTAAGGTGTAAATCTATCCCTGAAGTATTGCGAAAATCTCAATGTAGACATGGAAGTTTTTTTGTTTCAATGTCGCCCTAAAAGTATTAAAACGTAGCAATGTTGCCCCTGCCCGTTAAAAAAAGTTAACTTAATCGTTAAAAGACACATGTCACTACCCTGTGCCAGTCAAAATGCCACCTCATCACCATGCTTCTCCTCTCCCATCCATCTCATCTTCTCCCATGATCTCTTCCTCTCTCCCTTTTTTTCAATGTCCATCACCGAGGTTGGAGCCAACAACTCCGATCGATGAACTTCATTGAAGCCAAGAGACGAGAAGGTGATCCCCCACCACCACCGTCGATCTCCGAACCTAAACCCTCAAGATTCCTATGGATTCCTTCCAACAATTCATGGGTACTTCTTGTCACTTTGATAACAAAATCCCCACCAACACCACCAACATGATCGCCATTAGCGCCGCCGCCTTCTCTTTCACTACCACTGCCAGCAGCAGCCGCCGCTAAGTGAACTAGAAGCGCCACGACTGGAATACCTTCGGTCAGCACCCAAAAAAAAATTAAGAGCTATTGAATCACGAGCGACGCATGCTAATATCATATCATAGTAACCAACAACGTAATGCCCAAACCTGTCACAAGGCCCATGAATAATCCACCACTACCCAAAGCGACAACGCCGTTCTTTTTTGGTCCCGAAGCATCCCCTTTGGGAGAAGGCGCCGGTGCAGGAGACGATGGAGAAGGTACCGGTGCAGGCGATATCGGAGACGGCGATGGCGAAGGGGAAGGCGACTTATAACCATCGTTTCCGCGGTGGTGATCGGCGTGGACCACTAGATCCAGCCGAAAGCCCTGCTGGCAATGATCATCTGCTCCACTAATGAAGTAGAATGAACCTATGAGATTCAACTCCACCTTGGCATCTCTGTCATTGTATTTTGAAATCGGATTCGCTATATTGTACTCCCTCCAGTCCTAATTATAAGATAAAGTTGATTGTTTTGAAGAAATTAAGGAAGTCAATTAAATTACTTTAGAGTGTTTATATTTTTAGTATCCTTAGATTATATATTAGTTTATTAGTCAAATTAATTAGTTTGTAGAAAAAAATAGAAATAAAAATACTCTAAAGTAATTTAATTAACTTCCTTAATTTCTCCAAAAAAATCAATTTTTTCTTATAATTAGGACCGAAGGGAGTAGCTTTTATAATCTTCTTCTTTCACCAGAAGCAACTTCTGCGATGGACATTGAAAGACAGGGAGAGAGGAAGGGGTCACGCGAGAGCACTCTGCTTAACTCTCTTAACTCATCAGATATATATCATTAGATTTGATTTGGATGGTCTAGGTATGAGTTTTTAAAATTCTATATTTTTTAATAAAAATTATTTTAATGGGTATAGAATTTAAAATAAAGATAATTTTTTAACTACTATTCTTTTGAAAAATAATTTTTTATTTAAAAAATTATTATTTCAAAAAACTTAAATGTGGACTGTGTCCAAAATCATATTTGAACGGCCTAGATCTGATAAGTTGGGAGAGCTAAACACAGTGTTTAGAACTAAAACCAAATCCCATTGGAGATGATGAGATGGATGGGAGAGGAGAAGCATGGTGATGAGGTGGCCACATGACAGTGACATGTGTCTTTTAACGGTTAAAGTTAACTTTTTTTAACAGGTAGGGGTAACGTTACTACATTTTAATATTTTTATGATGACATTGAGAACAAAAAACCTTCCAGACTATATTAAGATTTCCACAATACTTTTGGGGTGAATTTGCACCTTAACTCTATATTAACTTTCCAAAGTATGATGTTATAAAATAATTTTCTTGATCTATGCAAAAATTGTTTTTGCGACAACTAATAATTGGAGGGAGAATTATTTTATATTGCATATAAAAATATAATGTATAAATACTTGTGCATGCGCCTCCCCGTGGCAACTCATTTTTACAAGTTTGTTTTGACTTTGAATCTTATTTTCATGCCCAGAGATTGATTGGGGCATTATATTACTACTATTTTGTCAATGGAATTGGGTAGCGTGGGTCCTTCAAATACATTTCTATTTTCTATGATGTATTGCTTGCGTTAAGGGGGGAAATAGAACAGGCTCTTAACACTTTAACTGTTTTCAAGTAAGGATACAATTATTGTCAACTAAAATAATTATGATAAAATAAATTACTAGTATTATTGATAAGCTTTTGAAAATTATTATTTATATGGAGAAAACTTAAGTCGATTGGGTTATATTCATTAGGTTTAATTCTCTAATCCAATTAGGTCATATATAATTTTTTAATTATACTGATAAAATTTCAAAATTCTGTTGGATTGTTATTAATAATAAAAATATATCATACTACCTCCGAATCTAAATATAAGATCCAGTTGACTTTTTTAGAGAGATCAATGAATGTAAATAAATTATTTTAAAGTATTCATATATAAATCTTTTTTTCTCCAAACTAATTAATTTTACTTATAAATTAATATATATAATATAATAATACACAACATATACTTTAGTCAAGTAAAATGTTTAGCTTCCTTAACCTCTTTAAAAAAGTTAATTAAATCTTATATTTAGAACTGGAGGGAATTCATGGCTAAAAATCATATTGTGTGTCGGTTCCATGTTTCTGGATCTAACAAGATTCTCAAGTGCATCTCAGAATGATTTTGCTGCTGGACATTTTATCCTATTTAGAGTTTTTTTTTTCCTGTCTCTTTTCTACCTTCCCATGATATTTCCTTATTTTTCAAGGGTTTTCTCCCCCATGGAATTCTCCTATTAAACTTGAATTTTGAACATATTTTATCCTTTACTTTACAAATTTGTTAAAAAAAATGATAAGCGTTAAGCCACAAATTTGTTTAGGATGTTTACACTTAGGAACATTGCACGTATTCAAAAGGTTTTTTTAAGTTTAATGTCATCCCGTAAATTTCAAAACTGTAGCATATCACCTTGATAGTTATCTATATAAAGTTTAACTGTTAGTTAATCAAATATATGTTGAGCAAGCAGGTCAACGTGTTATCCACTTTTTTTCACCACATTGAGGTGCAAATTTAGTCTGAAAGTTTTCATTCAAGAGCGCTAGATATTCAATATTTTTTATATTCAATGTTGCCTCAACCATTATCTAAATAAAATTTGATTATTAGTTAACCAAATATACTAAATTAATAAATCTGCGTATCAGCCACTTCAATTTTTTTCCTAAAGCGAGGATTCAACACCACATTCTAGAAAACCATTGCTTCTATGCTTTTCAAAAGGCTGGTCATGGTTATTCCCAAAATCGACCGTGCCATTATGCCTTTCAAGAATTTTTGTGAGTTTTTCTTCTGCATATGTTATGTTTTATATTCCCCCCCCTCTTTTGTGCTCAGAAATTGTACTAAGCTAGAGCGATTCTTCGAGTGAAGTGATCAAACTAGTAAATGCGTAGCAAGAGTTGTTCTTTTACAAGAGAAAAAGTGTTGCGGTTTTGAACTATGAAGTGGATGACTTGTAAAAAAACTAAAGTAGTTAACATATAGACTTGCCAACTCAACACGTTTAACCAACTAACGATCAAATTTAATTTGAACTGTCACGCCCTTATTTTAATTTCACATTTATCAGAGTATTCGCGGAAAACGATATGCGGTTCGGTAGGCAACACAGGAATAACATAACTATACTGATAATATGTACATAATTACATAATATCTCCCGAGGGGTTCATACCTGATAAATTCAAATAATGTAGCCGTACAAGGCTACTAGGGTATCTAAACCCATCCCAGTAAAACAGAGACATATTCCTGACTTTGTTCCGCCACTGCAAACCCCTCGTGTAGTTCTCTTCTTTGCTCTCAACATATCTTTTGTCTTCTCCTGTCTAAATTGTTGGTAGGGGAGGGTGAGATTCGAGAGAATCTCAGTAGGAAACAGATACCATAATGCATGCATGATTGATGCTATGTGTATGACATGTTAGCTTTATCTAGATGTATGCCTCATAATGACATTTCTGCATGCTCAATGTTTCATACAACAAGCCTATGGCCACAGCGAAAACAGAAACAGAGCTTCATTTATTCAAATATGCTCTACACAATCAAGTAAAGCAATCACATACATCATTACACAAGCAAAGATATCAAATACATGCAAGTAAGGTAAGTCCCCTACCTTAACCCGTTTCCGCCTCGAAACGCGTGCCTCGATCTACGTGCAAACAGCTCGGGGCTCCATATTCGATCCTACAATGTCAAATGTACTATTTAGACACTTCCATAATGTTTCTGGGGGTTATGAGTCTATCTTGAAAAATTACTAAAATACCCCCGGGGACCCGGCCCCATCGTACCCGGTCTGGCTGTACTTTTCTCGAAATTCTAACCTGGGCTATCCTGACATATTTTCGCCCAAGGAATCCATTTCCAAACTTGGAATTATCAAATTCAATGTAAAATTACGAAATTGCCCTTGGCGGCCCTACTTTTAGGGTTTTAGGGGCATTTCCGTAATTATGCTTTCTCGGCCTTTTCTGAAAAAGTGCCCAACTGTAACCCCACCTATTTTCGCCCACTGAATCCAATGGAATCATCAAATCATTTAAAATCCAACTCTAAGACCCATTTACAATGCTGGCCGAAATATATAGGTTTTAAGAGGAAAATCGGGGTTTTTCGGTTTCGGCTCCGTAAACACGTTCCTTTATACTTCTAACCACTTTACTGACTATTCCATTAGGTTAAAACTACCATTTAGTATCAATTTGGGCAGCATAACAGCCCCACATACCCATTTCCAAATATTAAAACCAATGGCAATCCGGCGAAATTTCACCGATTAAATTGCCCACAGCAGTTAGAATAGTCAATATACGAAGGTTTGGAAGTTACCTCAAGCTCCTTCTAGCTTTTCTTGACTTGGCTGAAACCCTAGCTACTCCAACAAGAGATTTTGAGCTTCCAACCCTTGAATCACATAGAAGAATAGCTTAGGAGCGGAGTTATACGCATTAGAAACCGATTTACCGAAGAAATCACTTACCTTTGTAAGCTTTTTCCTCCCCTTTTCTCTCTCTAAAATTTCACACTTCCTCTCTCTAAGTTCAGCTGGTTCACGTCAGAAATGGGGCTGAACAAGGAGGAGCTGATTTATAATAATATATCCCATTTAATTAATTCATTTTCCCAATTTTCGGATTTTTACAAAATTCTAGCAGATTTCTGTCCAAACTTTGAAAAATCATAACTAATTCTAGAAAAATCAAAATGAGGTGATTCCAAAGCCTATAGAACTCTTATTGAGTCTATTTTCAAGGAAAAATATATAATTTTACTTTATGGAATCACAAAATTCCTAGAATTTCATTCTTTGCATGTTGTTTCAGAAACTTTCCAGTTTTTCTGGGCTAACTTCAAAAATTCATATCTTTTTGTGTATAGCTATTATTGAGTCATATGACCTATCAAATTAAAGCTTAGGATGTCTACTTTCATCTCGTAAAATTTCATAATTTTTACTTATCATTTAGTCTTCCAAAACTTATGATAAGCTCATTGCCTCATAGGCGATTTTATCGAAAACATAATTATATTCTCCAAAATTCACCATTTTACTTTCTTAATACCCCAAAGATATTATAATCATTAGGGAATATATTTGGGACATCTACTAAATTGGGGCTTAGTAGTCCACTCAATTTAGGCTTATTCTAAAGCTTCCAATCCCAAAATTCGGGATATTACAAACCACGATCTAACTTTGTTATTATTTGAAACCTTCATAGCGATATCAAACTCCAAAAACTTTAGAATACTTGGCACTTTCAAGTGATAATTTTCAAGACAAATTTACACATTAGTAAAAATAAAAGAAATAGATGACATGGGCACTTGCTGGCTCAGTATATTTGATCAACTAACGATTAAACTTAACCTAGATAATGGCTGGGGCAATATTGCTACAATTTGAAACTTATGAGATAACATTGAACTAAAAAATACTTTTGAACACCCAACACTCCTAAGTGAAAACTTTTGTGATTTTGTTTTTGGATGGTTTATACAATGGACCATTTTTTTTATCTTCGATGTACCCACCTTCCAAGTATCCGGCGTTAACCTAAAGGCCAACCTCAAATTTACCAGCATGGGCCCCCGACAACCGATTAGTCCTAACGCCCCCATTGAGTAGGCCTGAATGCATGTGCTTCGTACATATGTGGGGGAGAGAGCTCCGAGAAGAAATCACTCCAACTTCTGCTTCCTAACCAAAATTTTTTTGTGATTTATGTTTTTCTTAATAAACCTATAAGGCGATGTTTTGTGACAATGACGGTTTTTTTTGTGTTGGTTTCAAGGCGTAATATTTTTTGTTAAATTTCTGCAACAGACAAATGCAATGTTATAATAACATAAATTTATATATATATATATATATATCGTCCCTTTGAATTTTTTTAGATAAAAATAATATTTTATATGATTCTCGAATTTGATCAGTTCGTCCTCTTTGATCAAATTTGAATTGAATTAGGATCTTACAGAACAATTAGAAACACGTACACACACACACAATGATGTAAACTATTACACTGCGGAAAAAAAGCATATCAAACTGAAAAGAAATTAGGAATTATATTTTTGACGGGCTGGTATCAAAATGAGAAATAAATAAATAAATAAATCTTAGGTTAATTGAAATTTTTCGAAAAGTATAACATTGATGATTGAACAAATTGTTATTAATTAATATTAATAGATTTCGCTCATTTATACACTGAGTCATTATTGGAGTTATTCTAATGGCATTCTTCATGTTTATTCAGTATGCATGCATCACGTCGTGACAAGTTAAAAGAATTAAAGCACTTCCCTCACACTGTCCCCATTAATTAAAGAAAATCCAGGTAAAAAAAATTAATTAAAGAAAATGAGATTAACGAATTATTTAATTTTTTTTACCTGAACGACTGATTTAATTGAAGGATTAAATTAAATCATATTTTTTTAAATTTGACGTACTCTAATTTGTTCATCTTCGTCCGTCCTAATACACACAACCCGGTTCAAATAATGCTGGCGAGTCAAATAAAGATAAAATGAATTTTTAAAAAAATTAATAATTCATAAGTTGCCAAAATACTAAGAGAAAAGAAGTAATAGGGTTATAAATTAAACATTGATCATAATGGAAAGACAAATTCTTTAACATATAGCAGTATTAAATAATAAATAGTTGTTTTTGCATGCTTCAACGGTAAACAATGCGCCACTATGTGTCACCGTTACCTTCATGATTCAAGTCAGAACTTAGAACAACTTTATAATATATATATGTATATATATCATACTGGGAAAAATATAATATATAGAACTAATAATATAATCATGGGTGTCCGCATGTGGTACTCTTTTTTCTTAAAATATCATTGTATGTGTTAGCTTTATCAAGCATTTATACCCACATGTGAGGGTTTTTCTGTTTTTGTTAAACACAATATCAATATATTAATCTTAATATATAGGCCTTGTTTACTATCTGGTATTGGAGAGGTTGGTATTTGGCTTAGTACTGGGATTGCCTATTTTTTATTATGTTAATCTTAATATATAGGCCTTATTTATTATGTGGTATGAGGGACTAAGAATAATTTGAGATTGGAAGTATTACGAAAGTGATATTGCTTGAAACCCACTAGCTCTCTAGTATTATATTGAAAAAGCTATCTAGGGATTATAAAATTTTTAGATAAAACTATGGGAAAAAGACAGAAAAATACCATTTGAACTTCAAAATCTCGCTGACAAGAATAGTAATGGGATTGACAAGAATGGTAATGGGATTGACAACGCAAATCTTTGTCAAAGGACTAATTTAGGATTTTGAAGTTTAAGTGGTATTTTTCTGTCTTTTTCCCTAAAATTATCCCTATTTATGATAATTTTTGGATACCTCTGGATTTTTGGCATAGATTAAACTACCTCTTCTTGTCCAAAAAAACACCATTGCTTCTTCCTCTCCAACCTGAGGGCAACCTTTGGCCCCTCAAATTTATATCATTTTATTTTAAACATCAATCCTTATCATTAAATAAAAATCTGGATCATTTTTCCCTTTGAAGACTAAAACCTCTTATTTAAAATTTGAGGAATCAAAACCAAAATGAGGATAAATTTAAAGATAAAATTTTTATATTAACCCTAATATATCTCTGCATGCCTGCGTGCGATGGATAACTTTTGGTGTCCTAATTAAACAGGAGGTTGTGTTCTCCGGCTTGAGTAGACAAAAATGAGGTGAATGTGTTCCCTAATTTTTAAAAATAAGAAAAAAAGTGAATTATATCAGTTTTGTACAGAAGTTTTAGTTTTACTTTAAAAGGAATTCTGTGTAATTTTGAAATAATTAAATAAATTATTCTTTTTTAAATCAAGATATGCATTTTAGGGTTAAAGTGCAAATTTACCTTAAAAAGTTTTTTTTAGGAGCAATGTCACCTTGAATTTTTTTTTTGGTTTAATGTTACTCTAAAAATGTTAAAAAGGAGTAATGTTGCTCTTACTGTTAAAAATTTAATGGTCAACATTATTTTTTCAACAGTATAGAATAACATTGCTCCTTTTTAATATTTTCGGGGTAATATTCAAGTTAAAAGAACTTTTGGGACAACATTGCTTATTGGCAACAACTTCTGAAACAAATTTGTATCTAAACCTTATATTTTATTACTATTTTTTAATTAAGAGGCTATCTCTTACAACCTCAAGGTTTACTATAAACCTGCCACCCTCTTTCTTATAAGGGGAACTAATATGCTACTAGATGACAAAGTCATTAGCTAAAATTAATTATTTATTTCAGAAAAAAGCGGGTTGGATAAATTTTTGCAAATTTAATAGACTTTTATAATACTTGTGTTAAGTTTTAGAAACAAAAAGAAAATATAATTTTGATAAGGTATAAGGTATTTTTATATGATTTAATTTTAATTTAATTTTTAAATATAATATATTTCATGTAATTCTTTTTTTATTTAAGTACAACAAACAAGTATCAACAACAAATAAATGATCCAAATTTAAAAGCTAAATTTTCTGAACTAAAGTGTAAACAAATAGCAGAATAAAAATTAAACCTAAATTTATTTTCTTGTGTGTTATATAGAATTTGGAATAAAAAATTATACAATTCATAACGTGATTTGCGTTAGATTTTATTTTATATATATATATATATGGATACAAATTGTATAATATGTTAAACAGGACGCCACAAAAGTTTATAGTCTCCATATAAAATGACCATGGGGTCCATATTTAAGCATAGGGACAGCATTGAAAAAAAAAAAAAGGGATTTTGGTGGGCTTGTGTATATATATTTGTGTGCGCGCGCGTGGTCAGTCAAGTTTGAGTACACCATCCGTACTCTCAGTCTTCATTCGAACGAAAAGACGAAAATTTTCGTAGACTGGTATATTTAAAGTACACTCCTTTATGTTTGACAAAACTCAAAAGTACACTCGATTTTCACTTCTCCAAAAAATTAAGGTGAGGAACTGAGTTGGGTATTAAAGCGGCTTAGCAAAACTTGGGCATGCTTTACTTTAATTTCTTAATCCATCACATCTATTTTTTTTTACAAAATGTTTTTTATGATAAACAGAGGAGTTGATGATATCTCAAGACTTTAAATTTATGAATGGAAAAAAAAAATTATGTTGAAGGATCTACGATATCGATTTGATGCTTAATCTAGCTCAAATGTTGATCCATTTATACTTGATTGTATTAAAACATAATATATGTTTTGCAATTTTGATAAGAGAAAATATGAAGGTTAAATTGGGAGACCAACTCATTCAATAAGTGGTAAAGTTTAGATACTTGAGATCGATTATACAACTATACAATTAAATTGATGGAGATGTTAATAATAGAATTCAATCTAAATGGTATAAATGGATAGAAGCTACTGAAGTTATTTGTAACCGGACAGTAACTAGTAAGGTAAAAAGAAATTTTTATCACACTGCTATAAGACTGGCAATGTTATATGGTAGTGAATATTGAGTTTTAAAGGAACAAAATGAGCATAAAGTAGGAGTAGTCGAGATAAAGATACTGAGATGGATGTGTGATCATATAAGATAAGATAAGATTTGTAATAATTATATATGCGAGCAAGTTGGAATGACACCTACTAAGGAGAAAATAGAAGAAAATCATTTGAGGTATAGATTGGACAAGTTCAAAGAAAGTCATTGGATGTACGGGTGAGGAGGGCTAATCAGGCAGAATGAAATCTTCTAAAACGAGGTAGAGAAAGACCAAAATAAACACTCAATAAAATTATAACACAGGTTCTATTAATTAATAATATATCTAAAAAACTGGTTTTTGATAAAATACAATTATGTCTTGCGATTTATATAGCCAACCCCACATAATGAAAAATACTTTGTTGTTGTTGTTGTTGTTGTAATAGTAAATGTTTTCATGATCTTTTAATGAATTGAAATAAAGGTTGTAATATTTTTATATTTAATGTTTGATCGAAGTCTATCGCATGTGTTTTCTTGAGCCAGCTTGGATTGTTGATGCGGCATATTGGAAGGTGCCAGTATTTGTTGTTTGAAATTATGCATGCATAGCCAGGTCAAAAAAAAAAAAAAAAATGCATGCATAGAAGAAGAAGAAAGAAAGAAGCTGGGTCTTGTTGTCTTGGTGGGTGATGTCTGTTGCCTGGGCTGTATTTAAATAATCTTTTATTCTATTCGGTCTTAATTATAAGATAAAGTTGATTTTTTTTGGAGAAATTAAGGAAGCTAATTAAATTACTTTAAAGTATTTATATTTTTATATTTTTTCTTCAAACTAATTAGTTTAACTAATAAATTAATATATAATCCAAGGATACATAACATATAATATGATTAAGTAACTTATTTAGTTTCCTTAATTTCTCCAAAAAAATTCAACTATGTCTTATAATTAGAACCCGAGCTAGTATCATTTTTTTCAATAGATGTCATATCAAATCGGCCAGCTTTCTTGTTTATATTCATTACAAATCCTATTTTCTTATATCCATCTTAATATACTCATTTTGCTATTTCATAAGATATATGTCACCTGATGAGTAAGCATTTCAAAATATTGCCCTCATTATAATTTATTAGAAGAAGACTTAGTCTAATAATATAATATTTCTTTGTGTTGTAAAATTTGGGGAAAATTGAAAAAAGATATTTCAATTTTAGATTTAAAGTTATTTTTGAGTAACTGACTGCATCAAGTGCAATTATAATTGATAAATATGTTTGTATAAATTGAGACAAAACTCACTATATATATTTAATTCGTATGCTATAAATTATGTTCAAAATGCTAGTTTATTTCGAATACCATTACAAACATGTGCCTCTACACCGACTTTATTGTTTGGAATAGCTTATTTCTAAAAAATAAATATTTATTATGTAAGTCGAGATAAAACTCTTCTCACATATTTACCTCATATACTATGAATCATAGCTTATAAATGCGCGCCTACTATTAATTTCACTGATGAATGACATCATTATCTGCAAGCACTTCTTTTTGGAAACAACATAGTATTACTTATTTATTTAGTTTTTTTCTTGCCAGCACCTTATTGGCTAACGTTAATGGGTCGTTGACTTTATCGAAGAACATGTCAGCCGATAGTGAATATAATGATATGATGTGTTCACATGTACATAGTGTTTGCACACGTATTAAATTTATTGATAAGTTTTCCCTTTCGTTCAACTAACCAAATGTTCCTTTGTTTCCCACTTGATCACGTTATATATATTCTTGGGGTTTGAAAGTTCTGAAGATGGCTGGTCAAAAAAAGCAAAAAAAAGATGGCTAGTCAAAACGGGAAGCTCCACGTGTTTGTGTTGAGAGAATGCAAAATATTGTGGTCCAAACCAAAATGATTTTCAATGGTTTGTCGTAACTTTGCGTTGAAAAAACAAAAAAACAAAAAAACGTTGAAAAACTATGTGTAGACTCCTCTTGTGTACTCTCTTCAGTCTTATTTATAAATAATTTTTTTTATAGGATTAATATTTTTTATAAACAATTTTCACCTTTTGTCTGAAAATTTAAGTTTTTTTTCCTATTTTATCTTTATTAAATACTCATTGTTTCTCATATCGTATACTCATTATTTCTTCTCTCTCCTATACTCTTGTCATAAATAAGGGCATATATGAAAAAATATGGCATTTTGGACACACTTATTGCTTTTAACTACTAGTTCGTTTTGCTCAATCAAGGGGAAAGTTACTTATAAATAAGACCGGACGGAGTAATATATAAGACACTTCTAGTGTTTTTCATAGACCAAGAAAAACTTTAAACTTCATTAACTCTTCTATAAAATTTAACAACTTTCCAACTTTACCTCTATTTAATACTCCCTCCGGTCCTATTTACAAGAGTTCAATAAATGAATCATACGATTTAAGAAAACGGTTAAAATTAGTTAAAACTAATAAATATGTCTGAAATAAACCTTTTTTCACAAGTACCCCCCTAAACCATATTGTAAGCCACTTGTATCACATTCGTACAAAATAAGAAAAACATTAAATGAATCAATTTTTCTATATTTGCCCTTATTTATGAAAGGGTGTACATTTTTTCTCACATCTTTTTATCTCTATGCATTTACACCCCTTTCTCTCTTCTCTCTTTCCCATATGTCTAACTAATAGTGAATACGGGTAAAATTGACAAAACCTCGTTTATTATCCAACAAGTGACTTGTATTTTAAAGACAACTTTTTAGGTATAAGTGACTTATAATAAAATACAAAGTGTCATGCCTTTATTTATAAAGGGGGAAAGTAATAGAGAGAAAGGGAATAATAATAAATAGAAAGAAGAAAAGAGAATGTAGTATGAGAAAAATATGAGGGGCAAAAATGAAAAAAAAAAAACTCATTCAAAAATTCAAACAACTCTTGTTATATATAAAAGGGTTAAGGTGCAAAAATACACATGTGATTGTCCTCGAAGTGCACCCAACACCAAATGCTTTTTTTAGGTGCAACAGTGACTATGTGGTTACCAAATAGGTGCAAAAATACCCTTTGACCGTTAGTTTGACAGTTTGACCGTTAGTTTGACTTTTTTATCCTGAAAGTGATTACGTGTACGATGGCATGGACGCTGGAGTGACATTCTGAAAAAAAAACTTGCTGAAAATCAAATTTTCCTAATAAATCATATAATTTAATAAAAATTAGTAATATAATATATGTATTATAATGATTTTAATTTAATAATATTGGGAATCTAGGGTTGGAAAAAAATTGAGCAATCAGTATGTTTTTTAGGGCAACAGCTCTGCTGAGTGAGTTAAGCACTCTGCACTCAGATTTGAATCTACTTCAGCGAAGGTGGTACTAAAATAATGAAATGTGGGTAATATTAATTGCAAAGCTTTACCAGTCAGCAAGTTTTTTTTTTCCAAAATGTCACTCTAGCATCCATGTCATCGTACACGTCATCACTTTTAAGGTCAAAAAGTCAAACTAACGGTCAAAGGGTATTTTTGCACCTATTTGGTAACCACATAGTCACTGTTGCACCTAAAAAAAGCATTTGGTGTTGGGTGCACTTCGAGGACAATCACATGTGTATTTTTGCACCTTAACCCTATATAAAAAGGATAGGAGGGAGTATATATTATACCTCGTGAGAACAAAGTGAATACATATCAAGAACAATATATATAAAATATAATCACTAGATTCTTGTTATTAACGTAATATTATGGGAAAAAGACAATTAAATATCACATGAAATTGTAAAACCCACAAAACACCGTTAATACTTGCAAAAGACAGACAAGAGATGGGGTGAGAATTTGGGTTTTTGATGTTTTGGATGAAAAACCAAAATGCCCTTAAGACTTAATGAATTCAAAAGAGAGAGAAGTGTTGGGACTACAACTTTTTCATCCTTTGGCCATTCAAAACAACTTCCTTTAACTCTCATAGTCGGTGTAGGCGTCCCCAAATCGACAATGGTGGGTGCAATCTGTCACATACTCGCCTGAAGGAGAGTGAGAGTAAGCGAGTACGAAGGATATTGGGCTGTGGGTGTTGCATCACAGGCTCCAACCTCTTCCTCAAACTGTCACAGTCGGCATCGGTGTCCCCAAATCG
The DNA here is from genome assembly GCA_963210345.1 of Inga oerstediana. Taxonomy (NCBI): domain Eukaryota; kingdom Viridiplantae; phylum Streptophyta; class Magnoliopsida; order Fabales; family Fabaceae; genus Inga; species Inga oerstediana. Next base: position 13,287,705 of record OY723410.1, on the reverse strand, counting down.
GCAATGGTGGGTGCAATCCGTCGCATAGTCACCTGAAGGAGATTGAGAGTGAGTGAGTATTAAGGATATTGGGCTGTGGGTATCCTTTTTGTAAGTATTGTATAGGGAAAAGAATATCTTTTATGGTGGGAATGACAAGAAAACTTGAAAAGTTTATACCTTGTGAAAACAAAGTGAATACATATCAAGAACAATATATATAAAATATAATCACTATATTCTTGTTATTAACATAATATTATGGGAAAAAGACAATTAAATATCACATGAAATTGTAAAACCCACAAAACACCATTAATACTTACAAAAGATAGACAAGAGATAGGGTGAGAATTTGGGTTTTTGATGTTTTGGATGAAAAACCAAAATGCCCTTAAGACTTAATGAATTCAAAAGAGAGAGAAGTGTTGGGACTACAACTTTTTCATCATTTGGCCATTCAAAACAACTTCCTTTAACTCTCATAGTCGGTGTAGGCGTCCCCAAATCGACAATGGTGGGTGCAATCTATCACATACTCGCCTGAAGGAGAGTGAGAGTAAGCGAGTACTAAGGATATTGGGATGTGGGTGTTGCATCACAGGCTCCAACCTCTTCCTCAAACTGTCACAGTCGGCGTCGGTGTCCCTAAATCGACAATGGTGAGTGCAATATGTCGCATAGTCACCTGAAGGAGATTGAGAGTGAGCGAGTATTAAGGATATTGGGCTGTGGGTATCCTTTTTGTAAGTATTGTATAGGGAAAAGAATATCTTATATGATGGGAATGACAAGAAAACTTGAAAAGTTTATTTTCATAATAGGGGAATATGGTTTGCATGCAAGGGAAGATTATTTATATAAAGTGAAGATTGTTTGCACTAGCAAAATGTTCACATTTTTGCTTAATTTTGGGACACATGGGTAGGCATTTGCACATGGGGAAGATGCATTACCTATAAGGGAAGTCAAGTTGCACATAAGGAAGTCGAATTACACGTAGGAAAGATATATTGAATATAGAGAATATTGTTTGTAGACAAGGGAAGACCGTTTGCCAAAGCATAATTTGCACATTGTGGCTTAATTTATGATGCAAGGGAAGACATTTGCATACAGGGAAGATGGATAGTATACAAATGAAGTTAAGTTGCACATAAAGAAAATGTATCTATAAGGGAAGGTATGTTGCACATAAGGAAGATGAAGTACTCGAAGGGATATTATTGTTTGCACATGTACTAATTTGCATATTTTGGCTTAATTTTGTAACACACGGGAAGATATATTGCACCTAAGTAAGATGTGAATTGCACGAAGGAGACTGAAAGGGCAATTTAGTCATTAAATCGTTATAGCTATTCTCCCTAAAGGACCAAAATCTTTTAAAAAAATTGATGAACTAATGGGCAATAAATTTCTCAAGCAAGTCCTTTTAAACAATTTTTCCATAAATCAATTACGTGGTTTTAATCATTTTTAACTATAATAGGTGTTTTTAAATGAGTCAGTTTAATTCTTTTCTATTATGGTTAACTTCGATTTGAAAGAGAATCTTTTGATGATAATATTTGATACTTGAAAAGTAAAGATGAGAATTTTTCTACTATGGTAGACCTCCAGGTCTAACTTTCTTTATTCATCATAGTACAGTTGATTATCCTGAGATTTGATTCAAGTGAATGGATAATCAAGTTTTAAGAAAATGATTTTACAATTTTATCACTTTAACCCTATAAAGAATGCAATATTTTGACTATCCATTGGCATTGGGCTTTGATTAATTAGTGAGTCTGATCTTATTCTAGTCCGATTGTTTTTATCAATTAAACGGCTCATCAGTTTCTAATTAATCCATTGATCATATCTTTAGCAAAGTACCCAATGCTTAAAAAAGGATGGAGTATGTGCTACCAAAATTTTTTGTATATATGAATAAAATCTCAGTTTCTTCTTATACTTTCTTTTATCATTATTATAAAACATCAATTAGCAACTTTATATAAATTAAGAAATTCAACTAAAATTATTTAATACTTTTAAAATTTTGTCTTTATTTAAAATCAAGACAATCAATTTTAAGAAGTTGTTGAGTTAATTAAAGAGAATATCAAATTAAAATGAATTTAGAAAAAAAAATTAATGCCTTTTATATTAAGATTGTGCGAAGAGTCTTAAAATTAAAACTATAAGAGATAACGTTGGTGGGATTGTTTCTCCTTTGTAGCGGTTTGATGTAACCGCTACAAATCAACGAATTTTTTTATAGGGAAGTCCGAAATTTGAGTTTTTTTTTTTTTTAGGTTTACAGTGACAAGAGGGGAAAACCTCTTGAGGCCACAGCGGCCAAAAGTACATGAACCAAACAAAAAAACCAAAAGAAAGAAACTACAAAACCCAAAGATCAGCTGAGATCAGCTAACAGTTGGGCCGAACAAAAATCCGGTGGGAAATGCAGTAGATGCGGATCATTGCTCAAATCCAGGGCCCTTTTTGCCAAAACATCGGCACATTGAAGGGCTTCTCTGTGGCAATGATGAATCTCTAAATCCCAATCCCTGAAGATTAATTTCCTGACTTCCTCCACTTCGTACTGTAGCGGGTGGTAATGACCCCCAGTCTGGTATAGCAGTTGAATTGCTTCTAATGAGTCAGTGTAAAGCCTGATCCTTCTGAAATTTCTGGATTCACAAAACTTTAGGCCAATGCTGATAGCTTGAATCTCCGAGGTAGTTGAGCCGGAACTGAAACCCGTGTTTTGTTGGAAACCCTAGATCCATGCTCCTGAGTTGTCTCGTACTACTCCTCCAACAGCAGAGTTCCTATGTTTGTCAACCGCAGCGTCTACATCGATCCGAACATAGCCTTCTGGTGGGACATTCCAACCTTCTGTATATCTATCTGGAACTCTAAAGATCTTGTGTTTAAACCTGCCCTCTTCAATGCCTTCATGGAGAAAATGAAACCCTCTGTGGAGTAGTTGATTTGGAAGTTCAGAGTTTCCTTCAAAGACTCTTCTACATCTGTTCTTCCAGATTAGCCAGCATAGAGAACCGAAGACTCTGAGCCAGGGCCATTTGGATGTCTTACGATCACCCGGTGAGTGTTGCATGTTCCATTTGATCCAAACCTGTAAATTACCAGAAAAAAAGCAGAGTGATAAATGGGGTTAGTACAAGAAAGCCACACAGAACTTGCAAACTCACAGTCTCTCAGTGTATGAATCGCTGACTCCTCACAATTACACTCGAAAGGACACTCAGGGTTTATCCTTGCATCTCTCATAGCACGAATTGAATTTGTAGGAACTCTCTCTTGGAACAATTGCCACATAAAGAATTTTACTTTTTCTGGAATATGCCATCTCCAAATACATTGCCAGAACGGATATGCGGAATCCGAAATTTGAGTTTTATATACTCAAAACAACCCCAAATGAGTCTTAAGTCAGTTTTGCATGCATACAAAGAAAAACGTATTTGAGATAATTTAATAAATTAGTCAGAGTTTAATTTGAGTTTTAAAAATAACAAGAATCCACATTCCCTACTCATCCAAAAGATGAGCAGGGAATGCTCATCCCCAAATAAAAGGAGCTTTTTTTTTAAATTTTTTTAGAAAAAAAATTCTCTATCCAGTAAAAATTAATTAGCTTAAGATACTAGGTGTTGAAAAAAATATTTCAGATATTGGGTGCTAATGAAAAAATATTTCAGGATACTAGTGTTATAGGAAAAGTATTTCTGAACGTAGGACTGAAAATAAATTAAGTTGAGATACCAGGTGTAAAAAATATTTCAGGGTGCAGTATACAATTTAATCTAAATAAATAAGAATACATAAAAAAAATTAAGAAAATTAAAAAAATGATCCTTCACCCCAAAACTGGAAGCATGGTCATGCCTAACTTATAGATACGCTGAGCACGTCAGGTCATACGGACCCAAGGAACAATGTGGGGAACAATAAATTGTGGTCCAAATTCATGAGCTATAGCCGATAGTGGATGAGGCCAATGAACCAAAAATGACGTCCGTATATTTGCATGCATTTAATCCCAAAACTACTCCAACCACATAATGTTGAGTAAACATAAATGACACTGTTGAACACATGGTTATTAAAAAATACCGGATTGGCCGGTTCGACAACAAAACAGTGAACCGGTCACCTAACCGGTTTGGTCTGGCTGATTTACTGTTTATTCGTAATTTCCTTACTTCAAAAATTCATATATAATTCTATATATTTCTATAAATTCTAAATTAAGACTCTATAGAAATCTTAAGATATCTACTTTCTAATGTAAAATGAATCATTCAAAAATATTATCATTTCATCTTAGCAAATTATTAAATTTCAAAACTATTCTAAAAAATAATATTACTTAAATTCACTTCCTCACCAGTCTAGGCCTGAGTTGGCTTTAATTTGACTCTGATCTGACCTACTGACCCTTAACACATAACTCAAACCGGTTTCGTGATCGGTTTGTGTTTAATAACCTTGGTTTAACTAACACATGATTATCAATTATTATTATTTACCACATTTTTAAGACATCCGTGATATGCATGTTCAACCACACCCTTGAATACAATTATTGTTCACAAAAAATTTAACAATTTCCCCCCACTTGTTTTTTCATTAGCCGGCCCTGATGATTTGATCATTATCTATTGATTAAAAGGGACAAAAGAATGATCAATATCCATAATTAGCACGTTGTTTCACATTCTTGTATTTTATTTTAAACGGGCGACATATGTCATGTCATGAAATAGCAACTTTATATTAATCAAAATAGAAGTAGCCCTGTTTATATGAACACATTTGGCATCATTTCTGAAACGAACCTTATGATAAATATTACTCCCTCCGGTCTTTATTTTATATATATATATATATATATATATATGACATATTTAAAGAGTTGATCTTAATTTTAAATAAAAGATATATTTTTTATTTGTCAATATTTTTTTAATTTATTCCTATTAATGCTCCCTCAATAATAATCAATGAAGAGAGGAGATGGGAAAATTAAGAAAATATGATTGAAGCGTTTTAGAAAATACATGTCATATTGACTAATTTAATTCAATTTTTTAATCTAATTAAATTAAATAAATATGTTTTATATTAAAGATGAGGAAGTATAGTTAGATTGACTGCATCAAAAGTTCATCAATAAGATAAGTTATCATCATCATTGAGTGACAAATTACAATAATTAATCAGCATAAAAGTTCAGGGAGAGACAAATACTGGGTTGGCTGCTTTAAATATAAAATAAGAAAAATCCAATGAATTACCAATTGGGTGAGAAGTAATGCTTTAAGAGTTTAGTCAGAGGGCGGCTAAATTAAATCTTTGTAATTTTATATTTCTCCCAACTTTTTTGCATTTGTAATGACGATAAGGTTGAACCATTTGGACAAATCCGTACCATAAGATTGACTTAGACTATGAGAAAGCGAGAGCTTTACTTTTGGCCTTCTGAGAAATCAAATAAAGTGAGATCATTTACTAGAAAATCTTTTATAAATCTTATATTTTATTTATTTACTGAAAGTTCTAGGAACCTTTTAGCTAACGTGGGATTAAAAAAACCTTAAGGTTTAGATGTATAAGTATGAATTCAAAATCCAAGGGTTCTATTTCAGAATTCAGGTCTTTAACATTGGGCCTATATTCATCAACTGACCATACTACATCACAGAATATATTTTCTCTTTAACGTGTCCATGCACAAATTGTGATGTAGATTAAATATTAAATTATTATTGTACTCCTTATTGTCTGAAAATGGTCTATTAAAGTGACTTTGAGTAAAGTTTATCTATTGACAAATGAGTTTTTTTTGTAAGTTTCATGAATTCGGACGGGGCACTGAACCGATTGGGGTACTAAGTTAAGGATTAATGAGTCAGACCGTGGTTAAACCAGAGTTAACTCAGGGTCAAACCGGTGAAAAATTAAAGATTTCAAGGTTATTAATATGAAATCATAAAGAAAGTTAAAAAAAGAAAAAAAAATAATGAACCAGACAAGATGCCGAATCGGACCAGTTTACCTGCCGGTTAGCTGGTTTCCGGGTTGGATCAGTCAGTCTAATCCGAGTTCATGATCACTGGTTTTTTATTTCATTTATTTACTGAAAGTTCTGAGAAAAAGACTAGGGCTTAGATAACAATGAATTCAAAATCCATGGCTTCCATGTAAGCAATTCAAGCTTTTAACTACTTGATGGTCTCTTTTGAAAATTATAATAACTGGAAAAGGTTATTATACTAACAAACCAAGTGATTTGACTCTAATTCTAATTTGTTCCCCTTTCAATTCAGTGCAAAAAAAAAAAAAAAAAAAACACACACACACACACACAATTAAATCCAATTGCTTTGGGTGCAAATTTCAATCCAATGTGAAGTTATGCAATAAGACAGTTTTTTGGGCGACTGAAAAAAACAATACTGAACAATCGGCCCAATGATTCAAAAAGCCAGAGCTAGAGAGAAATTTTGAACACTGGGCCTATATTCAAAAACTCACAGTATGTTGTATCAAAAAAAAAAAAAAACTAACCAAGCTTGGTTGGTCTAGTGGTAAGCTCACTAGGTCGCTTAAGCAAGTGTCAGGAGTTCGATTCCTGCCTTGTGTATGCAGCAACCAATTGGCCAGCGGCAACCCTTAAATGGAGCTCAGATCCGCGGAGGATTAGTCCTTGGCCTTTCGGGCTGGGGGATACCTTGGGAAACCAAAAAAAAAAAAAAAAACTCACAGTATGTTATAGAATATGAGTTTCTTTTCTAAATTTATCCGTGTACAAAAATCATTTTATTTATTTACTTATAGAGTTTATTCTTTATTTTTATGACAAGAATAAATGTAATAAATATTTAGAAGACACTCACACTTCTATAATTAGAACTAAATCCTAGTAACAGGCGTCGAGGGCGCAATCTTTAGACTATGCGATCCAAACAATTTCAATCGAAAATGGCAAAATGCTAGTTAATTTATATATGAAGCTCTTAATGATTGTTATACTTATTAAAAGAATAGTTAAAACAAGCCAGTTTAACAAAGTGATCTTGTAAAATTAGTGATCAAAGTCTTCTCTCAAAAATACCTAGATCAATATTTATGACAACAAAATTCCCACTTTCAAGTTGGGGCATTTGAATTTACATAAAAGTACGCCATATGCATCATGCTAACAAAAAATTATAAATTCTTTTCATTGAGTTGAAATTGACTTTTTAATCAAGAGCCATATATTTTTCAAATCTGAATTTTGATTATGCAATATTTATTCTTATAGTTCCACTACATACAGGTTGACGGATATTCAAAGAAAGTTATGATCAACGTTGGGTAATATATTCCTTTTTATTTGTCTCTAAATGAAATAAAAGAATATTTTTAAAGAAAACAAATGAATTTATGAAATTTATATTGCATGATTAGTTGATTGTCAATTGTTAAAGTTCTTTTACATGAAAGGAAGAAAATGAATAGTTGAAAAAGATAATACATGGAGTGCATCATCACTATCAAATCTAGATCCTCATACATAACAATATAATAATATAAATTAGAAGTTCAAGAGATGTTACATTCATAAAATATTTAAAAAAATATGTCAAATGTAATTACTGACCAAAAGATAATTATGAAATCTAAATTTCAGCTAAAAATACTTTAACAAGTATACATCAAAATGAAACACGTCTAAAAAAAATAAAGTCATTGACAAAGGTTTGATGATAATATCACAGGATCAAATAAGGATCTTATATACAAATCAATCATGAAAAGTAAATAGATTATTGGCCATTGATGAATTGTGTATACTTCTTAATACTCCAGGCAATTGGCTTGTGTGTTGCACTATTATTTTTACAATGTTAGCCTATATAATCCCACAAACGTGATGCATAAACAGTAATATACATTTAGAACTTCCATCATTCAATTTTTCCAGCATTTGTGTTAAATTTTGAATCATTTATAGGAAAAACTATTCTTGAGATACCTGTAGTTTCCTTCAGTTTTTAATTTAACTAGCACGTACTCCCCCGCGCGTTGCGCAGGGAGCATAATGTCCAGTAAATTTTTAGAATTGACATGCATTAAATACTCACCAAATAAACCATCCTTGAAAGCTAATCACTTCAATCACTTAGCATTTTAAATAGCATTAAATCCAACAGCCTCGAAAGTAAGTTAAGATTAATGGCAAATGATCAACAAATACAACAACCACGTAATAAAACAAAGTCCGCAGATTTTCAACAAACATTTACTTGCTAAACAATTGGCACCTAAGCATTCAGGTTTCTAAAAATCTCATTGTAAACTACATTTGTTGTTGTTCTTTTACCATCATGACCATTGGTAGGCACATAGATTTTTAAGCCATCCATGCTCCTAACCCTAGATAGTGCGACATAAAGTTGACTATGTGTGAATACAGGCTTCGAAAGATATATGCCTACATGCCGAAGTGATGGACCTTGACTTTTGTTGATTGTCATTGCAAAGCTTAATTGGATTGGGAATTGTCTTCTCCTCATTTGAAATGGCCATCTAGATTCTGAAGGATTCATATCCATCCTATAAAGTAAGACCTTCTTGTTAGGATTTGAACCATTCAAAGTTATGGCCTCAATAACATTTTTTCTCAGCTTTGATATACGCAGCCTTGTCCCATTGCACAACCCTCCTATTCCTTTTTTTAATGGTGTCAGGTGCAGTGTATAAGAACAATACAAGCTTATTTCGCAGGATGTGTCTGAAATGTGAAAAGCAAAGCCTCATCACATAGCCAAGAAGTCAATAGCACTCATAATGCATGCAGACAGGTTAATCAAAAAGTGGGAAAAAAGTGACTTGGCATAAATGTACAGATGACTTTAAATAAATAAGAAGTATAACAGAGAAACTGGTAGGTTGATGATGACAGATGCAGAACCACCCTCATCACATAGCCAGGAAGTGGGGGACAACTCAATGCAAGCATCTGAACTATGGCAACCATGGACACTTTTTTGAACCTGGTCATGTGCAGCACAACCAATGCACACATTAAAATATAGGGTCAATGCAAAAAGGAATAGGAAAAAAATAAGTGTTAGGTGGAAAATGCAGAGAATGAAAATGAACTTGCGGATGAAGACAAAAAAGCAAGACAGTTTCATCAAAGTGGGTAATATATTACCGACATTAAAAAAAGTGAATGAATATATAATCATTATAAGTGAAAATTTTGGCACATAACTTATTAAAAGAGAGCAGCTATACAATTAGCCATACTGTCATATGGCCAAAGCCATAAGAATAGTTCTTGTATATCAATATATACAACAGGTAAAGACTAAAAGGTAAAAGCAGACTCAGTTACAGTAGAAAGAGGCAAGGTGCGAGCAGCATCTTACCAGTTTTATGAGTCTAGGTATGACCTATTCCAGTCCTTATATGGTGTGATTAGGAATCACGGACTGTTCAATCGTTACTGGGAACTCAGCAGATACCCATCACTTCTGCTTCAACACAGCTCATGTGGGAGTAATCGAACCATATTCTCCATACATGATGGTGCAGATGGAAGAAGGAGAAATTGATCGAATGATTTTCCTTAACTTTTTCAACCTGATTCTACCCCATAATCGACAAGTGATTGAAGATCAGAGGATAGAAGCAGATTTAGGTTTGCCATCGAGTGAGGAGTTAGGCGCTGAGCTCGGGTTTGTTAGTACCGACAATGAGGGAACAAAGTAAATATGTTTCTTTTATTAAAGGCATGAAGCATAACGTCAATGAATTATTAAAGTGTTGCTTTACAATTTCAATGTCGTCTTATCTTGTCTTGTCCTGTCTGCCACATAAATGAACTTTAATTGTAGTCCGTTTATGTATGAAAGTCCAAACAAAAGTAATGGTCTGCTTTATCAGATATCTTATCTTCTTGCATGATCTTTTTGTTTTTTATGCACGTGGTCATGTTGCATCACCTAAGGCCTCAAAAGGTGTAATATTTTGAAACCTTTTGAATTTGAGTTTGAAAAATTCTGACGGAGGAGGGAATAAAATATTGGCACCAAAAGGTGTAATATTTTGAAGAAGGAGGGAATAAAAAATTGATGAAAAATTCCTTGTGAATAGTAATCGGTGGAAGAGTTTTCTATTGTATATTGATACCTCTGTGTTTTTCTCTGATTATTAAATTCTTTAATTTTACTCCATTAGCATAGTTAGCTTCTGTACTGAGGCTAACAATGGTGACAGAAAAAGTTACATGGATTAATAGTACTAAAAGAGTAAAATTAAAAGATTTATAATAAGGAAAAAAACACAGTTATCAAATTAAAAATTGAAGGAGACTGTAGGCACTTCAAGAATGGTTTTTCCAATATCTGCCGCTCATAAAACAACACCAGTTCAAGTTTAGATTTGTTCATGAATAAGTAAATCAACATGCTCAAACATCCTATCAAATTGGTTTAAGCTATTTTGATAGAAAGATCATCTTAACATCTATATTTCAAAAATCTAGTAAGACATACCTTGTCCATAAGCTTATTTACCCAAGCCTCACTCAAGAGGTAGCGCATAGCAAATTTTATCAAGTCAAGTGGAACATTGAAGACAACATTGTAGAGCCCGATGACTTCAGCCCAACCACAACCAATTCCTCTAACCCTTGCAAAGTCCCAGTTTGCATATACTGCTATCAATGTAGCAACCTGCATAGCCTTTGCTAGAAATAATAAATAGGTTAGTGACACACAGTCCCAAGAAAGAAAAATAATCACAAACAGATACTTTAAAATCATCAAATTGCATTAAAATCCCATGGGGCTTGAGTTAGATTAATTGTAAATGTGAAAAGACCACTTTATCCTCCATCCATTTCTTCTAATTCATTTTTTCTTTCAAAATGAATGAGGGTAAAATGATCTTTTCACATTTCTGGATTCACAAAACTTTAGGCCAATGCTGATAGCTTGAATCTCCGAGGTAGTTGAGCCGGAACTGAAACCCGTGTTTTGTTGGAAACCCTAGATCCATGCTCCTGAGTTGTCTCGTACTACTCCTCCAACAGCAGAGTTCCTATGTTTGTCAACCGCAGCGTCTACATCGATCCAAACATAGCCTTCTGGTGGGACATTCCAACCTTCTGTATATCTATCTGGAACTCTAAAGATCTTGTGTTTAAACCTGCCCTCTTCAATGCCTTCATGGAGAAAATGAAACCCTCTGTGGAGTAGTTGATTTGGAGTTCAGAGTTTCCTTCAAAGACTCTTCTACATCTGTTCTTCCAGATTAGCCAGCATAGAGAACCGAAGACTCTGAGCCAGGGCCATTTGGATGTCTTACGATCACCCGGTGAGTGTTGCATGTTCCATTTGATCCAAACCTGTAAATTACCAGAAAAAAAAGCAGAGTGATAAATGGGGTTAGTACAAGAAAGCCACACAGAACTTGCAAACTCACAGTCTCTCAGTGTATGAATCGCTGACTCCTCACAATTACACTCGAAAGGATACTCAGGGTTTATCCTCGCATCTCTCATAGCACGAATTGAATTTGTAGGAACTCTCTCTTGGAACAATTGCCACATAAAGAATTTTACTTTTTCTGGAATAGGCCATCTCCAAATACATTGCCAGAACGGATCTGCGGAATCCAAAATTTGAGTTTTATATACTCAAAACAACCCCAAATGAGTCTTAAGTCAGTTTTGCATGCATACAAAGAAAAACGTATTTGAGATAGTTTAATAAATTAGTCAGAGTTTAATTTGAGTTTTAAAAATAACAAGAATCCACATTCCCTGCTCATCCCCAAATAAAAGGGGCTTTTTTTAAAAAAAAAAAATTTTAGAAAAAAATTCTCTATCCAGTAAAAATTAATTAGCTTAAGATATTAGGTGTTGAAAAAATATTTCAGATATTGGGTGCTAATGAAAAAATATTTCAGGATACTAGTATTATAGGAAAAGTTTTTCTGAATGTAGGACTAAAAATAAATTAAGTTGAGATATCAGGTGTAAAAAATATTTCAGGGTGCAGTATACAATTTAATCTAAATAAATAAGAATACATAAAAAAAAATTAAGAAAATTAAAAAAATGATCCTTCCCCCCAAAACTGGAAGCATGATCATGCCTTACTTATAGATACGCTGAGCACGTCAGGTCATACGGACCCAAGGAACAATGTGGGGAACAATAAATTGTGGTCCAAATTCATGAGCTATAGCCGATAGTGGATGAGGCCAATGAACCAAAAATGACGTCCGTATATTTGCATGCATTTAATCCCAAAACTACTCCAACCACATAATGTTGAGTAAACATAAATGACACTGTTGAACACATGGTTATTAAAAAATACCGGATTGGCCGGTTCGACAACAAAACAGTGAACCGGTCACCTAATCGGTTTGGTCTGACTGATTTACTGTTTATTCGTAATTTCCTTACTTCAAAAATTCATATATAATTCTATATATTTCTATAAATTCTAAATTAAGACTCTATAGAAATCTTAAGATATCTACTTTCTAATGTAAAATGAATCATTCAAAAATATTATCATTTCATCCTAGTAAATTATCAAATTTCAAAACTATTCCAAAAAATAATATTACTTAAATTCATTTCATCACCAGTCTAGGCCTGAGTTAGTTTTGATTTGATTCTGATCTGACCTACTAATCCTTAACACATCACTCAAACCGATTTCGTGACCGGTTTGTGTTTAATAACCTTGGTTTAACTAACACATGATTATCAATTATTATTATTTACCTCATTTTTAAGACATCCGTGATATGCATGTTCAACCACACCCTTGGATACAATTATTGTTCACAAAAAATTTAACAATTTCCCCCCACTTGTTTTTTCATTAGCCGGCCCTGATGATTTGATCATTATCTATTGATTAAAAGGGACAAAAGAATGATCAATATCCATAATTAGCACGTTGTTTCACATTCTTGTATTTTATTTTAAACGGGCGACATATGTCATGTCATGAAATAGCAACTTTATATTAATCAAAATAGAAGTAGCCCTGTTTATATGAACACATTTGGCATCATTTCTGAAACGAACCTTATGATAAATATTACTCGCTCCGGTCTTTATTTTATATATATATATATATATATATGACATATTTAAAGAGTTGATCTTAATTTTAAATAAAAGATATATTTTTTATTTGTCAATATTTTTTAATTTACTCATATTAATGCTTCTTCAATAATAATCAATGAAGAGAGGAGATGAGGAAATTAAGAAAATATGATTGAAGTGTTTTAGAAAATACATATCATATTAATTAATTTAATTCAATTTTTTAATCTAATTAAATTAAATAAATATATTTTATATTAAAGATGAGGAAGTATAGTTATATTGACTGCATCAAAAGTTCATCACTAAGATAAGTTATCATCATCATTGAGTGACAAATTACAATAATTAATCAGCATAAAAGTTCAGGGAGAGACAAATACTGGGTTGGCTGCTTTAAATATAAAATAAGAAAAATCCAACGAATTACCAATTGGGTGAGAAGTAATGCTTTAAGAGTTTAGTCAGAGGGCGGCTAAATTAAATCTTTGTAATTTTATATTTCTCCCAACTTTTTTGCATTTGTAATGACGATAAGGTTGAACCATTTGGACAAATCCGTACCATAAGATTGACTTTGACTATGAGAAAGCGAGAGCTTTACTTTTGGCCTTCTGAGAAATCAAATAAAGTGAGATCATTTACTAGAAAATCTTTTATAAATCTTATATTTTATTTATTTACTGAAAGTTCTAGGAACCTTTTAGCGAACGTGGGATTAAAAAAACCTTAAGGTTTAGATGTATAAGTATGAATTCAAAATCCAAGAGTTCTATTTCAGAATTCAGTTCTTTAACATTGGGCCTATATTCATCAACTGACTATACTACATCACAGAATATATTTTCTCTTTAACGTGTCCATGCACAAATTGTGATGTAGATTAAATATTAAATTATTATTGTACTCCTTATTGTCTGAAAATGGTCTATTAAAGATTGTCTTAGCACGCGTGAATGGCTAAGATGAGAGAGAAGCATAGTGAGAATAACAGTGTGATCCATGCTCAAACTGATGAAGGTGGGACTAAGTCCGATGGAGGCGAAGGGAAGACTAAGGAAGAAGATGATTTATTGGGTAAGAACATCAAGAAAATGCATACAGCAGAAACAGGGCAGGAAGGAAGTCCTACGGGGGTTCAGGGTCTACAGCAAAGTGATGTGTTGATGTTGGATGCATCGGAGAAGGAACTTCAACCAAAAGGAAACCAGACACAGCACAAGAGGAGTCTGGCTAGAAATCAAATTTCATACAAATCGAAGTTATTGGGGCTGGAGGATAATAGCTATGATAAGAGTTTTGAGGAACAGATGGATGAATGGTTTAAGGAGGAGAAAGAATTAGCTCCGACATTGACAGAAGCTGAAAGGGAGAAGCTTGGATCAATCCCGGCATTGAACATCCCTGATGTAAAGCTAAAAGAGTTGTGTAAACCATGGCGTAATGCTCTTGTATTGACAGTTCTGGGGAAGAAAGTAAATTTACATATGATGCGAGATAGAGTGAAATGGCTTCTCAGGTCGGATAACTTTGAGCTTATTGATCTTCCTAACAATTACTTTGTGTTTAGGACAACTGAGAATGCACTAAGCTCCAGGCTTATCTTTGACGGGCCATGGCTAATACAGGGCTACTATCTTGCTGTACAGAGGTGGAGCCCCAATTTCAACCCTTATTGCAACAAAGTAAGGAAGGTAGCAGTCTGGATTAGAGTACCGACTTTACCAATGCATTTTTACTCAGAGGAGTGTATGTTTGAAATTGGTAATCTCGTTGGGAAGACACTCAAGGTTGATATGAATACACTGGCTAGGCAGGAAAATAACAACCAGATTGTTGAAAGAGGGAAATTTGCAAGGGTGAGTGTGGAGGTAGATCTGAATAAAAAATTGCAGTCTAAATTCATACTTAGAAATCACGTGTATCCAATTGAGTATGAAGGGCTCAATGCAATTTGTTTTAAATGTGGATTATACGGGCATACTATGGAAACATGTCCTCAGAATATGAACACACAGGCGATGGTCACGGAACAAGCTTCGACGGAGAAATCCCCGATGACGGAAAATGAAAACCAAAAAGTGGAAAAGCACCCACTGATGTCCGTACCCGGTGTCTCGGTGGTGGAGGAGTACGGAGACTGGATACACGCTAAATCGAGTGTTAGATCTCGAAACCAGATTGCTGAGACGGTCAGAAAGAGTCAAACGAAAACGACTCAGGCGGTCCGATCGAGTGGAAGAGAGGGAGAGAAAGCGAGGGGCTCGAGATTCAGCGTTTTGCAACGGATAGATCCAGATAATCAAGCGCCAGAAATCCAGAAAATAAACAGGAAAAAAGATATGGAGCTACAGTGGAGGAGGAAGGAACCTGTCAGTTCAACCGAGAAGGAGGGCGAGGCGAAGACGTCACAGCGGATAGGCAGCCTAATCTCGATGTTCGAGAATGGTGAGCAGAGTGGAACGAAGCTGGTGACAGAAGTGATTGAAGTGATGGAGAAACCGAAGAAAGGGAAGAAGAAAGGAGTAGGGGCGGTGATCGCGAGCTATTCCAGGGACGAGAATACTGGTCAGAGGGAAGAGGATATTAGGAGAAATGGAAAAGGAAAAGAAAAAAAGGGAGGTAATGATCTTGGGCCTATCATGTGTGTGCAGAATGGGCCGATGGGTTGTGTGAAGGAAGGCAAGCCTAAGACAATTAATTGTGGGCCAAAAATCACCAAAGCCTCGTTCAAGAGGAAGCAAGCTGGACGTAATCATAGTTTAGTCTTTGGGTCTCTTACAAATAATGGGAACATTAAAATAGACCAAGTCCTTAAAGATATGCAAAAGGGTGAGGCCCCCATTGTGTTAGAACCTTCAGAGACAAATTCTCCTCCTGAAGACAATGTGGGACGTGAGCTGCTCGAAAGGGATTCTAAGGGCTTGGAGGCAGAAATCTGTATGACCCAAAATGATAGTAGAGTGACTACTATTACAGAGGGAGAAATCATGGAGCTATCTGACTCTGGGCAGTAGCAACAGGCCAGGTACGCATCTCCATCTCTTCCTATTTAAATATAATTTAATTATGATTGCTCCAAATATTTTATCATGGAACTGTAGAGGTGCTGCCTCTAAATCTTTTTCTGGTAGAATTAGAGATTTATTACAGGGGAAGGATGTTCATGTTCTTATTTTGAGTGAGACTCGTGTCAGTGGTGCTAAAGCAGATAGAATTATTAGAAATCTTGGTTTTAATACTTGGATTAGAGTGGAAGCTACTGGTTATGCGGGTGGGATCTGGGTTTTATGGAATGCTGAGGAGACCTCAATTCAGTATATTTCTTCCTCCACCCAAGTTATCCATGTTAAAGTGAATTTTGCTAAAGATCCTCATCCTTTTATCTTGTCTTGTGTGTATGCTGAACCAACTAGAACCCTTCGTCAAGAGCTTTGGAGTGAGATGATTGATTTTAGTGAAAATATGACCCTTCCTTGGATTGTCATGGGGGATTTTAATGCTTATCTGTATAGGGAGAATAAAGTTGGGGGCTCGAATCCAAATGCCAGATCCATGAGGCAATTTGAGGACTGTATTTTACAATCCCAACTCATTGCTATTGATACTGTTGGTGAGAATTTCACTTGGGAACGTGGTTTATTGAAAGAGAAGCTTGATTGGGCTTTTATGAACTCCCAGTGGAATCAAGTATATCCTCTCTCCAAGGTGCATCACATGAACAAATTTGGTTCTGACCATCGTCCTATTTTATTAAAAGCGGTGCCTTCGTCTGGTCCTTATAGGAAGAAACCTCCTTTTCGTTGCCAAGCTGCGTGGTTTTTAGAAGATGATTTTGGAGAAATTGTAAAGCAGTCTTGGAGCTCGGGTCAGTGGAAGGAAAAAATAAATAAGTTTACGAATGAGGCTAGCAATTGGAATAAAAGCAGGTTGGGGAACTTGAAAGCTAAGAAGGGTTGAATTTTGCAAAGAATAGAAGGGATTGAGCGTACTAGAGTGAGACGTGATAGTCAGTATCTTGTGCAAGCGGAAAATGAGTTATGGAAGGAATATAACAAGGTGCTTGCTCAAGAAGAAATCCTGTGGTACCAGAAATCCCGTTGTAATTGGCTAAAATGGGGAGATAAAAATAGCAGATTCTTTCATACTACTGCAATTATCTGGTGAAGGAAGAATAGAATTGACGGTCTCAAGCAAAGTGAAGGGGAATGGCTATTTGATCAGAATGACTTAAAAAACATGGTTGTTGATTATTATAAGCAGTTGTTCAGAAGTGAGCTTCTTGCGCCAATAACCATTGTAACTCAGAATCAATTTCCTGAACTTAGCAGTCAGGAGAGGCATTGTATAAATGAGCAGGTTTCTAGAGAAGAGATAAAAGAAGCGACTTTTGACTTGGGGGCTCTTAAGGCTCCAGGTCCGGATGGTATTCATGCAGTTTTCTATCAAGAATATTGGCCGATTGTCGGTGATCATATTATTGATTTGGTGACCAGGGTCTTCGATAATCCTAATCAAATCTCTGAATTAAATGATACGAATATTGTGCTGATTCCAAAAGTGGACAATCCTGAAACAATAATGGACTTCAGACCTATTTCTCTTTGTAATGTAAGTTATAAAATCATTACCAAAATTCTGAGTCGTCGTCTGAGGGATTCGATTGGTAAGCTTGTTGGGAACCACCAGTGTAGCTTTATTCGGGGGCGACAAAGTAGTGATAACATTATTATTGCCCAGGAAGTTATACATTCTATGAGGAAGAAATGTGGTAAAAACGGTTGGATGGCAGTCAAGGTGGATCTGGAAAAGGCGTATGACCGTCTTGAATGGCCGTTTATATATGATACTCTCAGAGCAGTGGGTATTCAAGGGAAAATATGTGATGTCATTATGTCTTGTATTTCAAGCCCTTCTTTTCAGGTTTTGTGGAATGGAGAACCGACACAAACTTTTACATCATCCCGTGGAATCAGACAGGGGGACCCTATTTCTCCGTATATCTTTACATTGTGTGTGGAAAGGCTTAGCCATCTTATTCTTGATGCTATTGAAGATGGGTCATGGAAACCAATTAAGCTGAGCCGGAATGGACCTAGCATTTCTCATCTTTTCTTTGCAGATGACCTTATCTTATTTGGTGAGGCCTCTGAGAGCCAGGTTGAGGTCATGTTAAAGTGTATGCAAACCTTTTGTGAGGTATCGGGTCAAAAAATGAACAGGAACAAGACAAGAGTGTGTTTCTCAAAGAAAGTTCAGTTTTCTAGAGCATACAACTTGAGCCAGAGTATGGGTGTTAGATTGACTGGGGATTTGGGAAAGTATCTTGGTATTCCCCTGCTTCATAATAGGGCCTCCAAAGTCACGTTTGCTCCTTTACTAGAGAAGACTCAAAAGAAACTATCGGGCTGGAAGAGGGGATGTTTGAATTTGGCAGGTAGAATTACTCTTATCAGAGCAGTCTTATCAGCCCTACCGTCCTACCACATGCAAACAATGCTTATTCCAAAAGGTGTTATTCTGGACTTAGAGAAGAAAAGCAGGAGCTTCTTATGGGGAGAGTTGGAAGATCAGAGGAAACTTCATCTTGTATCGTGGGATCAGGTTACTGAGGACAAGAGGAATGGAGGGCTTGGCATTCGTGATCTAAAGAAACAGAATGAAGCCTTTATCATGAAGCTTTGTTGGCTTCTTCTGGAGAACAAGCAAAGTTTATGGGTGAATATTCTAAAAGATAAATATAAATGGGATTTATTTAACAGGCCGGTATTGAAAAGAAATGCTTCATCTACATGGCGGGCAATATGTACTATTTGGGATAAATTCCATAAAGGTGTGGGGGTAAAAATTGGGAATGGTAATTCGGCCTCCTTCTGGTATGATAATTGGTCTGAGATCAACAGGCCCTTGATTGAGCTGGTTCCGGGTCTTGAAGTTTTTGTGGATAGAGAGGAGAGAATCCAAGACTATGTTAATCCTTGGGGTGAGTGGGACACAGTAAAACTAGGAAGATGGTTCCAGCCTCACATTATTGAGCAAATTATTCGTGCTTGTCCCCCCAGTGAGGAGAGAGGGGAAGACAAATTCATTTGGAAGCCTTCTTCGGACGGTTGTTTTTCTGTTAGTTCTGCGTATCATTTTCTTTTTGCAGGTTATCGGAATTCCCAGGAACCACTTTGGAGGAGAATTTGGAGATGGGCCGTTCCTGAGAAAATCAAGTCTTTTATGTGGCTAGTCGCACACGGGAAAGCTCATACAGCACAGCTCAGAGTTCGCAGGGGATTAGCAGATCAAGCGGGTTGCCCTTTTAATTGTAGCCAGGATGAGGACACTATGCACCTTCTAAGGGATTGTATCAACGCTCGGGAGAGGTGGATTTCCATAATCAATCCTGTGTACTGGAATACTTTTATTTCTCTGCAGGGTAAGGATTGGATTCAATGGAATCTCAGGATGGAAATCGGAAGAGACTTTACTAAGAAAATCAGCTGGGCCACTTTGTTTGGCTATGTTTGTTGGGACATTTGGGTGAATCGTTGCAATCTTTTGTTTGGGGAAGAATCAGTATCGGCAGGCCACAACGCTTATTCTAGCCTATTCAGAGCGGCTTGGGATGTGGATATATATTCTCGGTGTTCTTTCTATGGGAAGATTCGTTATCAACCAGAGGAGGGTGAGGGAAGAAGGAAGGGTATCATCACTCTGGAGACGGATGGATCTGTGTTGGAGTCAGGGCAAAGTGCGTGTGCTGGAGTTATCAAGGGAGAAGAGGGGCAATGGCTATGTGGTTACATGAGTAAGCTCTCTAATGTGCCTCCTGTGGTGGCTGAAATTATTGCTATCATCCAGGGCCTTCAGATTTGCTGGAACAGGAATTATAACAGGGTATCTATTCTTACGGATTGTAGCCAGGCAATTTCTTTTCTCATTAAAGGGTGTGATAACAATCACCCCTTCAGAGATGTGATTGAGGATGCGAGGATGTGGATGATCAAAGACTGGCAGGTGTTTATTGACCATGTTTACAGGGAACAAAATACATTAGCTGACCAGTTAGCTAAATGGGCTCACAGCATACCAGGAAATTTTGTGCTTCTTGATCACCCTCCACCTTTCATTGGTGAGGCGGTCGGTGATGAGGGATGAATTTCTATTGACTTTGTTCAATGATTTGTAATGACCTATTAAAGGTCTTCTGTTTCTCAGTATTGTAATCAAAAAAAAAATGGTCTATTAAAGTGACTTTGAGTAAAGTTTATCTATTGACAAATGAGTTTTTTTTGTAAGGTTCATGAATCCAGACTGGGCACTAAACCGGTCGGGGTACTAAGTTAAGGATTAATGAGTCAGATCGTGGTTAAACCAGAGTTAACTTAGGGTCAAACCAGTAAAAAATTGAAGATTTCAAGGTTATTAATATGAAATCATAAAGAAAGTTAAAAAAATAAAAAAAATAGTGAACCGGACAAGATGCCGGACCGGACCGGTTTACCTGCCGATTAGCTGGTTTCCAGATTGGATCAGTTAGTCTGGTCCGGATTCATGAATACTGATTTTTTATTTCATTTATTTACTGAAAGTTCTGAGAAAAAGACTAGGGCTTATATAACAATGAATTCAAAATCCATGGCTTCCATGTAAGCAATTCAAGCTTTTAACTACTTGATGGTCTCTTTTGAAAATTATAATAACTGGAAAAGGTTATTATACTAACAAACCAAGTGATTTGACTCTAATTCTAATTTGTTCCCCTTTCAATTCAGTGCAAAAAAAAAAAAAAAAAAAACACACACACACACACACAATTCAATCCAATTGCTTTGGGTGCAAATTTCAATCCAATGTGAAGTTATGCAATAAGACAAGTGTTTTGGGCCACTGAAAAAAACAATACTGAACAATCGGCCCAATGATCCAAAAAGCCAGAGCTAGAGAGAAATTTTGAACACTGGGCCTATATTCAAAAACTCACAGTATGTTGTATCAAAAAAAAAAAAAAAACTCACAGGATGTTATAGAATATGAGTTTCTTTTCTAAATTTGTCCGTGTACAAAAATCATTTTATTTATTTACTTATAGAGTTTATTCTTTATTTTTATGACAAGAATAAATGTAATAAATATTTAGAAGACACTCACACTTCTATAATTAGAACTAAATCCTAGTAACAGGCGTCGAGGGCGCAATCTTTAGACTATGCGATCCAAACAATTTCAATCGAAAATGGCAAAATGCTAGTTAATTTATATATGAAGCTCTTAATGATTGTTATACTTATTAGAAGAATAGTTAAAACAAGCCATTTTAACAAAGTGATCTTGTAAAATTAGTGATCAAAGTCTTCTCTCAAAAATACCTAGATCAATATTTATGACAACAAAATTCCCACTTTTTTTTTTTTTTTGATACACAACAAAATTCCCACTTTCAAGTTAGGGCATTTGAATTTACATAAAAGTACGCCATATGCATCATGCTAACAAAAAATTATAAATTCTTTTCATTGAATTGAAATTGACTTTTTAATCAAGAGCCATATATTTTTCAAATCTGAATTTTGATTATACAATATTTATTCTTATAGTTCCACTACAAATAGGTTGACGGATATTCAAAGAAAGTTATGATCAACGTTGGGTAATATATTCCTTTTTATTTGTCTCTAAACAAAATAAAAGAATATTTTTAAAGAAAACAAATGAATTTATGAAATTTATATTGCATGATTAGTTGATTGTCAATCATTAAAGTTTTTTTACATGAAGGGAAGAAAATGAATAGTTGAAAAAGATAATACATGGAGTGCATCATTACTATCAAATCTAGATCCTCATACATAACAATATAGCAATATAAACTAGAAGTTCAAGAGATGTTACATTCATAAAATATTTAAAAAAATATGTCAAATGTAATTACTGACCAAAAGATAATTATGAAATCTAAATTTCAGCTAAAAATACTTTAACTAGTATAAATCAAAATGAAACACGTCTGAAATATGAGAGATCAATCGGTTTCAAATACAAATTACATAAAAGAATGAAAGATCAATTGGTTTATGCCACAACCAATTCCTCTAACCCTTGCAAAGTCCCAGTTTGCATATACTGGTATCAATGTAGCAACTTGCATAACATAACCTCCAAAATTGTTAATTCACCTTTGCTAGAAATAATAAATAGGTTAGTGACACACAGTCCCAAGAAAGAGAAATAATCACAAACAGATCCCTTAAAATCATTAAATTGCAGTAAAGTCCCATGGAGTCTGAGTTAGATTAATCCTGAGTTAGATTAATCCTAAATGTGAAAAGACCATTTTACACTCCATCTACTTCTTCTAAGTCATTTTTTCTTTTTAAATGAATGAGGGTAAAATGGTCTTTTCACATTTAAGATTAATCTAACTCAGGCCCCACGATCCACACGCACGTCTCTTGAAATCATAAAATTGCATTGAAAGTTAAATGAACTATAATGAAGCATTATACTGACCAGCTGAGCAATAACGAATGCAATTACTAACAGATGTCCAAGGTGTTTAACCAGCTGTGAGAACGGGTCACAAAGATTAAAGCCTGGCTCGCTATACTGACTTGAAGAAACAAGGCTGGCATCATGTCACCACAACCGTCATGCATGATTTCACTACAACGGTCATTAATGGGCCTGACTCCGAATTTGCTCTAGAAAAGTAATCAAACAGTGTCAAAAGCTTCAAGCCAAAGAAGTTGGACAGGTAATGATAAAGTATAATGGGTTCTTACAGGGAAGAAATTAGTTTCTTTGATTGCCCAAAAGAATAGGACAGTCATTAATCCCAAGTACCATCCAAGAGCAATTCCAGTAGCATATATTTATGCGAGTTTCTAGTAATCAGGCAAGGGAGATGGCTCCACTCTTTCCATTGGAATAGTCATGCTTGTTCCTTATACTACCTTCGGTCCTAAATATAGGATAAAGTTTGTAGTTCAAATTGCACTACAAACTTTGTCCTATATTTAAGACCGGAGGGAGTAGTACGAATCATTGTGTCAAATCTCCATCATAACATTAATAAATAGAATTAAAAATTGAGTTTTGAGTTGCATTTGTTAGAAATCTTGCCATAATTAAGAATGGCAATAATCAAAACCATGAACGGAGAGATGGGGAATTTCCAATACAATGCAATAACCATGAAGCTAGGCTGCATTTGGAAATGAAGAGAATCAAATTTTTTGATATTTAGAATTCTTCGTCGAAATGAATTGCGTGATTTTTTTAAAAAAAAAAATCACATCTACTTACCACTATACAGACGGTGCTGGAAACTGCATAAATCTGCATTCCAAAAACATAATGTGACTTGAACTTATTCCAAACAAGGACAACATATTAATGAAGAGAGTGGAGACTGACTAACTATGTAGTTTTTCTTTGTTTGGAAAATAGCTCTGCTACTGCTAGTTAAGGCAGCATTAATAATAACACTCAATCCAGGTTCTGTTAAGACAATGTAAAATTAGTTCTTGCAGCATCAGTAGCATCGGCAACAGCAATTCCAAGCCTCCTCAATTAGCTTTTCTACAATAAGTGCAACCATATTAATGCCAAGCAGGGAAGCAGATGGAAGCATATTTGTTCCCATCCCAAGCCTCCTACCAATCCCCTCAGTTATGGCAAGTTGATCACCTAGGGAGTGAGAAGGCTAGTATGTTTTTTTTTTTTGATTTGATACTGGAGTACAATAATCCAACTAGGGATTAATACAAGAACAACCTCCAACAGAGGCCCCACTAAAGATCTCTTATCAACTACCGCCTACTAAAGGAGCAGGTGGTGGATGATCAAAGATGACAAAATTCTCTCTACTACTATGACCTGTCCTAGCTAAAAGATCTGCCTCAATATTATGCTCTCTAGAGAAGTGGCTAATTAGGACGCACCAATCTCTGGACAACCAAAACCTAGCCTCTTCGATGACCTCCTTAAAGGGATGGAGCACATCACAACCCCTCATGAGAAGATGAATGGCTTCAATACAATTAGTAAAGAGATCAATATTCTTCAGATTTCGATTTCAGCAAATTTGAAGATCCTGAATGATTGCGATAATTTCAGCAACAACCGGAGGAACTTGCATAAGTTTACCCATGAATCCACAAACCCATTCTCCATCTTCCCCTCTAGTGATGCCAGCGCTTGCACTTTGACCCGATTGAAGAACAGAACCGTCTGTTTCAAGAGTATAAAACCCCGGCCTCCTTAATTGTTGTCCTCTATCTCCTCTACCAGCCTAAGTATAGAATTTACACTGGCTACTTAAATCCATATCCCAGCTTGCACGAAAAAAAGCTAGAGTAGGCATTTGTATAGTTAGCTTCTGTATCATCGCCGAACAACTTCCTGCATCTGCTCACCCAGATATCCCAGCAAACGTATCCAAACAGAGTTGCCCATATGATCTTTTTGGTGAACTCCCTTCCCGCTTCATGTCTGAGGTTCCATTCGATCCACTCCATTTCCTGTAAATTTATAAAATTATTCCACATTGCAGGTTTGATTATGGATACCCACCTTTCACGGGCATTGTCACAATCTCTCAAGAGATGCATCAGGTTCTCATCCTGCTCACAAAGAAATGGACAAGATGCAGTTTCCGATAGCCCCCTCCTTACTCTGAGATTTGCTGTATGCACCCTTCCATGTGCCACAAACCACATGAAAGATTTAATCTTCTCTGGGATATCCCATCTCCATAGTAATCTCCAAAAGGTTGTAATATAACTGGAAGGACCTGCAGAAAGAAATTGATAGGCAGAGCTAACTGAAAAACAACCATCAGAAGAGGGTTTCCAGAAATACTTATCTGTTCCTCTGCTATCCGCAGGGGGTGAACACATATGATTTGTTGGACCATGTGAGAGCTAAACCATCTCCCCAGTTTAGCCATATCCCATTCACCTTCGGGATTAACATAATGACGGACTGTTTCAGTTTTGTCTACAAAAGCCTCTCGTCCCGGAACTAGCTTGATCAAAGGTTGATTCATTTGCGACCAGTTGTCATTCCCACGTGAAGGCTAGTATGTTTAACTCAAAAAAGTTCAACAATAAATGCCACTACCTATTATTCTTAATATAAGATATAGTTTGTTGTGCAATTTACACTATAAACTAAATCTTATATTAAGGACGGAAGGTAGTATTGTACAATGGAAGACATTCCTTTCTAAAGAATAAGAATGCTTAATTACTGGTAATCATTTTTGACATTTACACCATTATTAAGAGCTCTTTGGATGGTATGAGCACTGTCATGGCTTGGAGGATCAAACAGTGGCAGCAAGCCAACAAACTGCCACGGACCACCAGGACTTTCTTTGATCCTCTTAGGAACTTCCTGCAAGAGATGAAGATTTAATCTCTTGTGTGTATATGTATTTATTACAAAATTTTTATATAAATTTCATTATATATTTCAAATCTTGAATAAAGACTTAAGTCTTGCAAAATATTGAGAATTACTCATCAGACATACACATTTTTGGTTAAAAATCATTATGTATTTTGAGTTATACTAGTGATGGAATATGGGATGGAGAATCTACATAATGAACAAGGTAATTAAACTCGGATTAGCCATTAAACCGGTTAAGGTACTGGTTCAAGGGTTAAACCGGAGTCAAACCGGTAAAAAATTGAAAATTTTATAGTTATTAATATGAAATTTTAAAGAAAAAAAGTAAAAAAAATTGATTTTTTTTCAAAATAAAAAAAATATTGAACTGGATTGGTTTCAGGACTGGACCGGTTTACTGGCTAGTTGCCTGCTTTCTGGTTCGGGTTCTATTACACTGATAATGAAGCAATATCTAAGCAGTTTCATATTTTATTATTATTTCTAGATTAATTTATTTATCATTATCTTTATTATTTAAGATTTCGATTAGAAATAGTGTTATTTTAATTTCTTATTAATATTAGAAAAAAAAGACAGAAAAACACTATTTGAATTATCAAAATTCCAAAATGCCTATTAAATTAGTAAAAGGAAATATAGGTCATCAAGGATGAGTATGAGATTTTAAAGTTTGGACCCTCTCTTCTATCTCTTCCCCTCCCCTTTTTCCTTCTGTTCTGCATCAATTAGATTTTGATTAACGACAGAAAAAAAGGTTTTTAACAATTTGAATCGCAATAAATCAGGCTCTAAATGGATGATATTCAAGTTTTTAACTACTTGATTGTCTCTTTCGAAATTTATGGCAATTGAAAAAAGTTATCATACAAACAAACCAAGTGATTTGACTCAATAACTCGAATTTTTTCCCGTTCTATTCAATCCAATTTGATGTTATGCAACAAGATCATTCAATTTTCTTTTCTTTTTCTGAAAACAGGAATCTTTCAATACATATTCAAGACATTATCAGTACCAACGGTGGTCAAGTTGGTTTTCTTTTTTGTGGGCCGAAAACAAATTGTTTTTTTGGGCCACTGAACATGACGATAGGGAACATGGCCCAATGATCCAAAATAAGGCCGAGCTGGAGAGGAGTTTTGAGCACTTATTCATAAACCGACAGTATATTTTAAAATGTGCTCTGCTTTTCCTTTTTTTATAAATTTGTCCATGTACAAAATCATTTCATTTATTTACATATAGAGTTTATTAATTATTCTTATAAAAATATTTTATTCATCATTTTTTTGACGAGAATACCTGTGATAAATATTCACGGAAGAGGATTTACACTTCTTTTCAAGTTAGGAGGGATTGGAGGGGAGGGGATGAACATTTTTTATGAGTTTGATTTAAAAAAATTAAAGTAGTGGGATTAAAAGTTTTTAATTACTTTTTTCTTACTATTTTATTTTACATCTTCTCTTTAATAAAATTTTATAACCTTACTTCTCCAATTTTTTTAAATCCAACTCATAAAAAATTTCCTTCCCCTCTTTTTCTCTTTATTTCCCTCCTGTCAAACAAGCCCTTAATCTATGTCTCTATGTAGACGGGAACGTCAAATATCTAACATTCTTGTTGCTTTCTTATTAGAGAAAAATGATCCAATCAAATATAGGTGTTGTTGTGCAATTATTAGAATATGCGATATATTGAAAATACTAGCGGATATGTATCTCAAACTTCCAATGATTATTATGTACTTATTAGAAGAATAGTTATAAAAAGTTTATTTAACAAGTGATCTAACAAAATTATTTAAGGAAAAAGATACTTAAATACCACTTAAACTTCAAAATTCTAAATTGGTTTTGTTGATAATAAAAATAATGGAATTGACAAAAGAGTATAACAACTGACAACTCAAATTTTAAAAAAATCACTGATTTAAGATTTTGAAATTCAGATGATATTTAAATGTCTTTTTCTCAATTATTTATCAAAGCCTCCCCCCACAAATAGCAAGATCAATATTTATCACCATTAAATTCTCACTTTTACGGATGTTCTCAAGATGGGACGGGATCGGAAAACCCCGTTTCCAGTCCCGCCCCGAGGAGGCTTGGGATGGTCAATGCTGTCCTGATGCGTTCTGGAAATTACCCAAAAATTATGGCTTTGTTTTTTTTTTTTTACTTAAAAAAAGAGACTAACATAATATTATCAATTCTTTCAATTGAAATGGGCTTTCGGTTAAGAGCTGTATTATATATATATATATATATATATGTATGTATATATATTTGAATTTTGATTATGCAATATTTATTCTTAAAGTTGCACCACAAACAAAATGCATATTCAAAGAAAGTTGGGAATTAATGCTAGGTAATATATTTCTTTCTCTTGTTTGCCTTTAAACAAAATAAAAGAATGTTTTTAAAGAAAATAAATAAATTTAGGAGATTTATTTTGCATGATTAATTGATTGTCAATTGACAAATTAAAGTTGGGTAAATGCACATCTAACATCCCGATCTATTTGTGAAGGTGCAAGCAGCACCTTAAAGTATTTACTATTTTTGGAAATGCAATCAGCATCCTAATGTATTAAAAATGAAGCAATTACACCCATTTACTAATAGAATACTAACTCTATTTGCTGTATCACTCTTTCCTTTCTTCTTTAATTGATTTTCAACATGTTCATCCCTTCTTTTAGTATTTAAGGATACAATTTTGCCCCTAATATATTTAATATGGAGCAATTGCATCCATTCACTAACAACATATTAACTCAAGGTTTGAGGTTTATCTTTCCCATCATAATTCCCTTATCATTGTGATGAAAGTATTTAACTTTGGTCTTGTTGAATCTCGAGACCCAAATAAAAGAAGAAGCCAAGTCGAAATCAGAGGGAACTTTTATTCATGGTAAATTGTCAGTTTCAATCACAAGTGGTGGGGTGTGATTGCTCCATTTTTAATATATTAGGATATTGAATGTACCTCCAAAAATAGTCAGCACCCTTCAATACTTTAGGGTGATTATTGCACTTTCATAAAAAGTTTAGGATATTGATTACACCTCCAAAAATAGATCGGGATATTGGATGCACCTTTACCCAGTTAAAGTTTCCCGAGAAAACTAAGTAGCTTAAAAAGAGAATAAATGGAATGCATATAGCCACTATCGAATGGACATCCTTAAATAGCAATCTAATATAAAGCTTCAGTACATACACTTCACATGTTTACATTCGTAAAATATTACCCCAAAAAAAAAAAAAAATCTGTCAAATGTAGTTATTGACCAAAAGAGAATTATAAAATGTCAATCTGTTCCAAATATAAATATCATAGAAAATGAAGCATATAATGAAGATGATGATACTTAAGTGGTAGAATCTGTAGAAGAAGGAGAAGGCATAGCTGATCCCAAAATCTTCATAAGAGGTTCGATTACGTTTTGAAACTGTCAGAGATATCAATAAGTTATGTTACAACAAAGGAAAAAAATAAAGTCGTCGACAATGGATCGATGATAATATCAAGTCATCAAATAAGAATCTTGTACACAAATCAGTTCCGTCATGAAAAGTAAACAGAAATATGTTTGGCCATTGACTTCTGCGGTAAGTCTTTATATTTCAGACGATAGACTTGCGTGTTACAGTGTTTTTTAAGATGCTAGCCTATATAATCCCACAAACATGAGATTATCCATTGGCACCACAAATTATAATTACAAATCATAAGCTATAAATTTCAAAATAATTAATATAAACAAACAAGCATATAACTCAAGACAAGTCATGTCCTTAAATTCTTTAATGGTGGGGCAAATTTGCTATGATTTGAATACTTATGGGGTAATATTGCACCCAAAAAAACTTTCAGATACCCAGCGTCCTCAGTGGAAACTTTCGGAGCAAATTTGCACCTTATCCCTTCTATTTATTATGTAAGAGTATATATTCCTATTTTTTTAATACAAAAACTCCAACAAATTAATCACACACACAGTTAGGGGTGAGCAAACGGTTTTTCGGGTCGGTGTTCTGTTAAAACCGAAAAACCGAAAATACATCAATTTTTACAACCGAACCGAAACCGAAATACCAAAAAAACCGACATATTTCGGTTTGGTGTGTCGGTTTTTGGGCCATATTTATGGGCCTTTTTGGTTCACCTATGTCCACTGCGAAAAATCTAAAAAAAAAAGCCTTTTGTTCAGGCCTGTCCACATTTTGGGCTTTTTTATTAACACAAAGCAGCTGGAGTTTAACATTGAAGAAACAAAGTAACAAATTGGGCTTTTTTGTCAACACAGTAGCTAGAGTTTTTTTTTTTTTGCCATCGAAAAGAGTCTTCATTCATCTAATAAAACCATACATGAGTTCTGGGCATAATACAATAAATCAAACGAAAAACTACATCAGCTACCCTACATACAACACAGTAGCTATAGTTTAACATTGAAGAAACAACATAACAAACTAGGGGTGAGCAAATCTTAACCGAAACCGAACCGAACACAATTCGGTTTTTCGGTGCGGTTTTTATGAAAATAATTCGGTTAAAACCGAAGTATAGCTAAAACGACGTCGTTTCATTTTTTTTCTTTCAGTTTATATAAATGGACTGCATATCTAAACCCAAGCCCATTCAATTTCGCCCTTACTCTCCCAAAGCCTAATGCCTAATGGTCCCTAAACACTAATAGACAATCAGAAAACCCTAGCCGCGAGCTCATTCCTATAGCTAAAGTGATTAATTATATGTGTATTACTGCTCACTTTAGCTATAGGAATGACATTCAAAACTCTTTTTTTCATTGACCATGTGTCATCTATAAAGTGAGCAGTAATACACATATAATTAATCCTTTGAATTGATGTCCAAGTGTCAGTAGTAAGACAGACCCTTTGCTTTTTATGGTGCAAATAATCTTTAAATCTCATTTTTTTCATCAATATACATGCTGAAACAGTCACGGCCTATTGTCCATCTTGATGGAATTTTAAATCTGGGCTGGGCAGACAACATGAAATTCCTAAACCCAACC
This sequence comes from Inga oerstediana, assembly GCA_963210345.1. Taxonomy (NCBI): domain Eukaryota; kingdom Viridiplantae; phylum Streptophyta; class Magnoliopsida; order Fabales; family Fabaceae; genus Inga; species Inga oerstediana. The sequence continues at coordinate 13,257,112 of OY723410.1, read as the reverse complement.
CCCTCAACAAACTTAAAAGGCAATTCATCAATGATTAGCATAGAAGCCAAGCCTTTCCTAATACTATCTTGGTCAAATTTCCAATTCACAAGACCTAATTTATCATCTTCGGCATTAAAATTTAAATGAGTTTGTTTAAGTTCATCAGGAAGGGGCCTCTGCTTACAAACATTCATATAATGATTATTTAGTGCAGTGGTCCCATTAGATTTTGGATCACAAGCAAGATCCTTTCCACAGTAGTTGCACTTACCTCTTATCTCACCAGCATCATTCACAAATTTAGTGAAGTGGTCCCACACTTTTGATCTTGTCTTCATAGCTTTCCTTTTTCCAGTGATAACTGGTGAAGGCTCAGTGTTTTGATTTGCACCTTGCCCACCAGTTGCTTGAGCAGCAGCTTGTTCAGCCATAATTTCACCTGCAAAAGACATCCCATTCAATTACTAATTATAATCATTTGAAACACACATCAAAACCATTGCAAACAGAACCATTACAATAATTATTCAAACATCAGAACCATTGTAAACACACATCAGAACCATTGTAAACAGACAAAAGAGAATCGTGAGTGTTGGAGAAAAGTTTATATAAACCCAAGACAAAAAAAAGTAGACCCAGTACCAATTTCTTTTCCATAAATACTATAGTAAATAGAAAAAGCTTTTGAATTCAAAACAATCACAGATAGTTTATGCCAATCTGGGGAACAAAAGAACTCACATGTATGTGAATGCAGAAGACAAAACAGCAAAACGAAGCCAGTGATGGATGGTGAAAGACTCTCTTTTTATTAAATGTGTGTTACAAGAAGAAAGACACATTTTTAAATGTGTAAACACACATCAGAACCATTGCCCTCTTGCATTCGTTTAAAAAAAATATAAAACCAGAATGCTCCATAGTTGTTAGAAGCAAAACTTAAACCAGAATGCTCCATACAGGGAAAAAACGATAAATAGATGTTAGAAGCAAAACTTAAAACTTAAGTAATGCTCCATAGTGCTTTGGGTATAGCTGTTTAGGCTCCATTCCAAGACGAAGAGCAAAAAAGTACAAAGCCAGTAATACAAAAATTCTATATTGCCAACAGATCTTAAATATAAATTCAAAAAGAAATAACAGCATTAACCAAATGGTACAGAGGCTTATATAAAAATGCAAGACAAAAGAGAATCGTGAGTGTTGGAGAAAAGTTTATATAAACCCAAGACAAAAAAAAGTAGACCCAGTACCAATTTCTTTTCCATAAATACTATAGTAAATAGAAAAAGCTTTTGAATTCAAAACAATCACAGATAGTTTATGCCAATATGGGGAAAAAAAGAACTCACATGTATGTGAATGCACTTTACAGACTACAACAGTTGTGAGAACCCTTTTGTGACAAATAACCAAACTGTTTTTACTTTTTTACAAGTTTTTATTATACTTCATCCGTCTACAATCAAGCAAGCAAGCAAACAGCACTAAGAAATATGTATTTTCGGAGACACTAAAGAGCAGCATAGACAGCACTAAGTACAGCACTAAGAAATATGTCTAAATAGACTTACTTCAACCCACAAAAATAACAACTTCAATTTTGGAGACTCTACAATCAAGCAAGCAAGCAAACAGAAAGCTAAAATACAAGTGAGGGCATGAGAGTGAGATTCAGTGAACGAGTGAGAGTGTGAGACCGATCAAGCAAGCAAACAGAAAGCTAAAATACAAGTTTCGGAGTGAGAGTGTGAGATCGAGTGACGAAGTGAGAGTGTGAGAGTGTGAATCAACTCACCCAAGTGAGAGAGGAGGCTGAGACGGCAGATCCAGGCTGAGACGGCAGAACTGAACTGAGACGCTTAAGCGAGACGCCGAAGTGAGAGTGAGGACTGAGGAGGCAGAGACGGCCAGATCGACGGTGAGATGGTTGATCGGCGTTCTGAGGCAGAGAGGGCGAAGTGAGAGTGTGAGAATCGAACACTCAGGCTCTGATCTGAGGCTAGGGACGGGAACGGGAGAGCTCGCGGCTAGGGTTTTCTAAAGTTGAGGCTCTGAGAGTGAGAGACTAGAGTCGAGACTCGAGATTCAGATATGAGCTCGCGGCTAGGGTTTTCTGATTGTCTATTAGTGTTTAGGGACCATTAGGCATTAGGCTTTGGGAGAGTAAGGGCGAAATTGAATGGGCTTGGGTTTGAGGTTGGGTGTGATGTTGGGTCTTGGGTTTAGATATGCAGTCCATTTATATAAACTGAAAGCAAAAAAAAAAATACATGAAACGACGTCGTTTTAGCTATACTTCGGTTATTCGGTTTTAACCGAATTATTTTCATAAAAACCGCACCGAAAACCGAAAACCGAAAAATACCTATTACCCAAACCGAAAAAAAACCGAAAACCGAAAAAACCGAAACCGAAAAACCGAATTGTGTTCGGTTCGGTTCGGTTCGGTTTTCGGTTTCGGTTAAGATTTGCTCACCCCTACACACAGTATATATTTATATATATTCCCGTCATAATCACACTCTATATAAAGTATGAACTATGCAACTTATTAATTTTTAAAATTTGAATTGAATTAGGACCTTACAGAACAATTAGAAACACACATACAACACTGTTCTGTTTAAGCATCTATTCAGTTCATGTGTCAACATCACAATTATTTAAAAACTACTACCTCCGGTACTAAATATAGGACAAAGTTTGTAGCGGAGGGAGTATTAGTTTTTTTGTTTCATATTTTATCATTGAGTTATATGTATTTTTTTATTTCCATTTTATTTTAATCTTTCATTCAATTTTTCCTGCATTCATGTCATATTTGAATCATTTGCATATATAAAATGTTATATATATATGCTGCTCATAAAACAAAGCCAGTTTAAGTTTAGATTTGTTTATGAACAAGTAATATATATTCATAGTCTCAAATATACCTTGTCTATCAACTTATTTACCCAAGCCTTACTTAAGAGGTAGCGGATAGCAAACTTCATCAAGTCAAGTGGAACATAGCAGACAATACTGTAGAGCCAGATGACTCCAGCCCAACGCCAACCAATTCCTTTAACCCTTGCAAAGTTCCAGTCTGCATATACTGCTATTATTGTAGCAATCTGTATGACATAACCACAAAAAATGTTAGCTACCTTTGCTAGAAATAAACAGGTTATATTAAACCATGTAAAAAATCACATTCTCATGTCTACAAATCTGAAAGTTAAATGGACCAAAGGAGCATTATACTGACCAGCTGAGCAATAGCGAATACAACTAGTAACAGAATTCCAGGGCGTTCAACATAGGACCAGCTGTGAGAACGGGTTACAAAGATTAAAGCCTGGCTCACTATACTGACTTGAAGATACAAAGCTGATGTCATTTGAAATTTGTGATAATGAATGAATCTGAGTCCAATTTTGTCCTAAAAGAATAATCAAACGGTGTCAAAACTCAAGCTTCGAGCCTAAGAAGTTGGGCAGGTAATGATAAAGTAAAATGGGTTCTTACAAAGAAGAATGTAGTTTCTGTCATTGCCCAGAAGAATATGACAGTCATTAATGCCAAGTAGCATCCAAGAGCGATTCCAGTAGCAAATATTTCTCTGGGTTTCCGGCTATCCGGCATAGGAGATGGCTTCACTCTGTCCTTTGGAATGGTCATGCTTATTCCTTACAGTATGAATCATTGTATCAAATCTCCATCATAAAATTTATAAAGAGTATCAAGAATTTTGAGTTTTTATATTTATTTATTGGAAATCTTACCATAATTTACAAAGGCAATAATCAAAGCCATGAATGGAGAGAAGTCGAATTTCCAATGAAGTGCAATAAACATGAAGCCAAACTGCATTTAGAAATAAAGAGAATCAAATTAACTGATATTCACAATCCCAGAATCCCTTGTTGTAATGAATCCCATGAATTTTCATAAACATTGCCTCTACTTACCACCATACGGATAGTGATAGAAACCGCAAAGATCTGCAGTTCAAAAAAAATAATGTGACTTGAGCTCATTTCAAACAAAGACAACATATCAATGAAGAGAGTGAAGAATGACCGACTGTGCAATTTTTCAATCTTTGGCAAAGAGCTCTGCTAGTTAAGATAGCACTGATAATAACACTCAATCCAGGCTCGGTTAAGACAATGTCAGAAGCACTTCTTGCAGCATCAGTAGCACCGGCAACAGCAATCCGATATCAGCCTTCTTCGAAGCAGGTTCATCATTGGCACCATTACCAGTCATTCCACAAATGTGCTTCCTTTCTTGTAACTTCTTCACAATTTCATATTTTTGCTCTGTGGGATTATACATTTAAACATTTGGGAGTGAGAGAGTGAGAGAGAGCTTATAATATCAGATTCACGAGCAAACCAAGTCAAATTTTTTATTTGTAGTTAAGAGATGGTAGAGATTGCACATCAGGAGATACTCCGGGAAATCCATGGTCCTTCTCAATCAGCTCTCCCACAGGAAGTGCAGCCATATTTGTGCCAAGCAAGGAAGCGGATGGATACATATTTGTTCCCATCCCAAGCCTCCTACCAGTCTCCTTAGCTATGGCAAGTTGGTCGCCTAGAGAGAGCATAGGCCAGTATATTTAGCCTGAAGAAGTTCAACAACAAATGCTATTGTGCAATGGAAACCTTTTCTTTCTAAAGAATGAGAATGCTTAATTACCAGTAATCATTTTGACATTCAACCCAAGATTAACAGCTCTTTGGATGTTATCAACACTGTCATCCCTTGGGGGATCAAACAGTGGCAGCAAGGCAACAAACTGCCATGGACCACCAGGACTTTCTTTGGTTCTCTCAGGAACTTCCTGCAAGAGATGTAGATTGGCAATATAACCGTGGCCAGCAAGTGGTTTAGTGAAAGTTGAAGATAAAAAGAAACAGTATAAACCTGTCTAGCAACAGCAAGTGAACGAAACCCTCTGTCTGCAAACTTGTCAATGATACCGTGGACCCTCTTTGTTGCATCTTCCTTGAGGTTGCACAAGTCCATGATCTGTAGAGACCAAAACAAAGATGTTAATGTTAATATCAACATGAGAAGCTAAAAACCTTCCAAATTACTACTTACAGTCCTAAATATAAGATCCAGTTGACTTTTTTGAAGATATTAAAAAAGTTAATTAAATTACTTTAAAGTATTTATAATTATCATTTTTTCTCAAAACTATTTTGCCTAACTTATAAACTGGTATATAATTTAACAATACACAAAATATAATATGATTAAGTAACTTATTTAGCTTCCTTAATTTTTTTTTTTAAAAAAAAAGTTAACTGGGTCTTATATTTACGTCCAGAGGTAGTATGGGATTACCTTCTCAGGAGCACCTTTGCTTGCCCTGTGCCACGTTCCATCAGAATCAATGTAAGTCAAAGCAGTTCTCTTGTCCACAGGATTGAATGGTAAGAACTAAGAAGTGGACTTCTCTGATTTCGGCTCGTGCTTACACAAGAAAATGACATGTTCAAATCAACAGTCTTCAAATAGAGAACTTAACAACAGAAAGGACAATTAGAGGAAAAATAGAACCTCTTTTGGATCTGCAAGCATTCCAACCATGGTTGCATCTATAGCATCTTGATTTTCAGTTCTCGAAGCCCTCGCAGCAAGGAGGATAACATGGTCCCTTCCCACATCATCTGCAATAACCTCAATCATGTTCTTGTCAACACTAAGCTTGTTAAGAGTGAGTATCCCTGTCTTGCCACAGCACAAAACATCCATGCCAGCCATCTCTTCAATGGCATTCTCATGCTTAATGATGGCACCTTCCTTGGAAAGCTTGTGATAACCAATGGCCATTGTGACAGACAACACAGTAGGCATAGCAATGGGGATTCCTCCAATCAAGAGGACCAAAAGGTTGTCAATTCCATCCCTGAACCTGCGATGTTGAATTCCGTACATGACTATGATCTCAGCCAGTATACCAAATGCAATAAACCGTATGCATAATTTCCCAGTTGCTGTTAGAAACTCATGGAAGTGTCCAACTTGATTGGTGCTGTTCACAAGGTGAGCTTCCTTCCCAAAGAATGTGTGGACTCCCGTTGCTATAACAACAGCCTCAATCTCACCCTGTTGACAAGTGCATCCAGAGAAAACTCCATCTCCAGGATTCTTGGTCACGGGGGAAAATTCCGCATTAAGGGCAGATTGATCTACCTTCAAAGGATCACCCGCAAGAAGACGAGCATCTGCGGGAATGATATCACCGAGCTTGATGCATATGATGTCCCCTGGCACCAGAATTGCAGCCTCTTCCTCGCTCCACTCGCCATCTCTGAGGACCTGAAGGTGCAAAACTATTATGAGTGATCAAAATAGGTATTTTTTGGCCATTTTTCAGAAAGTTCAATAACACATTTCTATGCAACTAAGCAGAAATTTTATCTTATTACCTTTGTTTTTGGAGAAAGGCGCGCCATGAGAGCTGCAGTAGCATTTTCAGCTTTATTTTCTGCGATGTAACTAATGGTGGAGTTAATCACCAACAAGGCGATAATGCCCACAAAGTCTTGCCAATCTCGAGGCCTCCCACCACCATTTGCAAGGGCAATTGAGATTATAGCTGCAGCTTCCATGACCCATGAGAGGGGGTTCCACATAAAACCAAGAAACTTGAGTATTTTGCTTTCCTAAGAAAATTCCCAGAAACACAAATCAGCAAAGTGCATTTAGTAAATAGCAACCAGCAGCGAAGGGGGAAAAAAAGAAACAAGAAGAACGAACCTTTTTCTCCTCTAGCTTGTTGGGTCCAAATATTTTAAGCCGATTGGCTCCTTCCGTCGAGGACAATCCTGCGTTGGTGCATTTCAATGGGAATACGTTTCTGTAAACAGAGGACATATTAGAAAAAAAGTGGATTCGTAAGACATCATCCCTCATTTAATGATGATAAAGTATAAAATATATTTATTTAGTTTAATTAGATTAAAAAAATTAATTAAATTAATTCATAAAACATATTTTTTATAAAACACTCTAGCACCCTTAATTCCCTCATCTCCTCTCCTTTCCTTCTTGATTATGGTTGAAAGAGTATAAAAAAAAATAAATTAGAAAAATATTAATAAATATAAAAATCATATCTTATATTTAAGATTAAAATCAACTCCTCAATTATATCTTAATTACATATAGGAGGAGTATGATTTACCCTGAAGGGAGCTAAAGGTTGAGTGCTCAAGCTGTAACCTTTATCCATATGGGCATATTGTGCGATTGGTAGAGTGATCGAATTTGGAGAATGGCCGATTGTTGCCGGAAAAGTGGTAACCACATATGAAGTGTTTATAAATAGGAGCATATGATAAAACATTCTCATATATAAAATATTCTCTCAATCTTATAAATAAGATCATGGGAGCTTATAAATAATTCAATTTATGGTAAGTGTTATTTTTTATACAAGAGTTATTTATGTTTTTTTTTAATTTGGGGTATTTAGGTATTTTTATCTCTAGTTTGAATGCTCTTGGGTATTTTTACACTTCCGAAAAACATATGGCATTTGGTATGCTTTGGGTAAAAATTTATTACTCTCTCCGATCCTAAATATAATACAGAGTTGACTATTTTTTGGAGAGATTAAAGAAGCTAAATAAATTATTTAATCATATCATATGTTGTGTATTCTTAGATTTTATATTAGTTTATTAGTCAAATTAATTAGTTTGAAGAAAAAAATAAAAACATAAATACTCTAAAGTAATTTAATTGACTTCCTTAATTTCTCCAAAAAAGTCAACTTTATCTTATAATTAGGACCGGAGTATTACTTTTGAATCTTTGTCATTTTTGTAGTAATGAAAGTTACTCTATTTTAACAGACATGTCACTTTTAACCTCTTTTATAATGTTTATAGTTATCTTTACACTTTTTATATAAATTAATGATTATTTTAGAACCATAACCATAGGATTATTTATTAATTAGATACTGGTTAATTAAGTTGTTTGCTCCCCTTGTTTTGTTGCTTGTTCGTTTTATGACTTTTGGTTGGTTGTTCTCATTATACTATGAATGGAAGTATATTTTCTACCAAAGAAACACTGCAGAACATATGACATTCCAAATTTTATATTCATCTAAAATATAATATAATTAATTAAAAAAATTCAATGAAATGTTGAATATTTAATGCTAAAAGAATTAAATATTGAAAATTGAAAATTAAATAGTATTTTCAGGGAAATCGCCTGTGAGGCAGTGAGTTTGTCATGTGGTTTTGGAAGATCAAATGATGAGTAAAAATTATGAAATTTTACAGGAAGAAATTAGATATCATAAGCTTTAATTTTATAGGTCATACAAATTAATTGAAGTTATGTACAAAAAAAAATTAATTTTTGAAGTTAGCCCAGAAAATCTGAAAAGTTTCTGGAGCAGAGGTCAAAGATTTAAAATCTGGGAATAATATGATCCCAGCTAGTAAATTCCATATTTTTCCTTGAAAGTACTCTCAATAAGGGTTCCATAGCCTTTAGAATCACTCCAAAACAATGTCTACAAAATTAGTTATGATTTTTCAAAGTTATAGTAGAAAATCTGCCATAATTGGCATTATTCCGAAAATTGAAAATAAAATGTATTAGAAATTGATTAATGGAATAAAAAAAATTCCAAGTGTCATGATTATATAAGGAGGGAATTAAATATAATGGATTTGTATGAGCACATGTCAAATTGCATTAAAATAATGCTACATGGACAAATAATGATGAATTGAGTGCATGGAGGAATGTAAGATTGGACTTAGTTGGAAAAAGCAATTAGTTTAGTTAGGGTATAGGAGGGAGCACGTTTTTGTGTAACAAGAAGGAAATCTAGTCCAATTCCAATTGAAGCCAATGATGAGGAGGCATGGCATACAGTAGAAGGCATGGGTAAAAGTATGGAGGGAGGTATGGTGTAAGAACAAATGGTGAAATCTTAACCCTTGATGAGATCAAATGCTAGGAGGAAAGAAGAGGCAAAATGATAAACACATTCTCTTCCCTTTCTTATGCATATTTCGTCCAACCACAAGGAAAAGAGGAAGAGAGAGCTTGAGAAATAGAGAGAAGAGGAGAGCTCAAGGAGGAAGAAATCTAAGGTAAGTATTGTTGTTCTTGTATTCAAGCTTCCTCTCTTGCGTTCAAGCTTCTCTAATCTCCTTTTCTCCATGAATCACCATGTTAGCAAGCTAATCTCAAGGTTAAGGAGAAGAGAGAGAAACACCAATAATCAAGAGGTAATCTCCAAAACCTCAAATTTCTTAATGTATTGATGTTGTTAATGTGATTCTTGAGTTGCTTGGTAGTTTGTTGTTGGTTTTGTAAATTTTAAAAGCTCTAACCCTAAGGGGTTATGCTGCCCAAATTTATTTAAATCATGATTAAGAAGTGTTTAAATGAGTTAATCAAGGTTAGAAGTAGAAAAGTACAAGTTTTGGGAACTAAAACACAAAACTATATTTTTCCATTTTTCTTGAAATATTTCGGCCAACACTGTTTCAAGGGGTAGGAGTTGGATTTTCATGAAATAAATGGTTCCATTGGATTCAGTGGGCAAAAATAGGTGGGGTTACAGTTGGTCACTTTTTCGGTAGAGGCCGAAAAGCATAATTACGAAAACGCCACTGAAATCCCTGAATAGGGGCTGTCAAGGGTATTTTCATAATTTGATAGTGAATTTGGTAATTTAGAGCCCGGAAATGGATTCCTTGGGCAAAAATATGTCAGAATAGCCTTAATCAAAATTTTGAAAAAACATGCCATCGAGCAGAGTACGACAGGGTCGGATCGGGGTCTTGGGGGCATTTTGGTAACATTTCACCATAGACTAATATAGCCAAAAAGAAACACTATAGAAGAGTCTAAAATAATACTTGGATTGGTTATGACCTATTTCTGGTACATTTAATATTTTAGGACCGAGTCAGACACCGAAATGACACGTTTTTTGAGGCACATTGAAAAAGGGATTTAACGAACTTCGGGGTAAGGACTACCATCTTTCATACACTATATGAATAATTATATGTATTTGTTACTATATTTCGTGATATGATCGTGTGCTAAAGGCACAATACCTAATTGTGATTCGCTACCCAACAACGGTATATCGGAAAATTATAGCTGTGGTCAATGACTCAGTAAAGGTATATTATAGGAAATTCTAGCTGTAGTTGGTGACTCCACTGAGGTAAATATATATATGAATTAAATCAAACTTTCATTTTTGCCTAATATAGTGCATTGTATATTTAATTTTCACATTTTATATGTCCATCGTATGTCTTTACGGGGATTTTTTGGAATCTCACCCTTTTTCAAAAACAAATATCTCAGCTGGTGCCAGTGGATCAAAAGGTAAAGGCGTGGACGCTGAGAAGTAATTAGCTTGTGTCTCAAGGCTAGGGTAAGATAGTAGTTATAATTAGCTTATGCCTTGGATATTTTGGGTTATCCTGTAAATATTAAGTTTCCACTGTATTTTCTGTATTTCATTGACGAATGACGTAGGTGTAATGACCCAAAAATAGGATTAAGGGCTAATCACTTCAAAAGTGAATGTAATTATTGTTGAATAAACACTTTTAGAGAATGTGTGATAGAATTTGGTTGTTTTAGTGATTCCAATGGTTTCCTTGTGAAAAATGGTGTGGGAATAGGTTTGATTGATAATTTTGGAGCCATTGGACACATTGGTTGAAAATTGGAAAAAAAATAAACTATCAAGTGTAATTCTATGTAGGACAGCCAGTTTGTATAAATATTTTGAAAGGGCAAATGGTGTCTAAAAATTATGAAACTTTCTAGTATTAAATTTCACATGTCAAGCTTCAAAATAAGTATATAATTTGTGTCATTTCGATTTGTGAGCTAAGCGTTATGAATTTTTGAAGTTTGCCCATTGAAATTGATTATTTTTTGGAGCAGCTGTCAAAGAAATTAAATATGGGAATGATATGCTTCCAGATAGTAAAAGGTTATATTTTTTCTTGAAACTAGACTCAATAAGGGTTCTATAGCATTTGGAATCACTTCAATTCAATTTTTCTACAATTAGTTATGATTTTCAAAAGTTTGAGCAAAAAATCTGCCAGAAATTGCTGAAATCCGAAATTGTTGGAAATTAATTTAATAATTAAATATCATATAATTGTGATATAAAACATTATTCTTCACCTTACTTCAGCCATAGCAGAGGCACATAACAGCTGAAATAGAGAGAGAATAGTTGAGAGAGTTTAGAGAGAGAAGGAGAAGAAAACTCATAAGGTAAGCCGATTTTTCCGACGATCTAGTTCTTAACGCGTATAACTCTGATCCTAAGTTACTCCTTTATGTTCTTTAAGGTTTAGAAGCTCCTTTTTTGGTGTTAGAAAAAGCTAGGGTTCACCCAAGTCAAGGAAAAGCTAGTGGGAGTTTGAGGTAACTTCCAAACTCTTGTATATTGACTATTATGGTTGCAAGGACAATTTAATCAGTGAAATTTCGCCAGATTGTCTTTGTGCGTAAAAATGGAAAATGAGTTGTGGGGGCTGTTATGGTGCCCAAATTGGTACTAAATGTTAGTTGTAACCTAATGGACTAGTCAATAAAAAGATTAGGAGCAGAAAGGAATTTGTTTATTGACTATTCTGGCTGCTATGGACAATTTAATCGATGAAATTTCGCCGGATTGTCTTTGTGCGTAAAAATGGAAAATGGGTTGTGGGGGCTGTTATGTTGCCCAAATTGGTACTAAATGTTAGTTGTAACCTAATGGAATAGTCAATAAAGTAATTAGGAGTAGAAAGGAATGTGTTTACGCGGCCGAAATCGCAGAACCCCAATTTTTCCTGAAGAACTCATAAATTTCGGGCAGCTCTAGAAATGGGTCTTAGAGTTGGATTTTCAATGATTTGATGGTTCCATTGGGTTCAGGAGCGAAAATTAGGTAGGGTTACAGTTAGTCACTTTTTCGGAAAAGGCCGAAAAAGCATAATTACGAAAATGCCCCTGAAACCTTTAAAGCGGGCTGTCAAGGGTATTGTCATAATTTGACAATGAATTTGGTAATTTTGAGTCTGAAAATGGATTCCTTGGATGAAAATATGTTAGAATAGCCTATGTCAAAATTTTGGGAAAAGTACAGTCGAACCGGGTACGGCTGGGCCGGGGGCATTTTGGTAAATTTTCACCATAGGAAATTGCACGTTTTATGAGGCACACTAAAAGGTGGTCTTTGAGATAGTACTTCCCAACCCTTGAGGCATGTGTCTAGGCTTCTAGTAGCCAACTAAAGAGTTTAAGCGATAACCAACTTTAAGTGTTCTGAAGATGAGAATTTGGAATAGAGAATAACATGTTGTCCTTGACTTTGGTTTATAGGGTTCGACATTTGTCTTAATCGCAAGCAACCTATGCCGGTGTACGTTAGGAAAGAATAAGGTAGTGACTCTTCTCTTATGCTATGTGTAAATGTATTGTATGTGTGTGTATCATTATTTTGTTATGATATCTGATGATGCTGCCCATACAATTGGTGATAGCTGTCATTATCCAACGTGATATGGCGTTATACAGCGAAAGCTGTCGTTATCTAGCGTGAGGTGGTGTTATACAGTTAAATCTGTCGTGTGATTATGTATACATCCATGAGTGATGTCGTTGTGATGAAAGCCATGTGACATTGTGTTGCTGTTGATGTTGCTGTTAATGGTTGCTTACATGCTATATGTTTATATATTGTATGAGTGATTTGTTACAACTGGGATTCTTTTGAATCTCATTCTTTCCATTGGCTAACATTCTAGACAGGGAAAGTGGCTCCAAGGAGAAGTGAAAGACCAGGAGCGGTTAGGACTTTGTAGGGATGTTATTTTGGATTGTTGGTTATCTCTTTTAGAAAGGGATTACAGTAAATTGTTTTTGAGATGTAAATATTATGTTTGATTTTGATCATGTAATCCCCTAGTTGGAACTTATAACCCTTGTTTATACATGTATGAAACCCGGGAGTTGTCGGGAATTTGACTATGCACTCTGATATATATAAATGTGATTTAACTGTACAGATAATTATATTAGATATTTAAACTTGAGACCAGGATAGGGATGAAGTTTTGAAAAAATTTGTGAAAACCATATCACAGGGTGGGAGTTTAAAATGAGTTTTAAATTATCTGACGGTCTCCAAACCATTTAATTATGCACTCTCGAATTATAATTACTGTTTTAAGGCGGGGGTTTACATTCGTGGTATAAGAGCTATAGTTCCTGGCAAGGGTTGAGTTTGCTACGATAGTTCCCTTAGTTTGGCCTTAGGGATAAGATGATTATGAATTATTGCTATATATAAACATAAGTGCTATTGCTAAGTGAATATGTTTATATGCGATTTGTGGACTATGTGTATACTATAATTATTGGATTTATGGGGTGATTTGTTTGTAGAATGAAAAGAACAATAGGACACCCTAGTATACAATGTGAATACCTTGAGGTGGAAGTAGTGAATGATGATCCACCATATCCTATGCAAGAGCTGATGGGTTTGATAAGAGATCAGAGGGATATAATTACTGAGCTGAGAGAAGAGCTCCAAGAAGAGAGAGAGAAGCATAAAGAAGACCGGTTTCAATCTACACAGGAGGAGACTTACGAAAAGACACCACCTAAAGAAACTGTAGAAGAGTCGACAAGAGCACCAGAATTACCTCCTCACACTGGACCAAGCCAAGAATCACATGGGGTTCCAATTAGAGAGGAAGGGGATTTGTAATATTGGGTCTTAAAATTCTGCAAGCACCTACCTCCCATGTTCAAAGGGAGATTCGATCCACAAGTAGCCGAAAACTAGTTGAATAGGTTGGAGAAAATTTTTGAAGTTCTTGAGTGCCTGAATGAGGTGAAGGTGCGCCTGGCGGTATATAAGTTAGAAGGAGATGCGGATCGTTGGTGGTGGAATATTGCCCTAACACTGCAGAGCATAAATGTGCCACTAACCTGGGAATTGTTGCAGCAACAATTTAATGAGAAATATTTTCCTAAGTCAGTGTAGCTCGAGAAAGAGACCGAGTTTTTGTTCATCAAGCAGGGTGATTCAGAGACCTTCAACGATTATCAGTCTCGTTTTATTTGGCTATCCAGGTATTCCTCTTATCTACGAAAAATGGATGATGAGGAATGGAGCTCGAATATGTTAATACATGGGTTGAGGCGAGATTTGAAAAAGAGATTAGCCACCCACCGGTTCAACATATTCAAAAAGCAGTGGAGGAATGCAGAATCACTGAAAACAATATGAGAGACTTGTATCCAGCTAAGGGTACCAGTAGCCGCAATGAACCCAGTAAGGGTAATACTTCCCAGAAGCAGAAGGTTCAGGGATTCTTTACATCCAAGGGTACTAGTAAAAAGCCCTATCAGTCCAGGAGTCGTGAATAGCAGAGAGCTCCTACATTGTGGATATGCCCTCGTTGTAACCAGCCATATCATGACAAGACATGTGAGGGTTTAGTGATATGTTTTAACTGAAAGCAGCCGGGGCATATTTCGAGTGAATGCAAACAGCCCCGACTAGAGCAGAGACCGAGGACTCAGGGGAGAGTATTCGCTATGACACACGAGGAAGTTTGGAAATCTCCTGACCTGATTCAAAGTAATATCATTCTTAATGGCTATCTGTTGCAGGTTTTGTTTGACGCGGGTGCAAGTCACTCCTTTATTGCTTATGATTGTGTGAAACGCCTCTGCATGCATATGCATAAGTTGCCATTTGATTTGATTGTGTCGACCCCAGTGGGTGTTAAAGCTTTGACTATTGAAGCATGTTTAAACTGTGTACTAACCATGGAGGGTCATGAGTATGATTGATTTGATTTGCTTGCCGCTCTACCAATTAAAAATCATTCTAGGTTTTGATTGGTTAACGGCAAATAATGTGTTGCTTGATTGTGGTAATAAGAGGATAGTATATCTAACTTCTTAAAGTGTTGAGGATGTGAATGCCAGTATGAATTTCTCTCGACGGCTAAAGCTGAGAAGTATCTAAAGAAGGGTTGTCAGGGGTATATGGTGTTTTTCTCCATACAGGGAGAGACCGAAGAGATTTTGGGTAGTATACCCTGTTAGATCCCATATGTTTTGATGATAATAAAGATTGGACTAATGATAAAAGAGGATATGATAATAAATGAATTTGAACAAAGTAAATAAATGGCAGACAAGGCATTACTTGAAGTAAGTACTGGAGTGATGAAGAAGATATGAGAGGAAGAGTAAAGGAAGAACATTATTGGCAGTTGTCTATGTTTACTTGAGGGGCCACTCGAGTAATCTGTAAAGTTATATAAACCATTACTCGAGTCGCCACTTGAGTAACCGGGTCAAAAATCTTCCAGTAGCTCTCGGCTAAGAAATGAAACAATTTACTGGAGTAACCAGGTGAGAAAAAGGCTTTACTCGAGGGAGCACTCGAGTAATCTGCAGAGTTATTTGAAACATTACTCGAGGGGTCACTCGAGTAATCAGGTAGGCAAATTCTCGGCCAAGATTTGAATGATATTACTCGAGGGAGTAATCGAGTAATCTGCAAACTTATTTGAAATTTACTCAAGGGCTTACTCGAGTAACCTGTGAAGAAAAGACATGGCCACTCGAGTAATCAGCTTACTAGAGGGAGCACCCGAGTAACTTGTGAGGAAAAGACATGGGCACTCGAGTAACTATTCGAGTAATCTGGTATTTCCAAATTTTGTGATTTATCTTACTCCATGTCTTACCCGAATAATATCTTATGAAAAATGTTCAATTATTCACTGCCATATTTTTTATAAGATTACTCGAGGGATTACTCGAGTAGTGAGCATGATGACGCGAGTAGCCACTCGAGTAAGGCAGTCTAGAAATCATTTTTTAATCAAATTTTTATTTATTTGTTATCTATATGATTAATTCTTTATTGCACTAGTATCCTAAGTACACTTGTAGAGAAACAATGAAGAGATCATGCTAGGAGTGAAAAGTCAAATAAAAGGTCCGAATACTCACCTACCGCTACCTACCGTAAACGGATAGTTTTCAAATTAGAAGAATGGTCAACCGTTGCTGCGTGACTCTAACGGACATGTTTGAATTGCTTCCAACGGGCACTACAAATCATTTATATATATAGAGCATTCAAAGAGCGTAGTACAAGAACTGAGAACACACAAACATACACTGATCAACACAATCTTAGTGCTTTATTTTCTTATACTCATTCATTGTACTTCAGTGATTATATATTTGCTCTGTGAGAGAGTTTTTCATTACAAAATCAATATTTATTATTGAGACAACTTAAGGTTATGGAACCTTGAGTTGGGGATTTGATTACAATGTGTAAGGGGGAGCGAGTGTCCAGGTGAAGGAACTTGCTGTGTACTGAGATGCCAAGAACCCACTAAATCTTGGAGAATATAGTGAAACTCTCAGAGATGCTATGAGGACTAGACGTAGGTCAAAGTGATTGTGGCCGAACCAGTATAACTCCTGGTGTACACTTCGGTGATATTTCTCTTTGCTCTCAACTATATTAAATATTCTGTAAATTTTCTTATACGCAACAAAATTCTGGTATCATCCAATTCACCCCCTCTTGGGTGAAACGCTTGCCCTAACATTTGGTATCAGAGCATAGGTCTTCTTGTTAAGGTTTAACAGCCTAAGAAGAATCCAATAGCAAGTATGAGTAAAGGAATTCTTCCCGACGGAGCTTTTATCATAAGACCTCCGGGTTTCAATTGCGAACACTTCTCATTCTGGAAAGCAAAGTTCAGAGTCTTCGTAATGGCCACTGAATATGGGCTATGGGATGTGATTGAGAGTGGAAACTACAAACCTGAAAAGATTGTAGATTCACAAAGAGTTCCCAAGACACCAGCAGAATATGATGAGAATGACAAGAAACTCATCACACTCAACAGCAAGGCAATTCTGATGATTCAAAGTGCCTTGAGTCAAAATGAATACTTCAGAATCCGCACACTTACAACAGCTAAAGAAATGTGGGAAGCCTTGGAAATAGCTCACGAAGGAACTTCAGGAATAAAACAAAACTGAATCAATACTCTGGTTACTGAATTTGATTTACTTCGAATAAAATCAGGTGAGTCAATAGCTGAATTTGAACTTAGATATACTCACCTTGTTAATCAACTTGCAGCACTTGAAAAAGTCTATGATCAATACACTCAAGTATGAAAGATTCTAAGTATTCTTTCTAAAATCTGGGAGGCAAAAGTCACTGCAATTGAGGAAGTAAAAGGTAAAATCAATGTGATCGATTGCTTCTCTATTTGGAAGCCTTTCTGAATATGAAAGTAAATTAAAGTTTAAATGAGAACTAAATGATATTGGTGACAAGAAGAAAAGAGGTCTAGCAGTGAAAGTAAAAGAAGAAGAACAAGATGAAGATGAAGAGCTTGACGATGACGAAATGGGCCTAATAATAAAATGATTCAGAAAGTTTTACAAGAAAGGTCAAGGATTCAAAAACTTTTAGAAAGGAGGAATAAGGAATAAAGAACACATTATCTGCTATGATTGTGGAAAGCCAGGGAACTTCAAATCAGAATGTCAAGAACTGATTCAGAAGAATAAATAAAAGAGAAAAGGCAAACTCTACAACAAGAAGAAAGCCTTTGTATCTGCTATATGGGAAGATAGCTCTTCTGACGAAGAAAGCGATGAATAGGAAGTAGCCAATATCTGTCTAGTTGCTCAAGAAGAAATAGAGGAAGAGGTAATTTATTCTGATCCTACCTATGATGAATTACTTTCTAAATATAATGCTTTACATTCTGAATTCATCAAAGTAGTTAAAGAACTAGTTGTTTTCAAAAAGAAAAACAAAGCTCTTAAAATAGAACTAAAAGAGAATTTAGAGAAAGATTATGAAAATTGTTCTCTCTGAAAAAGAAAAATGTTGATCTCACGAAAACTTTTGAAAAATTCACTAAAGGAAGTGAGATGTTAAATGTGATTTTAAAAGCTCAACGTTTTGTAAATGATCGATCTGGTCTTGGATATGATCAAGGTTTTGTACAAGGAAAAGTTGATACAACACTTTTTACAAAACGAAAATGTGATGATATCTTAATTGTGCAAATATATGTTGATGATATAGTTTGGTGCTACTAACGAAAGTATGTGCAAAGAATTTTCTGAGATAATGTAGGGGGAGTTTGAGATGTCAATGATGGGAGAATTAAATTTCTTTCTCGGTTTGCAAATCAAACAAAGAAAGAATGGAATTTTCATATCTCAAACAAAGTAACTGAAAGAGCTATTGAAGAAGTATGGATTGGATGAAGTAAATGGAATGGACACTCCCATGAGCTCAACCACATTGCTTGATGTGAATGTCAAAGGAAAAGATTATAACATCACAAAATATAGAGGAATGATTGGATCATTACTCTATCTCACTACAAGCAAACCTGGCATTCAATTCAGTGTGGGTATGTGTGCAAGATATCAATCAACACCAAAGGAGTCACATGCTGAAACCGTCAAACGTATCTTTCGATATCTTGCTGACAAGGCAGAATTAGGTCTCTGATATCCCAAAGGAAGAAGTGAATATCTAGTTGCATACTCAGACTCTGATCATGGAGGATACAAGACAGACAGAAAGAGTACTAGTAGACAAGGCCAATTTCTTGGAGGCTCACTTGTGTCATAGTTTAGCAAGAAACAAACTACAGTGTCTCTTTTGTCAACGGAAGCTGAGTATGTTGCAGCATCAAGTTGTTGTACACAAGTAATATAGCTAAAGCAATAACTCCAGGATCTTTGTTATTCTCTGGAAATTCTTGTATTTTATCACATTTTTCTTATACATTTGTGGTTTTAAACTAAAATTGTGCACAAACTTTATACATATAAAGGAAAATGTGATGTGTTGAAGATACTTGAAAAAGTGCAAATTTTGAGCTAGATGTAAAGGGTTTTAGGTAGAATTGAAGAAAATTTGGAAAGCTCATAAAATCCTTCTCTTTGTAGGAGGATGATGACAAGAAATGGAAGCTTACATGGATCCTTGGAGGTGGAGAAAAGAAGAACAAAAGCCAAAAAGAAAGATCAAAGTAGCTTGAAGGTGCCCCCGGTTGCTTTTGCTACGCTACAGCGAAGCAAAAGCGAAAACACATCAAAAATAGGCCCTTCTGACCGCGTACGCTGTGGGGTCGCTATAGCGAAGCGAAAGCAAAGTCGCGATACTGCAACTGTGTGTTTTGAAAAACTGATGCTTCAGCTGGCTTTTTAACCTAATGGGGGCGCCGAAGTGAAGGGATTCTGCACAAGGAAGAGCTTAAGAACCACAAGGTGGCTTCTTAGAGAGCTTGAGGAGGATTTTGGGGCTTCTTGGAGGAGATTCTTGGAGAAATTCAAGATTTTTCTTCTCTTTTTCTGGTTTTTCTCCTTTTCTCTTCCCATTTGCTGATATGGTTTTAAGTTTTATGTTGAGTTACTGGTTTGTATTGACTATGAGTGGCTAAAACTCTCATTTAAGATTACTTCTACTCATTGTATGGATTAAAACTACTATATTTTATTGCCTTTGCTAGTTGTTGAGAATATATGTTGATTTTTCCCATGCTTAAGTACTATCTTGTGCTTGATCACAACATGCCTAAGGTGAGCTTCTAAGATCCATTGTTGCCAAACTTGATGATATGGCATCTGGCTCCCCTATTCCTGGTGCTTCTGTTATTCCTGAGCCAATACCTATCTCTGAACCTGGGCCTTTTATACCTACTGAGCATAGACCTTCTGAGATTGGACCCAGTAATCTCTTGTTCTCTATGCCTGACCTAACACATCCGAGCCAATCCATATCACCACTGATGATCCACCTCAACCTGTTTAGTAAGAGCCCATATATACTCTCATTGCCTCACCTACACGCATTGAGGAGGTGCTTGTGTCTTCACCTGTTGCTACAGAGGAAGTAGAAATTACTTCTCTGGTTCCTTACCCATCATCTCCAGTGAATCCTCTAGAGGATCTTTAGACACCCCCAGTGAACCTTCCTGACCCTGAACCATCATCTTCAGATTCTTCCAGTTCAGATGGTTCACATGAATCTTTGGCATTTCCTGTTACTCCTATCTCAGCAGCCAAGCCATCTACTCCTTCTCATGATTAGTTCCACCTTTGTGATGAAGACAAAAAGGGGGAGAAGAGCCTGAGTGATTTTGTGATTAATGGCTGAGTTAATACATAGGGGATATAGGTGTACAGGGCTTTTAGGGATATTTTAACTTTGAATTCTGAGTTAGATTATGTAATGAATTCTTCTTTATGCAATTTGTTTCTTTATGCTATTAAAGTTAAATTTCAATGAAGTTATATTGCATTGTGGGACTAATGAGTGTTTGATTGTGTATGCAAGATGAACAAGTAAATAAGAACAAAAAATTTGAAAAGATCTTTACTAAGCTATTTCAAAAGAGTTTTCAGGTTTAAATTGAACAAAAGATTTCATATGAAAAGTGTTTAAGAAGCATATGTTTCAAAACTTAATTTTAAAAATTTTGTTTAAAATCACCAAGTTTTGTCATCATCAAAAAGGGGGAGAATATTAGATCTCATATGTTTTGATGATAACAAAGATTGGACTAATGATAAAAGAGGATATGATAACAATTGAATTTAAACAAAGTAAATAAATGGCAGACAAAGCATTACTTAAAGTAAGCACTGGAGTGATGAAGAAGATTTGAGAGGAAGAGCAAAGGAAGAACATCACTGGCAGTTGTCTATGTTTACTCGAGTAACCACTCGAGTAAGGAATACTGTTACTCGCGTCGTCACTCGAGTAAGGTTGAAAGAAAATGTTTTCGGAGGCATTGTCAAAATTTGGAAGAAGTTAATCGAGGGGCCACTCGAGTAATCTGCAAAGTTATATGAACCATTACTCGAGTAGCCACTCGAGTAAGACATGAGAAAAGGCATTACTCAAGTAGCCACTCGAGTAACCAGGTCAAAAATCTTCTAGTAGCTCTCGGCCAAGAAATGAAACAATTTACTCGAGTAACCAGGTAAGAAAAAGGCTTTACTCGAGGGAGTACTCGAGTAATCTGCAGAGTTATTTGAAGCATTACTCGAGGGGTCACTTGAGTAATCAGGTAGGCAAATTCTAGGCCAAGATTTGAATGATATTACTCGAGGGAGTAATCGAGTAATCTGCAAACTTATTTGAAATTTACTCGAGGGCTCACTCGAGTAACCTATGAAGAAAAGACATGGCCACTCTAGTAATCAGCTTACTGGAGGGAGCACTCTAGTAACTTGTGAAGAAAAGATATGGGCACTCGAGTAACCACTTTCAAGTTTTATGATTTATCTTACTCCATGTCTTACCCAAATAATATCTTATGAAAAATGTTGAATTACTCACTGCCATATTTTTATAAGATTACTCGAGGGACTACTCGAGTAGTAAGCATGATCACTCGAGTAAGGCAATCCAGAAATCATTTTTTAATCGAATGTTTATTGATTTGTTATCTATATGATTAACTCTTCATTGCACTAGTATCCTAAGTACATTTACAGAGAAACAATGAAGAGATCATGCCAGGAGTGAAAAGTCAAATAAAAGGTCCGAATGCTCACCTACCGCTACCTACCACAAACGGATAGTTTTCAAATTAGAAGAATGGTCAACCATTGCTACATGACTCTAACGGACATGTTTGAATTGCTTCCAACGGACACTACAAATAATCTATATATATGGAGCATTCAAAGAGTAGAGTACAACAATTGAGAACAGATAAACATACACTGATCAACACACTCTTAGTGCTTTGTTTTCTTATACTCACTCATTGTACTTCAGTAATTATATATTTGCTCTGTGAGAGAGTTTTTCATTACAAACTCAATATTTGTTATTGAGACAACGTAAAGTTGTAGAACCTTGAGTTGGGGATTTGATTACAATGTGTAAGGGGGAGTGAGTGTCCAGGTGAAGGAACTTGCTGTGTACTGAGGTTCCAAGAACCCACTAAATCTTGGAGAATATAGTGAAACTCTCAGAGACGCTCTGAGGACTGGACGTAGGTCAAAGTGGTTGTGGCCGAACCAGTATAACTCCTGATGTACACTTTGGTGATATTTCTCTTTGCTCTCAATTGCGTTAAATATTCTATAAATTTTCTTATATGCAACGAAATTTCTGGTATCACCCAATTCACCCCCCTCTTGGGTGAAACGCTTGAACTAACATACCCGTGGTACGGGAATTCCCTGAGGTATTTCCGGATGATCTTAGAGGGTTTCCTCCAGAAAGGGAAGTTTAGTTCCCAATTGAAATTGTTCCTGGAGCTGGTTCTATATCTAAAGCCCTATATCGTATGGCCCCAAACGAAATGGTGG
Source organism: Inga oerstediana (assembly GCA_963210345.1). Lineage (NCBI taxonomy): Eukaryota > Viridiplantae > Streptophyta > Magnoliopsida > Fabales > Fabaceae > Inga > Inga oerstediana. Next base: position 13,234,690 of record OY723410.1, on the reverse strand, counting down.
AGTTAAAGAAGCAAATTGAAGACTTGCTTGAGAAAGGGTTTATTAGACCCAGTGTGTCGCCATGGGGAGCTCCAGTGTTATTTGTTAAAAAGAAAGACGGGAGTCTACATTTATGTGTTGATTATCGAGAATTGAATAAGATTACTGTAAAAAATAAGTACCCTCTCCCAAGAATCTATGACCTTTTAGATCAACTATCTAGGTTGTATGTGTTTTCAAAGATTGATATAAGGTCGGGATATCATCAGCTGCGTGTGAAAGTAGAAGATGTTCTGAAAACTGCTTTCAGAATGAGGTATATGCATTATGAGTTTCTGGTGATGCCATTTGGGTTAACCAATACACCGGTGATATTCATGGATTACATGAACCCTATCTTTTCGACAGTATCTGGATCAGTTTGTTATTGTATTTATTGATGATATTTTGATATACTCCAAGAATATAGAGGAGCATGAGCATCATTTAAGGATTGTGTTGAACATCTTGCGTGAGAAGCAGCTCTATGCCAAATTGAGTAAATACGAGTTTTGGATGCCAGAAGTAAAACTTTTGGCCATGTTATCTCTCGAGAAGGGGTCTCTGTGGATCCCAGTAAGGTGGAAGCAATACTGGACTGGAAAAGGCCAGAAATTGTTGCTGAGATACGTAGTTTTCTGGGTCTTACTGGTTACTACCAGAGATTCATTCAGAACTTCTTCCGTATTGCCTTGCCGATGACCAAGCTCATGAGAAAGGATAAGCCATTTGTGTGGGATGAAAAATGTGAAAATTTCTTTGTGGAGTAGAAGAAGAGGTTGACTGCGGCACCTGTGTTGATTATACTTGATCCCAGCTTGACCTATGTTGTGTATAGTGATGCGAGTAAGCAGGGATTAGGTGTGTCCTCATGCAGCAGGGACGTGTGGTGGCATATGCCTCTCGACAACTTAAACCTCATGAAATGAATTATCCACTCATGATTTAGAGCTTGCGGCAATTATGTTTGCTTTGAAAATTTGGCGGCATTATTTGTATGGTGTGATAGTAGAACTGTACTATGACCATAAGAGTCTCAAGTATTTGTATGACCAGAAAGAATTGAATATGAGATAGCGACGTTAGATGGAGTTGGTTAAAGACTATAACCTAGAAATCAAATATTATCCAGGTAAGGGAAATGTAGTCGTGAATGCTATTAATTGAAGATGGTGCTTGTGGCAGTAATGATGATACAAGAGGGGAAGTTGATAGAAGACTTTCGAGATTTGAATTTGTCAAACCAGATCGTCTGTGCCAATTATACTATCTCCTAAGGGGAAAGTGATTTGAGAGCTGAGATTGAAGAAGCTCAAAGGCAAGATGGTTGGATACAGCGTAATCTGGCTAGAATTGAACGGGGAGAAACTCAGGGCTATGATTTGTTACCTAGTGGATTAGTTTATTATCAGAAGAGAATTTGTATTCTACTTAAGGTAGAGTTGAGGCAAAAGATTCTTAACGAAGCATATAAGAGCCAATACACTTTTCATCCGTGTATGACCAAAATGTATCATAATTTGAAATCTGTATATTGGTGGTCGGGATTGAAGAGTAATGTGACGAAATATGTGGCACGATGTTTTACCTGCCAGAGGGTAAAGATTGAACACCAGAGACCACCAGGGTTGTTGCAGAGTCCTGAGATTCCAGAATAGAAATAAGAAAGTGTGACCATGGACCTTGTTGTGGGATTGCCCAGAATCAAGAACTATGATACAATCTGGGTGATTGTGGACCAGTTAACAAATTCGGCACACTTTATACCAATCAATGCTAGTTACTCTCCGGACAAACTGGTAGAAATTTATAATTGAGAGATTGTGAAGCTCCATGGTATACCAAAGAATATTATTTCTGACCGAGATCCCCGATTCACTTTGAGATGCTGGAGGGCTTTGCATGAAGCTCTAGGAACCCAGTTGAGATTTAGTATGACCTATCATCCTCAGAACGATAGACAATCAGAGAAGACTATTCAAACATTGGAGGATATGCTGCGAGCATGTGTTCTCGACTTTAAAGGGAATTGGGATTACTTTCTTCTACTTGCTAAGTTTGCCTACAACAATAGCTATCATATGAGCATTCAGATGGCGCGTATAAAGCTTTGTATGGGAGGAAGTGCCAATCACCCTTGTGCTAGAATGAGCTATCTAAGAGGAAGCTGTATGGGCCATAACTTATTGATCAGACCTTAGCACAAATTCGAAACATTCGAAAGAGACTTCTTGCAGCACAGAGTCGACAGAAAAGCTACGCTGACAAGAGGAGAAGACCTCTAGAGTTTGAGGTTGGTGATCATGTGTTTCTGAGGGTGTCACCAATCACCGGCATTGAGAAAGCTATCAAGTGGAAGAAGCTGATCCCGAGGTATATAGGTCCTTTTGAAATTCTCATGAGAATTGGGCTTATCGCTTATCGAGTAACCCTACCCCCAAACTTGAGCCGACTCCACAATGTATTTCATGTTTCCTAATTAAAGAAGTACCAACCATATCCATCTCATATTGTTGAGTATAAAGAAGTCGAGTTACAAGACAACTTCATCTATGCGGTAGAATCAGAACAGATTATCGATCGAGAAGAACGACGGCTCAGACATCGAAGTATTCCATTTGTAAAGGTGATTTGGAAGGGAATGACTCAGAGGGAAGCAACTTGGGAAGTGGAAGCGGATATGCGAAGATGTTATCTAGAGTTTATGGCTCAAGTTGTGTGACAAATTTCGAGAACGAACTTTATTTTACAGGGGGAGAATTGTAATGACCTAAAAATAGGATTAAGGGCTAATCACTTTAAAAGTGAATGTAATTATTATTGAATAAACACTTTTGGAGAATGTGTGATAGAATTTGGTTGTTTTAGTGATTCCAATGGTTTTCTTGTGAAAAATGGTGTGGGAATAGGTTTGATTGATAATTTTGGAGCCATTGGACACATTGGTTGAAAATTGGAAAAAAATAAACTATCAAGTGTAATTCTGTGTAGTGCATCCGATTTGTATAGACATTTTAAAAAGGCAAATGGTGTCTAAAAATTATGAAACTTTCTAGTCTTAAATTTCACATGTCAAGTTTCAAAATGGATATATAATTTGTGTCATTTCGATGTGTGAGCTAAGCGTTATGAATTTTTGAAGTTTGCCCATCAAAATTGATTATTTTTTGGAGCAGCGGTCAAAGAAATTAAATATGGGAATGATATGCTTCTATATAGTAAAAGGCTATATTTTTCCTTGAAACTAGACTCAATAAGGGTTCTATAGCCTTTAGAATCACTCCAATTCAATTTTTCTACAATTAGTTATGATTTTCCAAAGTTTGAGCAAAAAATCTGCCAGAAATTGCTGAAATCCGAAATTGTTGGAAATTAATTTAATAATTAAATATCATATAATATGTGATATAAAACATTATCCTTCACCTTCCTTCAGCCATATCAGATACACATAACAGCTGAAATAGAGAGAGAATAGTTGAGAGAGTTTAGAGAGAGAAGGAGAAGAAAACTCGCACGGTAAGCCGATTTCTCCGATGATCTAATTTCTAACGCGTATAACTCTGATCCTAAGCTACTCCTTTATGTTCTTTAAGGTTTGGAAGCTCCTCTTTTGGTGTTATAAAAAGCTAGGGTTCAGCCAAGTCACGAAAAAGCTAGTGAGAGTTTGAGGGAACTTCCAAACTCTTGTATATTGACTATTCTGGCTGCTATATGCAATTTAATCAGTGAAATTTCGCTGGATTGTCTTTGTGTGTAAAAATGGAAAATAGGTTGTGGGGGCTGTTATGCTACCCAAATTGGTACTAAATGTTAGTTGCAACCTAATGGAATAGTCAATAAAGTGATTAGGAGTAGAAAGGAATGTGTTTACGCGGCCGAAATCGCAAAACCCCGATTTTTCCCAAAGAACTCATAAATTTCGGCCAGCTCTAGAAATTGGTCTTAGATTTGGATTTTCAATGATTTGATGGTTCCATTGGGTTCAGGAGAAAAAATTAGGTGGGGTTACAGTTGGTCACTTTTTTTTTGGAAAAGGTCGAAAAAAGTATAATTACGAAAATGCTCCTGAAACCTTTAAAGCGGGTTGTCAAGGGGTATTTTCATAATTTGACAGTGAATTTGGTAATTTCGAGTTCGAAAATAGATTCCTTGGATGAAAATATGTTAGAAAAGCCTATGTCAAAATTTCAGGAAAAGTATAGCCGGACCGGTAGGTGGGGCCAAGCCAGGCCAGGCCAGGCTGGGGTCCGGGGGCATTTTGGTAAATTTTCACCATAGGCTAATATAATCACAAGAAACATTATTGAAGAGTCTAAAATTATACTTGGATAGGTTATGACCTATTTCTTATACATTTAATATTTTAGGACCAAGTCGAAAGCCGGAAATGGCATGTTTTACGAGGCACACTAAAAGGTGGTCTTTGAGATAGTACTTCCCAACCCTTTAGGCATATGTCTAGGCTTCTAGTAGCCACCTAAAGAGTCTAAGTGATAACCAACTTTAAGTGTTCTGAAGGTGAGGATTTGGAATATAGAATAACATGTCGTCCTTGACTTTGGTTTATAGGGTTCGACATTTGTCCTAATTGCAAGCAACCTGTGCCGGCACATGTCAGGAAAGAATAAGGTAGTGACTCTTCTCTTATGCTATGTGTAAATGTATTGTATGTATGTGTATCATTGTTTTGTGATGATATCTGATACTGCTGCCTATACAACTGGTGATAGCTGTCGTTATCTAGCGTGAGCTGTTGTTATCCAGCGTGATATGACGTTATACAGCGAAAGCTATCTTTATCCAGCGTGAGGTGGAATTATACAGTGAAAGCTATGGTGATTATGTATACAGCCATGAGTATTGTCGCTGTGATGAAAGCCATGTGACATTGTGTTGTTGTTGATACTGCTGTTAATGGTTGCTTACATGCTATATGTTTATATATTATATGAGTGATTTGTTACTACTGGGATTCTTTTGAATTTCATTCTTTCCATTGACTAACATTCCAGACAGGGAAAGTGGCTCTAAGGAGAAGCGAATGACCAGGAGCAGTTAGGACTTTGTAAGGATGTTATTTTGGATTGTTGGTTATCTCTTTTGGAAAGGGATTATAGTAAATTGTTTTTGGGATGTAAATATTATGTTTGATTTTGATCATGTAATCCCCTAGTTGGAACTTATAACCCTTAGTTTATACATGTATGAAACCCGAGAGTTGCCGGGAATTTGGCTATGCACTCTGATATATATAATTGTGATTTAACTGTACAGGTAATTATATTGGATATTTGAACTTGAGACCAGGATAGGGATGAAGTTTTGAAAAAATTTGTGAAAACCCTACCACAAGGTGGGAGTTTAAAATGAGTTTTAAATTATCCAACGGTCTCCAAACCATTTAATTACACACTCTCGAATTATAATTACTGTTTTAAGGCAAGGGGTTACATTCGTGGTATCAGAGCTGTAGTTCCTGGTAAGATTTGAGTTTGCTAGGATAGTTCCTTTAGTTTGGCCTTAGGGATAAGATGATTATGAATGATTGCTATGTATACACATATGTGCTATTACTGAGTAAATATGTTTATATGCGATTTGTGGACTATGTGTATACTATAATTGCTGGATTAATGTGGTGAGTTGTTTGTAGAATAAAGAGAACAAAAGGACGCCCCAGTATACAACGTGTAGACCTTGAGGTACATAGCATGGTAGAGCATGTTGAGGCTGCCCGTGTACAGTCCGGAGCCGAGGCCGGTATCCCTAAGAGTGACAGAGGTTGGCAAGACTAGAGATGCGCTAGAGGAGTACCCAGAATCCCATTCTTCAAATGTATCTTATATTAAGGACAAAGATTAATTCTTCAAATGTATCTTATATTAAGGATCGGAGGAGTAATTTTTATTCTAACTAACTTTTTGTAAATGGATATTAGAGTAAAAGTCTTTTTTTTTTCTATTTTTGCCGACAAATTAATTATCACAAACAAGAGATACTAAAAAAAATTCCAGAATCTTTAAATATAAAAAAAAAAAATCAAACCCCAAAAATAAAAAAATTACTTCAACTTTAAAATGATTTTTGGATAAGTGTTCGTTTGGGAAATGTAACACCCCAAATTTTATATGGGAGAATTGCCCAAAAATATTTTGGGGGCAAATTAATTGCTGATTGCTACCAAGTGTTCAAGCGATCTTCCATGTGTGCAAGTGATCTTAAGTTTTATGCAAACCATCTTCCATGTGTGCAAAAATCTTTCGTATAAATGTGCAAGCGATCTTCCGTTTTGTGCAAACCATCTTTAATGGTAGCATTCAGCAATTAATTTTCCAAAAAAGTATTTATCAGCAATTCTCCCATTTTATATTCACTAAATATATTGTAATTGGTTGAGAAATTCAATAAAATGGTGAATATTCATGAATTTGGAATTTATAAATTCTATAAATGTTCATATTCATGAGAAAATGTGCAAAATAATTATGGAATTAATATGGGTAATTTAAAAAGCCTAATATTAAGGTCTAAAAGTGGAGAAATATTAGAGAAAATATTTGGTCCAAAAATATATGGGAATTGGCCAAAGAAAAATGAGAACAGAAATTGAATTAAAAAGGTAATGGCAAAATCGTAATTTTTCCAAATCATCACAAAATTAATTATTTTCTGATTAATTGAAGTTAATTTCAATTAATTAAGAAAAATAAAAGGGAAAATATGTTTAGAATATTTTGGTCAATTTAATATGAATTTATGGAAAATTTGAACAAAAGTGCAATTTTGACCAAAATTGAGTCTTTACATATACACATAACCGGAACAAGTTGTGAAGTTAATTGAAACCATAGGGAAGGACTCTTAGGTGTCTCTTACATGTGGCATAAAAAAGGAAATATTGGTTTGGCTTAATGAACAAGGTTACATGTACATAGGGCTTATGTACATAAAATTGATTTTAAAATTTTTGGAAATTGATTAAATAAATGAAATACCTTATTATAGTATAATAAATCATCATCTTCCTCCTCATTCCAGCAAAAACTAACGCACACTCCAGCTGAAGGAGAGAGAGGACGTTGAGAGCATATAGAGAGAGAAAGAAGAGAAATATCACAAGTTAAGCCGATTTTTCCGATGATTTAACTCCTAACGCGTATAACTCCAACTCTAAGCTACTCCTCTTTGTTCTTCAAGGTTGTGAAACTCAAAATTTGGTGTAAGGGCAGCTAGGGTTTCAGCCACATTGAGGAAAAGCTGGTGGGGGCTTGAAGTAACTTCCAAACCTTCGTATATTAACTATTCTGGCTGCTGTGGGCAATTTAATCAACGAAATTTCGCCGGATTGCCGTTGGTTTTAAATTTTGGAAATTGAGTTGCCTAAGGGTTATGCTGTCCAATTTTAATCTAAATGGTAGTTGTAAGCTAATGTAATAGTTAATAAAGTGGTTAGAAGTAGAAAGAAATACGTCTGCGGAGCCGAAACCGAAAAATCCTGATGTTTTCCCGAAGAATACAATAATTTTGGCTAGCTCTAGAAATGGGTCTTAGAGTTGGATTTTCAATTATTTGATGGTTCCATTGAGTTCAGAAGGAAAAATTAGGTAGGGTTACAGTTGATCACTTTTTCGAAAAAGCCCAAAAAAAACATAATTATGAAAACGCCCTTCAAACCCTTAAAGTGGGGTTGCCAAGGGTAATTTTGTAATTTAACATTGAATTTGATAATTCTAAGTCCGGAAATGAATTCATTGGGCCGAAATATGTCAGAATAGCCCATATCAAAATTTTGGGAAAAGTGCAGTCGAACCGGGTACGGCGGGGGTGGGTTGGGGTCCCGAGGGTATTTTGATAAATTTTTACAATAGACTCATATAACCCCTAGAAACACTATAGAAGTGTCTAAATGGTACATTTGGAATTGTAGGATGGAGTTGAAAGCCTGAATTGCTAGCACACAAATCGAGGAGAAAAGGCTGGAGGTAGGGCACTTACCTTGATTGCATGAATTGATATCTTTGCTTGTGTAGTGATGTATGTGATTGCTTTACTTGATTATGTAAAGCATATTTGAATAAATGAAGCTCTATTTTTGTTTTCACTGTGGCTATAGTCTTGTTGCATGAAACATTGAGCATGCATAAATGTCATTATAGGGCATACATCTAGTTAAAGCTAACATGTCATACACATATCAACTATCATGCATGCATTATGGCATCTGTTTCCTATTGAGATTCTCTCAAATCTCACCCTCCCCTACCAACAATTTAGACAGGAGAAGATAGAAGATATGCTGAGAACAAAGAAGAGAATCGTATGAGGGATTGCAATGGTGGAACGAAGACGGGAAGATGTCTCCGTTTCACTAGGATGAGTTTTGACACCCAAGCAGCCCTGTGCTGCTACATTAATTGTAATTATCAAGTACGAATCCCTGAGGGGAATTTCCGTAATCATGCACATATTATCAGTATATTTACGCTATTTCTGTGTTACCCACCGAACTGCATATCGTTTTCCGTGAATACTCTAGTAACGGTGAAATTAAAATAAGAGCGTGACAGGAAACTTCCAAACCATAATTTCATAAGCTCTTTTCCGCAAATTGAGATAAAATTTCTATCACATATTTACCTCATAAATCATAAAAACACTTCTAAAAAAAATTATAACGATCCAGCACTAAAGTCATTATGTCGTTGTGACCATGTCAAACATTATTATTTGAGGCCGAGAACTTGGTTTGGGTATGGCAACAAGCCCTTAATACGGTGATAAGAGAGATGTCCAAACCGACCACAAACTCCAGTGGATTGGGCCACCGTGTTTGGTGAAGAAAGAAAGTTCCAAGTTCTTGCCCGTGTGAGCTTGAAATAGAGGGAAAGGAATTGATGAACCACGAAAGATGAGACTAGCTAGTGGAAGTGGTTCATACTTGGGTGTTCGGAATTTTAAAAACAACTTTACATGAAATGGATAAAATATGATTTGTTTTTTTTTTAATATCTTTAGATTCTCAAAGCCCCAAAATATATTAAAAAATGGAATCATGACGACAATTGACAAGAAACTGTGTTTCAAGATCCTCAATTTTTTTTTTAAAAAATATAAATCTCGATTATTTTTAAATTTTATTTAAACAGTCATATTTCGGCTCATGCAGAGACTAAAAGCATGTTTGTTTCAACTTAAAAAAACTTATAAGTTGCTTTTTACGTAAATCGAGACACAACTCCTCTCACATACTTACTTCGTATACCGTAAATCACTATTAAAAAGTAACTTATAAGCAATCGAATCGCTCAACCAAACATAACCTAAAACTGGTAAAAAACAGAGCAGCGATAATAGAATTTCCACAGAAGCCAAACGAAGGAATTCACAACGACGTACCAGATCAACTGCCTCGTTCTTGATATCCTCAAGCCTGATCGCAGCCTCTCCAGCTGCCATATCTGCTGATTTTCTTCGCCGGAGATCTCAGGAATGAGAGAGAAAGCAGAGCAGTGGGAACACAAGATCGACGGGATAGAGAATGAGAATTGTGTATGCAAGAGAAGTTGAGGTTGTATTTGCTATTTACAAAAATATATGGTAATTCAACCAAAAATTCATAGTGAATATAAATAAAATATTTCTAGATTAAATTCTAATTTTAATTTTTAAAATTACTAAACATAACTTGTTAATTCAAAAATAAATACTCCCTCCTGTCCCTAATATAAGACATATCGTTGGAGCTGATTTTGTTCCTAAATATAAGACATAGTTTTTATATTTATCAATTTTTTTTCTAATTTATCCATATTGATGTTCCCTCAACTATAATAAAAAAGGAGAGGGAATAACAGAATTAAGGAAGATGACTATGATGTTTTAGAAAATACATAGCATATTAACTAATTTAAAATTTTTTTTAATCTAGTTAAATTAGGTAAATATATTTTATATTAAAGACCGGAGAAAGTATAAGATTGAAAATCACTAGCAGGATTAGCACACTAATAACAGTAAGAATAAAAAGAGAATTCGCTAATATAACTTAAGTGTTGTAAAAATACTTGATGATATGGATACTCATAAACTCTCAACTCTTGGCCTTTCATATCCTACTCCATAACCTCGCTAATGAATAATCTCTAGGAGTTTTTATTCTCATAACTCAAAGGTTACATATTGTACATATAATTATTATAATTCATTTTATATTCATTCTATGTAACTCTTAGTTGAGGTAGGAGGGCTATAAATAGAGGCATTGTGATATACATTGTAAGCATCCAAATGGATAAGATATTGCTCCCTCTTTTTCTCCAATTCTCTCTTATCTTAATCTCTTATATTTTCCTTATTTTTATAACATTAAGAGTTTAATAAGGATTATGCTTCTGTTGTTTATTTTTTATGTGTAAAATATGGTTTTTAACAAAATAAACGTAAACATTTGATAATTTGATAACTTAAACAATGCGAGCAATAATGAATTTAACTAGAAAAATCCCGAGTCATGGAAGTTGCGGAAGCTAAGAAGCTTAGCAGCCTGAAACTGAATTTGTCAGTCTTCCTGAAACTGAAATTGTCTGTCTGATTTTTCAATGCACATTAGAGATGCGTCTTCATAGTAGTTTACAAGTTTGTTATGGGTTGAAAGCTTGAACACATTGCATGGAGGAGTCAAATATCTTTTATGATACACCTAAAGTTGAAGTGAAACGGTTCTGGGGCTCACCAGGGTCAGAGTATGTTTCTGGGTTCAAAGAACACTTACATAGATACTAACATATTGTCTACTAATAATGTAATACCTCGAAATTTAGAACTAGAGGCTAAGGAATAAGCCTGAATAAAGTAGGCTACTAAGTTTAGTTTAGTAAGAATCTCAGGAATGCATAAAAACAAAATAACTTTTAGAAACCGTACTCAGAATAGAATATGAAATTCGGTACAAATTAGTTGAAAGAAAATACTCGATTCCTTTAAGGTGTGTCAAAATGACATAAAACCTAACTTGAATCCAAAGGAAAAAGGAAATAGTGTTTAGAAAGAAGTAATATAGAGAACTAAAAGAACTAATGGTATAAGAAATAATATTGCCATAATTAAGGGCAAAAGAGACAATTGCCACTTGATCTTGAGATTAAAATTGGAAGCTAAGATGAAAGGCCAAGATTTGCTCTTCAAAAGTAAGAAGTAATTATGAGATCAAAAAGCAAATTAACCATTCTTACATAAGGGTTAAATTTTGGTCAACAAGGGTTTTAAAGAAGGAAGACAAATTTGGTCAATTAGTCAAAGTTTTGTCATCTTTTCCAACTTGAAAAATTATTAACCAATGGCAAGATAAAGTGAGACAATTGTTCAACAATTCTTCGTCCATTTTCAAGACCAAAATTTTGGCCAAAAGAGGAAAGAAAAAGTCAACCAAATGGAATTAACTATACATGGTTAATTAACTTGGGGCTTATGCAAGAAGACACATTTTTAGCCACACATTTTTCTCTCTTTCTTTTGGCCAATTTTCGATGAAACATTTGAGGAAAGGGGAATTAATTATTAAAACAATATGCACTCCCTCATTCTCTCTAAAAGTGACGGCCAACACAAGAAAAGGAAAGAGAAAAGAAGACTTGGAGAAAACAAGAAGGTAAGAGCTTTCATTTGGATTTTGACCTTGTAAACCATTTTTATGGCTCAAATACTCTTCATAAACATTGTTCCCCTTTATGAGAGCTTCATTTCTATAATATTAGAGTTTCAAGTGGAGGTGTTTTGAGTCATCTAACAAGAGCCAAATTTCAAGAACCAAAGAAAGAGCCTAGGAAAGTGAAAGAGGTAAGCAAGAGCTTCATTTTGACATATATATTGTGTTGGCTGGTGGAGTTTTGTGGACTTTAGAATCCTACCCTAATTTTGGTTATGTGGGGTTTTAGGGTTCATGATGTTTTGTTCATATACATATGGTTATATCATGTTTAGGAAGTATATGAGACTCGTTAGCTGGAAACCTTGTGAATTGGTGCTTTAAAACCCTAAGATTATGCCAGAACAGGGTATGAACTAGGGATGGGAATTTGACAATTTGATGTCATCATTGTGTTCTACATGAAAAATTGTGTGGAAATAGCCCTTGGTTAGGAATTATGGATCATTGGAACAAAATACTTAAAACTGCTTTTGCTGCCAATTAGGGTTTCCTGCGTGATAGTTTGTTGCATTGAGTTTTTGAGTAATTGAACAATGTCTAATGACTATGAGCTTTTCTAGATTAAAAGTAGACTAATCAAGCTTTAATTTGATAGGTCATATTGGTCAATTGAATATGTTCACCATGAGTTATGCATTTTTGAAGTTTGTCATGTAAAAGTGGTGGTTGATATGACATGTTTTTCTGTATGCATTTTATATGAGTGTTAACTGTTACTATTGAGATTCTTTTAAATCTCACCCCTTTCTGATAACTAATCTGTAACGCGGGCAAGTGGCTCACACAGAAAGAAGGTAGCTACGAATGAATAGAGTTGAAGACTTAAAGTTTATTTTTTGTTGGTTATCTAGATGTTAAGGATCTGTATATAATACGTATAAGTACACACCACTACAAAAAAGCAAAGCTGTGGCGCTAGAGAAGTGCCACATATATGAACATCACTAAAAAAAGAAGCGCCATAGCATTTTAAATTTTTTTTTGTAAAAATCCCTCCTGTGGCGATTGTTGGTGGAAGGACCACAAGAGGGGGGTCTCCTGTGGCGCTTGTGTCAGCAAGCACCACAGGAGGGTCCTCCTGTAACCCCCTCTGCAATTATATCCAAAATACATTATTAAAACGAACTAGAAACTAACGGTTAATCAAAACTCATTTCAATTCCCCATCTTTAAGGTAGGGTTTTCACAAATAATTTTCAAAATACAATTCACCTGGTCTCAGATTCACATTTCGAATACAATTACTTCACAAAGATAAATCACATTCATAACATATCAGAGTGCACAACATAATATCCAAGTTTTACAGGGCACATTCGCCCTTTACAATTTTCCAAACAAGGGATTACACGAATCCATATCAAATTCATAATCAATAACTCATTCGAATATAAATTCACATCTAGATAACCAAATATACATCCAAAACATATACAGTTAGCTCAATCCATATTGATAACCAACTATCAAATCAAATATCCATAGGGAGTCCTTGCCGCCCTTGTTTGTTTAGCCCCCCTCAATCTACTTGCCCTGTTTAAATTGTTGGTAGGGGAGGATGAAATTCAAGAGAATCTCAGCAGGAAAATAATATAAATATGCATGTATGATAAATGTTTAATGTATGACATGCTTGCATTACATAACTCATGCTCACACAATGTTATATCTGCAAGCTCAATGTTCAAACAACAAACTTATGGTCATAGCATAAACAGAAACATAGCTTCAAACATCCATATGTATTACACATAATCATGCAAAGCAATCACATGCATCAATATACCAACGCAAATATCAAATACATGCAAGAGAGGTAAGTCCCCTACCTTAACCCTTTTACACCTCGAAACGTGTGCATCGTAAAGTGTGCCAATGATTGGGCTCACAACTTGGTCCTACAATTCCAAATATATAATTTAGACACTTTCATAGTGTTTCTGGGGGTTATATGAGCCTATTATGAAAATTTACTAAAATGCCCCTGGAGACCCGACCCAGCCCTGCCGTACCTGGTTCGATTGTACTTTTTCTGAAATTTTGACATGGGCTATTCTGACATATTTTCACCTAAAGAATCCATTTCCGGACTTAGAATTATCAAATTCAATGTCAAATTACAAATTTACCCATGGCAGCCCCACTTTAAGGGTTTCAAGGGCGTTTTCGTAATTATACTTTTTTTGCATTTTCTGAAAAAGTACCCAACTGTAACCCCATCTAATTTTTTCTCCTGAACTCAATGGAACCATCAAATCATTGAAAATCCAACTCTAAACCCTCCAAACTAGCTTTGGCCAAAATTCTAAGTTTCCCGAAAAAAATTTGGGGTTTTTCGGTTCAACTCGGTAAACGTGTTCCTTTCTACTCCTAACCACTTTATTGACTATTCCATTAGGTTACAACTACCATTTAGTACCAATTTGGGTAGCATAATACCTAGGCATACACATTTCCAAAATTTAAAACTAAGGACAATCCGACGAAATTTCACCGATTAAATTGTCTACAGCAGCTAGAATAGTTAATATACAAAGATTTGGAAATTACCTCAAGCTCCTTCTGGCTTTTCCCTTTTATGGCTGAACCCTAACCCTTCTTACCACTAAAATTCAAGCTTTCAACACCTTAAATAACATAGAAGAGGAGTTTAGGAGTAGAGTTATACGCATTAGGAGCTCAATCGTCAGAGAAATCGGCTTACCTCGTGAGTTTTCTTCCCTTTCTCTCTCTAGAATTTCACAACTCTCTCTCTCCTTGGGCTGCCATGGCTGACGTGAAATAGGGGAAGAGGAAGATGAGAATTTCTTTTGTAATTTTCCCCATAATTACAAGATTGCCGCCACTTTTGTTTTCATTTTTGAATTTTTATAAAATTCTGGCAGATTTTTGTCCAAATTTTGAAAATTCATAACTAATTCTAAAAAACTCAAATTAGAGTGATTCCAAATACTATAGAACCCTTATTGAGTCTAGTTTCAAGGAAAAATATAGCCTTTTACTATTTGAAAGCACATCATTCCCAGATTTTTAATCTTGACAAGTTGTTTCAGAAATTTCCAATTTTTCTGTGCTGAATTCAAAAATTCATCACTTTTTGTATATAGCTCTAATTGAGTCATATGACCTATCAAATTAAATTTTAGGATGTCTACTTTCATCCTGTAAAATTTCATAATTTTTTCTCATCATTTGGTCTTACAAAATCACATGAGAAGCTCACTACCTCATAGGCGATTTCACAAAAAACATAATTATTTTCTCCAAAATTCACCATTTTACTTTCTTTAATACCCCAAAGATATAAGAATCATTAGAGAATAAATTTGGGCTCATGCTAAACTGGACCTTAACAGTCCACTTATTTTAGGCTTATTCTCTAGCCTCAAATCCCAAAATTTGGGGTATTACACCTCCCTTTTTTTTGTTCTTCCTGTGACCCTTATTTGAAGGAGCGCCACAGAAACTCTTTTTTTTTTTGCATATTTTTTGATTATATCTCCCATAATTACAGTATTGCACACTGCATGGTCTAAACATTTTGTGTCTATATCCATTGTACATCAGAATAAAGCAAAGCAAACAACAATGATAGATAACTTTAAAATGATACAAACAGTGATTAATTAGCTAAAGTAGTACATAAAATAGTTATACAATATATTATACGTGAATGAAATACAACAACTTCAACTTGAATACATGCATGACACAACAATTGGCAAGAAACAACATAACAAAGACCAAATAGTGAATTAAATAGTATAGCTACCCATGATTTGCCTAAACACATATTCACACCACTCTTCGATCACTTCATTAAGCTGATGGTCAGTTAAAGTGTCACAACATTGATCTTTATAATACTACACATATATACAATCAGCCACAAATTAAAACAAATTAAAATCAGTAAAATGTAATTATCAGGCACTAATTAAATTTAATTAAAACACAATATGAAGTGCAACTAAATGACTTAATTTTTGAGGAATAAATGGCTGATCATGCATAATTACATCCTTAAAAAATTTCATAATGTAATACCCACAATCATTGTCATTAGGTTGGAAAGGGCACTGCAAAAATATAATGTAATATTTAACTCTGTTTATGAATAAAAATTGTTCACTAACAAAGTTTGAGTAAATTCATATATCAGTACCAGTATCTTCTTCCAAGGATAGCTAAGGTGAGGGTCAATAACTTTAGAATAGCTTAAGGATACAGAGGACCGATACGCAGTCAATGCGCTAACAAAACAAATAGAAACTGATTACTTTTGGTTATTCAATCACATATGCAAATATTTACACATACGCAAGTACGTTTACCTATTGAATAATAGTAACATATCAGAACGGTTTTGTGGAAAACCATTTTTTAGAGGATCCACATAGTAAATGCAAGGGCCTGAAGGTTCCGCTAGATTGATAACTATCAATATCCAATGGCGCCTAAAATATTTTAAAAAATATGTTTCAACAATTATAGTATGATAAAAGTTAAACAATAAAAACAAAAATTGTACCACTATTAACTTACCCCGCATTGTATGGCACTAAAAATAGAGCAGTTGGTGTCACTTTCTTTCTAAAGTAATCTTTTAGATCATTAGACTGCGCATTTATATCTACTTTGCCCCATGGTAGCCAACGAAATAAGGGTTGACAAATACAAATTGGACCCTGTTTGTATCCATTAAGATCTTATAGTACAAATGCCTGGTATAAAACAAACAGTGTCATGAAAAACAAAAGAAATGGAATGAGAAATATTAATAATAGTGATAAACGATAATGGTCAAGTACCTTATTCAGATATTGATAGCTGAAGCACTAACCTAATCACGAGTACATATGTCGTGCACAACCTCGGCAATAACATAATCAACTAAACTGCCAACATTGTAGATGTGTCTTTTAAGACGTATTTCTAGTCCTCCTTCACCGATCAATTGTGGTGTAATCGATACTAATTGATCGTGATATGAGGTCAGTCTTCTTTTGCTCTGTTGGCTAGCCGATGATTTCGACTTGGGTTGTGTTGTCGAATACTTTGAGATCTTACCATAAGGTTAGATTTGTTTATCTCTAGACTATCCACCTTGCGAAAATAAGAAAATTAAATCACAGTTTTAGATGGAAGTATGAATGAAAAGTGCAGGGAATTGTAAATGAACGACTTTTCATATGGCTCGATAAGACCTATTGGCCAAGCAACATAGTCACCTACAACATCTTTCACCATTATTTGCTCATCCCGAGATGGGATCGGTAAGAGGGCGTCTTCATTCGTCTAGACATCAACCCTCACTCGGAGTGTGTTGTTGGGAAACAGTGAATTGTGTAGTGTGTCCTTATCAGTGTTGTAGGCAGCACCCACTGCAACCGCGTGCTTGGAAGCTTGATCGGCATATAACTTGCATTGAAATTCACCCTATAGAAAATAGAGTTAATATGTTATAGTTCTCTAAATTATAATGTAACATAAAGTTAAGTTGAGAAGAAATTAATTACCAAAGGAAAATGGACTTTAGGCATGAAAGTGCAACTATCTCTAACAGTTAGGCTATCACAGAAGGGAACATTTTGTGTTGGCCTACACTGCACCAACTGTTGTATTTGCGTTGTTAACAGCGCATTCTGTTCTTGCATCAAACACATTCGTTCTAAGAATTTTTTTTCTCGTTATTCCTTGTAGTGCATTTGTTCTTGAAATTCTTGCATTTGATGCTTGAAACTAGTTATCTCTTCACGCAACTGGGAAACGTTACTTCTATTGGGGCCCTTCTGACGTCCGAAGTATGCTGATGGGGTGACAGCAAAACCAGTACCCCGAACACGACCATCATACTTGGGTACTCCTAGCGCTCTGCTAAACAAATCGTTCCGACCAACATAACTCACCAACGCAGGATCCTCCTTTGTCATTTATCGCTATCACAAAAAGAATTACAATAATATTAGTTATTATAAATTAAGTTTATTTAAGTAAAATCAATTATTTATTATACGCATAATCCAATACTTATACAATATTCGGCTACTCTTCTTGCTTCCTCATTATGAATTTCACCTTTCTTATTTGTGACACCGACTACCCATAGATCATATCGTGGAACCTATGTAATATCTAAACTTGATTCTTCTATCTACACAGCAAATTTAGTTGAAGTTAAATGATATTCATACAATTGATCTATAAATGAAATAATAATTAGTTCGTACCAATTTTCTTTCTAACTGTGCGTATGAAACAGGTCCTTGTGTGTACCAATATGCCACTGTTGTTGTTAACCCACTTACATTTGAAGACAGGAACCCTGAACATAGAGTAATCTAACTCCCATATGCATTCAATGACACCAAAGTATGACATTGATGCATAGATATGGTGTATGTCTTTAGCACTAGATATATGCCAAGAATAAGCAACAAGTGTCACCCCATTATTCTACATCATGCTCTGTGTATCATGGTCTTGTGTATAGAATGTGTAACTATTGATTGCATAACCATTGTAAAATAATACATTTAAGCTCAGTCCCTTCGACAACCACTTTAATTTTTCAGAAACTGAATCAAGATTCCGCTCCATCTCATCATTAATCCGATTTTTCAACTAGCCTGAAAATTGTTTGTTGTGTTATTTTGTTAACAAATTTTCATTCCTGTCACCATGTGCTAATTGAAGAGCATCCTTGTGTTCTTCTACATACAGTTCAACCTCATCAGTGTTATATAGCACATACAAGTGAGCTTGCTCTCATTCAGTCGCTAATATCGTTATTACATCCCTCCCAGTTGTTCCTTTCCCTCATCTTCGCCCATTATTACGGGACTTAGGGATCCCTACAAGGTCAATATTTGATAGAAAATCAACACAGAAGTCACTTGCTTCTTCAACCATGTACTTTTCAGCGATAAAACCCTCTGGGCGATATTTATTTTTCACATACCCTTTTAATATTTTCATGAATCGCTTATTCGGGTACATCCATCTTAAGTACACTGGACCGCACAATTGAATCTCTTTGACCAAGTGTACGGTTAATGTACCATAATGTCAAAAAAAGAAGGTGGAAAATACATTTCAAGTTCACACAGAGTACACACAATTATCCTTTACAAATCTTATAACTTAGTTGAATCTACCACTTTACTGCAGATCAACTTGAAAAACACGCAAAGTTTAGTGATGATATTTCTTAAATTTTTTGGTAAAATGGATCATATACCAACCTGTAGGAAATTCTGCATGAGTACATGACAATCATGAGACTTGAGGTTCTTTAACTTCAACTCTTTCACTGATACAAGATTCTTTATATTTGAAGAGTATCCCTCGAGAACTTTAATTCCTTGCAGAAACTCACAAAACAATTTCTTCTCTTTCCTCGACAGAGTGTAAGCTGCTGGCAGTAGATAGGTATGATGCCCTTGCTCAATCAGTGCCAACTCTTCTCTAATTACCAAGTTCACCAAATCCAACCTCGAATTGACACTATCCTTGCTTTTTCCTTGGATATTGAGCAACGTGCTAATTAGACTATCACAAATATTTTTTTCTATGTGCATCACATCAAGAAAATGTCTCATATATAAAGACTTCCAATATGAAAGTTTAAAGAAAATAGAATTTTTCTTCCAACTACTTGTCTCGATTTATTTTGCAAAAGGCTTGCCAAAATTGTTATCCAAGTCTTTTACCTTGGAATATATCTGGGCACTAGTCAACATCTTCGGTAGGCTACTTCTTCTGAGTTACCATTGAAAGGCTTTTTCCACTTCCTCTAACGATGTTGTGATGGTAAGAATCTTCGATGCCCCATGTAAATATTTTTCTTATAATAATGAAGTCGCATTGAATGAGTGTCATCTTCACATATAGGGCATGCACCATATCCTTTGACGATGTATCCCGACAAATTACCATAAGCAGGGAAATCATTAATTGTGCCAAACAACATGGCTTTTAAAGTGAAACTTTCTTCCATGCACCCGTCATACACACTGACGCCTTCCTCCCAAAGTAGCTTCAAGTCATCAATTAAAGAAGGCAAGTATACATCTATAGCATTCTTAGGTTGCCTTGTGATAAGTAAAATATTTACATATTTATTTTCCCTTATATGATGATTTTATGGACGATATTTGCATTTAATATAATAAATTTGGGTGTGATTGATAAATAAATATTGTTTTTGGAATAAACAGCATTTACAAAAAAATAATAAAAAAACAGAAAAATTAAAAAAATAAAAGAACTGTAGCAGCCACCGAGCACTGTAGCATGTCAACGGCACTGTAGCAGCCGCCAGGGGGCACTGTAGCACACGTTTTTTCCCCTATAAATAGAGATCAATGCCAAGCTCAAAGGAGGAGGAGAGGAAGAGAAGCAGAGGCCCTTCTCCGACCGGGAGAGGTCCTTCTCTGACCGGGAAAGATCTTTCTCTAACATTTCTGAGTTCTTTGTGTTGTTTTTGAGATTTAATTTCATGTATTGCATGCCTCCATCTTGGAAGGCTTAGGATTATATTACTTTTTGCATGCCTCCATCTTGGAAGGCTTAGGATTTTATTACATTTTGCATACCGCCTACATGGAAGGTTTTACCTCCTAAATGGATGAATAGATTTCTTCATGCCTCTATCTTGGAAGGCTTAGGATTTTATTTTGCATACCGCCTACATGGAAGGTTTTACCTCCTAAATGGACGGCTAGATTTCTTCATCTTTCATTCATCTTTTGGTTGTATATTTATGTTTGAGAATTTAATATTCAAGTTTATGCAGTATTTCTGAGGATTTCATTCTAGCTTTATATAATGTCAATTTATTTTGGTTTTGTTTTTAATTTCATCATGTGCTAAACTTTCATTTTCCTAGGGTGATGACGTAGCTTACTAACGACGGATTGAATCTTAACTTATTAAATCTAGTTTGAATTTCTCCTTCATGATCGAGTTTTAATTATTATTCTTAATGCTTTTGATTGATTGGCCATCTTTTAAATGATTTCAATATACATGTTGAGACCGGAAGGAGATACATGTGTGTAGACCCTATAATTAAAACCATGATTTGCATATGAAATAGGAATATATTCATATGAGTTGTGTAGTCTTACTGAGTTCCATAAATCTTAATGCATAATTAATTGCTTAAATCCATATAGGAATATATTGGATTAGCAATTGATTATAGAATTGCTTGACCTTGGAAGAGGCTAGTAATTAAATTAGGGAAACTCGACTATCAATCATGTGGAATAAATTGGGCTAGAATAGATAAGTGATTCAATCTGAAATTTGTTAAGTGAAATCTAATCCCTAGGGCTTTTTTTCTCATATTTGCTTTCATATCATCTGCATTCATATTTAATTGTCTTTCTTTTATTTTGTACTCTCAATCACCAACTAATCGATCGACTAAATAGAGTTAAAATTGCTTATTTTGGTACTTAGTGAACAATCCTCGTGGGAACGATACTCTACTTACTTCTATATTACTTGATTACGACAGTGTATACTTGCACTATTTAATTGATCATCTAAACTCGTATCACCTTGGCCCATAAATTAACGTGGACAACATTATAAACTTACGTTTCATGATCAAGTGTGGAGGAATGTTATAAATCATTAATATCACTGGCCACGTGCTCTGTGTACTACTCTAAACATCGTGCGGATTAATTCCATTAGTTGATAGTGTACGGCGAAGGTTCCTTGCTTTATCCGTAAATTCAGGGCACTCATGATCAATTTTTTTCCATTGAAGAGCATCTGCAGGGTGCCTAAGCTTCGTGTCTTTAATCCTTTCATCTGCATGCCATGTCAATTATTTAGCAATCTCTGCATTATTATACAACCGCTTGAATCTCAGAATAATGGGAAAATGCTATAGGACCTTCAAAGGACTTTTCCCTTTCTTCTTCCTATATCGAGATGCGTTGCATTTAGGGCACTTGTCCAATGTTGCATACTGATTTCGAAATAATACGCAATCGTTAGGACATGCATATATCTTCTCATATCCCATACTGGATGTAGAGCAAAGAATTCGTTTTGCCTCGTATGTCTTGGTATGAAGTACATTTTCTTCTGGAAGCATATCTTGCCACAGTTCAAGCAGTACGGTGAAACCTGAATCACTCAATCCGTAGCAAGTTTTAAAGTTGTACAACTTCAACACTGCTAGCAATCTTGTGTATTTAGTACTACCGGCATATAATGGTTTCTTTGCATCACCTTTCAACTTCTCAAATTCGTTAGGGCAGTTATGAAGCACCCCTTCAACCACATTTAACATTTCTTCAAGACTATCATTTTCATCAAACATGCTTTGATCAAATTCATCCGAAGCACCACTCGTGGTATGCACCCGATCACTACATGCATCGTTCGACTCACCATGCCTTGTCCATCGTATATATGTTTGATCAATACCGTAACACACTAAATGATCTAGTAAATCAAGTGAACTAATCCGCTTTCCAAAACAATAAGATAAGCAAGGACACAAGATTTTGTCAAGACCTTTTGTGTGCTCAATTGCAAATATAATAAAATCTTTCACCACATTTATATATTCCCTTAAACACCAATTAGATGACATCCATTTACGATCCATCTATGCCTTCAATCTATTTTTGAAAAAAAGTACGTGGTTAGTTGTATGACTATTGCATTTACTAATTACTTTTATATTCTCTTACTAGTTTTAAAATAAAATTTGCAACATGAAATCTTCAAAATTGAAGCTTTCTAAGTCTTAAACCCTATGTTTTAATTGACAATTAATACATTAATTATTTCCAGGCATTATAATAATTTTTCACAACTCATAACGAAAGAAACCATATTTGTCACAACATATCATAGGTAAGTTAGAAAACATTACAAGTCAACAAATAAAATACAAGTGTTAAGAATATATAAATAATTATTTTACTTATGCTACTAATCCATAATAATCATTAGAACATCTACAAATCATAACTAACTATTATTAAATTCAACTAAAATCACATTTGTAAGTTCAAAATTTAAAAAACATACTGTAAATAGAAGCTTCAATAGACTGATGAGTTGAAACTATAAACAAAAATTAAACATAAAAAATCAATAAAATATTAGTGGTTGTAAGTTATTTTTTTTAATAATAATAATGTGTACAAAACATCAATATATAATAAAATAAAATATGATTAGATTAAATCAAAAAATATGATTCAGAAAAAAAAAAGAAAGAAAATAAAATAAAATAAAACAAAAAGAAAAGCATAATCCCAACATTAATTAAATGAGAGTGAACTGATGTTAACCGTTGATTAATTTTAATTTGATATTAAGAAAATATTTAAAATATACTTTAATTTCATCAGTTGGTTCACACATTTTATAAATGACCCAAGGAACATCCACTCCACAAAAAGTCTTCACTATTCTTACTATCCAAATTAAGGAATCGCAAACATGTTCATCATCGTATCCAACCTTAAGTTTAATATCTTTTGGCTTGTTGGGGTTTTATGATTCTTTTAGTGTGAAGGATATTCCAACGTGACGAAGAGTTGTGTACAGACATATAAGCAACCTATTATTATGAAGTTTTGGTGGCTCAGCGGTAATCTATGTTTTTGGGAGGTGATGGCTTGAAATCCTTCCATGAACAACATTTACTCAAAAATTATCCATCCAATGTTGCCCGCGCTGGTTGGAGTTTTTTTTTTTTTTTAATTTCTTTATATGAGAATAATTAGCTCATTTCACAACCAAAAAAAAAAAGAACTTAATTTCATAATGATTCCAAGCGACTTTAGAGGAATTAAAATATTTTGAATGGCCATTTTAAAATTCTCATATTTTGGAATTCATTTTTGTCCCCAAAAAAATTGCCCCAACAAATTATGATTTTGCAAATATGTCTCATGCGTAAATGCTTTATTCATGAATTTATATATTCAATTAAATCAAAAAGAGATCACGCGCATATATTTGTACCCTATTACGGTTTTTGGTTAAGGTGTAAAAATATATATGTGATTGTCCTTAAAGTACACTCAATACCAAATACTTTTTTTAGGTGCAACAGTGATTATGTGGTTACAAAATAGGTACAAAAATATCCTTTGACCGTTAGTTTAACTTTTTGACTTTGAAAGTGATAACGTGTATGATGACATGGATGCTGGAGTAATATTCTGGGAAAAAAAACTTGCTGACTGATGAAGCTTCGCAATTAATATTACCAAGATTTCACTATTTCAGTACCACATTCGTTGAAGTAGATTCAAATCTGAATACAGAGAGCTTAACTCACTCAGCAGAGCTGCTGTCCTAAAAAATATATTGATTGCTCAATCTTTTCCCAGCCCTAGATTCCCAATATTATTAAATTAAAATCATTATAATACATATATTATATTACTAATTTTTATTAAATTATATGATTTATTAGGAAAATTTGATTTTCAGCAAGTTTTTTTATTTCAGAATATCACTCCAGCGTCCATGTCATCATACACGTTATCACTTTCAGGATAAAAAAGTCAAACTAATGGCCAAACAGTCAAACTAAGGTCAAAGGGTAGCTTTACATCTATTTTATAACCACATAATCACTGTTACACCTACGGGTGGAAATAAGCTAGGTTAGGCTAGGCTTTGCTTAAATAAGCCTGGGCCTGCAACAGAGATTCAAAACCTGAGCCTGGGTCTGAGCCTGCATGTAGGCTTTTTTTTATGCCTAAGCCTGGGCCTTCAAAAAGCCTAACAAGGCCTGAAGCCTATTTAAAGGCCTACTTAGATAATATATGCCTTTAAATAGAATTTAAAACATATACCTTCAAATTCATATATAGCCCTTCACGCTTTTAAACAATCATGCATTATGTCTTAGAAGCCTAATATCCATTTTTATTGTAATATTAGGGCTTAGTAAGGAAAAGAAAAAAATGTCTAATGATAACAATTGTCCGAGCAAATATGAATAAGAAAAATTAATCTTTTATTGACTAATGAGATATATTTTCTAAAATAGACTAAGCAAAACAAATAACATGTAAAACTAGATTTTATCTCTTTTACTTTTTCCACATAAATTGGGTCAAACTCCTATTATTAAAATTATAATATTTTATATGACGCTAAAATAAACTCATAACAATTATTATGCTATAGTGGATGGCGCAAATTAGGGGGGAGAGAGTAAGTTAGTGTTGCTATCTCAAAAGATGGAAGAGAAGAGAGAGGTAGGGGTGAATGATTTATGTGAAAATAATGATTGAATATAATGACGATGGGATGCGAAACTTAGAATTAAAATTAAGTTGGTAAATTTATAAATAATTTATAAAATTATTTAGATGATATTATATATATTTATATAATAGTACAAATTTTTTTAAAAAAAAGTTAAATAGGCCAAGCTTGTAGGCTTGTAGAGTAGGCCTTATGAAAATAGGCCTA
Organism: Inga oerstediana; assembly: GCA_963210345.1. Taxonomy (NCBI): domain Eukaryota; kingdom Viridiplantae; phylum Streptophyta; class Magnoliopsida; order Fabales; family Fabaceae; genus Inga; species Inga oerstediana. The sequence continues at coordinate 13,209,486 of OY723410.1, read as the reverse complement.
GCCTGTTTATATAAATAGGCTTAGCAATATGCCTGAACCTGAGCCTGACCTATTTACTAAGTAGGCTAGGCTAGGCTTTATGTAGGCTAGGCTGTAAGCCCCTGTTAGAAGCCTAACATATTTCTATCCCTAGTTACACCTAAAAAAAATATTTAATGTTGGGTATACTTTAAAGACAATCACATATATATTTTTATACCTTAACTCTAAGGTTTTTGGCACATCTTATCAACTCAACAACTTTATTGGCCCAACTGATTGTCAAAGCCTAGAAAAAGTTATTGTTGGATAAGGTTTCCATTTTTTTTTTATAAGGTTTCGATTTCAAGACTTGTAAATAGGAAAAAAATTACATCAAGGCAGTTTTTACTCAATATTTAAGATAACAATATTTAATTATGAATTAATTTGGTGATACGGTGATGCCAATATTAAATGGTTGCAAAAGAAAGAATTTTTAAATATTTAGAGTGTCAGGTCGTAATGTTTTTTATTTTTAATTATAAATTAATTATCTACTTTTTGTATTAAAAACTCGAAGGAGTATTAAAGAATAAAGGATAGAGTACTCCCTTGGATCCTTTCATACGCAAATAATCCGTTTCAAAAAGATGCTGTTAAATATAAGGAATAAATTATTTTTGTTTAAAATTTTCAAATGATTTTTTTAATTTTATATCCATTAAATATATAATATATGTTACTTATTATTTTTCGATAATAAATATTTATTCATTACCTCTCATATACTCTATTTATTTATAAATAAGGGTATAATTGAAAAAATATATACATTTTACATATTTATTGTTTTTAACTTAATTTAAATAATGTTTTAAATTGCTTAATTTTGATAATTATTTTTTCTAAAAAATTCATGACAGAGTATATGCCAAAAAAAATATTACTTCTAATCATAAATATAAAATTCAGTTAATTCTTTTATGAAAATAAATAAATTAATTATATTACTTTAAATTATACATATTTATCATTTTTTTTAAAATTTATTTATTTAATTTATAAATTAATATATATTTTAATTATACACATGATTAAATTATTTATTTAAATTCACAAATAAATTCTTTTAAAATCCCGCTAGTATGTGGTTGGAAGACTCTCCTAAATGTCATCCACAAACGTCACATCCTTAATAATTTCTGCTCATGCAAGCACTCTATCCCACGCATTATTGGTTTTCCTGTTTGAAGAGTATGAATGAATGTACTTGTGCCTAAGTACAGATGGTCCCATATCCTTTGTTTTACATCTTCTCAACAAAACTTATTCCGTGTTTCTGTAATTCTTGGTTACATTGTATCTCTATGAAATATTCCTCCTTCAAATTTGTATCACATTTTCAATGTCATGAACTTTACAGTTATTCTACATAATATTTTTGTATATTATTATCCAGTATCATGAACTTTATAATTATTTTATATAATGTTATTTTATATTATTATCCAGTATTCGATTCAGGATTTGTAACTGCTCATTTCAATACAAGTATTTTTTTTGGGATTCGAACTCGACACTCAGAGAAATTTAGTGGAGCCTTACATCACTAGGCCAATTCTATATTAGTTATTTTACATAATGTTATGTACAATATTATTATAAAGTTTTGGTGGCTCAGTGGTAATCTATGTTTTTGGGAGGTGGTGGCTTGAAATCCTTCCATGATCAACATTTACCCAAAAATTATCCGGTGTTGCCCACGGTTGTAGTTTTTCAATTTTTTTTTTATGAGAATAATTAGCTCATTTCACAACAAAAAAAACTTAATTTTAGAATGATTCCAAGCGACTTCAGAGTGATTAAAATATTTTGAAGGACCCTTTTAAAATTCTCATATTTTGGAATTCATTTTTGTCCCCAAAAAATATTGCCCAAACAAATTATGATTTCTCTTCTCAAGTTGAAAGATATACAAATATATATAACATATATATACGTTCATGTCATAAAAAGAAAAAAAAAAAAGCACATCATAGAATATAATCAACATATATATATATACACGTGCATGTGAAAAAAAATAAGCATAACAACCTGAAAAAAAAATAAAGAAGAAGCACGTTGAACTTACAGATTAATTGATCAGTGTAGTGGAGTGGAGGACCATGTTGTCCGTTGGTAACGCAATCTTGAGTAAGGAGGATCAGAGGAGGAAATTTGAGCAATTGGGACCAACTAGAGTATGGACCAAAAATAGAAGAGAGTATAAAAAAAAGAGAACAATTGAGACAGGAGTGGGGACGACAGTTTAGCAGATCAAGCAGGTATTTAATAGTTTCTTGCTCTTAAATAAAAGGATCAAGAATTTATGAGACAGATATATGATTGTTTTGAGAAGCTGACTTTTAAGTTTAACCCCCACACAAGTCACTAATAAGTCAGCATCGTTCATAGTTATAACGCGCTTCCTTTAGAAAAATACTCCCTGGCAAATGACTTGCCGTGCCGGTTAGGGAAAATATTACTATCAGATGAGGCACATATTTTCCATGCAATTTACACTTATAAATAGGCCGGGAAGTCAAACATAAAATCATGATTTATAAATAATACTACATTCATCTTTAATATATGATATATTTATCTAAATTGATTAAATTAAGAAAGTTTGTTAAGTGATTTGTTTATATGATATGTATTTTTTAAAACATCATAATCATCTTCTTTAATTCCCTCATTCCTTTTCTTTCTTGATTATTGTTTTATGTAATATATATATATATATATATATATGTAGATATATATTTTTGATATATTATGTAGAATATGAGAAATAAATTATTATATGTGGTTTAGAAAAATATCATTTATAAGTAGTGTCATTTTACTAATCTCCTTTTGTATGAGTGTATCTATTACAAAATTTTTATATAATTTTTATTATATATTTTCAAATCATGAACAAAGACTTAAATCTTGCAAAATATTGAGAATAACTCATCAAACATACACGTTTTGGTTACAAATAGGGAGAATGGTGTCTCCACTAACCCTTCTCTTCGTGTCCCCACTAACCCTTCTCTTCACTTAATGTCACAACTATTTGATCATATTTTAATGAGTGAAATTTAATGCTACATGACAATATTATGATTGTAAGAATAATATTTTTTACATAGCATTAAATCTCCCCCATTAATATTTTGATTAATTTGAATAACAATAAATCAGGCTCTAGTTAGATGTAATTCAAGTTTTTAACTTTTTGACTGTCTCTTTTGAAATTTATAGCAAAAAAAAAAAAAGTTATTACACAAACTAATCAAGTGATTTGACTCAACAATTCTCTCTCTTTTTTTTTTTTTTTGCCCCGTTCAATCCAATCCAATTTGACGTTATGCAACACGATCAATTTTTTCTTGGGCCACTGAAAATGACGATACGGAACGACATAGCCCAATGATCCGAGCTAAGCCCGAGATGGAGAGAAGTTTTGAACACTGGACCCCATATTCATAAACCCTCAGTATATTTTGCAAGATGAAATTAATTTAAGAATCCTTTAAAAAATTATATTGATATAAAAATGAACGTTTATTATGAGTACTCAACATTGATAAATTATTAGTGCACAATATTTAGTTACCAAGCAGGTCACACAGGGAGCACGATGAAACATCCTTAGCTCATTGCCATGTGGTTGTCCTTGCTGACCTTAAGGGCTGTTTGGTTTAGAGGGAGGGGAGGGGAGGGGAGGGGATGGGAGGGGATGATAGAGGATCATCTTGTTTGGGTTGATTGGAAGGGGAGGAAGGGAAAAGATTTTTAATGATCATTTGTTTGGTTTAAGAGGGGAGGGGAGGGGAGGGAAAATAATATCTAATTTACCATTTTACCCTTAAACATTAGTTTATATATTTTTTCTTATATAACTGATTTAAATTAGTTTACACCTCAATATAAATTATATAATTTATAAAAAACAAGGAAAAGGTGTCTCATTTTTTCAGAAACTTTTTTACCTTTGATTCAATTCTTCTCTTGATCCTTATTCAAAAGCATTTTTCGCATGGAACACAATGTGGTTGGCTTAAACCTTGATTTCCAAATACTCAACTTGACAAAGCACACCTCCTATATCATCTACAACGCTTCCCTCTACTTTAGCACTATCATTCAGAAGCAATATTTCGACAAATATGGTTCTGGGTAGGTTTCTTCTCCGAATCAACTACTTCGTCTTGTTCCTCAATCACCCATTTTGTGTGTTCATTGCTCTGTTATTTTAAATTTCAGATGATTCCTGTTGCTGCTAATGATGTTGCTTTCTCCACTCATTCTGTTATAATGAGCTTAATTGTGTTATTCCAATTTGCAATCTATGAAGTAAGTATTTTCACAACTACTTATATTTCAACTAGACGGACAACTACTTATTCTATTCATTATTTCATCACGCACCCTCTCTCTTTTACCACTCAAACTATAACTTATTCTTCTAACACATTTCATTGGCATATACTTGAGCCAAAACACATATAAGCAAAGCTATCGTTCTTTGACGCAACTCAAGCCACCAACGCACCAGTAGAAAGTATTGAGTTTCCAAGTCCATCTAACAATGTAATGAAAATGTATATCAATAACCAGAATCTCAAAATTAAAAAAATAATACCAAACAAAGCAGGAGTTCCACTAAGCAATATTGCGCATTGAGCTTTCTGACAATGTTACACTAACACATTGAGTTTTGGTAGGACAAAAGAGCATAAGATAGATCAAGAGATCAGAATAAAGGCTTTCTGACAATGTTACACTTACAAATATGAAACCAGGATTTCTTTCAACGAGATTGGGAATAAAGGCTTTGAACAATTCCTTTTATTTACATAATCCTGAGAGTCAGTACGCTACTTTAAAAAAGGGTAACAATTACTAAAGTACATGTTATCATCTCTTCGCCAATGGATTAGAACTACACCAGAAGTCAGCAACAAATTAAATTTCAGTAACCTAAACAATAAAGCATATACAAGAAAGCTCTATGCTCTTGTGCAGACAAAATAAAAAACCAATGAAAAATTTTAAGAGCAAATCAGAATCAACAAACACCCATGTTACCGAAGAAACTGATAGCAAAAATCAGAAAAAAAAACACCCACGTTCCTGAAGAAACTGACAGCAAAAATCAGAAGAAAAAAAAAACCTGAGCCGTGAGAGAGCTGAGGAAGACGCGGAGGAAGACGGCCGAGCTAGACGGCGCCGCACAGTTGAGCGAGACAATTGAGGAAGACGACGCCACACATAAGACCGAGACGACGGAGGAAGAGACCGATCTGAGGTGAGAGTGAGACTCAGAATGTGTTAAGGTGAGATGCGAGAAAGCTGAGGTGAGAATCAGAAAAGAACGAAGTGATATATTTAGGATTCAGGATATAATTGAAATTATGAAAAGGCCATGAGGGTAAAATGGTCCAAATTTTTGGCTCCCTCCAAAACCCTCCAAGTTGGAGGGAACCAATTTGAGGGAGTGGGAGGGATTTGAGACCCCTTTTTTTGGGCCCCTCCCCTCCTACTTTTTATACCAAACAAGGGGAGGGGGTCATTTTTCATCCCCTCCCCTCCAACCAAACAAGGCCTAAAACAAGGAAATATGAAACACATGCACTATCCATGTTTGGCTTTTCATGGTACAAAAATCATGCTTTTGGTTCAAAGTTGATGATTTTTGTTTCTTGCTTACACCACACTCTATTTCTTACATTTTGATTCCTCAAATGGGACATCATGGTACTTGTGAGCTCCCTCAAAACAGGTTTGGTTAGTTTAAGTTGGTGATGCTTGGTGATTTTGTAAAACTCCAGGCCATTCACCTCTACATACCAACACAAACTGCTCTTAGAGAAAAATAATAATCTCATTCATGAAAAATACTATCTCTTTTTCTAAAAGACCATCTGAAAACTAATCTTCATCTATTTATACAATTACCTAAAACCTATTGGGCCTAACATAATAGCTCAACACAGCAGCCCAAAACAATATACAAAATCTGTACAGACGCTGAACAAACCATTGAACACATGCAGACAACATTAACAATTATTCAATCTTTACATCTTTACAGATTTCACTTGGGATTTGGGAACAAGATTGATACATTCTAACATGCTCCTTAATGAAATCATCATTGATATGTATGTTTTAAAAAAAGACAGTACCAAATATTATGCTTGGTAATTATTCCATAAAAATATGATTCAACTTAAAAATGTATAAATGCAAAAAATAAACTGGAAAAGGAAATTAAACACAGAGATTTCAAGAATTTTTTTTTTTTACAAGTTTGACTCGGTAAATGATGCAGCTTGACTTAAATATGAAATTTTTTGGACATCTTTGCATTTAAATGACATTATTTTTTTCACCTTAAAAAGTTTTTGTGAGTTGAGTTCCAGTGCTCACTAAGATTAGAACATATATGCTTTCAAGTTCAACGAACGTTTAAAAAGGTTTTTACATATTACTCATTAATAAAGTTCTCACATAGAAGGCAGATTGAAAGACTAATAGAAGAGATGGCAAAAAAACAAAAAGGCTAATAGAAGAACTCAAAGAGAAAGAATCTGACCAGCGCCATTAGGCCGCATGGTCACTGGAGTGCACTTAGGCACTCCCTTCCCCCCTCCTCTATCGGGTTCGAACCCGCCTGTTGTAATCAAATAAAAAAAAAAAGAGAGAAAGAATCTAATAAAGAGGACTAAACACCTTGAGAGGTAGAATTAACAGACAATAATGCCACCTTGATGAGAGCTTCTGAAATAATCAATGATTAGTCAAAAGTTAAGTAACTGTTTTGTTTATAAATCAAACAACCCATTTGCTTTAAATGAGAGGGGCTTAATGGAGAGGCTCTGCCTCCCACATGGACAATCGAATTTAAACTACAATCTTATGAGTTATAGACAAAATCTTTACTCGTTAGAGCAAAGAAAAAATTGATATTATTTTACCACATTCATTTGGCAGGATTTATAATCAATAAAGCACAACATTTTTTTTCAAATAAATAACTTAAGTCTGGGAACTACAGCTTTCTCTATTTGGATTTGATGCAACTCATAATTTTGAATTAATTTAAATTTCGCTATGGCGGTTTATCTTTAAGGGAACATTCCTTCAATCACATGCACATAAATGAAAAGAGATAACCTAACATTTTTATTTTGTAAATAATGGAAAAAGAATCCAACTACCTATTGCCAAATTTCCTGTCCCTGCACAAGAAATGGCATGTGCAAGGATTAATGGAGAGGCATCTTTATGAGATGACAAAAAAAGAGTCCCCCTCCCATGTGACTCTGTTTCACTTCCCAATTTCTCTCCAACAATTATGGAAAAGTTAAACTAAAAAACTTTGTTTATTATTTTTTTTTATAAATTTAAGTATTTACTTGCCTATTTCTTTTCTTAAACAATAAAATGTTAGAAACATGGTTTAAAGAAAAAACCTGCATATCCCCTGTTCAAAGATAGTTTGCTTACAAAATATGTACTCGTTACATTTCAATATGACACTCTATTCTTTGACAGGCAACAAGAATTAATAGAAAATATTTATGATAATAAAGTATCTGCCGGGAAAATGGGATAGTTTATTTCATTTGGACTTAATAATATTTAAATTTGAAGTAGTTTGAACTTTGAAGCGTCGGATATTGGATAATTATTAACGAAAATGAGGGAAAAATGAGATTCACTCGATCTATAATATAAAATTTATGTAAATTAGTGTCAACTTTTTTTTTTTTTTTTTAAATGAATGAATAGAAAATGCACTTTGCATGCGCAGCAATTTGTGCAAAGTTTCATGGAAAAATCACTTTAAGGTCCCAATGACCAAAGATAATATCAAAAAAGTCCCTAAAAAAAGTTAAATAAGGGACTTTTCTAATATTATTTTTCAAAGTCAAATGACAAAGATCCTCCTATACAAAATTGCAAAACGGAAGGTGTAAAAGTTGTTAACATGTTGTGAATACATGCTTCACAAGTTGTAAACAAAGCATTTCGTATAGTTAATGTGAGATAAGATTGTTCCAGACAGACATAAGGTAGAAGTTGTTAACATAATTCAACATGTTGTGATTATACGCTTCACGAGTTGTAAACAAGACATTTCGCATAGTTAATGTGAGAAAAAATTGTTCCAGGCAGATATGAGGTAGAAGTTGTTAACGTAACTCAACATGTTGTGAATACACACTTCACGAGTTGTAAACAAGGCATTTCGCATAGTTAATGTGAGAAATGATTGTTCCAAGCAGATATGAGATAGAAGTTGTTAACATAACTCAACATGTTATGAATACACGCTTTATTTTGCAATTTCTATGGGGGTATTTGTCATTTGACTTTATGAAATAATATCAAAAAAGTCTCTAGGGATTTTTCTGATTGACTTTTCCCAAAAAATTTTCTGATATTATCTTTGGTTGTTAGAAGCTAGAAGTAATTTTCCCGAGTTTCATTTGTGTAGTGGGGTGTCATATTAATTTGGAAGGCCCAAGACGGGGATAAAAGAATATTCTTGTGGGGGGGGGGGGGGGGGGTGGAAGAATAATGGCAGCACCATATTTACGCTATATTGCTTAGGCTTAAAGGTACTGTGTCGTTGGGCCCATGCAACCCAATGCGATGGCGACTGATTTGCCCTTTTGAGTTGGGGTGGACTGCCTTTATTTTTTTTTGATACATAACTGCCTTTATACAATACTATCTTCTCAGTTAGTTGACGTTAGATTTGTTTTCATGCAATCTCACACTCCAACACCTTCAGGCTGGAAGAATGTTAGATATCTATTACTGTATCTTCCATTTAGTTGATGCCCAGTAAGATGGAACGTTTCATTGGTGAGATCTCTGTATCAAAGACAAATGGCTGATATTATTATCGCTATCTCTCTTTTAATGATGTCCAAGATAAAATTATTTGGAACTTAAGTTCCACAGGTGAATATTTTACTATAATTGGTCGTAGACTTTGATCTTCAAATCGTATTGCACAATCATCAGATGCCTTTTGGAAATTTCTGTGGTCCTTGTCTCTACCAATGAAGGACATTCTATTCGTCGTCAGGAAATTGCTTGATGAGACTCTGCATGCAGTTTATCTTCTCAATTTACATCATTTCAGTGCTAATGGGGTTTGTGTATTTGGCTGCTCCGAAATTGAATCAATGGAACATCTCTTCCTTAACTGTCCATTATTCACTAGGGTTGTCTGGTATGGTGGAATTTCATTGAGTCATCATCGTCTTTTGACACATTCAAGCAGTGGTTAAAAATTACTCTCATGCAACTACACAAGAATGGTTTCTTCATGGAGGTAACAAAGTATTAAACTTCTCAACATAATCTGAATGAAAAGAAATCAAATTATTCATCAAATGACTCAACAAGTGCAGCCAACAATTATCATAAAGGAACTTCTTTCTGCTGCTTCATTAAGCTCTAAAATCTAGTTTGTAGCATAATATTGATGAATGGATTGTACTATTTTATCATTATGAATAAATAATAAATGGATGGAAAATTTGCTATAAAAATCTTTCTTTGAAATTTTTTTATACACCGAAAATACAAAGCAAATCTAAATACAAGAAAGGCTAGGAACCAATATCAGAGACTAAAATCCCCTTCAGCAACCCTGTATTGAGAATATGTAGTCTATTGACTTCGTCCAGAGCCCGTTTCACTAGAATAAGTGTCATGGCATTAGCATTTCTACTTATCTATTGGATTTCCAGTTTTCCACTTACCAAGAATGTTGCATCATGCTTCTAATTTCAGTGATAACTCCCTAATCTTCATGAGTCTCCGGAACCTCATTCAAAATGCTTAAAGGTATTTGAAATTTGTTTCAAGACTTAGGTGCAACTTATTTTCAACAAGTGTAACTTTTCCTCAACTGTACATAATTTATCATCATATAGGTGCAAAATGGAAAACATTTGCGTTAAACTAAAGATATGCTGCTCACAACTGAAGAACAACTACATTGGTTCAAGGACCTATGTCTTTAGGTATTTTGGACAACAGATTCTGCAATGTGAAATTTTGCAGCAATTTTCTTAAATAAATAAGATAATGTATGTTAAAGAAAAATAATAATATTGTCATAAGCTTGGTTCAATTGACAATAATGTGACTAGTATCTTAAAAAGGATATGGATTCCAATCTCATTATTAATATGAGGACTTCAGTGGTGAATGGTTTGTAAATAACTCTAAGTATTATTTGTGACTTGAGACATATTTAATCAACTTGAGACTTAATTAGCCTAAACTTTTGAATATAAAAGAAAGGAAAAACAATAATTATAATAAATATCACCACGATATAACTTTATTATTTACTAATCAAACACAGAATCCTGAACATACACTAGGCTTATGGGACAACTGAAATAAAATTGTGGAGCAAAATGACTAAAATAACCTTGCAAAATAACAATTAAGTTGCTAGTTCTTGTTAAAATTTTGATACGGCTTGTTGAGCTCTTGATATATAAGCTTCATAGGGCTAATATTCTTTCTTTTATTTTCTTTTTAGATAAAAGAACAACAGAGCATTGAGAGGGTGATAATGTCATACATTCCCCCGATCCTAAATATAAGATCCAGTTTATGAGTAGATTTTGGTTAATACCTTTTTCTATTTTATCTATCATGTTTATCATTTAATCTTTTCTCAAATAAATTTTCCTAACTTATAAAATGATATATAATCTAATGTAGCATAAAAGTATTTTAGAGATATCACAAATGTCATAATTAAATAATTTATTTAACTCTCATAATCTCCTCAAATTAGATAATATATCTTGCACATACTTGGAAAAACTCATGTTGTGACTTTCCACTTAATCCGACACACTCTACCTCAAAAGGAATATTAGGAGAAATTTGGGTGTACTACACAAATATGGCTGTGTTCTTTTTTACTATCTTAGCATGAGGTCTCACACCCTCATTTTATTTTCACCTATTTCAGAGTATTTGCGGAAACGATACGCAGTTCAATGGGCAACATAGGAATAACATAGATATACTGATATTATGTGCGCGATTACGGAAATTTCTCATACGGGTTCGTACTTGATAATTACAATTAACGTACCCTTACAGCGCTACATGGGTGTCTAAACACATCTCAGTGAAAGGAGACATCTTCTCGTCTTCGCTCCACCACCGCAATCCCCTTCGTACGATTCTCTTTATTGTTCTTAGCATACGTTCTGTCTTTTCCTGTCTAAATTGTTGGTAGGGGAGGGTGAGATTCTGGGGAATCTCAATAGGAAAGTAATACTAATATGCATGCAAGATAAGTGCTTAATACATGACATGCTTGCATTACATAACTCATGCTCACACAATGACATATCTGCGTGCTCAATGTTTCAATCAACATACGTATGGCCATAGCATAAACAGAAACAGAGCTTCAATTATTCATATATGTTTCACATCATCAGGAAAAGCAATAACATGCATCAATACACCAGCACAAATATCAAATACATGCAGGAGAGGTAAGTTCTCTACCTTAATCGCCCTTCCTTGATCTTCAAATAACATGCATCGATTTGCGTGCCAATCCCTCAGGTTCTCTACTTGGTCCTAGAACGTCAAATGTACAGTTTAGACACTTCCATATTGTTTCTGGTGGTTATATTAGTCTATGGTGAAATTTTACCAAAATGCTCCTGGGACCCCGGCTCGGCCCCATCATACCCGGCTCGATGTCACGTTTTTCCAAAATTTTGACTAAGGCTATTCTGACATAGTTTCGCCCAAGGAATCCATTTCCGGGCTCGAAATCACCAAATTCAGTGTCAAATTATGAAAATACCCTTGACAGCCCCCGTTTAGGGATTTCAGGGGCGTTTTCATAATTATGCTTTTTCGGCCTCTAACGAAAAAGTGAACAACTGTAACCCCACCTCCTTCCCTCAGATTTGTGCTGGCTGAAATATTGGTCAAAAATTGGAAAAATGGAGTTTTGTGTTTTAGCTTCTAAAACTTGTACTTTTCCACTTCTAATCCTTTATTAACTCAAATAAACACTTCTTAATCATAATTCAAAGAAATTTGGGCAACATAACCCCTTAGGGTTATAGCTTTCCAAATTTACAAACTTGACAAAAATCACCAAAACCAAACACAAACCTCAAACAACAACACCATACTAGTTTAGATCTAAGGTTTGTGAGGTTACCTCTTGAGATCTTGAATCCTTTTTCTCTAGGCATCTCCTCTCTCACTTCTTGAGCTAAGAATGGTGTTTTCAAGATCATGGATGCATGAAAAAAAGGAGTTTAGAGAAGGAACTTTCATGCATATTCACAAGAAAAGGCTTAAGAGACAACTCTTACCTTAATCTTCCTCCTCCTCATTCTCTCTAGCTCTCAAGAGTTCTCCAAGCTCTCTCTCTCTTCTGTCCTTTAGTGTGATCAAAATGTATGAAGAGAAGGGAAGAGAAATGCTTCATAAACTTCCTCCCTTAATTCTACACTATTGATTTAATCAATGGACCATAATGTGACACTTGTCACAATCCTTCTTTCTTCAAGTTTATGTCATACTTACTCCCTTTGGTTTCCCATTAGCATTGAACTAGCTTTTTCCCTTGGTTAGCCTTCAAAAAAACGTGCTCCCCCTTGCTCCAACCAAACCAATTGCTTCTTCCATTTACTCAAGTCAATTGGTACTAGAGTTGGCTACCTAACCTTATGCATAAGTAAGGACTTATGATATAACAATTATCTCCATCATCTTTCATGTGGTGTTGACACTTGGTCTCATTGGATTTTGACACTTGTCTTCTCCTTCTTCATGCCTTAATTTCTAAAATAATTAAGATAAAAAGGAAGATTACTTTATTTCTTAAATTTTCGGAATAATGCCAATTCTGGCAGATTTTTCACCTTAATTTTGAAAAATCATAACTAATTTTGTAGACATCGTTTCGAAGCGATTCCAAAGCCTATGGAACCCTCATTGAGTCTAGTTTCAAGGAAAAATATAGAATCTTACTGGATAGGATCATATTATTCTCAGATTTTCAATATTTGACCGCTGCTCCATAAACTTTCCAGATTTTCTGGATTAACTTCAAAAATTCATATCTTTTTGTACATAGCTTCAATTGAGTCATATGATCTATCAAATTCTTAGGATGTGTACTTCCATTTTGTAAAATTTCGTAATTTTTTCTCATCATTTGGTCTTCCAAAACCACATGAAAATCTCACTACCTTACAGGCGATTTCACTGAAAACACTATTCAACTTTCAATTTTCAATATTTAATTCCTTTGACCTTAAATATTCACCATTTCATTGAATATATATAATAATTACAATATATTCTTGGTGAATAAAATTTGGGATGTTACATGAGGCATTATCTTTTCCTTAAGTTTGCATACTCTCTTATAATGGCACTAAAATGTCTGTTGTGCCCCATGTGCGCAGCATCACTGGCTTCAATAGGACAACACCATATTGTTAACCATTGCAGGGGCAGAGATGGATATTGACTATGATCAAGGGGATCAAAATTATTTACACTACATCCTATCCTAATGATATAAGACCTATGACTTTTTTTTTTGGAGATATTAAAAAAATTAATTAAATTATTTTAAAGTATTTATATTTATAGTTTTTCCTCTAAATTATTTTGCCTAACTTATAAACTAATATACTAATAATGCACAACATATAATATAATTAAGTAACTTATTTAGCTTCTTTAATTTCTCTAAAAAAAAAAACTAAATCTTATATTTAGGACGAAAGGAGTATACACACAAGCTCATTTGGTTCTAAATGATATAGTTATGTTTATCTTGATATGATAATACAATTTTAATTCATTTCATATATTTAATATTTATCATTTTTTCTAAACTAATTTACTTAATTTATAAAATGATATATAACAGTGTTATATATACATAAGTATCTTAGGGAGATTATGTCACATTTATTATGGTTAAATAATTTATCTCGTTTTTTTTTAATTTATCTAAATCAGTTATGTAGCTTTTATATTAAGGATAAAAAATTATTACAAAATTGACATAAATTTTAGGTTTAAAGCATATAACACCTGTCTAATTAATGTTAAGAATAAAATTAAAAAGCTGGGGACCATGCCTCTACTTTTCTCCTCTCTTTGTATCCCTTGTTAAGGCAATAGAACAATATTACTTCCTCCTCCGGCCTTTAAAATAAGACATATTTATTTAATTTGATTAAATTAAAAAAGTTGGTTAAGTTAGTCAATATGACATATATTTTCTAAAACAATCTTGTTATCTTCCTTAAACCCCTCTCATTCTTGATTATTGTTGAGGGAGAATCAATAGGGATAAATTAGGAAAAGATAAACAAATATAAAAATTATATATTATATTAAGGACCAGAGGAGAACTATTTATGATTTATGAGGATAAATTGATGTGACATATAATGAGGAAAAATGATAAAAGTAGATGAAGAAGGACATTTAAACAAGTTATTAATATTGAGATCTCTAGTTATGGCTAATGGCTTATTGGTAAAATCTGGGTAGACTGTTTTGTGTAATCCACATTGTGGACACAAACCTTTTATTGTTGTTATAACTAGCACTAAATCCCCTGCGCGTTGCGCGGGGAGCATTTTCTACCTAGCATAATCTAAACATCAACGAAATTCAACCAAAAATGATAACTTAATTACTAAACAACATCTGAGAATTCAACAATAGCCGTACAAGAAATTATAACATTCCACAATATCCTCTACTAATATCAGCATACATGTACCATTTTGGGAATTTTTTTTGTTCCCTCCAGTTGGAACAGGACAAATGAAGCATAACAGCCTGAAAATGTGTTGAATTTTGAAAGGTTGAGTTCGAATTTTGGGAATTTTTTGTGTTCCCTCCAGTTGGAACAGGACAAATGAAGCATAACAGCCTGAATCAATAAAAAGGATTGAGATATTTAATTGATAAAATGAATAACAGCATGGTAGGGAAATGTTATTATCTGTGCCAACTGATAATAACTTGTGAAGAGGATTTGAAATATGGTTGGATACTATGTTGAACCATGGAAGACGGGGACAGAACAGAAAAAGGTTAGTATAAAGCAAAAAGTTAGTTAAATAGCAATTAGGAAAAATGACATAAAGGATGGTGAACAGGTCTGGCTTATCTGTTAGCTTGTTATAGTGACCTACATGTGGAACAAAACTGAACCAAGTTAATGACTGTATGAAATGGGTAATGCAGCCAAGAGTGATGGTCAATAGTATTGATTGCGTAGGTACCTGGGTGGAATGGCCTACATGGTGAATAAAGTTGTAGGAAGTTAATGACTATCACAAAAACAGGTAATGCAGACAAGAATGACAGTATGAGTGCTTAATAAAGCATGATCAAATGGTGAAAGTATTTGAATGAGTTTAAATGGTTTTTCAGAAAACTGTGAAGAGAGATGCTGAGACAATTTGAATTGTCAGTATTGCAGGATGAAGCAAAATGGGGAGGAGAAGCAAGACAAATAAGGAAATGACAAGAGAAGCTGAGTATGGACGAAAATAGTTACAAATGAAAAAGGATGCATTAGTTGGAAAATAGATAAATGTAATAGATAATTGCAGAGTCAGGCCAACCTTATAGACAGACATACAGAGCACAAAATGGTCATAACCATCTGTAACGTTGGTTAAATAGGAACCAGAACAAAGCATAAAAAGTATGGTCAACATTTCTGAATAAGTATTTAGCTATCACCAGTGGCGTACATATGGAAGAAAACTGTAGCAAGTTAATGACTGTAAAAAATAGTTAATGCAGCCAAGAAAAGGAATATGAGGGCTTTAAAAAGCATAACCAAATGGTGAAAGTATTGGGAAATAAGGTTAAAGGAGGTAAAAAAAGTGCAGAAGGAAAAGGTAACAGAGTACTGTCAATATTTAAGATGAATTTAAAAATAAGAAGCGTCATAATGAAACTGACTATTGAAAGGGAAAAAGCAATTTACATTAATGTATAAAGCAGGACTGTTTGAAGGAACAATGGCCTTAAGCACACAAAAAAAGTTAACTATTAAAAGTGGGATTGAGATACGCACTGATGGGAAAAGGCATACACCACAAGGAAATTAATTTGTTCACATAACAGAAAAATGAAAGCCAAGGTTAGGGAAGTATTGGTGCAACTCTAATATTGAAGGTATTTTGAGCTAACAACTGTAAGGTAAAAGCATACTCCATGGATTAAAGTATATAATATTGATGACTAAATGCATCTATAATCAAGTAAGATTGGGCACTAAGGAGGTCAAAATTATAATATGTTGAAATAAACAGTGAGAGTAGAGTGTAAGTGAGAGATTGACATAGTGGTTAGGTATCCCCTATAATATGGTCATGTGGGTTCACAGGTCTACAAATCAAATAATAATCGAGGGTGATATGTTGACAGCTGTTAACCAAAAATGATTTTTGATCCCACATGAGATACAAATAGAATTTATGGATAACGTAAAACAGAGGACAATTTCAGACATGTCAATTTATGTTGCAATTTGATTTGACTACCAGGGAATGAACGCACCTTTTCATGGTCTGAATAAAGACAAGAAAGTAAAGGCAGAAATAAAGCTGTTTGTTCTTTTCATACCCAAGTAGACAATTTGAGTTGACTACAATAGTGACAGCAGAAATAGACCAGGTAAAGGCAGGATCTTTTAATTTTTATCACACCAGATTTGTTCTATTCCGGTGTTTGAAACTGATGAGAATTTGATGCCTTACGGAAAATGAAATTCGCCATACCCTACATGCATGTTTTGTAAGACTCTTGGAGTAGTATTAGCCGCCTATATGAAATGTTTTGAACTCCTCTGATATTTCCTCCTTTCATTTTCCGTTATTTTTTCTGTTTCTGTTGCAGTGCTTCATGATTTATAGGATTTTCCTTTGTTTTTTTACTTTCCGTTTTATTTTGAAGAATATGGATGTATGACTCATTACGGAATTTCTTGAATGTTATAAGTGGCCTGATGAATACAGCTGTTGGATTTTCTTTGGTACATCTTTTGGATCCTGCTTTTTTCCTATTCGAACTTGCAACTTGGGGAGTGGTGTAAGTCACACTAGCCAACAAGCTACACGGTCTTAAAGGCACAGTTGTTGAATTATTACAATTTGAATTGATTCCACGCTTTTATCAGTTTCAGCTAATGCAGACAAAAAAAAAGAAAAGGATAAAGTCTTGTGATGAAGAGAATTTAGAATACTTGTAGAAAGGTTTTTGTTTTTACTTCAATAGTCCAATCCTTCAATGAATGGATGCAATGAATTATGGATGAAAATGAGTGTGTTATGCAGAAATGGATCATTACCTTTTTGTCAAAGAAATCAATCCAATACATTGCCTTGGGTTAGTTGTGGGCATCATCAGAGGAAAGACGATATTTGTGCTTCCAAACCTCATCAATATATTGGAGGATGATGAGGGACTCGCAACCAAGACCAACGTGATTTTTGAACTTGAAAAAAATAAACTAACTTGTTATCAGCTTACATAAAATATTCAAAAATCTCATTACTTTTGGCGGATAAAATTATACAACTGCCACATATATAAATATGGCCACTTATTGATTTTTAAGCTCATATATATAAGTTACATGAAACTAACTTGGCCACTTATAGTTTAAATAATATTATCGTATAGAGCAATAGTATCTAGAATAGGCGTAGGGGTGGGAAATTCTTATAGAAAATGGAATTTATTCGTATCTAGAACATGCAAAAAATTGAGAATGGTCAGTGAGAAATTCTTAACAGCATATACCATCTCTCTATTAAAACATGATCAAAGATTAGCTACTACTCAAGAGTTCCCCAATACAAAACATGACAAACCAAAAAAAAAAAAACAGTCAAGCATTTTTTTCACAAAGACAATGGAAGAACAATATTACCACACTGACACTCCCGTGTATGTTAGCGGATAGAGCAATAGTAAAGCAAGTAAGCAGGGGGAAAGTTGGTTATCTGCAAAAGGGAAGAAAAAAATCAATAAATGGCCATATATACATAATACATAATATATAGAATGTAGGAATGAAATCAACCATTGAAAAGCATGAATCCTTCCTCAGCTGAAGAGAAAAATCATCACTAACATCATCGTCATCCCAATCATCTTCCCACTGCTGGTTCACTTCCTTCCCTTCCTCCTCCTCATCCCATTTTGTGTGTAGAGGTGGTATTAACAATACAACACAAAAGATATAGGAAGAAACATAAAATTTCAGTATAAGGGCAGAAGTACTTTAAATCCAATTTTAAACACGAAAAAAAAAATGAATTCATATATGCTTCCATCAATACCAAAACAGTTTTCAAATACTTGTACAATTTCTTTCTATCATTTATACACTGACAACCGTGTAGCGGAAAAAAGTCATGAAGATATAAACAGCTTACAGAAAACATTTTCCTGGAAACTCAGATCGATTACTTACACTTGGCCAGCTTAGCAAGCTTCTGTGAGGTCTGATGTATCCCATAACCAATCTTGGAAGCCCTCCTATTGAATTCTGACTGAATTGCGATCGCAGATCGCTGTTCCTCCGAATAGAAAGCTACATACAAACTCAAGACCAAATTCTGGAGTGAGAGAATAGAAATGGGCCGGGGGGTGTTTGAAAATCTGCTTCCCAGAATAGAAAGCTACATACAAATTCCCTTCAGAAATAACTACTCTTGTTTGAACAACAAAAATTGAATAGCATGGTCACAGCAGTCTAAGTTACTTAACCGGCATAATACAAACACACACACATAAAATAAGCAACTTTATTAGAAGCTCTAGCTAATTAGTAATTACTGTTGTTAACATGCAAAAGTGGTTAAAAAAAATATTCACTATTAAGCGAGGAATAGGCAAAAGAGAAACATATCCTGAATGGCATACTTGCAACATCATAGACAATAACAGCAACTGCTGAATCCCTAATGTAGCTTGGAATAAGACTTCTAAATCTTTCCTGTCCAGCTGTATCCCTGTTACCACATGAAAAGACATTAAAAGGTTCTTTTTCCAGCTGGGGGGATTAAAAAGAATGTTTGCTGATAAGAATGGAGTCATCCTTTCGTAAGAAACCCATAAATTGTCAATTGAATACATTAAGCTACTTAAACCTCACATTGATTCACCAATGTGCGTGCATCAAGAAGTAGGGCATAAAGTCATCATACAAAGCAAGACAAATGTGCGCCAGACGATGCAGATTCCTAGATGCCTTATGAATATGGCATCTTGTTTAACAGTCACCAACTTCAAAACTCGTTTTCTTGCCCTAATTCTAAATTCAAAGCAATAAAAAGTTCCAGGGTTTAGAAGAGCATTATAGTGGGATTAAAAGGTATCAAAATAAAGGATTGGACTTGATACGATATTGATAGTTTTCCGAAACTGAACCAACAAACTTAAAATTAGCCATCATGAAACATCACAATCAGCAAATGCACTTTCAGTGTATAAAATAAAATTTTGAAATCAACTATGACATATGACCAACAGAAGGAAAAGAACAACATCAACTTGGCATATATGTACAGTTCTCTAGTGTGGAAGGTAGTTTTCCAAGAGGGTATTAAATCGAAAGTGTCTGGCATCATTCTATACCCACCATTGAATAAGCATTAATACTATCCTTACACAGGAGGAAGCAAACTTTGTTCGATGAAAAACTACACATCAGAATTCAGTGTTGCCATGTCTCTTTATATTTATGGAAGCTAAGCTAAAGTAGAATGCCATTACAAAAGCATATGTTCACTTCCACACCCGTTCATTCATTTAATTCATTTAAATATTCAAATAATGAAAAACTTCTTTGTTAATTCATCACGTCTTACCACAACTGCAGTCGAACAGTTCGATCTTCAAGATACATAGTTTTGGATAGAAAATCAATACCGATTGTAGCCTGTTCACGAAAAGGGGGGAAAATCTGAGTACCAGCCAAAAATGAAAGGTAAAATCAATTTTGAATAAAGAAGATCAGTAAGTGCAGGATTTTACAAGCTTATTATGCTTATTAAACATCGTATAGTTGAATACAAGCTGCATATATAGTTCACATAAACGTGCACCCAATGAGAGGAAAGCAAAAATGGAAATGATCTAAATAACCCATGTTTACATATAGACTGTGCGTGATACGTATACTAACTATCACGGTGAAAAATACATCAAACTATGATTGCACTTTGCAGATGGAACCTGAAATTTTGACGCATAGAATAGTTGTTGAAGGCCTAAAATTACTTTGCATTACTATAACTTTATACGGCCTTGTATTGGTTACTATACGAATAAAGAATATCTATGAGTCGAGTCTCCCATGATTGTGTAGAGACTTTTTTGGCTATTTTTGGGGAGATTTGCGAAACCCATAACCTAGAAGTAGCAGCAGCTTTGTCTCACAGGAAAACCGCGATCTCTTGAACCAGCTCCCAAACCAAACATGAAAGAAAATAATTACAGAACGATCTATCATAGAAACCGTCAGCATTAGCACTAGATAGTAAATGGATAATGAGATTCTGATCTTTCTTTTGGACAATGATTATGATTCTGTTCTAGCTATATCACATGTCATGTCATTTTTCCCAAAAGAAAAGGTCATAATCTCAGGGAGGAAAAACTAGCACACAGATTGCCGATGTTCTTAGTGCGTTATTGCATGAGAAAATTCAGATTCCAATGTAGATACATAGAAAAGCTAGGATTATTAACAGCAAAACATGGCCCTTTTATTTATATATCAGCAAAAAATTTCCGGTGCCAATAATATATCAGATTTTATACAGAGGATAAATGGATCTGAGTAATGGCAAATAATACCTGATAGGTGGTGTCAAATTTATCATACATGAAGCGAGTGATGATGCTGGTTTCTTGGCCCGTTTGGCCCTGATCCGGACGACACTGACTTCTTTAGCCTCTCCGCTATACTCTGAAATTCCTGTGTCCGATCCCGAAATGATGATTGCGCCGATTTGACAGGCATTTTCCAAGACCACCGTTGAAATCGAGGAATTCACAGACACGATGCAATTACCAATCGACTCTTAAAATCAGATATCCGCAGACCCGGCACCGTTAAATCGAATTTACTCCGGCGGGATCGAGGAATAACAATCAAGGGAAAACCTAGATCTGACCTGAAGCGCCAACAATACAGCAGCAACTGCAAATCGGAATGCGGTTGATGCTCAAGACCAAATTGAAAGCAGATGGCAGAAAGATCGAAGAAGGAACGCCTTGCAGCTAATCTGGATATGTTATTTATCCGGCGAGAGGAAGGAAATGGCTAGAGATGGCTATGCCCGCTGCACCGTTCTTGTATTAAACTTCACATTAAATTGAAATCAATCTTTGTCCAAAAATCAAAAAATTTGGCCAAAAAAAGCCTCTGTCCAAATACATCGTGATTTTATTTGCATTTGTATATTTATTTGAGATTACCTTCATTGATTTCGAACTCCTGAAACTCATCATCGTCTTTTGTAATAGATCGACCTTGACGTCTTCAGTAGGTTGATTTGTTTCGGTCGCCATAGCTGAAGCAGAGTCTGCAGTAAAGGGCATAAATCATAGCAAACTTTGAGGACATCACCGTATGGCTCATCTGAGTATTAAACGCTCTGATCTCAATCTCACTCATTAACTTCATCACCATCGTTTGTTGAGCAAGCGTCGATAATTTCTCAGTTTGCTCCAACTTCTTCACCTCACTCTCAACTGGAGGCTTCGCCACGGACGGGTCAGGCAGAGAGGGCGTCGTTGCGCGAGAGAAATTGCAAGCTGGACCTGGTTTAATAACCACAATCTTTGATCGGTGAAGAAATCGTCGGCATAATCCAAGAGAGAGAAGCCATCAAAGTTGAGAGTGAGGTACTGCAATGGAGTCAGAGAGTGCGGACATGGCTGGGTTTTGATCCCGAGGATAAAGGAGTAAGAGCGTGATTTAATCTGAGCCGTGGAATCCTTAGGTTGATTTGTTTCGGTCGCCATAGCTGAAGCAGAGTCTGCAGTAAAGGGCATAAATCATAGCAAACTTTGAGGACATCACCGTATGGCTCATCTGAGTATTAAACGCTCTGATCTCAATCTCACTCATTAACTTCATCACCATCGTTTGTTGAGCAAGCGTCGATAATTTCTCAGTTTGCTCCAACTTCTTCACCTCACTCTCAACTGGAGGCTTCGCCACGGGCGGGTCAGGCAGAGAGGGCGTCGTTGCGCGAGAGAAATTGCAAGCTGGACCTGGTTTAATAACCACAATCTTTGATCGGTGAAGAAATCGTCGGCATAATCCAAGAGAGAGAAGCAATCAAAGTTGAGAGTGAGGTACTGCAATGGAGTCAGAGAGTGCAGACATGGCTGGGTTTTGATCCCGAGGATAAAGGAGTAAGAGCGTGATTTAATCTGAGCCGTGGAATCCTTAGGAACAGTGTTTGGTGGAAGAGTATATAGATAGTATTGATATCGATATCGATATCTTTATATATATTTTGCAAGTCGTTTATATATACCACGTATATATGATTTCATATGTACGCTCATATGTATATGAGCCTGCCATCTAATTAATATAAAAAAGTTACAGAACTCATTTCATTTATTTACATATAGAGAGTTTGTTCTTTATTTTCTTTGACAAGAATATATATGCTTTGGGTGGGAGGGAAAATCTTGGCTTCGAACTGGATATTAGATGATAATATTGAAAAAAAAAATGCTTTGACAAGAAAAAAATAAAAGAAAAAGACAAGAATAAATTTACACTTTTAAACTCGTTTCTTTAATTTAGTCTCTCCAAATGGGAACCACAAGTATTGAACATTTCTGTTGCTTTCTTAATATTGGAGAAAAAATGATCTAATTAATAAGTGAAAACACACACACACACATCTCTATAATTATAGCTAACCCTAGCATGTGTTAATTATAGTACAATGGGCTGTAATCTCTTAATCATAATGTCTGAGTTTTGAGTATAGGTAGATACAAAATATATTTTTAAAAGATTATTTTCATTTACATCTAACCATGCCTTGAAGTTGATTCAACTGTATATATAATGTACTATGTACAATATTAAAAGAAAGTAATCCACCTCATACTATTAGATATCCTTAATAAATTAGAATATTTTATTAAGGAAATTATTTTTCGAAAACAAAAAGACTTATAAATATTTTAATTTGAACTTAACAATGATATGATATGAGCTAGATAATGTGGAAATATAAAATCCCGAGTTTATATGAATTAAGTGTAGATTTGATAGATTCTTATTTTCGAATTTTGTTTTTACTAGAATCCTATAATTCTCGGCCTCCCATGATATTCGGCCTTCTCTTCTCTTCCTCGGTCAAACGTATCCGATCGAGGTGTATATACGCTCATTACATCGGACTGAATAAAGTCAATAAACTATCGGAATTATCATTCCCTTGCTGTTTCGTTTTTCAGATAACCATATAAAAAATATAGATAAATAAGAAGTGAGGAACGAATTAATCACACGTAAAATTCCATTATACATGATCATGAGTTTAGTCAAATTTTAAGACTACTAGTCCCGCCAATTTTTTATAAAGTATGAGTTTAGAATCTAATTAATATAAAGATGTTTTTTTTTTTTTTTGCCATGGCTCTTAAAAAAAGAAAGAGAATTGTTGGATATTTGATCTCATTCTTCAAGTTAAAAAAACAATTAGTCAAGATAGTAAGTGGTCTCGTTAAAAGACACACTCTTGCTATTGGTATTGTCAGTTGCTCTGATATTTGGCTATGTCAGTTACTCGGATATTTGGCTTAGTTGAAAAGGTTAGGATCTAGAAAAGGTATGAGCGTGACTAGCAATCTATATATAACGTTATGTCAGATGTTCTATGGATACAAAAATTTTTAATATACCAAACTCTTTATTTTTTGATTCTGGATCCCGAGAGTTATTTTTTTCGATTTCTATCCTTATACAACAGTCAAGATCTAGGAAAGATATGTGCTTGACTAGCTAGTCGGTTGCTCTGATGTTTCGCTCAATTGAAAAGGTCAGGATCTAAAAAAAACCCCGATATTGGGTGATGAGGTTTTCTTGGCAAAAAACGAAAAGAAAAGAAAAGAAAACAAGCATGAAAGTGTTACCCATGTGTAGGGTTGAGCATACGGTTGCTCGGTTCGGTTATCCTTATTAACCGAAAAAACCGAAAACCGATTTATATCAATTGATGAGACCGAACCGAATTATTTCAGTTCGGTGTTCATGAATTTCGGTTATAACTGAATTTTTAGGATATATATCAAACCAGCAACAATCTTTTGAGGGATCAAATCTATCAAACTAAATCTAAAAATAAGCCTATAATCTAGAGAAAAAAATAGGAAATAACAGCGATCAAATCCACAATTAAAAAAATCACTAGATCAAATCCACAATAAAAAAAAATCACCGGATCAAATCCATAGTTTGAGGAAAAAAATGAAGACAAAAGAGAAAGACTAAGGAAAGATGGAGTGAAGGGAAGAAGACGCATGAAGTGAAGCTTTTTCTCTGTCTCCTTGCTTTCCAATGAACAACAAAACTCACTAGATCTGCAATAAGTTCGACATTAATGGCAATGACAAACTCCAATTTTGAGCTAATGAAGATGATGCTCGGACTTGACTCAAAAAATCAACCAAACTCAAGTGGGTTGAGGACAGAGAGTAGATGTCAGAGGTTGGGTCACTGGTTCGATTTGCTTGACGGGTGAAGACTGACGATGGATAGCAAAAGTCTACAAGGGAGATGTTTTAAATATAAAATAATGAGTGTTGGGCATACTTGGATTTGGGATTACTTGGGTTAGCCTTTTAGAACGTGGGATTTTTTGGACTTGGATTTGGGCTTATATACATGTTTTAAATATAAAATAATGAGTGTTGGGCTTGGGCCATTGAAAAAGAAAACAAAACATTAACATAACCCATATGTTATATTTTTTTATTTCGGTTATTCAGTTAAAACTGAAATTTTTTATAACCATCGAACCGAACCGAACACTGAAATGCTATAAGAAAAAAAACTGAAAAACATCTAAAAACTGAAATAATCGAACCGAAATAACTAAATTGGATTTAGTTCGGTTTGGTCTTCGATTTCGGTTTGATTTTGCTCACTTCTAACCATTTGAGCCGCTACCCATGTCCGAATCCAACAAACCTAACCGTAACCCGTTCCCAGATTTTCCAACCAACAAAAAAGAAGGTTCACTGTGCCCCCGCCCATGTAAACCGTCGCTCTCTGCCCCCTCTCTCCCTCTCTCTCAAGAGGCCTCTTGGCTATATTCTCACCACTCGTTTCTACGCACATCTCAAAACCCCTTCTTTCCACTTCCATTTCCCGCACTCTTTCTCGTTGTTACCTCTGATCACTGATCATCCTATCACTTCCCGATTCTTATATCTCCTTCCTTTCCTGTTCATGGGTTGAGCTGGATTTCTCATTCTACCTCATGGAGTGGGACAGCGATTCCGATCTCAGCGCGGAGGAGGACGAGAGTTATATGCTCGACGATACTGGTCCTCTTCCTTTCCCCGTCGGCAACTTGCTGCAAACGGCGCCGTGTGGGATTGTCGTCACCGACGCACTCGAGCCGGACCATCCTATTATATATGTCAATACGGTGTTCGAGATGGTCACTGGGTATCGGGCAGAGGAAGTGCTTGGTCGCAATTGGTCAGTTTTTGAGGTCTTGCTTATTTATTCGATTGCCTCTCTTTTGCTTTAGTTCATTTCTACGATCAATGAGTGCAGTTAGCTACATTTTTGCAGGGGTGAAAATGTGTAATTTTTTTTGGGAATGATTTCAATTTCGTGGCTGTTCAATGGGGATGATGAAGTTTGCCATCAATTTTTGTTGGTTTTGCTTAGATAACTTGTTAGGTTAAGTTTAGGCATTTCCATCCTAATGATGCTTGCCTAAACCCTAGCCCCTCAAATTGTTTGGAAACGTCGAGCAGTTATTTCCTAATCCTTCCATCGGATAATATTTGAGAAGTTTGTTTGTGCATATGCTGGATTGGATGCATTAGGAAGATTGTTGCCTCAAATTATTGCAGGGCTTCTTAATTCCATTTCTTTTTCATGATGCTTTATGAAAGATCACTTCTGGAACTGTAGAGCTGAGAGATGAGTTTGGATTAGTTCTGGTTGATATTAAAGAAACACAGTTAGGAGCATAGTTAAAGAGGTTGCTCCATTCACAATGTGAATTTTGTGATTCCTAACGAGTCACGAAGCTCATGACATAAATTATTGGCTGAATTGAAAACAATTTTGAATTGTCTGTGAATCATGCTATTCCACCTAATATGTCAAGATTGCATTATACGATGCCTTAGATATATGTTAAACAATTTTAAGTAAGGCCTTTAATTCTTATAAAGAAAAAAAAGGAGGATATTGTTTGATTTATTTCAAGAAATAATTACTTCCAAATTGATGACTAACGGGCTTCTTTATGATTTATGTTTAGGTATGTTTTTAACTCTCAGGTTATATTTACCATCTTGTGTAATTTATGCATATGACTAGCGCATACCCCTGTCATATTTTATATTTGAAGTTACTTTTCACTTGTCATTTGATACCTTTTGCAATTGACTATTCAAAAGTATACTTTTTGATTTGCAATAATAATCATGATTTGACAAGTATGGTTAGCACTACCTATTAACATTCTGTTCATCTGCCATGGGCTTTAGCCAATAGAGAAATAAATGAGTATGGGCTTTAAGTGTTTGTAAATAGTATGTTAACTATATTGACAAAGCCAGGAGAATTATTCAAGTCTGTTCATCAATTGTTATCATAATACTTATTGTAAAGCCAATGGTGAGAACTTTGAAGATGATGCATCTAAGAGTTGCTTGCACAGTGAAGGATTTCACCTGTCACCCTGATTACTAGTCGCATAACTGTTCATGAAAATTGAAATCATTGCTAAGGTCCTTTTGGTTTGGATGACACCATTTCTGCAAGTTTTAAGTGGTCTCATGGGAGGCATTAAAACCTTAGATGTTAGCCTTGTGGCAAAGGAGGGAGATGATTTGTTACATTTAATTTAAGGCATACTGTTCTTGTCTTTAAATTGAATCTCGTGAAGGCTTAGGACTGAGATAGTTGTGGTCAATGTATTTCACACAGTTTGATGGACATCTCTATTTAATATAATTTGTATAGAGTATTGGATGAGAATTGGTTGCAATTTCCACTTTTTTGTCCTAAAGGGTGCAGTGGTGAAGAGGTGAAGTTTTGGAGGTTTGTGATGTTGGTGAATTTGGTTGAAGCGAACTGTTTGTATTTTCTAGGATAGAACTGTAATGGGACAAGATCAGTCCTACGACATTTGCTACTTTCTTTGTAGAACCCTGTTCCTGGTCGTACAGTTCAAATTGTTGGCCTTTCCTCACTGGTTCAAAATGAGAGTGATAACTTCACTAGTTCAACTAATATCTCCTAACAAGGTGTCAAATTTGTTATCGAATATGTTGTTTGGTATTCTTTGTGAGAGTTATGTATTCTTCCTTTCTAATTAAAATTCAATTATCACTGCGTATCTGCATTATGTGTTCATTGCTGAAGATTCTACCATCTTTGTAATCAAGTTTATGTCTCCACTTGGATAGAGTTTGAGTTTTTCATTTTGCATATCTTTATGAAAATACATCATATAATGCCCTTTTTTTTATTCATATTGGCATCAAATTATGAGGTTTTTTGTTTTTGAATTTAGGTTTGCCTTGTGTGTTTTGTTGTTTGAATAGCTAATGTGAGCAGAAGCATAAAGAATGATAGCATCCATTTTACCCCAAAAAAAAAAAAATCGAAGAAATGTATGATGCCAATGATCAAGAGATCCACTTGTTGGAGTTAGCTTGTCACGTGGTTGTAGGAACTAGGGGTTAAAGCTTGAGTTTGGACCCTAAAAATAAAGCATAGAATCTCTTTACAGTAATTTGTGTGAAGTTTGATTTTCTATCCTGTCGTCCTGCTATTGTTTCTTACATAATGGTCTCATAAACATACTGAGAAGGGTTAAATACGGGGGGAAGTTGGATGCTCCCAAAATTTTTTAGTTCAAATTAGTTCCTGGCTTGTAACGCTTGGTCTAGGGTTAGTTTGCATCATAGTCTTGAAGTTCTTAGGTTTTTATGTTCCTATATAGGCAAATATGCAATAAATTCCCTCCCTGTTGTGTCTCTTTGGTCACTTGAGACAATAGAGTTTGGTGATTCTATTTTAATGTTGCTCGTAACTTTTTATTTTTTAATAATTTCAATGTATATTGCAGCCGATTCTTGCAGTGTCGAGGCCCATTTGCTAAGAGAAGGCATACATTGGTGGACTCAGCAATGGTTTCAGAAATTAGGAGATGCCTTGAGGAGGGTATTGAATTCCAAGGTGAGTTACTGAACTTTAGGAAAGATGGATCTCCACTGATGAACAGATTGCGGTTGACACCTATATATGGAGATGATGAGACTATAACACATGTCATTGGAATTCAGCTCTTCGCAGCGGCAAACATTGATCTTGGCCCTGTCCCAGGTTCTACAATTAAGGAATCTTCCAAGTCATCTGATCAATTTCTATCTTCTCCGCTTGCCTCATTACGTCCTCTTCCATCAGGGGACCGTAATGTTTCTCGTGGGTTTTGTGGGATATTGCAGTTGAGTGATGAGGTGTTGTCTCTCAAGATACTGTCTCTCTTAACTCCAAGAGATATTGCATCAGTTGGCTCTGTTTGTAAGCAATTGTATGAGCTAACAAGAAATGAAGATCTTTGGAGAATGGTATGTCAAAATGCATGGGGCAGTGAAACTACTCGTGTTTTAGAGACCATACCTGCTGCAAGAAGACTTGGATGGGGTAGGCTGGCAAGGGAATTGACAACTCTTGAGGCTGCAGCATGGAGGAAGTTGACTGTTGGGGGTGCTGTTGAGCCCTCACGCTGTAATTTCAGCGCTTGTGCAGTTGGTAATAGAGTTGTGCTATTTGGTGGTGAGGGGGTTAACATGCAACCTATGAATGACACCTTTGTATTAGATCTCAACTCTAGTAATCCTGAGTGGCAACACGTACAGGTAAGCTCTCCTCCTCCAGGTCGTTGGGGCCATACACTTTCTTGTGTTAATGGCTCTCATTTGGTTGTATTCGGAGGCTGTGGAACGCAGGGCTTGCTCAATGACGTGTTTCTGCTGGACTTGGATGCAAAGCCTCCGACTTGGCGTGAAATTTCTGGATTGGCACCACCACTTCCCAGATCATGGCATAGCTCCTGTACTCTTGATGGAACTAAGTTGATTGTTTCTGGTGGCTGTGCAGATTCTGGAGTGCTTTTGAGTGATACATTCCTGCTTGATCTGTCAATGGAGAAACCAGTTTGGAGAGAGATACCAGTGGCATGGACCCCGCCTTCTCGTCTGGGCCACACACTGTCTGTTTATGGTGGTAGGAAAATACTGATGTTTGGGGGTCTGGCCAAGAGTGGGCCATTGCGGTTCCGCTCTAGTGACGTATTCACGATGGATTTGAGTGAGGAAGAGCCGTGCTGGAGATGTGTGACCGGTAGTGGAATGCCTGGTTCCGGGAATCCTGGGGGCATAGCTCCTCCTCCTAGACTTGATCATGTGGCTGTCAGTCTTCCTGGTGGGAGAATTCTGATATTTGGTGGGTCTGTTGCAGGTCTTCATTCTGCCTCCCAGCTCTACATCCTGGACCCAACCGATGAGAAGCCTACTTGGAGAATCTTAAATGTACCAGGGCACCCCCCGAGATTTGCTTGGGGACATAGCACTTGTGTTGTTGGAGGGACGAGAGCTATCGTACTGGGCGGTCAGACTGGAGAGGAATGGATGCTAAGCGAGCTCCATGAGCTTTCTCTGGCAAGTTCTGTGATCTAAAATTTAGTGAATAAACAAACTGCATGCTATAGCGAAGGGAAAGCTCATGATGCGCTGCTAAGTTGTGAAATCATTCCAAGCATCAATCGTCGGCAGAGGCTTTGGTCGCACTGGTAACTCATGACAAGCAAGGCTCTGGTCAAAACGTTTGTATTCTTGTGTTAAAAATGCATTTTCCTGTATATGGTTTTGTTCTGGCTCCGAGACGAGCTTGTCACGAGTAGCATGAGACCATGGTTGTTTTTTTTGTTTTTTGTGAGGGTTCTGTGAGACTTTGCCCTTCAGTACGTCAATGAAATATTCTTCGCAGATAGATCATTGTTAGTGTCTGATAGTAAGTAGGGTTTATATATTAGTAGAGTTAGTTATCGCTTGTTTCCCTTGTGTTGTTGTATAGATGGAATTCTGTAAGTCGGACAATGAAATGGAGAGGGAAAGTCCTTGTTCATAGTAATGTCCTTAATTTGGGTATTTATGTTGTTGGATAGAAGAAGCCCCTATTTTGGGACAGGAAAACTCGTGGAAGATTTTGTGGCGAGTCATTATCATGTTTTGCTATTATTCTGTGCTTATGCAAATGTATTACTATAGGCAAATCTTTCTCACACACAATGCACAGGACTTTTTCTTCATTTAATTTAATTTTTCCCACGTTGCAAGCAGGGGAGGAATTCAATAAATTTACTAAATTTAAATTCAAAAGCAGTCTACCTTTCAACTAAAGTATCACTGATAGATTCTTTCTTTTGCACAAAAGTCCTCGAGTGATTAGGACAATTCTCTAATAAGGCAGATTTGGTTTGACCCTTTGCTAGAGCATCAGAACTATGTTTAATCTCAAGCTCCCATGAAAGATTCAATCAACCACAAAATCTGACTATGTAACAGACTGCGTGAACCAGGTTTTTGGCATCAGGTTTCAGGATAATTCTTTTGAAACCCAGATCCCCTCCAAACATTGGTGGGAAGGTGATTATTGATGGCTAACCACATAAACGCTCTGATTCGTTCAGCTCCCCTCCACTTCCATTATTATTTTTTAAAATAAACCGAGTTGTAAGTGTCTCTTGTATGGGTCTCTGTCAGGTAGTATATGCACTTGTTATAGTAAATATAGGAATTTGCTATAATCCTCTACTCTTACTATTTTCTTCTCATCATTTTTTCTTTCACTACCATCTCAGCCTTTAGATTGAAATTTAAACGGTTCAGATTTAATGTCTCATAAAAATATTCTTTTTCAATATTTTTCATTGCAGTTTTAAATTATCATAACTAAAATTTAGCTGTTTTTGAATTTACTTATTTAATAATTTGATATATTTTTAAGTTTAATGGTTTTATAGAGATTAAATTTAAACCGTTCAGATTTTAAAGAATGAGATCAGTAGTAGAGGGAAAGACAATGTGAAAAAAATGGTAAGAGCATTGGCTCGTAGCAAATCTCATTGTATCATATTTACATCAACTATGGCATTCCACGCTATTAAGTCATTCCCAGCTTCATATTGATTAGCTTTAGAAAAGCATTACTTTGGAATTTTCCAAGTCAATCTTTGGAAATCCCAGGTTCCACACTCAACCAAATCAACCACTTTGCTAGAATTCTCTTCTTCAATGAGGGATCGGATACACACCTCCTTAATGTTCTTATCTATCTGGGAAAAGCCACAAGTCATTTAAAAAAAAAAAATTCACTGTTTGTCCATCACGGATGTGCCATCTTGTATTGTACCCATTTTTACAATATCCTTCTGCGCAGAAACAAACTTCCATACAGCAGAATCACTATCGCGAGCATCCATCATTGATAAATTCTATTTTTTTCTGCAAATCTCTCACTCGTTCTAATCCTCCTATGCTATATTAGTGGGTTAAATTCAAGTATTATGTGCATCAAATCCAATAACCGTCAACCATACCTTCCAGCCAAGAAAGAACTGTATACCAATCTTATGTTTGGAAATTAGTTCGGGAAGCCTGAGGGAATGGTTCTAAAGTTTTAGTCTGTTCGATCATGGGACACTCATGATGTGTTACATCAAAGACAAAACAAGTTTCACGACACATCAAGACAAATATGATATAAGATACTCGCAACACTTCTCACCAATGCATAATGATGGTGAACAAGTTACAAAACACTCATAATGCTTCACCTCAATACAAAACATAATGATAACATCAATCTTTGTTATATGGACTAATCATGGCAGCATAAGGTAAAAGTAATTGATGAAACAGTTGGTTCAAGATGTTTCAGCTCTTGACGTCATCACCCCTGCCTTCAAGGGCTTCGGGAGTATAGTGGTGTTAACATGAGTAGGGGTGTCAGCTGTGTTTTTCCAGTTGCGTCCTTTGCTGCCTCTTATATTTGGGATTTTTCCCAAATATTTTTTATAGTTCTTTTGATTATTAGATTCTATATAAAATGAATGACGTTTTTATATTTTATGAGTAAAAAATGGAGTTGTTTTCATTTTTTATGATTTTTTAAAGATTTATGCTATCAAAATTATGCAATTCTTTTTAATTTAGAGTCTTACATTTTTTAAAAATCATAAAAAATTTAAAACAATTTTGTTTTTTGTCCATAAAATATTAAAATGTCACTTATTTTATGTAAAATCTAATAATCAAAATAACCATAAAAGAATATTTGGGCAGCACCCCAAATTTAAGGGGCAGCAGGGGGCAGCTTTGAAAAGCACAACTAACACCCCAAATCCGTTAACATATAGGAGTAACCTGCATACTTATTGGTAGAACCACCATGATAACGACTCAAGAGAGAAACTAATGTATAGGTTCACGTTCAAAAAGTCCGTTCACATAAATCGAAACAAAACTATTTTCATATACTTTCCTCGTAAACTATAAACAATATTGAAAAAACAGCTTTTATCGCTAATCCAAACAGACACTAAAACGATATATTGAACAAACCAAAGCAAGAACACACCACAGTATATATATTATGAGTAAACATCTAACACTGTTGAAATTTACTTGATACACATCTTTAATATAAGACATACTTTAATAAAAAAAAATGAATCACAAAGCGAGTCTTATTTCATGGTTATTGACTAATTTCATGGACCGTAACATGAAAAGAATGACACCTAACAGGAGCAAATAATTATAACATGAGGAGCCTGGACATCGAATACAATCAAGTTAAGGACAATAGAATGAAAATGACAGCTGGGGGACTTAATTATTGCGTTAAATATTTCGTTCTCACAATTTTTGAGTTGCGAAGAATAAAAATATTAAAATAAAAAATATATGGAAAGACAAAGATCTCGCCACTTGAACTCTTGAAGTTGAGCTGCGTGCAGCGCGCGGATCAGTGTTCACTCCCGAGCTCGCTTTTGTAGCTTCCCTCTCAAGCCCCAATCCTATCCCTCCCTCCCTTCCTCTCTTTCTGTCGAAGCCATTCTCTTACAGATTTTGCTTACCGTTTCTCTCATTTCTTTCAATTTCCCATCAATGGCTATCAACAAAGAATCCACTCCCCCGCCTGTGATCGGCAAAATTGGCCCTTACACTGTTTTCATGACGCCGCCTTCTACGCCGAAGCCTTCCGACGCCGTTTTGGAGTCGCCGAAGAAGGTTGTTGCTCCGCCGGTTCAGTTGGAGAAGCCCCTCTCTGCGAAATCCGTGGCAGATGGGTCTGGTCTGGGGTTTTTCAAGAATGCTGTAACTAGGGTGCAAACTGGTAAGTAGAACGTTTTGGACAATGCTTTTGCCTTTCTGTAACTTCGATCGTTGTCGATGTCGCTGGAAAATGAAATGCGGGCAATGGTTGAGCACCAAACAAAGCAGATAATCAAGTAAAACTTGTCTAATTCAGTTGATGCGAGCATGATACTCGTCCTTGATGGATCTGAATTTCGGTTAGTGGGATGCCTCTTAGTCTGTGAGAAGGAAACTTTTTCAAATGTTCTTGTAGTAGCTGACAGTCGACAGTAAAAAAGGTCATGCATGAGTTGATTGTTGAATCCCTCTTGTGGTCTTTCCAAGTTATTGATTGAAGTTTGGAAAGTTTAAGTAGGAAATACAATAAATTTGTATGATTTAATCATCGGTCCTGTCCTCTCAGTAGAAGTCGTGAAAGTGGACATAGACCTAGATAGGGTGTATTAAAGGACTTGGCTTACTGCTTTCGTGATGCTTGAGAAGGAAACGATGGATCTAAGTCATTAATGCCAAAATCAGTGATGGTTGCGATCTGGATTCTGGTTAAGATAGTGGCGGGGTACTTTCTATATCGAGTGTTATAGATTCTCATGTATTCTCTTCACTTAGGTTAGCTTCTTATTATTCAAGAAATTACTGGGCAATAAATCTTTTATTCGGGTTTCTGCTTAACCTTCTTGTTCAAATAAGTAAACTCATTTACTTTTCCTTGTACAGCACACTCAAGTTTGGATGATCATTTAGCACGGTGGTTTGGGTTGGATCAGTCAAAGTACCAATGGGCACTTGATGATTATTATGAAAGCAAGGGAGTGGTAAGCGATTAATTGCTGCTAGTTATTGCAATATTAGTATATTGTAAGGCTAGTCTGCATGCATTTGGGGATTGGATATATACTCTTAATAGTTTCATTAATTTGTTTTCATGTGTTTCCCTTTGGTTCTTGTGCTGATGTTGTTATTTTACTTGTATTGTATCTTTTTTTTAAATATTGTTTCATTTAGTACTTTTACACATGAGTTCTGCATCTGTTCATGGGGGCTTCTAATTTTTTTATGGTCTCATGAATTTGTTTTGATTTGGTTCCCTTTGGTATTTACAAATGCTTTGATATGTCTCTCTCATCCATGTGTTCTTTCTAACAAATAATGTTTTGTCAAGTACTTTTTCTACATGAGTTCTGTTCATTGGGCCTGTCTGGTTTCTCGTATGGTTTCATTACTTTGTATTTAAGTGCTTCCCTTTGGTTTGTAAAGATGCGCTGGTATGGCTATTTTACTGGGATATGTTCTTCTTGGTTTTTTTTTTTAAAAAAAATATATTGTTCTTCTACACGAGTGCTGTTCATTTGGGGCCTCTAATTTCAATGTTTCTCAATGAAATTTTGGCATCAGATGTAATCGGTATGTGTTGTATCTAATGCGTCCAGACTTAAGCTTTAAGAATTTGTGCAATCTCGTTTCAGAAACAACCTAATCTTGTGTTTGGTTTGATGAAGAAAAGGACAACTGAAAGGGAAAGGCAATGTGACTGACTTATGAATTTTATATTTTTATACCTTAAGTTCCCTCCTTTTATGTACTAACTATCATTTTCTTTGGAATGCATTTGACTTACTTTCAAAAAAAAAAAGTTCCCTCCTTTTTTTTGACAAGATTGTTGGGGAGGTTTTGTTCCCCTTCTCTGTGTGCTTCTCAACATCTGAGATCTTTCACACTCCTAACTTTTTGTGGTGTCCTTCATGAACTTGTTGCCTAACTTATTTGTCTTTGAAAGAAATAGACAATACATCTGACATATCAAGATGCATCGGTATAGTTCTGCATATGTTAAATTATGATGATGATTTGGAAGGTCAATTTCCTTCATAGCAAAGTGGATACATATTGTATTTTTTAGGATTTTTGCATTTAAAGCGCTTCTGTCAACAAGAAATTTCTCTTCTATAGGATGTAAACATATCTCCTGAATTATCTATAGTTTCCCTGCTCCAATAGTGCAATTGAGTTTGAGACTTGACTCACACAATACTAAGTGCCATAAGGACAAATAGATTACTGAAAATGGACAATATTGTCAAAGGTTTTAAAAACTTGCTGTATTTTATGTTAGCCTCTGTCTCCTTTTTGTATGCACATGCATCAAGTGTGGGATGGCTGCAGTTCAAAACTACCCTTGAAATTTGGTTACTGAAAATGTTGATGCCATGTTGTGGAAGAGAGTTGAAAATATTTGGGGCTATAAAGGATAGAATTTTGGATTTGTGTAAGGATGACCTTTCCACCTTTTTTCCTATATTGTATCTAACTAACTATGTGTGTGTATATATATATATATATATTTATACTCTCTAAAATGGACTTTTACTTTGATGCCCTGCAATTTCGTTTTATGGCAAATCTGTGGTCGCAGAGTTCATGAATTTTAAATTCCATTACCATTACCTGGAATAACGAATGCTGTTTGTCGCTATAGAAATATTGAATTTAAGAAGACAAAATAGGGAGATGTTAAAGTGTATTGTGCGTCTAATTTTGATGCAGGAACAAGGAGATATTAAAGTGAAAGAAATATCAAGCAAAGTACAGAATGTTTAACACAATATATTGAGCTGGTAATGTCCTTAATTTGTTTGCCATAGTTGTATCCCTTGAAATGTTTGAGAACTTTTCTTCAACTATAGGGAATTGGAATTGTCATGCAGGGGGCATCAGAAGTGAGGCATGAAGGCTCTTAGCTTTTTGAGCATATTCCTCATGTAGACACAATTACATTTGATTTTGTCGAATGGTTCTTTTACCTACCATCCATTGGTCTCATGATTCAAATCAAGGGCCCTTTCCCAACTCCGGCGGCCAAGGCTGATTATTTATTCTATACATTTTGGATCCTGTAATTTATCATCAAGTTGTAATCCTAGGTCAATGCCCCCCCCCCCCCCCCCCCCCCCACTTTTCTTTGCCTCTTTGATGAGCAAGCACCCTCTTGAGCATCCTAGTCTGTCATGTTTTGGGCTCTGTACGGTATAACTGGTGATGTATTTGTACTTGATTGAAAACTAGAAAGACTATGATTGCTTTACTGTGGTGGCTGAGCTGTCTAATGCGAATTTTTTTCGCCAAAGCAATTGTTAGTGCTTAGTTTAGGCATATAATAGACTTTTTGATTGCTTTACCATGGTGGCTGAGTATTGTGGAGGTTTCAGTCTCTCTCTCTCTCTCAAACTTCTGCTTGCTCTTAGTATGTCTCTTGATTACTTGGAACAAATTTTATGTAGCCCGAACAATTTGGGAAACCCATGAGTCACACGAGTAGCTAAGACGGTCAAGTCAAGGCTTTGTTTGAAGCAATAGCGTGATGATGAATTTAAAAATGTCTATTATGTTTTTGTTCTGAAGTTTCTGCAAATATGAAAGAGAATGACAAAAAGCCAAGAATGTGTGTGTGTGAGATAGAGCTGCTAAAACGGTCTAGCCCGCGGGTTACACGGTGTGGGCCTGTGCGGCCCGCACTTCTGCGGGTTGGAAATTTCCCAACCCTAACCTGCATTGTGCGGGTTGCGGGCCAGCCTGCAGCCCGCGATTTTTTTTTTTTTTTGGGTTTTGGTTTTTCAGAAATCATTACTTAATGGACTGGTTACAGAAAATGCCCTCTAATAGCCTACAACAGAACTCAACTCAACCTAATGGGCCAATTATCCACATAAAAGCCCAATTGTTCTACTTCAAATTTACAATTATACATTATACAAACATAACACTATATTAATGGACTGGTTGAATTCCCAAGTCCGAACTGGCAACTGTCAACATCTCAAGCTAATAATAAGTAAAAACAGAAATAGTCTGATTGTCCACATAAAATTATACATTATACAACAAATTGAAGTGACTGAACCCAGCAGCCAGCACTATTAAACAACGACAGAAATATAGAATGAACAGAATTAGAATTACAGAACCTTACATCCTTCAAATCAGAGAGAACAAAAGCCATTTTGGCATTTTCTGGAATTCTGGAAGTGACCAAAAGTTCAAAAAGTGTAGTGATTAAACACATTATCAAAAAGAGTCAATGTAATATGCTTCAAGTTCAAGATTCAAGAAGCTGGTTAAAAACTTCAAATTGGGGAAATTTGACAAATGAAAACATCAATTCATTAGGCATGTTGTGAAGCAGCATCTGAAGCAGCCTCAACATTAATTGCTTCCTCCTTTTCCTCAGGTTTAAATGCATCTGCCATATCACATAAAATGGAAAAAAATGTTAGATTAATAGTTCATGCTTTTCTAAATTCCTCAATTACAAAATTAGCAAGTATAAGGTGAATATTAAATGGACACATATTACCATT
Source organism: Inga oerstediana (assembly GCA_963210345.1). Lineage (NCBI taxonomy): Eukaryota > Viridiplantae > Streptophyta > Magnoliopsida > Fabales > Fabaceae > Inga > Inga oerstediana. Next base: position 13,171,357 of record OY723410.1, on the reverse strand, counting down.
ACTAGGAAAGCCAAGCATCCAATTACGAGTACAAATGAGAGCTTGAACATTCTCCGGAAGGAGACTGCTTCGATATTTTGTGAGAACTCTTGAACCAATACTAAAAGCCGATTCACTAGCAACTGTAGTAATCGGAATGCTAAGAATATCACAAGCCATCCTAGCAAGACATGGAAAACGAGGTGAGTTAGTTTTCCAATAATCCAAAACATTGAATTTTACATACAAATTGGGATCAAGTGTTCGTTCTTCCAAATAGTTGTCCAATTCAGATTTACACATTGTCGCTGTGTTTTTGCTCATGCTCTCAAGATGATCCTACATCATATAATGTTAAAAGTAGAGTATTAATATAATTCTAATCAAATGAAAATAACATTAAAGAAATAAAATGAAATGAAAAATTCAAGAATTGGAAGCTTACAGCAAAACATAACAAGTAGTTGTCTTCATCACTTTTGGAGGAGGAGGAAGAGGGATGAATGGTTGTTGAATATGATTGCCATGAGGCTTGGTAATTAGAACTTGAAGAGGACCCAACAAATGAGACTGAAGATGATGCTGAAGTTCCCACATCAGTATAGTTATGAAACACATAATATAACTTCCTCTTAATGTGTTCAACCTTGGCATCACAATTTAAGGGATCAAGTTTTGCATAACAAAACTTAATGACATTCAACTTCATACGTGGATCAAGAACAATAGCAACAGAAAGAATGTCACTATAATCACTCCAATATTTATCAAACTTTTCAAGCATTCTCACAGCCATATCTTGAATCACAATATCATCATGTTCCACATAAGATTTCAACATTAACTCAATTCTTGATATTTGCATGAAATACATGTTAGATGTAGGATATGATGACCCAGAAAACAAGTTTGTTATAAGTGCAAATGGCTCCAAGAATGAGCGCATCGCCTCAACTCTAGACCACTCTTGGTTTGTTGGACAATGACGATAATTGGAATCAATGATAGATAAATAAGCAAAAGCACGACGTTATTTAAGGGCACTTTCAAGCATTGTATGGGTGGAATTCCATCTAGTTGCAACATCTAACCTCAAACCAATTGATGTATCAATCCCCCCGACATGATCAATACATTTCTTGAAATTTATCAAGCGCGCCTGAGATTGCTTCACATATCTAACACTCTCCCTAATCTTATGAATAGCTTCACTAGCTACTTTTAAACCCTCTTGAACTATAAGATTTAAGATATGGGCACAACACCTAACATGAAAAAAGTCCCCATTGCATATCAAGCTATTACCCAAAAGCAACCTTTCTTTCAATGAATTTTGCATATTGTCATTTGCAGAAGCATTGTCAAGAGTGATAGAAAAAACTTTCTTATCAATACCCCACTCAATCAATATCTCATGTGCCCTTGTAGCTAATTCAACACTGGAATGAGGAGGATCCATCTTAGAGAAAGCAAGAATTTTGCTATTTAGTTTCCATTTATCATCAACAAAATGAGCAGTCAAACAAATATAACCTTCACTAGTTATCGAAGTCCAGCAATCAGAAGTTAAACACACTCTACCAGGGCTGTTCATTATTTCTTTCTTTAAGATCTCTTTTTGGTTAAGATAGAAATTCCATACATCTATAACAGCAGTATTTCTAGAAATGCATTTGTAATCAGGATTCAGATAAGTGTGGAAATCCTTAATTGCATCATACTCTACAAAGGAATAGGGGAGATCATGTTTAATGATAGCAAAAGCAAGTTTTTCCCTAGCTATGTGATGATCAATTTGTCTAGCTCTAAGTTTCCCTTCTTGGTCTATCATCATAGCACCAACATCTTTATACTTTGGGAGGGAATTGCATATATTTATATGGCGTCTAAGGGTTGAAGTCCCATAATCCCTACTTCCCACTAAATATTCTTTCCCACACCCCTTACATTTTGCCTTCACTTTACCTTCTACTGTAACTCTAGTAAAATAATTCCAAACCTCAGATGTGGCCCTCTTTTTCCCCTTTTTACTTGAATCATCTTCCAAATCTTGTGCACAGGCAGTGGAGATAGGTACTACCCTTACTGGTTGTGTTTGTGATCCTGCAGCTAGGCCTTCCACAACATCATCTTCACTGCTTTGTTGATTATTAGCAGGTCTTTCACCTTCCATTCTTTCCTTTTATAATATACTGCAAGCAAAACCAATGACACAGACAGAAAAGATTAGCTTTATGCCCATTGTCAAATTGAGGAACATACTATCAAGTATTGGTAAACAAAGAAGCCAGATATTGTCAATATTTGCTACTAGTAAAACACGTCCTATGAAGTTTAAAAGGGTGCTATCAGCGGAACTTCCATTGTCAATATTTGCTTCCGATGAATCAGATAAATACAATGAACTTTAGATGTTTACAGAACAGCAATAATACATCTACTGACAAGAAGAGCATATGGGATAAATTTGTGAAAACCATACTGGGGAAATTCGATGTTTACAGAACAGTAATAATACATCTACTGAAGTGTAGAGAAAAACACAAAATGGCGTCCACATAGGAAATAGACACTCACAACAAGCCATCGACGAAGTGACCATTCTACATTTAGATATCAATGCTATATTAAAAAAAAGGGTATGAATAATTTATATCTCAGTTACCTTGAAAATGGCTGTAAGTGGACTTCCAGCAGCGAAGAAAGGAGCTAGACAAGAAGATACGGATGGACAGTGGACACAAGAATGTTGAAATGTTGATAACAGAAAACCTAAGAGCAGGCGACGCCGGACGGCCGATCGGTTGAGGCTAAGGAGTGTCGAGCGACGACAACTACAAGCTACAACCAAGGCGATTACTCGATTAGGGATTTAGGGATTTAGGGTTAGGGTCGGTGAGATGTGATTCGTGAGAAGAGACTTGCTTTTATCGGTGAGATAAGAATCGAGAGACGAGGGAGGAAGAAGGCCGAGCCGGAAATGGCTAAGGCGACACCGGCACACCGCTTGGCCGAATGGCCGATTAGGGTTAGGACTTAGGGCTCGATTTTGGAAGAGAGGAGACGCGAGAGTTGAGAGAGTAAGAGACGAAGAGACTGAGAGAGTGAGGGAGGGTTCAGTTCAGATGATGATTGTCGATTGATGAGTGACGCGTGTGTGGTGCGGTCAGTGAGTAGAGTGAGAGTGAGACAGTGACGCATTCATGGACCGGACTCAACCCAAGCGCCAAGCCCAACATGGCCAACAGTCCAATCCAAGTGAAGCAAGAGCAAGAGGGATCAATGGGAAAAAAAAATTGCGGGCTAGCCCGCATCAACCCGTGGGTTGAACGGTGCGGGCCTGTGCGGCCCGCATTTTTTTGGGCCTAAAAAACATCAACCCTAACCCTGTCCCAACCCGCGGGTTGGGCCCGTTTTGACGGCTCTACCTTTCACTGCTAGCTTGCTTCTTATTATTCTTATGTTTTATTTGATAAATGATTTTGTTATTTTTTTTTGGGCAAGTGGAAGGCACATTCTAATAATTATTCTCTTGATTGTAACCAGGCATTGAGATGGAATCTTCACATGGTTAATTAATTAAGAGTATATAAGTTTAGAGCCGGGAAGACGGGGCTGGCTCTTTTAGGCCCTGGCCTATCAAGGGTCGGGTTTGTAAATTGTAGCCTTCAAAGAAAGTCGGGTCTAAAAGGGCCGCCTGCAGGGCCTCAGGCGGCTCGTTAAGCTCGTTTATATATTTTTTTTGCTTGGAAAGGGAAACCGTGTTGCCTTTTTGAATTACCTTATTGAATCTATATGTCACTCTGTCCTCATATTGTATATAGTATGATTTTTGAGTATACTGTTTTGCCTAATTGAATCATATTGTGATTTTTGAGATGATTTTTGAGTATATTGTTCTGCCTATTTAGAATAAAATCATATTGTATACTGTTCTGCCTAATGGATTATGATTTTTGATGGATGTTGTGATTATTTGACTACTTGAGTCTACTACTCAAAGTGAAACATAATCAAATAACCTTGAAATTGATGATAGTGGCGAGGAAGATGAAAATGATAGTCATCATACTCATGTTACTTAGAAGGGTTAGAGTGTTTAGCTTCTTGCCTTCTTATGCTTTAACCTTTGTGTGAGTTTATTATGGACATGATTTTACGTTTGATTATACATTAGTAACTGTGTTTGTTTATTTCATGAGACGCGTTGTTTAAACCTTAATGTTGACAACATTTATATGTTAAATTAGAACTTTAATCATTGTTATACTAATTATATCTCTCTGGGAAAAAAACGCAGAAAAAATAGTTAAATATTATGAAAAGGACTTCCCGACCCTGGGGGCCGGACTTTGAAAAACTACAATTTTTCTGACCCCGGGCCTAAAAGGGCCGACCCTGATTCTTGGCTCTATATAAGTTGTTGAAACTTTTATTCTCTTGTGACTTTGATTTGGATGTATTGTTTGCCTATCTTAATTATCGTTGTTTTGTTGTTGAACTAGCAGTAAATATTAGGGAACAATAAAGATTCATTTAAATGATCCAATTATGAATTTTATTTGAACGTGTAAGATTGATTTAAATGATGAGTTTAATTTATGTATCTTTTTTAAAAAATAAACTTTAGTATAGTAAATATGATTGGACACTTCTTTCGGTTGAAAAAATTAGGGGAATTCCAATGAGTTTTAAGGAAGAGATTTAATTACCTAAAAGTTTAATAACAATTAAAAAACATATAATGATACAATATATTTATACTTTTCATTATAATTGAGGCTTTTTAGTAATTAAGTCTCATCCCTTAGGACCCAATTATTTAAATTAAGTAGAAATCAATTAATTTTTCACGCGGCTATTGACTTCGTCAAATAATGAGTCTGTGGCCTGGACATTTTAGTCCCACGCCTTTGAAAGCAATTTTCTCCCCTTCCTATTTTTGTCTTTTCTCACGTGGTCCGGCGTCGTATTTTCGGATGCGACCCTCGTCATAAAGAAATATATAGATATAAACTTGATAAAGTTAGATTATAGAGTCATGTACTGAACTACAAAACAGAAAAACAAATAGTAGAACACAAAATATGAACCTATGACACGGTTAAAGACCATGAACGTAACAAAACCTATTAGGATCCACCACGACACCTAGTATCTCCCTATTGGTTTAACTAGCTCATTCGCCTTTAGATTCCTCTGATATTTTCCTTTAAGATGGTTCATACAAAGGTTCCACGCAGTTTCACAAAACATCCTCTATGTCCATAATATAGGGTATTTATAAAAGAATAATTTGGTTCAAAATATAAGTTATTTATAAGATAATTAATACCCATTTTTCAGTTTTGTTCCTTTAATTTGGGATTTTTCCCTCTAGCATTCTTTCATCACGAACTTTTCTTCCATCCAAATATGGGGAAAGGGTTAAATTATTACTACTAGTTCTCCTCATAAGATTCAATTTTGTTGGGGAAGTTTTTGAGTAGGACCTGTGGGTATATCTAAAAGTTTTTCTTAGATCAAATTTCAATCTAGAAGTTTTAAAAAGGAACAATATCACCCTAAGCTATTAAAAATGTTAATGACCAATATTTGTTTTTTCATAGTTAGGACAATTTTACTCCTTTTTAATGCTTACACGGCAAAATTGATACAAAATGTTCGGATCTCTACAGCTACGAGAATACTTTTTGGGTTAAAATTAGACCTTAATCTTTTTTATAATGATGTGTTGATGGGAGTTGTGCGTATTAAATTAACATTTTGATGATTTCAGATCTCTATATATTTTTCTTGATGATGAGCATTGCGTTAAAAAATCATTCAAAAAGAAAGGTATAAAATATTTATGGCTATAAAATTAATTTTGTGAGCACCCTATTTTGTCCAGGCCTCACTCAAAAATTTAAAAACTAATAAAAAAATAAAATAAAAGAAATTCCTCTCATTGATGATGATTGGTGCCTAAATTGGCAATTATCATTAAAGGGAAAAATAAAAAATAAAACAATCCTCCCACTGATGATGATTGGTGTCCGAATTAGCAATCATCATTAAAAGGAAAAAAATAAAAATGAAAATTAAAAAAAAAAAATCCTCTCATTGATGATGATTAGTGTCCAATTTGACATTGCCATTCATTAAAGGAAAATTAAAAAAAATATATAAAAAGTATCTCTCATTCATAGGTTTAAATTGGGAATTTGCTTGTAGGGAAAATATAAGAAAATAAATAAAAAATAAAAATAAAAAATCTCTCATTTATGTTGATAAGTTTAAATTAGGAAATTACTTGTGGGAAAAAAAATTAAAAACAAAAACAAAAAAAATCTCTTATTGATTGTGATTAGGTCAACACTACTACAAAAAAGCAAAGCTATGGTGCTAGAGAAGTGCCACATATCTGAACGTTACTAAAAAAAGCTGTGGGGCTTGGAAGCGGCACAACATTTTAAATTTTTTTAAAAAAAAATACCCTCCTGTGGCGCTTGTTGGAGGAAGTGCCCCAAGAGGGGGGGTCTCCACGTAAGCGCCACAGGAGGGTCCTTCCTTTTTTTTTTAATATTTCTTTCTTTCCTGTGGCCCTTTTTTATGTTTCTTGATTGTAAAGCTTTATGTAAAATGAGTGGCTTTCGCGCGTGTTTATCATCTCCACAAATTGTCAATCTTTCTATTTTATATTTCAACCTATTATATATTGATATATATATATATATATATAATTTTCACATTTTAAATTCAAGTTCCCCAATAATAATGTTCTTACACAATAATATATTTATTGTCATTTCCCCAACAATAATGTTCTTACATTAATACTCTCCAAAGCTAACATAAAAAATATCACAATACAAGAACTTGATATGTGAACACAGTACATCAACAACTAATTAAGTAAATTAAAAAATTACTAAAAAGCGCAAGCTTGTCGGCCAAAAAATTTAAACAAAGCAAAAAGGAAAATGAAACAAGCTAGGTTTTCACTCTTTCCTATTAAATTAGGAACAAAAAGGCAAACGTTATATGACAATTTATCTTGACTAAAAAAAAAATTAAACAAAGCAAGCTAGAATGAAACAGTCTTCTTCTTACAAATCTATTAATTGACCAGCGCAGGGAGTGCGGGACCACATTGGTGATGCTATCTTGAGTGACAAGGATGAGCAAATGTGAGCTGTGGAGTGGAGTGGGGATCAACTGAAGTGGGGTTCAAAAGAGGAATGAAGAGAGTATGAAGAAAAGAAAACAACTAGGGATAGGAGTGGGGACGGACGAAACAAAAATGGAAAAAGGGACAAGAGAATTTAATGAAGAAGACGAGTGTGTGTTTGTTGTGCAAGAGAAAGTGATATCTTTTACAGGGGGAGGGGCGTCAACGCGAGCTGAGGAAGAGGGAATAAAAAGGAAAAAGGGAGGGAAAAGATAAAAAGTAAAATTAAAAGAGGGAAATTTGATTGGCGGGAGAGTTAAAAATTCATATTCAGCCAATTGTGGCACTTCTTTAAAGAAGTGCCACAGCTGCCTTTTCTTTTTCTATTTTATTTTTTTTAAATTTTGGGGACCAGATGTGGCACTTGCCAAGGCAGGCGCCATCCTTGGGGAGAGACCAGGACCAGGCGCCACAGCTGGGTCAGTTGGGCCAACTGTGGCGCCTATCATGGTAGGCGCCACAGTTGGCCCCACTAGTTGTGGGGCCTGGTAGACCAAGCGCCACAGCTGGTCCCCAAAATTTTAAAAAAAATTAAATAGAAAAGGAAAAAAAAAGGGTCAGTTGTGGCACTTCTTTAAAGAAGTGCTACAAAATGTGCGCTACCTTTCAACCATTTTGTATCAGTGCAAGTTAAGAAATTTTATTAATAGAAAATAAAAAAAAGAAATAAAAAAACAAAATTAAAAAAATCTCTTATTGATGGTGATTAGGTCAAGTTAGGTAGTTTTTAACATAAAATAAAAAAAATAAAAAATGAAAATTAAAAAAAGAAGGAGCGTTTTAAAGAAAACCCTACCTTAAGACTATAAATAGGAGTGCAAGGGTTGAAGTAAAACACACAAGAATTTTGGGAGTGAAGAGAGGCAAGGTATGTGCTGCCTTATCTTCTTATGATGCTAGGTGTCATGCTTAATAAATATAGATAATGTGATTGTACTTGCCTCTTATTTATTATGTGGTTCTGTCACCCTATCTCTTATTGTAATGAAGTTCAAAACATAAAAAGGTACACACTCTCACCATGTTTTTATTTATTTTCTTGTTTTATTGGACTTTCTATAATGAATAATATGATGAGAATGCAATTCCTTGTTGGCTTGATGAACTCTCTTTTTTTCTTATTCTCTCCCTGTTGCAAATAAAAAAGTTTTAAAATAAAAAGCAAGAGGTTCTTTCCTTAAAATAAACAAATTTGGCTTCATATCAGAAAATAAAGAAAAAAAATATTTTTTTAAGAAAATAAAAAACACAAACCAAACAAAAAATATTTTTGTCAAAGAAATTAAATAAACATTTTTTTTTCTAAAAAACACAAACAAAGTGACTCGTATTTCTACCCCCGAACTACGTGGGCTTTGATCCCTCTAAAGGGTACGTAGGCCCTAGGTTTTAATCCTAAGTCAAGTCCAACTTTATAAATAAATATATTTTTCCTTATTTTCTTTTTTGTAAATAAATGTTCATTTTTTTCCTTAGTTTTCATTTCATTATTTTTGTAAATATTCTCTTTTCATTTGGGTAATTATCATAAGATTAAAGGCCATATTTATTTTTAAATAATTAACTTAGGGTAACCATTCTTATGAATAGGTGTTGTGGAGTGCTTAACACTTTCACCATACACAATCGACTCTCGAACCCTAAATAGTTTTTGTTGACCAGTTTCATTTTTAAAAAAGGTTTCCAAAATTATCCTTTTTCAAAATTTTGGTGGTGGCTCCTTATTTTTCAAATTTCGGGCGCTACAACTTGGCGACTCCACTGGGGACGATTTGAGAGTCAGGCCCATTTAAGTTAAATATTTAAAAATAATATGACCTTAATTTTATTTTAATTACCCTTTTTCTTATTTTTTTGTGAATATTTGTTTTTATTTATTAAATTATTTATTCATCTATTTGTTTATTTATTTATTTATTTTTTCTATCTTATGATCTGCTTAGCAAATGAGGGTTGGGTAGAATCTTGGCCCACAAATTGGTATGCTTTTCACACACCTTGAACACATACACTATTTTCCTCATACACATGTTGGGTCATTTACCCGGGTTTGTGAGTTCCTTAGGTGAGTGGAAGTTTCTAACAGTCTCCTTGTGGGGTTTTAAGAATCCCCTGAGGTTACTGTGAAGACTTTATTCTAGCTGTTACTCATTTGGTGAGGTTGATCCCTGTAGGGTTTTCAGAACCCCCTGGAGGTCAATTTCGTCAGATAGGGTCTTCATCTTTATGATGGGGGCAGTTAGGAGACCTTTGTCTATGAAAATTAGAACCACCTTAAAACCATTGCACCTAGCAGAAATTATCGATCTACCCAGTTAATTAGTACATGCCTTTCTTAGGGTAGATATCCCCCAACCTAGGGTTATTCTTAAAATAGGACACTGGAGGGCATTTATTTATTTATTATTGATAATATTATTTGTCATCCATGCATAATTAAGTACACCCCTTAAATCAAGCAGCTAATTGTCACTTCACCTTAGTATGTATCTATAATCACTCCCCATATAGATACATCACAAGGAAGGTTTATGTATTAGATAGCCAACCTTAGTCTCAGGGTTTATGATCCTAAAAGACTATGAATTTCATTATATCTACCATGTTAGAAAATATCTCAATGAGAGATAACCCTTTTAGGGCTTGTGAGGCATCATTACATCAACTATCTATGAAATTTCTCATAAATCGTTGATCATTGTTTACTATTTTATTCTCTTGCCCTGTGTTTGTTGTATTAGGCTAGGTCTAACTTCCTGACCTTGCCCAGCATCTAAACCTCTTAGTCTTACCACCTTTATGTTTCACTATATGAAGCAAGAAAGAGGTAAATTACACATAAACACATGGGCTTATTTGTCATTTCACAAAGTTTTGGGTTCATAGGTACCCCAAAACAACATATCACAGGTGTTTGCAGTAGTCAAGGAAAGCCTGCAACAACATACAACCTCTGAACTACTATACAACATGTCTTACTCTTTTTTCATAATATGACATAACATGTGCAACAACTTCCCAGGGGGTCACCCATCATGGCATTTCCCTGGGTTGAGCACGCTTAACTCTTTTGTACCCGTGCCCAAATGTGGATACCGGCTTCTACTGTTTCCGTTCACGGGTACCCCGTGACTACCCTTGTCTCAAAAGACGTGCTAGCAAACTCCGGTCACCAAAATATTAGGTGTGGATAGCACATTGGCCTTGGCCGTACCCATATCCTTGGGTTCCGCAATATCCTTAGACCATTCTCGTCTAGTATTGCACCACTAGCGGCCCCTCAGTACTCGCCATTTCTCAGGGATGATTCATAAATCGGAAAGATACCCTCCTTTGGTACCTTCCATCCATGCATATTTTCTATCACTGTGTAATCAAGACCTTATCAGTATACTATCCTGTTGCCAGAACCACTCACCCTTCCAAAACCGCTTTCGACTCCACCAAAACAGCTTTAAGATAAACCAGACCCGCTTGGAGCTCTGATACCAAAATGTCACGCCCTTATTTTAATTTCACATTTATCAGAGTATTCGCGGAAGATGATATGTGGTTCGGTGGGCAACACAGGAATAACATGAATATACTGATAATAATTACATGATTACGGAAATTCCCCTCAAGGATTCTTACCTGATAATTACAATTAGTGTAGCCTCACAGGGCTACTTGGGTGTGTAAACTCGCCCCAGTGAAACGGAGACATATTCCTGACTTCATTCCGTACTGCAATCCTCTCGTGTAGTTCTCTTCTTTGCTCTCAACATATCTTTTGTCTTCTCCTGTCTAAATTGTTGGTAGGGGAGGGTGAGATTCGACAGAATCTCAGTAGGAAACAGATACCGTAATGCATGCATGATTGATGCTATGTGTATGATATGTTAGCTTTATCTAGATGTATGCCCCATAATGACATTTCTGCATGCTCAATGTTTCATACAACAAGACTATGGCCACAGCGAAAACAAAAACAGAGCTTCATTTATTCAAATATGCTCTACACAATCAAGTAAAGCAATCACATACATCATTACACAAGCAAAGATATCAAATACATGCAAGTAAGGTAAGTCCCCTACCTTAACCCTTTTCCGCCTCGAAACGTGTGCCTCGATCTACGTGCAAACAGCTCAGGGCTTCATATTCGATCCTACAATGTCAAATGTACTATTTAGACACTTCCATAGTGTTTCTGGGGTTTATATGAGTCTATCTTGAAAAATTACTAAAATACCCCCGGGGACCCGGCCCCATCATACCCGGTCCGGCTGTACTTTTCTCGAAATTGTAACCTGGGCTATCCTGACATATTTTCGCCCAAGGAATCCATTTACCTCTAAACAGCACCAGTGATAACAATCCTAGATCCACAGTCGAATTTTACGGTCTACACAGATGCAAGTAGGCATGGATTGGGATGTGTTCTGATGCAACAAGGTCGAGTAGAGGCATGAGCATCTCCACAGCTGTAGACTCGTAGAATGAATCATCCACTTGTGATATAGTGCAAACAGTGGGTGGTCACATATTGAATATTGCACATCGTATGGCTAGTAAATAGTACACAAAGTATGGCCAGTAATGGTCAAATAATCGTTTGGTTCTGAACATCGAACAGGCAGGCATAAATATAGATAGATATATTGTAAGTACATCCCAGTGTACATGTTTGTATAGGGCGGTGACACTTGGATATTTAGTATTATGAGAATAGAATGACGCAAACAGTAAGCCTAAACACATCGGGCAGCATACCGACAAGACAATATGGCCTAGAGTTACTAATGAACTATGAGTCCTGAGATCATAAGACCTGTTGGACGAGTATGTCCTCAGGTCAGCATATGCAAGCAGAATTATGCCAAATAGAGAACAAAGAAGGTAAGACCAGATGTGCAAGGTTGCATAGGGCAGTGTCTCTGGGCTGTAAGACCTGTGTGTCTAGTACTGTGGTTGATGCCTAGTGCGATGACATTAGACCAATGTGTCTAAGGTAATATTTTAAGGTTGGTAGAACATCTAAACTGTACCAAGTTGTAGCGGAGGCAGTAAGACCAGTGTGACCAAACCTTTTGGTGTCCAATAGTACCATGTCTCACATGAGGCGCGATATTCTACTATGGGAGGAACCTAACGAAGTGAACCATGGCCGGCTCACTAGCCCAACAGACCTTGTTAAGGGGGGTTGAGGGACATCCAATAGGCCTCATTAAGGGGGTGAGGATTGAGCCGTTACAAAAACAAAAGTGATTGTGTGAATCCAAGTGAAATCCTAAAGAGGCTGTAAGGCCTATGGAACCAAGCGCTGTGGGAACTTGTGTTTGATTGCACACTACATACTGTGTATAAAATGGATGATGAATGATGAATGCTGAATGCTATATGAGATTAGTAATGGAAGTATGACTACGGTGTTACATGGCTTTTGAGCTTGCATGGGATAATAAAATGAGATATGATTAATCCCTAAGTTGTAGACGTCCAAATTTCGAGGACGAAATTTATTGAACGGGGGGAGAAATGTAATACCCTGAAATTTGGGATTTGAGGCTTGGTAATAAGCCTAAATTAAGTAGACTGCTAAGCCCCAATTTAGCAGGAGTTCAAATTTATCCCCTAATGATTCTAATATCTTTGGGGTATTAAGAAAGTAAAATGATGAATTTTGGAGAAAGTAATTATGTTTTTGGTGAAATCGCCTATGAGGTAGTAAGCTTGTCATGTTCATTTAAATGAACAAATGATGATCAAAAATTATGAAATTTTACAGGATTAATGTAGACATCCTAAGCTTTAATTTGATAGGTCATATGAATCAATTAGAGCTATACACAAAAAGATATGAATTTTTGAAGTCAGCACAGAAAAACTGTGAAATTTCTGGAACAATATGCAAAGATTGAAATTCTGGGAATTTTGTGATTCCAGAAAGCAAAAGTCTATATTTTTCCTTGGAACTAGACTCAATAAGGGTTCTATAGGCTTTGGAATCACCTCATTTCAATTTTTCTAGAATTAGTTATGATTTTTCAAAGTTTGGACAGAAATCTGCTAGAATTTTGTAAAATCCGAATTTTGGAAAATTAAACAATTGATTAACATATTATAATATAAATGATAAAAGGAAAACCATCATCTTCCTCCCACCATTTCAGACGTGCTGCAGCCAAGGAGAGAGAAAGTTGTGCTCTTTTAGAGAGAGAAGGAGAGGAGAAAACTCACAAGATAGGTCGATTTCTTCGGTGAATTCGTGCTTAACGTGTATAATCCTTCTCCTAAGCTTATCTCCTATGTTGTTTGAGGTGTTTGAAGCAAGATTTTGGAGTTTGGAGGACTAGGGTTTTCAGCCATATTTGGGAAAAGTCAGAAGGAGCTTGAGGTAACTTCCAAACTTTCGTATATTGCTTATTCTGACTGCTGTGGACAATTTAATCGGTGGATTTCTGCTGATTTTGTTCTGAATGTAAATTTGGGAAATATTGTGTTCTAGGTGTTATGCTGCCAAAATTGAGTCTAAATGGTAGTTATAACGTAATTAAATCGTTAATGAGGTGGTTAGGAGTAGAAAGAAGCAAGTCTGCGGAGTCAGATTTGGAAAACCCCAATTTTCCCCGGAGTTCCTCTAAGTTTCAGCCAGCTCTAGAAATGGGTCTTAGAGTTGGATTTTCAATGATTTTATGATTTCATTGAGTTCAGTGGGCGAAAATAGGTGGGGTTACAGTTGGGCACTTTTTCAGAAAAGGCCAAGAAAGCATAATTACGGAAACACCCATAAAACCCTAAAAGTAGGGCTGCCAAGGGCAATTTCGTCTTTTGGCAGTGAATTTGGTAATTCCGAGTTCGTAAATGGATTCCTTGGGCGAAAATATGTCAGGATAGCCCAGCTTACAATTTCAAGAAAAGTACAGCCGGACCGGGTATGATGGGGCCGGGTCCCCGGGGGTATTTTAGTAATTTTTCAAGATAGACTCATATAACCCCCAGAAACACTATGGAAGTGTCTAAATAGTACATTTGACATTGTAGGATCGAATATGGAGCCCCGAGCTGTTTGCACGTAGATCGAGGCACGCGTTTCGAGACTGAAAAGGGTTAAGGTAGGGGACTTACCTTACTTGCATGTATTTGATATCTTTGCTTATGTAATGATGTATGTGATTGCTTTACTTGATTGTGTAGAGCATATTTGAATAAATGAGGCTCTGTTTCTGTTTTCGCTGTGGCCAGAGTTTTGTTGTATGAAACATTGAGCATGCAGAAACGTCATTATGGGGCATACATCTAGATAAAGCTAACATGTCATACACATAGCTTCAATCATGCATGCATTATGGTATCTGTTTCCTACTGAGATTCTCTCGAATCTCACCCTCCACTACCAACAATTTAGACAGGAGACGACAGAAGATATGCAAACAACAATGCAGAGTACCGTACGAGGGGATTACAGTAGTGGAACGAAGACAGGAAGAAGTCTCCGTTTCACTGGGATGAGTTTAGACACCCTAGTAGCCTTGTGCGGCTACTTTAATCGTAAGTATCATGTACAAACCCCTATAGGGAATTTATGTAATCATGCACATATTATCAGTATAGTTATGCTATTCCTGTGTTGCCTACCGAACTGCATATCGTTTTCCGTGAATACTCTGTAAAAGGTTGAAATTAAGATAAGGGCGTGACATAAGGCCTTTAGAATGTACACTTACTTGACTCTAAGTTTGGTTCTTATTTCCCTTAGTTATCATGAGTACATACTTCCGTTCTTAGATATCCTTTATCTCTTGCTCAAGGTACTTTTGTTTCTAAGAGCACCCTATCTTCTTGGTTAGGGAAGTATGTGTACATTCCTATAATTTTGAAGGCCGTCAGGGTAATTTGGTTATAAGGTTGCTTTCTTTTGGATATTTTAAAGTTTGAAAAGTAGCTAAAAATAATGAAAATCAAAGAAATAATTGAAAAAAGAAGAGAAAAAAAGAACAGGAAAAAAGCTCGCTAAGTTGAAAACTCGAAAGAGTTGTTTACGCAAAAGTTTGAGCAAAAAAAAAATGAAGAAGAAAGGGAAAAAAAGTCAAAAGAAATGAACAAATACATAAGAACAAGAATATGATATTCTTCATCTTCTCTTCACCCTTTGTTTCTACCCCATACTCATATAAAAAGTCATTGTGATTTATGCTAGCAAATTGCTCTTTTAGTATTGAAAAACTTAGATTATTGCCAAGCTTATGGAACAGGAATTGGATAATTTGGATATAGAGAGCAAATACTAACCCTCAAAACATTAAGTGGTGAGAGTAAACACTATACCTGGTGAGGAAATCATTGGGGCATTGCGTTCTTATTAAACCTTTTACCTGGATACTAGCTAATTTGAGGTGGGTGAGATAATTTAGATGTATTGATATATCTCTTGATCCTCTATGTTTTAATTCCTAAGATTTCATTACCAGATGTAAACACTTTACTAGGTTTCTTGAGCTATGTTTATATGTCTTTTCTTAAGCATTTGAGGCTAAGGAATTCTTCCATTCCAATCATTTTCTACTCAAACTGCGGCATGTGAGCCTTTCTCAGTTTTATCACTTCACATTTGAGACATTATCTTCCATCTATTTGCCTTTCAATAAAGGGAACCAAGTTAAAATTTGGGGCTTCTCCTTAATTCTATTGCTCAATCCATTTCTCAAGTCAACATTGACATTGTTAAATGAAGTTTTTTTTCTTAAAATTAACTATGTAAGCATTAAAGATAAAGATAGACAAAAAAATTTCATGTGCTACACAAATTAAAATAGGCCAAGGAAAAGTTGAATATTCAAAATTTGGCTTATTGCTCAAAAGTCCTTTCTTTTGTCAAGATTTAGCACTAAGTTATAATATCTTATCAAAATTGGGTAAACTTTTCTTGCATTGGGCTTTGCATCAATCGTACCCCCACCTTACTTAATATGTATTGCATGCCATTTCACAAATTGGGGGCAAATTTGGAATTAATTTTTCAATAAAAGAGGCTTCTATTAATATTTTGTCATGCATTGCCTTGAAATGTGCTCTTGCTAAGATTGAAGCAAACCTAAAAGCTTCTCAACAAGAGTCATAATGACCTAAACAAGAATGACATCCTACATGAACAAGTAAGTGAAGAGGTTTTGAATAAGACTGCGGCCAAAGCTCGAGCAACATCATTGGTCGAGTAGCTCTTCATCATTTTCATCGTCATCATCATCTCATAATTTCCATTATCATCTTCATCATGATCATCTTCATTCCCTTGTCATCATTATCATCCTCATTAGCTCTTCATCATTTTCATCATCATCATCATTAACCTTACTTCATCATTTTCTTATCATTATCATCATCTCCTTATCATCATTATCATCATCATCCTCAGTACAATTTCATTGTCATTATTCTCATTAGGATTTTCTCATCACTGTCATAATCATTTAACACATTGCATATCTGAGGCACCACATGATTAATGTCACAACACCACCACCATTTACATGAGCACTTCATCATCATTATCAATATCATCACCTTTATCATGATCATCTTTACCATTATAGTAATTTCCTCGTTATCATGACTATAACCATCCTCTTCATCATCATTGTTATCATCCTGATTAGGATTTCATCATCACTACCATCATCATGACTTCACCATTTTCATAATCTTCTCGTTATCATTGTCATCATCATCATCCTCTTCATTATCATTGTTGTCATCCTCATTAGGATTTCATCATCACTACCATCACCTTTATCATGATCATCTTCACTATTATCATAATTTCCTCGTAATCATGGTCATCACCATCCTCTTCATTATCATTGCCATCATTAGTGTCATTATCATATTTAAGGGCAGTGCATGCCTAGTGTCACATCATCACCACCATTATCATCATCATCATCTATGACTTCCCCATTAGGGCTTCATCTTCATCATCATTAGTGTCATTATCATATTGCGTGTTTGGATCACTACATGCTTAGTGTCACGTCATCACCACCATGGTCATCACCATTTATAACTTCCTCATTAGCACTTCATCAATATTATCATCATCATCATCTCATTATGTGGGGCATCACACACTTAGTGTCACATCATGACTATCATCATCATTCATGACATCATTATAAATACTTCATCATCATCTTATCACTATCATCTTCATTATCAATGTCATCATCTTTATTGGCATTATCATAAGCACTACTCCAAGGGGTATCACATATTCATAGCACCCTTTCAAAAGCCCTGTATCAGTATGCACCCTCAAAGCTCAGTAACGAATGACACCCTTTTCAAGGCCCTGTACAGGCAAGCACCCTCAAAGCCCAGTAACGGCTGGAACCCTTTTCAAAGCCTTGTATCGGCAAGCACCCTCTCAAAGCCATATAACGGTAGGCACCCTCAAAGCTCAATAACGGCTGGCACCCTTTTCAAAGCCCTATACCGACAGACACTCTCAAAGCCCAGTAACGGCTGGATCCCTTTTAAAGCCATGTACTAGCAAGCACCCTCAAAGCCCAGTAATGGCTAGTATAATTCTTTTAAAGCCCATAACGCTTGGCACAATTCTTTTAAAGCCCTGTAACGACAGACATTATTCTTTCAAAGCCCTGTACCGGCATGTATCCTCAAAGCCCAGTAACGGCTGACACAATTCTTTTAAAGCCCTATAACGACAAGCATTATTCTTTCAAAGCCTTGTACCAGAAGGTACCCTCAAAGCCCAGTAATGGCTATCAAATTTCTTTAAAGCTCAATAACGCTTGGCACTATTCTTTTAAAGTTCTGTACTTGTAGGCACCCTCAAAGCCCAGTAACAGCTGGCACAATTCTCTCAAAGCCCTGTATCAATAGGCACCCTTTAAGCCCAGTAACGGCTGACATAATTCTTTTGAAGCCCTATAACAACAGGAACTATTCTTTCAAAGATCTGTATCAGCAGGCACTCTCAAAACCCAGTACTGGCTGACACAATTCTTTTACGCCCCACCGAAGTTCTATGTAACTAGGCGCTTTACTTCTACTCCAGGTAATCATCTATCTCCACCTGCGTTCTTCTCCCTTATGAATCAAGTAAAGAGGGGCATGGGCACTGTATTTTGTCCAAACCTTCTTTGGTTCCAAGGGGGTATCTTATTCTTTTGGCTGGACAAAATACGTGTTCTTATCTTTATTTGCTTTATAGATGAGAATCTCACTTTTCTCAACTACGAAACAAATAAAGAGGGGCAACTGTGAACACCTTATTTTGTCCGGGCCTCACTCAAATTAAAAAACTAATAAAAAACAAAAATAAAATAAATTCCTCTCATTGATGATGATTGATGTCTAAATTGGCAATTATCATTAAAGGGAAAATAAAAAAAAATAAAAAAAACAGAAATAAAAAAATCCTCCTACTAATGATGATCGGTGTCTAAATTAGCAATCATCATTAAAAGGAAAAAAATAAAAAATAAAAATTAAACAAAAAATTCTCTCATTGATGATGATTAGTGTCCAGTTTGACATTATCATTCATTAAAGGAAAATAAAAAAATATAAAAAAGTATCTCTTATTCATAGGTTTAAATTAGGAAGTTGCTTGTAGGGAAATATAAGAAAATAAATAAAAAATTACAAGATAAAAAATATCTCATTTATGTTGATAAATTTAAATTAGGAAATTACTTGTGGGAAAAAATTTAAAAAAATAAAAAAATCTCTTATTGATTGTGATTAGGTCAAGTTAAGAAGTTTTATTGATAGAAAATGCAAAAAAGAAATAAAAACAATTTAAAAAAAATCTTATTGATGGTGATTAGGTCAAGTTAGATAGATTTTAACATAAAATACAAAAAAAAAAATTCAAAAATGAAAATTCAAAAAAGAAATAGCGTTTATGAAGAAAACTCTATCTTAAGACCATAAATAGGAGTGCAAGTGTTAAAGTAAAACACACAAGAATTTTGGGAGTGAAGAGAGGCAATGTATGTGCTGTCTTGTCTTCTTATGATGCTAGGTGTCATGCTTAATAAATATAGATAATGTGATTGTACTTGCCTCTTGTTTATTATGTGGTTCTGTCACCCTATCTTTTGTTGTAGCGGAGTTCAAAGCATAAAAGGTACATACTCTCACCATGTTTTTATTGATTTTCTTGTCTTCTTGGACTTTCCACAATGAATAATATGATGAGAATGCAATTCCTTGTTGGCTTGATGAGCTCTGTTTTTTTCTTCTTCTCTCCCTGTTGCAAATAAAAAGTTTTAAAATAAAAAGCAAGAGGTTCTTTTTTTAAAATAAACAAATTTGGTTTCATATAAGAAAATAAAGAAAAAAATATTTTTTAAAAAAATAAAAAACACAAACCAAACAAAAAATATTTTTGTCAAAGAAATTAAATAAACATTTTTTTCTAAAAAAATCAACAAAGTCCAACTCGCATTTCTACCCCCGAACTACGTGGGCTTTGATCCCTCTAAAGGGTACGTAGGCCCTAGGTTTTAATCCTAGGTCAAGTCCAACTTCGTAAATAAATATTTTTTTCCTTATTTTCTTTTTGTAAATAAATGTTCATTTTTTATCTTAGTTTTCATTTCATTTATTTTTGTAAATATTCTCTTTTCATTTGGGTAATTATCATAAGATTAAAGGCCATATTTATTTTTAAATATTTAACTTAGGGTAACCATTCTTATGAATGGGTGTTGTGGGGTGCCTAACACCTTCCCCATACACAATCAACTCCCGAACCCTAAATGATTTTTGTAGACCAGTTTCATTTTTAAAAAAGGTTTCCAAAATTATCCTTTTTCAAAATTTTGGTGGCGGCTCCTTATTTTCTAAATTTCGGGCGCTACAAATTTTATTCTATATTATACTCTTTTAAAATAGAAAATAGGAAGGATAAGAGATATTGGTTAGATGTTTAATGAAAATTATTAAATTTAAAGAAAATTTTGGTTGCAAGAATTCCGATGATTGAATTATTTCTACCTATTCCAGTTTCCCTTCTTGTCATGTTACTGATATCAATCATTGTACATAACCTAATCGCTTCGTCAACCTAGGCAAGATCTACGTACACTATTTTAAAGGTTCAAATAATGATGGAAGTTTAATGCGAATAATTAAATCAAAACTCAACCATATAAAGATTAAACCACAAAGCAATTTGCCTTAAGTTTTTCAGGTTTTGTTGTTGCTCGATTATCTCGCATACACACACACTACAAAAAAAAAAAGGTATTTTATAGCGATGAAATTGTAGCGGTTATAATTACCGACTACAAATATTAACATTTGTAGTGGTTTTAACCTAAACCACTACAAATTTGTAGAGACAAGCTACGCGCCAAGTGGCGTGACAGATTGGCTACGTTTTTTGTAGCAGTTATCTAGAGAAAACCGCTACAAATGTGGCACGAATTTCCCACCAAAAATTGTAGCAGTTAATAAATAATGACCGCTATAGTTTTCGCGCCACATGGCATGCCAACAGTGTAGTGATTATTTGTAGCGGTTTGATCAATAACACCTCTACAAAATTCCAAACGTCGCGTATTTTGTAGCGGTTACTAGGTTGTAACCGCTATAGAATTTCAAAGGTCCCAAATTTGTAGCAATTCTATACCTTAACCGCTACAGAACTCCAAAGGTTTTTGTGCTATGTAGCGGTTATCTTAGAATCGCTACAAAGTTTAGCCGCCCTAAGTTATTTGTAGCGGTTTATGTAGCGGTTATTGACAAACGTTCCGCCTATATAATCTCACCTCCCTCCTTCATTTCTCCGTTTGTACATTTTGTTTCTTGAAGTTTCTCTGAGTGTTTTCTTTAGATTTGAGCATTCAGACGTCTGTGAAAGAGCTTTTGCCGCAGTATTTCTTGGTATTTGTACTTGAGGTAAGGAGATAAGACGTATTTTATTTGTATTTCTATTTTTATTATATTTTTGCATAATAATGTAACTAAAATATTTTTTTTTTGAATTTTCACAGTTGATATGGCTTCAAGAGAGGATAGGGGGAAGGCACATGAGGTCCCCAGACCAATTTTACGGGGTGGTAGCAGCAGAGCAGGGGGCAGAGGGAAGGGGCAGCGTGGAGGAAGGGCGACCGCGGCATTTCAGCCTATCCCCCCACAGGAGTAAACCCTACACAGGCACCGCAGACGATCCCACAGGAGACGACTGCACCAGAGGTGCCTGAGTTTGGGGGGGCAGATATCAGCGTTGAGGACTACGACGAGGAGGACTTCGAGATCCTAATTGGGCTCAGGGAGATAGAGCAATTCCTCGATGAGGAGGAGGCTCGGGAGCAGAATAACCCACGAGGGTCGTTTTCGCGGTCCACTGGGTTTAAGGTGCAGGTCTAAGGTAAATAATTTTTTTTATTTAATAAATTATTTAGTTAAATTTGAAATGTTAAATTTGAATTATAATTTATTTAACGTGAGGTAAATTGTGCAGATGAGCAGGGGAACATGTCGGCGAGGACGCTGGACGTGGCCGATCTGAACAGCATGGCCCGGACACTACGAGTTATAGTGCCTTGGAATGAGGGCAAGGACTAGCCCATCGACAATTGGGGTCACCTGTTCAACCGCTTCCTGAATAACCTGGGCGCGAATTGGATGCGGTTCCCCCTGCACTTCAGGACGTGGAGGCACGTTCCGAAGGGGCCGAAGGACCAGGCTTGGGAGGATGTGGTTCAGGTAATTAATAGTATTTAATTAATATTTTTTGTAATTAATTATATTTAATTAATATTTTTAATAAGATTTTTGTAATTATTGATATTTAAATAATTTTTTTGCAGCTGCGGTTTGTCATCCGGGCAACCAGAAGAGGTACACCCTCGTGAAGATGGGTAACGGCTGGAGGAACCGTCTCTTCCATAGGTTAGATAAGGACGGGACGATGCCTCTGGAGCAGCTGATCGAGAGCGTCCTGGACGGCGTGCCGCCAAATGACTGGGCCAGTTTTGTCCAGTTTAGAAGGAGCACTGAGGGGCAGGTAATGTATTTATTAGATTATTTATATATAATTTTGTAATTGTTAATTATTAATTTATAATTTAAATGTAATTAATTTTAAATGTTTTATATTTTTTTAATACATTTAATATTGTTTTTTTTTCCAGGCGCTTTCTTAGAGGAACACCAGGATCCGTGGGCAGTAGACGATTCACCACACAGTAGGATTGAAGACCTTTACTATCACCTACAGTGAGCTGGTAACTTTTCAAAATATCACTGACGTTTAGCTGGTTATTTCATAATAGTAATTAAATTATGTAATTGTTTTAGGAGAGGAAGGTACAGCAGGAGAACCGTTAGACAGACTATGGGGAGTTGTGCGTGATCACACACAGACACCGTGATGGGACTCCTACCTCTCAGCAGGTAGAAGCGGCCATTGTAAGTAATTTCATTATTATAATTTTTATAAAACCAACATAATAATGAAAAATGTTAATTAGTAATTGTTTTATAAAATGGCAAGAGCGGATGTAGCAGTCGTAGGTTGATCTGTGAGAGACCCAGGCCGAGGAGTCACAGGGGTCAGTGGACCCGACAGTTCCTTTGAAGGCGGGTCTAGCTCAGGCTAAGCACCTCGGACGAGTTCGGGGGATGGGGATAGGCACAAGACCTAGCATGGTCTACGGCAGGAGCGCCGCCTCTGAGGCTGGCAGCTCTAGAAGGGTTAGACGTCCGAGGGATGAGTTTGTTGAGTAGTTGCGGTCAGATTTGGAGCGGACACAGGATGCAGTGGCTCAGCAGCAGCTGTAGCTGCAGCAGATGCGGCAGATGCAGGAGAATGCTGATATGATCTACGCTCAGCAGACGCAGTGGCGTGAAGACGGGCAGGACTTCAGCGCCGCAGCAATGGAAGAAGATAAATATTTTATTCACTCTTCCATATTGGAGATCTAATTTACTTCGCCACAGTTTTGATGTCATGCACATTGAAAATAATGTTTGCGACAATGTGCTATATACGTTGCTTAACGAACCTGACAAGACAAAAGATCACCTTCAAGCGAGGAAAGATTTACACGACATGGGAGTTCATGAAGACGCTTGGCCAGATAAGCATGACAAATTTTAGCCGGTAAAGTTTACTCTCACAAAACCAAACAAGGAAGTCTTCCTCGCGACGTTGAAGGAATTAAAAGTTCCTGATGGGTATTCAAGCAACATTTCTTGATGTGTTGACTTGCAAGCTCGAAAGGTTGCTGGCCTAAAGAGTCATGACTCCCATGTTATTATGCAGCAGTTACTGTAATATCCCAATTCAGGATTAAGGGCTAATGACTTTGAGATTAATTGTAAGTGTGTAATTAAGCACTTTTGGAATTAATGTAATATGTATTTGGTGTACATGTGTGTGGTATTTAAGATCAAGGGTTGAGATTCATTGCACATGGGTCGGGATCTTATGCTTTGCAATTGTGTGAGGTCATTGAGGGAATGTGTAGGATGGTGACAAGTGGCATTTGGTGAGCCATTAGATGTAGCACAAGAGGACAAAATAGCACTTTTTCTCTCCTCTCTCTCTCTCCTATTCAGTGGAAGTGTGTATGGGAAGGAAGAGGAAGGCTTGTTCATCATCATCATTTGCATCATATCACCATTTCCCTCTCTCTCTCTCTCTCCTTTTTCTCCATAGTTTCCGGTGATTAAGGGAAAAGGAAGAAGAAAAGGTGAGATTTTGATGCTTTGTTTGATCTCTAATGTCCTAAATCTTTTCTCTAAAGATATGCATCTCATTGAGAGCTTCAACTTGGTAATTTCAGAATCTTGAAATAGTGGAGGTTATGTGTTGGTCGAAATTTGAAAGTAGGAGAATCAAGATTCTGGATTTGGTAAAGTAAAGAGGTAAGCATTTAGTGCATTTTGAAGTATTATTTGTGATTTTTGAATAAGTTTAGAAAAATATGGAAATTTGCCCTAGTTATACCAAATGTTGAAAGTATGGATTTCATTGTGTTAGATGTTGGAAATGATCTATTGTGAAGATATTTGAGTATTAGATTTAGTTGGGAATGTTGAAAATGTGTTAAAGGAAATTGGACCTTTGTTGTGTTATAGAGACCTAAGAGTATGATTGTGGTCAAATTGGTTTTGTTAGTGTTTTTGAAGTGGCAAATGTGTTCCCTAGTTAGTGCCAAGTGTGTATGAGTTTTTGGTAGAGTTTGGGAACCATTGGGTATAAATTTGACCATGTGATGTTTTCTGATATTTTCTGCGTTTTTGGTCTCTGATGCACAACACTCGAGCAGAGGAAGATCATGCTCAAGTGCTGTGTGCATTTTCCCTCTTCTGTGTTGTGTTTTGATAGGATTCTTTAAATGAGGCTCGAGTGCACTTCTTTGTTCTCGAGTGAGGGAAGAACATGCTCGAGTGAGCTTGGACTGGCTCGAGTGATGGAGTGAATCCAGAGTTAGGGTTGCTCTTGGTTTGTCACTCGCTGGCCATTGTTCAAAAGTGTGCTCTGACACTCGCAAGCACGGCCGTCTCACTCGAGCACTGAGGGTATGCTCGAGTGAGCTTCTCCCTCTGATGGTTGCATGTGCTCTAGGGTTGTCACTCATGGTGTTGCACTTTCAGGGACTCGAGCATAATTGGGGTCATCACCCGAGTACAGAGCTTGGTGCTCGAGTGATGTGAGCACTTCTTGGCCGTGAAGGTTGCTCACTGTCAAGCACTCATGAGTGAGAGTCCTTCTCACCTGAGCACAAGTCTCTCATCACTCGAGTGAGGTCGTCTTCACTCGAGTGAGGCTGTTAAAAATCAGTGTTGTTCCTTCGAAAAAGGGGTCTTTGGGGTAGTTTCTTCCAACCCTTTAGGCATACGTTTAAGCATCTTTTAGCCACCTAAAGAGTCCTAAATGATAACCAACTTAGAGTATTATGAATTTAAGAACTTGGAAAAGAGATTGATTGGTTGTCCCTAATTTGGTATAGGATTTGACATCTGTTGCCCTCGTGAGACCAAGGTACCGGAGCCAGTCAGGAAAGATACAGGTGGTGACTCTTTCTTTATACCTTATGTGATACATCGTATGTGTGCTATGTCATTATGATGGGATGATTTCGTATGCTACAAGACATGTGAAATTGTGGAAGTACCGCTATACCAATAGTCCCTGAGTCGCTAACAACGGTTCGGGTAAGGGTCGTGTGCCTTCCCGGCGGTAAAAGGGGATGAGGTTAGGGTGTCATATATGTGTTTATGTGAAATTGTGGAAGCACCACTATACCAATAGTCCCTGAGTCCCTAACAACGGTTCGGGTAAGGGCCGTGTGCCTTCCCGGCGGTAAAAGGGGATGAGGTTAGGGTGTCATATATGTGTTTATGTGAAAGTGCGGAAGCACCGCTATACCAATAGTCCCTGAGTCGCTAACAACGGTTCGGGTAAGGATTGTGTGCCTTCCCGGCGGTAAAAGGGGATGAGGTTAGGGTGTGGTATATGTGATTATACGGGCTGAAAGGCTAATTGTGAGCCGTAAGGCTATTCATATGCACTGCCACGCCAATAGTCCCTGAGTCACTAACAACGGTTTGAGTTAGGACGGTGTGCCTTCCCAGCGGTAAAAGGGGATGAGGGTGAAGTGTGATTTGTGTTGCTGATATAAGATGATTTATTTACATGCTATGTGATTACGTGTGGTATGAATAATTTGTTACTACTGGGATTCTTTAGAATCTCACTCTTTCTAAATGACTAACCTTTTCAGACAGGGCGAGTGGCTTGAAAGGGAAGCGGACAACCAGGAGTAGTTAGGTTTACTCCGAGACTTTAGTGGTAGTTGGTTATCTTCGTTTTGATTTTGGGATTACTAAATGTATATAAGATGTAAATGAATATTTAGGATATGTAATCCCCAATTTGGAAATTCTGAACCCATTAAATATATGTAAGTAACTCGGGGTTTGCCGGGATTTTAGTTCCGCACTCTAATATTTATTATGTGATTTGATTTCTCAAGTAATTATATCCGCACGTGAATGAGAGACCAGGATTAATTACATTTTTAATTGATTTTTGAAATACCCCATCCTGCGTTGAGGGATTATAAATTATTGATTTCATTTTATTGGTCTCCATTTCACTTAAATTTCGTAATACGGATGTAATTACGGTGAGGGGGTTACAGTTACTCCCTTTGGCTATAAAGAATGTACTTTTACCCAATGTTTCCATCGTTTTGGTGGAACTTTGTTCTTTCTTTCGGAAGTTGTATTCTAAGGTTTTGATCGTTGAGGAGTTCGATCAGCTGCAGTCCAAAATCATTCTTACGCTTTGTCATTTGGAGATGATCTTTCCTCCATCCTTTTTTATTGTGATGGTTCACCTTACAATCCATCTCGTTCATGAAACAAAGCTCGCTGGACCAGTACAATATCGATGGATGTATCTGATTGAGAGGTACTCATTTTAAATATGTGCTTTATTCTCCATATTTAATGTTTGCTAATCGTCCTTTTCAGCATTTAGTATCAATTTTCTCTTCTCTACTTCTTAGGTTCCTTGGAAAATTAAAATCTTATGTAAGGAATAAGGCGTGGCCAGAAGGTTCTATAGCTGAAGGCTATATAGGGGATGAGGTGCTGTATTTTTGTTCAAGGTACTTTGATGACCTTGAGACGGCTTTCAACCGCCCACCTCGTGTTGACGATTGTCCCGAACCTGCGCCGACATTAGGAGAATTTATCCCTCGTGTTGGTAAACTAGTTGGAGCAACTGAGAACTTCAAACTAACGGCAACTGAGAAGTTGCAAGCACATAGACATGTCTTGATTAATTGCACTCAAGTTGAACCTTTCATACAGTAAGAATTGTACACTCACATGTTATTCTATATCTTTCATAATATTTCTCACTTTCATTTCACTATCGCCTTTCCATTATTAATTACAGGGAATTCAGAAGTCATGTTAAGCGTCAACTCAAGATCCGTACACAAACATCCTCAGAAGTTGATAGGAGGGTCCACAGAGAATTCCCGAGCTGGTTTGCACGCAGAATACTAAATGACCACAACCCATACTCACCAGATTTCAGAGCTCTCGCAATCAGCCCTCTTGATCATGCAAAAAGATTTACAGCATACAATGTCAATGGTTTTAAGTTTTGCACGGTTTCACGCGATCAATGATTGCAAACTCAGAATTCGGGTATTTATGGCACATTTGGGACAAGGAGTTATGCGAGCAGCATTGACGCCAACATGCAGTTCGGAGGCGTCCCTTACTATGAAAAGCTTTTTGATGTGGTTGAACTTAATTATCAAGGTCGTTTCACCGTGACGCTGTTCAAGTGTTTGTGGGCAAATACCACTACTTCTCGGGGACTGACAACTGACGACTTAGGGATCACATCAGTCAATTTCTCACGGCCGATTCATACTGGTATTTCTCAAGATGATGAGCCGTATATTCTTGCTTCAGAGGCATATTAGGTTTATTATGTTGAGGACGAGAGGCACAGGGATTGGCACATGGTCGTTCATTTAAAGCCACAAGACCTTTATGATATGGGTGAAGGCGATAACGTCGCCTACGAGAGTGAGTCATTTTAGCCAGCTGATTTTGAAAACTACTTCCCTGAGGCGATGACAATTTACCTCTACTGCGGCGAGTTTTTTTAAGTCCACATCATTTAAATTAAATTTTTTAAATTTAATAATACATCCCTAACAATAACTTTTCTACATAATTTCTGTAGGGATGACGATGATGAGTGATCAAATTCAAATTAAGCTTTTGTCTTTAAAAAAAACTGGAAAAAAAATTTTAAAAAATAAATTAATTAATATTTGTAGCGGTTTAATAACCACTACAGAAATAAAAAATAACCGCTACTAATTAAAAACTACTACAAAAATAAAAATAACCGCTACTAAATAAAAACCGCTACAAAATGGATACATTAACCACTATAAATGGTACGTGGATCCCTATAAATACCCTTACCACAACTCATTTCAAACACTCCTCCATTTCTTTCTACCTTACCTTTCTTTCATTTTCTCTCATTGACAACTTCTTTTATATGAGTTGAGGAGCTGAACAATACGATCAAATATGGTAACAAGTTTTTTAATTTGTTTTTTCAATACTTCTTTCCTTTGTGTAAAATTTATTCTCACAATTTTTTTTCTAGATATTTTACAACTTTATTTCATTTTCATCTATTTTTCATACACAATTACATTGTAGTAAACAACATAATAGTTCTTTATTACCTACGTATCCTTAATAATATTATCAATACAATTTTTATACTAATCTAATTAAATTAAATTATTCCTTTTAATTTATAAATAAGTTAAACTATTGAATAATAAGCTAATTAAATTAGATAAACTAATAAAAAAAATAAACTATTTAATTTAATATTAAAAAAACAGAAACAAATGATCGTATTTTTTTAAATTTTTGTAGCGGTTGTTAAACCGCTACTAATTAACGAGTCTTTTTAAAATGAAATTAATATTTTTTGCGCTAATTTTGAATTTACATGAAATTAGTAGCGGTTATATAACCGCTACAAATTTCATAAAAATTCAAAATTAGTAGCAGTTTTTTAACTGCTACAAAATAGAAAAAAAAATTTCATTTCTCTTTTCCGCCTTCAAAATTTCAGTTTTTTATTTTTGTAGCGATTATATAACCGCTACAAATATCTCTGAAAAAAATTTCACTCATGAAGATGTTGTAGCGGTTAGGTTGAACCGCTACTAATTATGTAGCGGTTATTTTTCTTGAGTAGCGGTTTTATATAACCGCTACAAAACCTGTTGTAACATACGATTTAGTAGCAGTTTTGATAACCGTTACTAATGTTATTTGTAGCGGTTAAGACCGCTACTAATACCTATTTTTAACCGCTACCAAATCATGTTTTTTTTTGTAGGTACATATGTACACACCTTTTGTAGCCGCATTCACTGGCTTATCATTAATTACCTTATCATTCATTACATGATAAAGGATTTTATGAGGATGATAGGCTTTTTCTGACATTCACTATGGAAAGGTTTCTGAATAATTTGGAAAGAGAGAGCCCAACAAGGCTCACCTCAGATCACCGAATGCTTGCAACAAATAACTACAGCATAAAACCAGAAAACATTGTAACTTACATCTTAAAGTTGCTGATTTTAGTTTAGTCAAGCTTGGTAATAGGGGAAGTCTTATGTGACAATGACAGGTATAAGAGGAACCCACGGTTATGCTGCACATGAATTTTGGATGCCTTTTCGTGTAATTCACAAGTGTGATGTTTTTAGCTTTGGAATGTCATTATTTGAAATCATAGGAAGAAGAAGAAACCTTGACGTGAACCTCATGGAAAGTTGAGAGTGGTTTCCTATCTTGCTTTGGAGAAAGTTTGAAGGTGAAAATCTACAAGAGTTGATAAAGTGGTATTGAAGATAAAGTCAAAGAGATAGCAAAAGGAGTGGTAAGGATAGCTCTCTGGTATGTTCAGTATAAACCACACTTGAGAACCAAAATGAGTGGTGTGGGGAAAATGTTGGAAGGTTTGATGAATGTTCCAGACCCTTCAAATCCATTTCAACAATTGATTGAAGAAAATGAAGGAATTGAAGCAGCAAAAACAGAGAATAGTATTATTGATGATGGCTCATTTAACTACTCTTGGGGAACTGAATCTTCCATTGTGCTTGCTCCTCCTGTGGTTGAGATCCAAATAGATATTAACAAAAGCCATCTTTCCTTTACATGGGATCCAAATTGATCCATATCTATTGATTTGATTATATTGGATGTATTATATTGTTTCTTGTGTGTGATATTTCCTTTTAACTTGTTAATCCTGGTTGTTGTTTGAATTTTCTGCGGTAACAAGAAATTATCAATGAATTAGGCACACGATTAAACAAATTATAGGGTGTCACAACTTTACAAGAAATAAAAATTAAAGGACCAACAACATGCAAGACACAAGAAAATTTGTTTTGAAAAATATCTGAAGAGTATATATATTATGAGAAATAGTTCACGTGACAATGGTCAAAATTAAAGTTGAATTACAAGCATAGTGAGTGTTTGAAGGCACATTTCAGCAGCCCAGCCCAATCATGCGTCCAGCTTTTGGCAAAATTTGAATGTTTGGATGGACAATTACCTTTAAGTCAAATTGAGGTTATTCGCACGATTGCGATAAGCTACAAATTGGAGCTTATCTCTATTCTCGCAATTACTCCCTTCCCTTCTCGGCCAAGAACACAGCTCCTCCACAGTCTCTGACCATCCGCATGCGTTTGGCGTTTTGCGTTCTCACCGGAAATGACGATCAAGGGCAAGGAAGTAGCAAGAACTGAAACTCGCCGGAAGTGGGGGTTAGAGTTGTCGTCAGTGGCGGTATCTCTTCTCTATTCAGCTTTGTTTTTTGTGGTCTCTTTGCTCTCCGTATGTTGCTAACGATGAAGGAAGAAGATGAAGGGTGGTGGAGAAGAATGAGTGTCGGAACTAGAGGTTACCGGAAGTTGGGAGTTGGAGCTCTCTGTTTCACCATCAATGAAGGACGGTGATGGTGTGGTGACAGTTTGTTTCTAACGGAGGTGAAATAGGGCGAAGCCCGACGCTATGGTGAGGATGAAGGTGGTCAATGATGCCCTGTGAAGATAATGACAAAGTGAAGACGAAGTGCCGCCGGAAACTGCAACAAGCTCGCCGGAGTTGGGGTCGGAAATGGAAAGTCCGACGGTGCACTACTACAAAAAGGTCGAAAGGTGGTGCACATTTTGTAACCTTTCTTTAAAGAAGTGCCACAGCTGCCTTTTTTTACGTTTTCCTTTTCTATTTTATTTTATTTTGGGTACCAACTGTGGCGCCTGATGGACCAGGTGCCACAACTGGTTGGCCTATGTGTGACGCCTACTAAGACAGGCGCCACACTTGAGAGCACTTGACCAGCTATGGCGCCTGGTTTTACCAAGTGCCACAGCTGGTGTAAGCCACCTGGACAGGCGCCACAGATGGCCCCTTATAATATAAAAAAATTTTTACTAGCTGTGGCGCCTGGAAAACCAGGCTTCATAGCTAGTTATATTATATAAAAAAAATTGGGCTAAACAACGCATGCAGCAAACATGAATATAACAATGTGTGGGTGTGTTTGTATAGTATAATATAATATATATAGGGTTGAGTGCAGCGGACAATCAATATATCATTTTAAAAAAATTTAGTAAGTTGCATTATTTATAAATTTTGAAGAGCATAGTTTATTTTTTAAACTTGGTGCAATTTTGAAAAAATTAATTATGGTGCAATATTGAAAAAATGAAATAGTTATATATATATTGATATATAAAAAAAACACATGGTTAGGAATTGGGAAAAGAAAAAGTCTTGTTTTACAAAACTTGATGTCATTACATATGTATCTTAAATCAAAGGTCGAAATTTTATGCTTATTTTTCTTATCAATGTAAACTTTAAAATATAATCTCTTTTCTGTTTTTCACCATACAAAAAACTATTTTAATTGATAAATATAATTGAAAAACAAGTGGTTGAAGTAACTTTTTCTTTATTGTGGTAGCTAGTTATATGTTAAAAAAAAAATTTTCACCAGCTGGCCACCACGTGACCAGCTGGTTCTATATATATATAAAAAAAAGTTTACCACCAGCTGTGGCGCCTGACCAACCAGGCGCCACAGGTAGCCTTCAGACTTAAAAAAAAAAATTTAGCCTTTAAGTGGGTAGTGTAATCCACTCCGAACCAATCACAATTAATGCCCCCACCCCACCCTTATCTTTTTTTTCCTTTCTCGCATGTAGCCCCCTCCTTCTCTTTTATTTTGACTCTTACTTTAATTATTCCCTCCTCTCTCACTTTTCCTTTCTCATCTTCTTGCCATGGACGTCACCCCCCTCAATTTCCTGTCATCTTCCCACTTAAAAACACACTCACACGCACACATGTCTTCATCACCAAATCTACTTCTTTGTTTTGTTCCAACTATCATCCCTACTCCTGTCTCAATTGTTCCCTTTTCTTTGTACTGTTTTCCACTTTTGGTCCCCACTCTAGTTGGTCCCAACTGCTCAAGTTTCCTCCTCCTCCTCACTTAACATTGCGTCACCAACGGGCAACGTGGTCCCCCACTCCACTGTACTGATCAATTAAGCTGTAAGTTCAACGTGCTTCTTCTTCTTCTTTTTCTTTTCTCTTTTGGCATATAATTTCTGTAATTTTTTCTTTCAAATTAATAATCAATATTATGCAGACGTGTTTGCGTGTTTTATATATCCTATTTCAGGACTTCGAACTTATTGGAAGTTCCCTTAGTGTAATGTACATGTATATATTAACCCTTACACTATTTTTCTAGCTTTTTTAAAGTACAAAATCATTTACAAACATATACATATGTTTTTACATATTCGGAATACTTGATTTCAGATTAGGCTTAAGCAATTTTAACATTTTTTGCCTGAAAAAAGTTTTAATTTCAAAAAACCTTATTTTAGTAATTTAAAAGAAAATAGTTTAGTCCATACACATGATTAAGAAAAATATAATATTTGTATCATAATATAAGTTTCTTTAGCTTAACTTTTTTGCCAATAGTTTCTAGTTTAACATTGGCCACAATATCTTCAATTTTGAAAATAAATCTGGATAATTAATATTATTTTATAAATTAAAATAAAAAAATTTCTTTATCTTAACTTTTTAATTTTTTTTTAAAAATACCCTCATGTAGCGTTTGTTGGAGGAAGTGCTACAGGAGGGTATTTTTTAAAAAAAAATTAAATGCTGTGGCGCTTCCAAGCGCCACAACTTTTTTTAGTAGCGTTCAGATATGTGGTACTTCTTTAGCGCCACAGCTAATGTAATTATAAGCGCCACAACTTTACTTTTTTGTAGTAGTGGTGGTAGTGTTGCTAGAGCTGAAGATGATGAGGTGAAGATGATTAAGAGGAAAGCGAAGATGGTGAAATGAAGGTAGTGAATAGTGTTTTGAAGGTCCAAAACGGATGGAGATGAAGACACTGGTGATGATAGTAATAGAAGGAAGGAAAAATAACGATAGTAGTGTCATTGTGAAGATGATGGAATTCTTCCTCCCAAATAATCATTTGTGTGACTCAATTAGAGATCAAATTATACGGGACATGTGATCTAATTAGTTATGTAATATTATTTCATTAAATTGTGTTAATTTTAATTCCCAAATTTCCTAACTCTAACTTTTATAAATTTTTTATAGTTTCAAATTTAATTTCTCTCTTACCATTATCACAAAAGTCACTTATACTTAAACTAATCCAAATAAGGTTTACTTTTATAAAAGTCATTTATACAACCGCCAATCCAAACATAAATCACATTACATAGTCTGGTTTTTACCAAAAGTAAGATTACAAAAAGTCAAATAGGAAAAAGCCATTTTTCCCATCGCTGTTCCAAACACACATATTATGTCAGAATTCTTATATATATATATATATATATATATGTTAGGGTATCTTTCTATCAAAATAGTTTAAGTTATTTGATATGACTTCCCTTTTCCATTACCTATCTTTATCTCTTCTTTAATTAATCCTGAGCTTGTACTTCTTTTGAGTCTTAGAAACCTGAGGTCATTTTCATTTTATGTCCTTACTTGGGCTTGTATGGCCTTGAGTCTGCAATATTCTTTTTTTTTTTTTACTTCTTTTTGTTTTTTCATGCCATAGTAATTGAATGACTTTAATACCATGTTAGAATCACACGCACGTACGCACGTTATCTTTCTATCAAAATAACTGAAACTTTTTGATTTAACTCCCATCCTTTAATCTCTTCTTTAATTAATCAATGTAAGACTTATTTTATATTCTAATATATTGATCATAACTATTGGACTTCTAGGTTCAGGTCCGTCCTTGATATGTCAGATTATTTGATTAGGAAATAAGTAGCCTTATTAAATAAGAAATAAATCAGCATTAATTATGAATTTGTTAATTGAGAAGCAAGTTATTGTATATTAGGAAATTAATCAAGAATTAATGTCCTTATTATTACTTAGAGGACAAGTATGTGCACACATAACTTTCTAATTAATGGTTTCCTTAAACCTCTATAAATAGAATGTTACCCCTGCAATTGAGCTATCTAACAATTTAATTTCTTCTCTCCTACCAACCTTTTTGTTCTGGTGATATGCTGTGCTAACTAATAGTCTAATAATTACATGAACATTATTATGTTTGAATTATGGAGCATTGGAGGTTTAACCTGGATTTGAACGTGATTTTGCTCTAATGTGCAAGTCTCCCCTCTCTCCTATGTTTCTTACAATAAAACACACATATGAGAAATTCATTCAGAAACCATATATGCATGATTTGTCTTATGGATCCATGTATGATGGAGATATTTGAAGAAATGCATCAGCCAAAATGTCCATATCTAAAGTTCAATCAAACAAATTTTTTTCTTGATAATGATAAAAAATAATGTAAATATCAATTATATAAAGTAAGTAAATCATATAATTCTTTTCTTTTCTTTTCTTTTTTTTTTTTTTGTTATCTAAGTTGATGCTATAATTAAGAACAAATATTTCAAATAAATTTTTACATTTTTGGTTTTCAATGTAATATTTTGGAACAACTATCCAACAGATTTTTTTCAAACCTTGTTTTTTTAAAACAATTATATAAAACTGTTATGAGAAAAAAAGAAAAAAGAAATAAACAAGCCTGAAAATTCAGATGTCTCTTCTACTTCATGTGAGTGGCTGATTCTTGAGACTTGAGTTGACTAATTAGTAGGTCAGCAAAACTTTGGAAATTAAACTAGGGAGTGCTTGAAAATGGAAACTTTCATGACATCAATAATGTCTCCCCTTATTACTGTTAGCTTGCGTCTTATTATTTTTATTTTTTATTTGATTAATAATTGTTTTTTGTTTTTTTTGTTTTTTTTGTTTTTTTTTTTGCGTAAGTGGAAGGCACGTTCTTATAATTATTCTCTTGATCCTAACCAGGCCTTGAGATGGAATCTTCGCATGATTAATTAATTAAGATTATATTAAATTCATTTAAATGATCCAATTATAGATTTTGAGTTTAATTTATGTATTTTTTTTAAAAAAAATTAAAATTTAGTATAGAAAATATGATTGCATACTTCTTTCTGTGGAAAAAATTAAGTAGAAATCAATTAATTTTTCACGCGGTTGTTGACTCCGTCCAACACTCTTGTGATTTAGATTTTTTTTTGCCTGAACTCTTGTGATTTAGATTGATTTGGAATCTTCGCATGGTTCACTAATTAATTAAGAGTATGTAAGTTGTTGAAAATTTAATTCTCTTGCGACTTGATTGTGTTGGATCACGCAGGTAATAAATTGTTTGCCGTGTGTGATATTTTAATTAGCGTTGTACTTTTAGCAGTAATTAAATATCTTTTTGTGGGGTGGGGGTGTAATTCAGTTAAATGGGAGTGCTTTTGTTGATTTATTTTTATTGTATAAACTTGAGGCTTCTCTAATATATTCGTAATTTATTAAAAAATATGGTATTTTCGCCTATTTATTTTTATTTAGCCTTAGCTTTGATCCTTTTCTCACATTTAACAAATTCATTGCTCTTCTTTTTAAAGTCATAAAATTTTTCTTCAGTGATCGCTATATATATATGTGTGTGTGTCATTTTCAAAGCACTCTATTTCTCATCCTTTACAACTCCTCCACTGGTAAATTAAACTCCTTCAGTTTCATAAACCACAAATCATCACATCTTCTTCGCGTTTCCTTCATTGCCACAGAAAACTCTCAGGTTCTTCTCTTCAATCTCCATTAACGTTAGCTCACAAACTTAAAAGCATATAGCAGTTTCTTTCTTTTAATTTTTTTCCTGATTACTGCTTAATTATGCTTAAGGTCTTCGATCCATCTGGGTTTTGATTAATCATCGCTAATTATTGATAGGGGCACAATAATCTGAGTGAGAAACACAACAACCTCAGATTCAAATGGATAAACTTGGCAAATATTTGGTTGCAACTACAAAAAACGTTTTTAACGTCTCTTTTTTAGGCCTTTTAATGTCTGAAAATAAGGGGACGTTTATGTGAGAGACGTAGTAAAAAATAACAATAACGTCCGTAGATAAAAGGACGTTTAAAGTCTGGACTTTATACGTCCCCATTTTAAAAAGGGACGTCTAAAGTGCTACACTGACACTTTAGACGTTCCCATTTTAAAATGGGGACGTCTAAAGTGTCACTGTACACTTTAGACATCCCCATTTTAAATTGGCACTACTACAAAAAGGTTGAAAGGTGGCACACATATTGTGGCCCTTCCTTACAGCTGCTCATTTATTATTATTTTTTATATTTTATGTTTTTTTTTACCAGCTGTGGCGCCTGGCCAGGCAGGCGCCACACTTGACCAGCTGGTACCAGCTGTGGCGCCTGACATGCCAGGCGCCACACTAGCTTCTGACCACTTTTTTTTTAAAAAAAATTTATGGTCAGGTGTGGCGCCTGCCCGGTCAGGCGCCACACCTGACTCATTTTTTTTAAAAAAAAAAATTTATTTTTGTCAGGAGTGGCGCCTGACCAGGCAGGCGCCACCCCTAACCCTTTTTAAAAAAAAAATTTGTCAGGGGTGGCGCCTGCCTGGTCAGGCGCCACCCCTGACCCTTTTTTTTAAAAAAAAAATTTGGATTTTCTATCCCTTCCCCACCAATCAGAACCCATCCCACCCCACCCCCTTATCCTTTTGTTTTCCCGCCTCCCCCCCATCACTTTCCTTTTCCCGCTGATACCCCCCATCTCTTTCTTTACCTTTTTCTCTATCTTTAATCATTCCCTCTCTCATTTTCACTTTCATCTATATGTGCGTGCTCCCCCCTTCCTTCCATTTTCTTATCTTCACATCTTAAAACTACACTCACACGAGCACACGTCTTTGTTTTTTCCCAACTATCAACCCCACTCCTGTCCCTATTATTCCCTTTTCTTTGTATTGTCTACAACTTTTTGGTCCCCACTCCATTTGGTAGCTCAAATTTCTTCCTTCCCTCACTGAAGATTGCGTCACCAATGGCAATTACGTGGTCCCCCACTCCACTGCACTGATCAACCTGTAAGTTCAATTTACGTTTTGTTTTTATTAATTTTTTTTTCAGGTTGTTCTGCTTTTTTTTTATGGCATGCTTGCGATGCTTTTTTTTCCCTGTTATGACATGCATGCTTGTATATTTATATATCATATATAGTCATCTTCTTCATGCATGGTGTTATTATACTAGTACATAAACCAAATTAGAAATAGGCATGTACATAGTATGTAATTTCATCAACACAGGAACAAAATAAAGAATGTAAATAAAATTATTGAGGAGAAGACAAGTAAATATACAAAGTGTATGTGTGGTGCCCATGCTCTCTCTCTCTCTCTCTCTCTCTCTCTCATCAGATTTTTCTTTTTCTGTGGGTGGACCATCTCTAGTTTTGTTTCTTTGCTCTTTACACAACACCTATATATATATATATATATAATATACAAATGTGTGTGTTGTTTGTGCGTGTATACTATATATATATTCCCATTACTAGAGACTTATCCGATCCCCATTGTAGGCGTGTGTGTACTGAGTTTTAGCTCTCACTAGTTCTAAGAAATTAATACAAGTTACAAGAACAATGAAAGAATTGAATTTATATGTTATATATAACCATAAATTTGAACGACAGTAATTAATATACAAGTGACTTGAAATTAGATAATCAAATTAACTTTTAATAATACTGCTATTTCTTTTAAAACTTCTTCAAATTATTTATTTTCCAAAAATCAAAATCATTTATTTAATATTATTTCACATATTTAATATATATTTGTGTTAGTGCTATTTTGTAGAGGTAAGAAAATAATTTTTTGTATTATCTTATTAAACTATAATAGAGAAAATCCCATCTAAACCCAATGAAAATAGAAAAAATTGAAATCAGGATAATAAATTGAATAATTCGTTAATTGAGTCATTAAATTATTTAATAATTTTAAAATATGGATAAAATGACTTTAATATATCAATATATATATCAATGTTAATATTTAATAAAATAAAATATAATTTGTCTATATTGTTTAACTTTAAATATATTAACTAAAACCGTAAGGGGAAAAACATACAATAAGGAGATAATTAATGTTGGGAATATGCTTTCTTTTTCATTTTATTTCATTTTCTTTATTTTTTTTCTGAATCATATTTTTTGAAATAAGCTAATCATATTTGATTTTATTATATATTGATGTTTATTACACATATTATTATTAAAAAAAATAACTTAGAACCTCAAATATTTTATTGATTTTTTTATGTTTAATTTGTGTTTGTAGTTTCATTTCATCAGTCTATTGAAGCTTCTATTTACGGTATGTTTTTTAAATTTTGAGCTTACAAATGTGATTTTAGTTGAATTTAATAGTTATAATTTGTAGGTGTTCTAATGATTGTTATTGATTAATTGCATAAGCAAAATAATTATTTATATATTCTTAACACTTGTATTTTATTTATTGACTTGTAATGTTTTCTAATTTAACTATGATATATTATGGCAAATATGGTTTCTTTTGTTATGAGTTGTAAAAAATTATTATAATGCCTGGGAATAATTAATGAATTATTTGGCAATTTAAACATTCAGTTTAAGATTTAGAAAACTTCAATTATGAAGATTCATGTGGTGTATGTTATTTTAAATTAAAATTGGTAAGAGAATATAAAAGTAATTAGTAAATGCAATAGTCATACAACTAACCACGTACTTTTTTTAAAAAATAGATTGAAGCCCATAGATGGATCGTAAATGGATGTCATCTAATCGGTTGTCTGTCTCGTTAAACTATTCTAAAGCTACTGACCCCCACCTTAGTTATCCTTGGAAGAAGATACAGGTATTGATATTTGACTTTACTTAGACTTTGTTAGTAAACACTTTTTATTCATGAACAGAGTTAAATATTGCATTATATTTTTACAGTGCCCTTTCCAACCTAATGACAATGATTGTGGGTACTATA
The DNA here is from genome assembly GCA_963210345.1 of Inga oerstediana. Classification (NCBI taxonomy): domain Eukaryota; kingdom Viridiplantae; phylum Streptophyta; class Magnoliopsida; order Fabales; family Fabaceae; genus Inga; species Inga oerstediana. The sequence goes on along the minus strand of OY723410.1, from coordinate 13,132,067 downwards.
TCATGAAATTTATGAAGGATGTTATTATGCATGATCAACCATTTATTCCTCAAAAAGTAAGTCATTTAGTTGCACTTCATATTGTGTTGTAATGAAATTGAATTAGTGCCTGACAATTATGTTTTACTGATTTTAATTCGTTCTAACTTGTGTCTGATTGTATATATCTGTAGTATTATGAAGATCAACGTTGTGACGCTTTGACAGACCATCAGGTTAATGAAGTGATCGAGGAATGGTGTGAATATGTGTTTAGGCAAATCTCTAGGTAGCTATATATACTATTAAATTCACTAGCTGGTCTATTTTGTGTTGTTTCTAATTGCCAATTGTTGTGTCACGCATGTTTGTTGAAGTTGAATTTGTTGTATTATATTTCATTCATCTAGGTTTACAGTATATTGTATAACAATTTTCAGTACTACTTTAGCTAATCAATCACTTGTTGGTATCATTTTAAAGTTATCTATTATTGTTCTTATTAAACCTTGTAGACTATAATTATATATGCATGGGAGATATATATGAGGAAAAAATATGCTAAAAAAAAACCAATACGAAGAACCCAAAAAATATGAGGAAAAAATATGCTAAAAAAAACCAATACTAAAAATTTAAAAAAAAACACCTCCTGTGGCACCTGGCCAGCCAGGCGCCACAGGAGGTGTTGGCCTACTGTGGCGCCTGGCCGGCCAGGCGACCCAAGAGGGTGGACTTCCTGTGGCGCCTAGCCAGCCAGGTGCCACAGGAGGTTATTTAAAAAAAAATTTAAAAATCTGTGGCGCTTCCAAGCGCCACAGCTTTTTTTAGTAGCGTCCAGATAGGTGGCATTTCGCTAGCGCCACAGCTAATGCAATTATAAGCGCCACAGCTTTGGTTTTTTGTAGTAGTGTGGGGATGTCTAAAGTGGAGACTTTAGACGTCCCCAAATTAAAATGGGGACATCTAAAGTGTTTTTTTTAAAAAAAAATCGTTTATATTACAGATATGAACTAAACAGTATTTAAACCCAGAAATTACAGATCATCATCAATAAAACTACAGATCTAGTATCTACAATCCAAATCTACACAATAATAACTCCAAAGTTGAAATCTCATAGGGAGAAGATGAAAACAATAAGATGAATTAGTTGCAAAAAACTTATCTTCTTCTATTATTGAAATTCATTTTCTCATAATAATGAATAGAGAAGAGCGACAGGGAGAGATGAACCTCGTTTTCACAGCGGGAACGTAGCCATGAAGCATGTTTCAGAATCCTGATCTACAAACCATAACAACACAAGTTAGAAGATAAATTAGAAGGAAAACCCAAAGAAAAAAGAGAAAGAGGATAAAATAATAAAAAAAAGGTAAGAAAGCATTGCAGATTTGGAGGTGAAAAAAGAGAGAGAAAGGAAGAAGCAAGAGTAAAAGAAGCATATAAAGAAAAAGAAGCAAGAGCTCAAGGCGTGGTAGTGGTGTCTCTTATTGTGTTTGTGGCGATAGGAAGGGAAAGATGAGTATAAAAGTAATATAAAACTGACAAATAAAGACTGTCAGAAAAAATTTGAATTGTTTTTTACGTCCCCTATTTAATTTAGGGACGTTTAAAGTTGTTCAGTTATTTTTTTTAAAATTTTTTTTTACTTTAGACGTCCCCAATTTAAATTGGGGACGTCTAAAGTAATTTTTTTTTACTTTAGATGTCCCTAATTCAAATAGGGACGTCTAAAGTCTGTAAAGTCACACTTTAGACGTCCCTATTTAAATTGGGGACGTCTAAAGCTATTTAGTTCTCACTCATAATTACAAAAATGCACCGTCTTTATTTTTTACCTCCCTTTTTTAAAAAGAAACGTCCTTTAGGGACGTAAAATATATATTCTGTAGTAGTAACCTTGTCATCTTTGTGGAGGTCAAAAGTGAAAATGGATTTTGTTAATTTTAGCTTGAAACTATTTGGATCTCCGCACGTACAGGAGGAGAAGGAACAATGGAAGATTCGGTTCCCTCAAAGAGTAGATGATCCATCTTCAATACTAATATCCATTAGAGCTGCTTCAATTTCATGATTTCCTTCCATCAAGTGTTGAAATGGGTTTGAAGGTTATGGAACATCCATAGACCCTTCCAACATTTTCACCATATCACTCACTTTGGATCCCAATTCTGGTCTATTCTGAACATACCATAGAGCTTTTCTTACCATTTTTCCTACTATTTCTATGTTTATCTTCAACACCACAATCATTCATCAACTCTTGTAGATTTTGACTTTCAAACTCTATCCAAACCCATCTTGGAAGGTTCACATCGAGGTTTCTTCTTCTTCCATCGAGGTTCACAGTGAGGTTTCTTCTTCTTCCAATGATTTCAAATAACATTATTCCAAAGCTATAAACATCACACTTGTGTGCTACACAGAAAGGCATCCAAAGTTCAAGTGTAACATAATCCAGTGTTCCTCTCAGACCTGTCATTGTGACATGAGGCTTTTCTCTGTTACAAAGCTAGCTAGGCTAAACCAAAATTAGTAACTTTAGGATGCAAATTATCATCCAAGAGGATGTTCTCTGGTTTTATGTCATAGTGGATGATTCTTCATGCAAGTAAGCAATTTCTTTAGCTATTCCGATCACAATCTCATGCAGCTTCTCAAAAGCCAAGGTATTATTTTCACTAGGCAGATATCTATCGGGAGAGTCATTGCTCATACACTCATAAACTAGAGCTGCCGTATCCTTTTCAAGGCAGAATCCAAGGAGGCGAACAAGATTGAAATGACGAGCTTTTCCTATTGTGCTGACTTCAGCCATGACTCGCTACTCCATTCTCTTGTCAAAAATGCCAACATCACCACGCAGAACTTTGACTGCAACAATATTTCTGATGCTACTAAATTTTAAATAAGCATCGCAAGTGTACATAAAATAGTATAATAGCAAATCAAGATCGTCCACAGAGATTTAAGGTAATAGATAATTAGGCATTAAAATTTCTATTTTCATTTAAGTTGAGCAAATTAAAGAAAGAAATTGGGAATTAATTTAAATAAGAGCAAAAGAAACAAATATGATGTTTATAAAATTTTAAATTGATAAAAATAACCTGGAGTGGCTAATCCCCTTTTTCAAGTCTTAGAGCATGTATTTACCCAATTAAAAACAGTTAATGTTAATTTGTTAATCTAGAGTTTTAATAGAGATAAGTATCTTCTAATCACTTATACCCCTTTTTTAAGTTAAATTGTTATTCCTAACTAATTCACTTAAGAGATAATAAATGTTCAAATTCACTCTAATTGTTATAAAAATGGGAAAATACAAGAGATGTCAAGCAAGAAATGAAGAGAGATGAAGAGAGAACTAGAGAGAAAGATGGAGCAATATCTTATTCATTTGGATGCCCACAAAGTGTAGTACATAGTGCTCTATTTATAGGCCCTCATCCACAACTAAGAGTTACACAAAATAAATGGCAAACTTTAATCCTCATGAGTGCACATATTGTGACCATTGAGTTATGGGCATGAAAACTCCTAAAGACCATTCATTGGAGAGGTTATGGGATGCAGAAAATAAAAGGTCAAGAGTTGGGAGCTCATAGACATCTACCTTAATTAGTATTTTACAACACTCCCCCTTGGATGTCCATAAAAAAAATATTGTGCCTCATTAAAACCTTACTAGGAAAAACTCATTGGGACAAAAACCTAATGAAAGAAAAAGAGTACATAATGTTTACTCCCCCTGATGACAACATCACTTTATGTGTTTAAGCCTACGCATTCCAATACCATGCACTAACTTCTTAAATGTTCTAGTTGGCAGCGTCTTGGTAAACAAATCTGCAAGGTTGTCACATGAGCGAATTTGATGAACATCTATGTCACCACTCTTCATAAGATCATGAGTGAAAAAGAATTTTGGAGATATATGTTTTGTTCTATCTCCCTTAATGTACCCTCCTTTCAATTGAGCTATGCATGCTGTATTATCTTCATATAGTATTGTTGGAATCTTTTGTTCAGGAAACAAACCACACACTGATTGGATATGTTGAGTTATTGACCTTAGCCAAACACATTCTCGACTTGCCTCGTGAACTGCAATTATCTCTGCATGATTTGATGAGGTAGCTGCTAAAGTTTGTTTTGTTGATCGCCAAGATACAGGTGTACCTCCACAAGTAAATAAATATCTTGTTTGAGATCTACCATTGTGTGGATCTGATAAAAACCCTGCATCTGCATAACCAATCAATTGTGATCCAGATTCATTAGAATAAAATAATCTCATATCATTTGTTTCTTGAAGATATCGGAATATATGTTTAATTCTGTTCCAATGCCTTCTTATTGGAGAAGAACTAAATCTTGCCAATAAATTCACAGCAAATGCAATATCAGGTCGTGTTGTATTGGCAAGATATCTTAGTGCACCTATAGCACTAAGATATGGTATTTCTAGACCAAGAAGTTCTTCTGTTTTCTCTTGAGAACGAAAAGGATCCTTCTCCTTATCAAGTGATCTTACAATCATTGGAGTAGATAATGGATGTGCTTTATTCATATAGAATTACTTTAATATTTTTCAACATAAATTGATTGATGAAGGAGAATTCCATTTGTTAAGTGTTCAACTTGCAGGCCGAGACAAAACTTTGTTCGTCCAAGATCCTTCATCTCAAATTCTCTCTTTAAACAATCAACAGCTTTTTGAAGCTCTTCAGGAGTTCCAATTATATTTAAATCATCCACATATACAGCAATTATCACAAACCCTGATCCGTTTCCTTTTATGAAAACACATGGGCAAATAGGATCATTTTTATAACCTTCTTTTAACAAATATTCACTAAGACAGTTATACCACATTCTTCCAGATTGTTTTAATCCATATAAGGATTTATGCAAACGAATTGCAAAATTTTCTCGAGAATTCTTACATCCTTCTGGCAATTTGAATCCTTCAGGGATTTTCATATAAATTTCAATATCTAAAGCACCATATAAGTAGGCTGTAACAACATCCATTAGACGCATATCCAGTTTTTTGCTCACTGCCAGACTAAATAAATACCTTAAAGTGATTGTATCTACCACAGGAGAATATGTCTCTTCATAATCAATACCAGGTCTTTGTGAAAATCCTTATGCTACCAATCATGCTTTATCTCTAACGACCTCATTTTGCTCATTTCGTTTTCGCACAAATACCCATATATACCCAACAGGCTTTATACCATTTGGTATTTGGACTACAGGTCCAAAAACTTCACGTTTTGAAAGTGAATTTAACTCTGCTTGAATTGCGTCTTTCCATTTTGGCCAATCATTTCTATTTCTACATTCTTCAACTGACCTAGGTTCAAGATCCTCATTTTGATTAATTATTTCAACCGTAACATTATATGAAAATACGTTGTCGACAACTATACTTTCTCGGTTCCATATTTTTCTCGTAGTGACATAACTCATTGAGATCTCTTCATTATTTTCAGGTACCTGGACCTCTTCTGGGGTCTTTTGATTAGTTATGTTTGCCTCCTTAACTTGACCATCTTGGTTAATCGCTCTCTTTTTCTTTTTAGGAGTTTTATCTTTGGAACCAATCGGCCTACTACGCTTCAAGCGTGGCTTAGTTTCATTTGCAATTGATGGTTGTCCTACTGGGACATCAATTCTAATTGGAGCATTTTCAGCTGGAATGTGAGATTTGGTAATTCTCTTAAGGTCAGTAAATGCATCTGGCAGTTGATTTACGATATTTTACAAATGAACTATTTTTTGAACTTCAAGCTCACATTGTTGTGTACGAGGATCTATATGTGATGGTGATGTTGTTTTCCATGTAATTTCTTTATTCAGCTGCTTATTATCTCCCCCTAATGTTAGAAAAATTGTCTCATCAAAATGACAATCATCAAAACGTGCTGTAAATAAATCTCAAGTTGAAGACTCTAAATACTTGATTATAGAGGGAGATTCATAGCCAACATATATTCCTAACCTCCTTTGAGGTCCCATCTTTGTGCGTTGTGGTAGAGCAATAGGAACAAATACCGCACATCCAAAAATTCTAAGATGGGAAATATTTGGCTCCTGACCAAAAGCCAATTGTAATGGGGAGAATTCATGATAACTTGTTGGCCTGATGCGTATAATTGATGCCGTATGTAAAATTGCATGCCCCCAAGCTGATATGGGAAGCTTTGTTCTCAACAGTGTTGGTCTAGCTATCAATTGGAGGAGTTTAATGAACGATTCTGCTAGACCATTTTGAGTGTGGACATGAGCAACAGATTTTTCTACTGTTATTCTAGTTGCCATGCAATAATCATTAAAAGCTTGAGATGAAAACTCGCTAGCATTATCAAGACGAATTGTCTGAATGGTATGATCTGGAAATTGTGCTCTTAGCCTAATTATTTGAGCGAGTAATCTAGCAAATGCTAAATTACGTGTTGACAACAAACACACATGTGACCATCTTGTAGATGCATCTATTAAAACTATAAAATATCTCAATGGTCCACATGGTGGATGAATAGGCCCACATATGTCCCCTTGGATACGCTCTAGAAAAATAGGGGATTCAAGCCCAACTTTTGTTAAAGAAGGTCTTGTAATTAATTTGCCTTGAGAACAAGCAGCACATGGAAAATCCTTAAATTGAAGAATCTTCTGGCTCTTCAATGGATGTCCATGTGAATTTTCAATAATTCTTCGCATCATAGTTAATCCGGGATGGCCTAACCGATCATGCCAAACAATAAATATATTTTTATCAGCAAACTTCTGGTTCACTGTAGCATTTATTTCAATTGTACTAATATTTGTATAGTACAAACCAGAAGATAATGTTGGTACTTTTTCTAGGACACATTTTTCACCAAATCTAGCAATTTTAATTTGTAAATATTCCATATTCTTCTCATTTATAGTCTCAATATGATACCCATTTTGACGGATATCCTTAAAACTCAATAAATTTCTGAGAGACTTGGGGGAATATAAAGCATCATTAATAACAAATTTCGTTCCTTTGGGTAATATTATAATTGCTCTTCCGGAGCCTTCAATTAATTTTGTATTACCCGCTATGGTATTTATGCTTGCACTACTTCTTGTTAGATATGAGAAATATTTTTTATCTCTAAGTATGGTGTGTGTTGTAGCACTATCTATGAGACATATATCTTCATTCTTGTGTCCAATGATCAAAACATCCATAATCTTCACTAAAAGAAAAGAAAAATGCATTAAAACAAATTCAAAAATACATGATGAGCAATAATACCCTTATTACATATGAAAAGGGGAAATGAAGGTAAAGCATAAACTAAATTAAAAAAAACCATAAATTAAAACATTTTTATTGTTCTTCAAACCAAACTCATCTAATCATGATTCTTAAAAAAATCAGCCACCTCCAAGTGTGCCATATCATCGAGGCCATTAATACCATCTAGCTCATTGACACCATCATTCTTGTGTCCCTCAACATTATCATCTTGAAAAATCAAATTTGTTTCCACATTGTTCTCACTCCTTTTCATAGAGGCTTGATAAAGTTTTGCTAGATGCTCAGGCGTACGACAAGTACGTGACCAGTGCCCCTTCATACCACACCGATAACATTGATTCTCAACAACTTTTGAAGAACCACTCTTATCGTTTTTCTACCCTTCATTGTATTTCTTCTTCTAGTGGGTATTAGGATTATAATTATTACTTTCACCTCCATGATAACGGTAATTACCACGTCCCCTACCACGACCACGGCCACGGCCACGGCCACGACCATGAGCATGGTAATTATTACGTACACTCACATTCGCTTCAGGGAATGGAGCAGATCCAGTGGGACGATTTTCATGATTTTTCATCAATAGCTCGTTGTTTTGTTCGGCTACCAAAAGGCATGAGATTAATTCAGAATACTTTTTAAAACCTTTCTCTCGATATTGCTACTGCAGGAGCATATTTGAAGCATGAAAGGTAGAAAAAGTTTTCTCTAATAAGTCCTCATCAGTTATTTTCTCACCACATAATTTCAATTGAGAACTTATTTTGAAAACTGTTGAATTATATTCACTTACAGTCTTAAAATTTGGTAGCCTAAGGTGTATCCATTCATAACGAGCTCGAGGCAAAATCACTGTTTTTTGGTGATCATACCTTTCCTTCAAATTAATCCACAATTCTAATGGATCTTTTACCGTTAGGTATTCAGCTTTCAGTCCTTCATGGAGATGGTGGCGAAGAAAAATCATGGCCTTGGCCTTATCTTGACTAGTTTCTTCATTTCCTGGTAAAATAGCCTTTCCTAGACCCTTAGCATCTAGATGGATTTTAGCGTCTAAAACCCAGGATAGATAATTCTTTCCTGTGATATCAAGAGCTGTAAACTCGAGTTTGGCAAGGTTGGCCATGATTCAAACTAAAAATAATGATAACAATTAGAATCACGGTAAAATTGATGAAACATAAAACATCATTATGAATTAAAACATATCATAATCAACATATTTTTCAACAACATAATTAAAAGGGAGCAAAATTTCATGAGTAGCCAACATATAATTCAATAAAGAAAATTTCTTGAAAATATTCTCCCTCTCTCTTTCTACTTTTCTCCTTTATATATGTTGTTATATGTTATTTATTGGAATATAAATGGTGTATAGAGAGAGGAGGAAATTATAGCAATAAAAATAGTGTAAAGAATAAAAGAGATCACACTATATAGTCATATATAATACTATAAATAAAATGACAATAATATGGTAATAAATGTAAATAAGAGTAAATGTAAACAGATACAAAAAAAAAAAATATATATATATATATATTAACATAAATATAGCAATAACAAGGGTAAAATGACAAATTCAGTAAATAATAATAAAACAAACAAACAAAATGAATTATAAATAAGAAACAAATAGAATAATAAATGTGGTGATGAAATAAAATAAAAAAAATGTAAAAGGAATAATTAAAAATACAATAAAAATAAATAATAAAATATTAGAAACAATAAACAAACAAAACAAAATGGCTTAATAAAAGGGAAAATTCCAAAAAACTACACTCAAAATATACAAAGGACAAATCAGTACATCGAAATTCAGAAAAGACAAATCAGGCGGGTGTCAAAAAAAGGAGCAATCTGTCATTTTGAAATTTCGGCCAAATTACCAAAATGCCCTTCAGCCCTCAGTCGCAATAACAACATCAGAGTTGTTAATGGCGAATCATGAGTTGTTAATGGCGAGGTGAGTGTTGTTATTGGCCCTGAAATTTGTTAAGTGTTGAAAGAAGAAATTGGAGTTGTTAATATCGAATCCGGAGTTGTTAATGGCGAGTTATGTGTTGTTATTAGTCCTGAAATTTGTTAACTGTCAAAGAAGAATTCCAGTTGTTAATACCGAATCCGAAGGTGTTAATTCCGATGATCATGTTGTTATTCTGAAGTGTGCATGAAGGGTATTTTGGTAATTTGGCCGAAATTTCAAAATGACATATTGCTCCTTTTTCTGACACCCGCCTGATTTGTCTTTTCTGAATTTCGATGTACTGATTTGTCCTTTGTATATTTTGAGTGTAGTTTTTTGGAATTTTCCCTTAATAAAATGAAGTAATATAACAACATCAGTAAATGAAAAATAAAATAACAATAAAATGAAGTAAATAACATAAAATAAAGAAATATAAATAATAGAATATAACATGAAATGTAAATAAAATATAAATAAAATAACTATAAAAAAATGAACTCAAAGAAGACCAAGCAAAACAACAAAATGTATGAGAAGAAGATAATCCAATGAAAATAAATAAATGTAAATGTAAATAACAAAGCGAAATGAAATAGAATGAAATGCTAGAAAGTTGTGCCAACATAAAATCAAAATGATAAACAAATAAAATTAACTAGTATAAAATGTAAATAACAACAGAATCTAAAATAAAGAAATATAAATGAAAAAATAACCAAAAATCTCCAATCTCAGCTATGGAACCCGATATACAAAACAATCGGTAAAAAGATCTCTTTAATTCCATACAATGGCTCAAATCATCTCAGATAGATTAAATATAGATATGATAAAAGAAGATAGAGGAAAAGGTTGAAACAACGGTAAGAAAAAAAAATACCTTGGTTAGAGAATCGTGATGATAACGTGTTATAAAAATGGGAAAATACAAGAGATGTTAAGCAAGAAATGAAGAGAGATGAAGAGAGAACTAGAGAGAAAGATGGAGCAATATCTTATTCATTTGGATGCCCACAAAGTGTAGTACATAATGCTCTATTTATAGGCCCTCATCCACAACTAAGAGTTACACAAAGTAAATGGCAAACTTTAATCCTCATGAATGCACATATTGTAACCTTTGAGTTATGGGCATGAAAACTCCTAAAGACCATTCATTGGAGAGGTTATGGGATGCAGAAAATGAAAGGTCAAGAGTTTGGAGCTCATAGACATCCACCTTAATTAGTATTTTACAACACTAATAGAATTATATGGGTCCAATAGGTATATTCCTATTCTATTGACAAATTAAAATAAATTCTAATATCACATTACTTAATCCTATAATCTAATTAAGATCCATTTTCCAAAGTTAATCTAAATTTTCCAATTCCATATTTAATGGTAATCAAACACTAAGTAGATAAAATAACACAGATTAAGCAAATAAAATTAACATAAACCACAATTAATTAGTTCAGACATCCATAACTACTCTAGATTTTAAAATCTACTAGCCACACATGAATTTAACCGGAGTGATCGCAGTAGCGTCAAATTGAGAGTTCAGAGCCATAATGAAAATCAAGAGCAACAGAATAACACAGCAGAATACAGAGCAATGAAATTGACACACAAAAGCTTCCTCTTCTTCAACATTGATGATATTTTTTGAACAGTGAAAATGCCTCTTCTCTGATTCAGCTCGCTTGTCTAGCCCGATGAAGAAGAAGATGGAATCTTGTTTGATCGCTGCTCCTCTCCTTTGTTCACTCCGGCGATAATGGCGCTGGAGCTTCCATCTGGTTCAGTACTGCTGGAAATGAAGAAGAAGAGAAGACTTTCACCGTCTAGCCGCTGCTCTCTGCTCCAAGAAGACGATGAAGCTCGAATGTTGCTTCGATTAAAGAGACTCACCACCGAAGCTCGTGATCTCCGTTCTCTACTATCAGCTCGCTATTCAGAATGATCTCTCCCTCTTCTTCGGCACTCTGGTTCTCGTCGGACCTGGGGAAGAAGACGATGAACAGTAGCTATGGTCACCTCCCCAGGTCCAGCCTTCAACCTCTCTCGCTGCTGCTCCTCTCTGGTTCTCGATAGATGAAGATGATGATGAATAATAAATCCTCCAATCCAGCCGCCTCCTCCCTGTCTAAACCCGTAGCTCCCTCCTTTTTTCCAGTCAAAACCCTTGGCTTGCATTTTCTATTCCTCTAGGTCTTCCTTTCAATTTCCTCAAAAATGCTGTCGGATCCTTCAGCTCTTTCCATTTCTATTTTCAAATCAAAATGATATCTTTTCATTCCCGCATGATCCACGTCACCTCATCACCTAAGAAAAGAAAAAGACTATTTAATAATAATAACAAAGACTAAAATAAAGCCAAATAAACATAATATGACATCTTTTTATTTTTTTATTTTCAAAATATTGAAAACCATAATATTTAAAATAAAATTCCTAAATAATGCACCAACTTGATATCTTATAAAATTTTAATAAAATCATCTTAAATTAGTATTGATAACTCCCCAATTATATCAAAATGTGTTTTAAATATATTAAAAATAGAGAGTTATCAATTTCCATGAGTGAATGTTCCTTTATAAACTGATCCATAACCTCCTGACCCCAACTTTTTGATATATTTGTTTGTTGCTCGCTTTAGGTGAAGTGATGTGAACTTAGTTGGGCCATCTGTTTCCAGATATTTTAGAAACCTTTCCATAGTGAATGTCACAAACTCTTTCCGAAGCCTCTCTTTCCAACTTTTTGATATATATATTTTTTTATTGCTCATCATATCATTACGATGTTGTATAAGATATGGTGAAGACAAAAGGCTTCGCAAAGAGTTTGTGGCATTCACTATGGAAAGGTTTCTGAAAGATTTGGAAAGGGATAACCCAATAAGTTCACATCACTTGACCTAAAGCTAACAACAAACAATCATTCCAACAAAATGGGGTCAGGACGTTATGGATCAGTTAATAAAGGAACATTCAGTCATGGAACTGTTGTTGCAGTAAAAGTTCTACGTGGTGACATTGGCATTTCTAACAAGAGAATGGAGGAGCAATATCAAGGCTGAAGTTGGCAAAATAGGAAAAATTCGTCATTTCAATCTTGTTCGCCTCCTTGGATTCTGCCTTGAAAAGGATACAGCATCTCTAGTTCATGAGTACCTGCGCAATGGCACTATCGATACATATCTGCTTAGTGAAAATCATACCTTAGCTTTTGAGTAGCTGCATGAGATTGCGATCGGAGCAGCCAAAGGAATTGCTTACTTACATGAAGAATGCCAAGAGAGAATCATTCACTACAACATAAGACCAGAAAACATCCTTTTGGATGATAATTTGCACCCTAAAGTTGCTAATTTTGGTTTAGCCAATCTTTATAATAAAGAAAAGTCTCATGTCACAATAACAGGTATAAGGACACTGGGTTGTGCTGCACCTGAACTTTGGATGCCTTTACATGGAACGCACAATGTAATGTTTATAGCTTTGGAATAATGTTATTTGAAATCATGGGAAGAAGAAACTTCAATGTGAACCTCCCAAAAAGTCAACAGTGGTTTCCAAGGTGGGTTTGGACAGAGTTTGAGAGTCAAAATCTACAAGAGGTGATAAACAATTGTGGTATCGAAGATATGGACAGAGAGAAATTGGAAAAAGTGGTTAGGGTAGCTCTGTGGTGTGTTAAGTATAGACTAGAATTGAGACCCTAAATGAGTGATGTGGTGAAAATGTTGGAAGGCTCTATGATGTTCCAGACCCTTCAAACCCATTTCAACACTTGATGGAAGAAAATCATGAAAGTGAAGCTGCTTTAATGGATATTAGTATTGAAGATGGCTCATTTACTCTTTGAGGGAACCGAATCTTCCATTGTTTCTTCTCCTCCTGTACGTGCTGAGATCCAGGTAGTTTCAAGCCAAAATTAACAAGATCCATTTTCCCTTTAATAAGATGGCATCTTCCAATGGCTTGGAGTTTAGGTTCTGCATTATCTGCTTCTTGATCCATGTCTAGTGAATTTGATTATATTATTGGACGTACGTGTGTGTAAAACTTCATTTCAATTTTTAATCTTTCCTCTTGTTGAACTTGACCTAAAATTATCATTGAATTAGGCATATGATGAAACAAAGAGTGTACAACTGTACAAGAATCGTCTAAGCCATTAAATTCAATTATACATACTCATGCGTCAAATTTTCGAGACGTGAGTTGACTAATTAAGTATATCAGCAAAATTAAGATTAATTAAGCTGTTGATAATTTTATTCTCTTCGCTTGTAGACTTGATTTGATTTATTGTTTGCATTTAATGTTATGATCTCTGAAGTGATATTCACGAAATAAAATACTACATAATTTGATGATTTTAACTATTTGAATATGCATGTAGTATTAGGGAGTGTATGAAATTAATACACACACAAATTAAAAAGTATGTTTTGCTTTTAATTAATTGTTAATTTTTATTTAAAAGTTATTATTTATTAATGTTGATTATGATAAAAGAGATTCCATGGTTTACAATTTGAAATTAAGTTCTAAGTATTTACAAAACTTTTATAAGTTACAATTTGAAACTCACTTTTCTTCAGCTATGTTGGGAATTTTCTTCAGCTATATTGGGAATTGGAATTGTCATGCAGGGTTCCTCATGTGGATTGGAACAAAATTACATTTGATATAGTGGTTCTTTTACCTACGATCCATTGATCTCATGATTTAAATCAAGGGCTCTTTCTCAACTCCGGAGGGCTCATTATTTATTCCATACATTTTGGATCCTGTAATTTTATTATCAAGTTGTAAGCAAACAACCTCTGATCATCCTAGTCTGTCATGTTTTGGGCTCTGCAACGTTATACCTGGTGATGTATTTGTACTTGATTGAAAACTAGAAAATATTATAGTTGTTTTAGCATGGTGGCTGAGTTGCCTAATGCAACTGTTTATGCTTTTTTTTTTTTTTTAATTGCCAAAGCAATTGTTAGTGCTTAGTTTAGGCTTTTGATTGCTTTACCATGGGGGCTGAGGACTGTGGAGGTTTCATTCTGCTCTAGCTCTGAAACTTCTGCTTGCTCTGAGTATGTCTCTTGATTACTTGGAACAAATTTTATGTAGCCTCCAACAATTTGGGAATCCCATAAGTCACACAAGTAGTAGTGAGGTAACTAAGAGGGTTAAGTCAAGGCATTGTTTAAAGCAATAACGTGAGGATAAAATTTCAAAATTTTTATTTTTTTGTTCAGAAGTTTCTGCATATTTGAAAGAGAAAGTAACAAAACAACTAAGAATACACATATACATGTATATATTTATATGAGCTTGTTATTTTGTCCACTTGCACTTACTTTTTCTTTTTCTTTTTGCGTCCACACTTGGTATCACGGGCTAGCCCTTTATCAAGGGAAACTCTATAGCCCTAGACTAATGAAGATTTGGATATTGCAGATGCCCATAAATGGAGCAACCCTCCCAAGCCAGCAGCTCCATTTACAACTCAGGATTTGAACCCTGGACGTTGCTTAAGGGACCTAGCACCTCATCTTGCTAGACCAACTAGATATTGGTCATCACTTGCTCTTACTTATTATTGTCAGGAATGGTTCTGTGAAGAGTATAAGGAGGAAAAGAGATGAAGAAGCAGGTTGTATACTGTTTTCCCTCTTGAAATGAAGACTCGTATGTTTCTTCTACTTTATGAGTGGCAGAATCTTCAAAGCAATTAAATTCAATTATAGTTGTGCGTCAAATTCTTGAGACTTTTGACTAATTAATTAGATAAGCAAAACCTTGTAAACTAAGGAGTGTTTGAAAATGGAAACTTTCATGACATTAATAATGCGACCCCTTTTTCACTGCTATAGCTTGAGTCTTATTATTCTTATTTTTTATTTGATTAATGATTTTTTTGGGGGTAAGCGGAAGGCACATTCTAATAACTATCCCCTTGATCGTAACCGGACAGATGGAATCTTCCCATGGTTAATTAATTAAGATTATATAAGTTGTTGAAAATTTTATTCTCTTCTGACGTGATTGTGTTGGATGCCTGTATGGCTTGTCGTGTGTTGTTGTTTTGTTTTACAAGTAACAATTTTCATTAAAGAAATAAAATGATAGTGCATCATAAATCAAAAATCTGCAATCGTAATAGAGTATGATTGC
This sequence comes from Inga oerstediana, assembly GCA_963210345.1. Classification (NCBI taxonomy): domain Eukaryota; kingdom Viridiplantae; phylum Streptophyta; class Magnoliopsida; order Fabales; family Fabaceae; genus Inga; species Inga oerstediana. Next base: position 13,116,622 of record OY723410.1, on the reverse strand, counting down.
GTAGAGCTCATTACATTATGATTGATATTCATTACCCCAGTTACCTGTCCAAAATCAAATAGATTCAGCGATATACCTATGTCCCTGTATAAAACATTTGCCGAATTGTGTTTTGTCCCAGTTGGTGGCAAAATAAGATTCCTTATGCAATATACTTGAAGCTTTCTGGACGAAGAGGTTCAATAAGAAAAGGATTTAGAAATCCAGTGCAATGATCCTCTGAAACAATACAATGAGATCAAAGGCTTTGTAGAAATTCTTCTTCATATACATGATTGAACTGGCTACCCTTGAAAACATATCCAAAATTGGCAAAAAGTAAAGCAGTAAAGTGTGTTGTTATCTTTTAACTTTGTTTAGTTGTGGAACTTTTAGCAGTAAAGTAAAAATGAAGGATTTAATTTTTGTCAGAGAGGAAAAAACTTATGGAAAGTAATTAAATTTTCACGCGGTTAGTGTTGACTCCGTTCAAGACTCAGTCTGTGACGTGGACATTTTGTCTGATCTCCAAACCCAACACTCTTGTGTTTTAGAATTGTTTTGGCAAATTTAATTTTGATTTGGATTAATTTCAGGACAATAAAAATTATGTAACGTTATTATCTCTAAAGTGATATTTCCTCCCGTCCTAATTATAAGATAAAGTTGATTTTTTTAAAGTTGATTTTTTTTTAGAAATTAAAGAAGCTAATTAAATTACTTTAGAATATTTATATTTATATTTTTTTTTCCAAACTAATTAGTTTGACTAATAAACTAATATACAATCTAATGATACATATGATTTGACCGTGTCTTTACGCCTTGGGGTCAAATACAAAATATTTTTAATCCAAGAATTGCAGTACAATGCAACACTCGGGTCGTCTCACTTGAGGAGCCTTTATTGAACTATCTAAGTAAACTAATTATCATGCAAATGCAATTAAAACAAGGGGAAATGGGTTTTGGTTTTTGAAATTAATATTTAAAAGAAAGATGCAAATTAATTAAATGCTAAACTATTGTTTTTGGTATTTTTATAAAAATGGTGAAGGAATGAATGGAAAGGAATTTGGAATTGACAATATGAATAATGAAATGAACCTTGGTGGCAAATTTGGTGGCTTTCCTAGCTTCTTTAGAATATTTTGGGAGTTATTTTTACATCAAGTCTAATTAAAAACCCTAAGCAATCGCATTAGGTCTAATCTACCTAATAAATGACTAGTCATACAATCACATTCTTAGTCACCTCTTAGGAAAATTGTTAAACACCCACTTGATGTGTATTAAAAATGAATTAATGCACTTGGTTCCTCTTAATTGAAAGTACAATCGCGACATTCAAATTAAATTAAATCCATCACACAATCTAGATATCACATTGAATGTATAACTTCATTAATCCAATAGGAAAATAAGTTCAATAAAATTCAAATGCACCAATACCAAATTCAACACAAGATATTAACCAACATAGACAAATTATCACTCATCTAAGTCTCAAAAATACAAATATATCAATGCAAAATTAATCCATAAAGACATAATGTATAAATTGAGCAAATGAAAAATAATAAACCCCCCTTATAAAATCTTGAAGCACTGGCCACTCCTCTACCACCAAGACTCAAGCAAAATTCAGCCACTCATCGCTTGAACAGCACCCACAGAATTTTCAGACCTCAGCAAAGCCATTTAAATTCAATGGAAATTGAATGAGAGTCTGAGCAAAATGAATCTCGCGGGTTCTGTTAGAAAATGAGAGTGAGAAATATAGAAGGAAGGTCACAGGGGAGGTGACCGTGACGGTGAAAGTGAAGAATGGTGGTCGGTGGTGGCGTATTTAGGAGCAGGGCAGTGCTATGGCTCTTCTCGGTCTCCCTCAAGTTCCCTCTGAGTTCTCAGTCCTCTCCCATGTCCTCCTCCTCTGTGATTTCGGTTCTGTTCTGGTTTTTTTCAGTCTCGACTCTGTCTCACCGGCGGTGGAAGTCTGATCTGGTTGATGGTGATGAAGATGCAGTGCTCGCCGGCGACAGTGAAGATGGACGTTGTCGCCGGCGAGGAAGAGAGGTGAAGGTGATGATAGATTCGATGATCCGCGGATGATGATGATACCCCATCCTCTTTCCTGTGCGGCGCCCTCTGTTTATCTCAACTCTCAGCTCTGCGTTTTTTCTCGGGTCATGCCATATCCAGATTCTGTATCCACCGCCAACCAAGTCGGGTCTGTTCCAGTGCGTTTTTTTTTTAGATCAGGTCTGCACTTCATTCTCCAACAAAAGCCCAAAACTGCAACCTATGGCCCAGGGACTTCCATGACAATTCCAAAAATATGTTCTTAAGGAGGGACTTAAGCAAACTAATTTGAAATGTTCTGGGGCAGGACTAAACTTTCTGAATATTTTGGGTCTTTTACTATAATTTCTTCTGTCCCTTTTCTCCATACACTTGTAATTTCTATGAAATTCTGGGATTTATTTTGTGATTTTCTCTAATCCACAAATTAATAATTTTTGACCTCCAAAGTCCCAAGATTTCTCCTTGAGCACCTACAATGCAAATATTAAGCATAACGTAGCATCAAAAGTTCAAGGGACAATTGTATAAAAATAATTAATAAATTATGACCTTTTTACCCCTTATTACAATTAATTCAAAACAATTGTCCCTAACTAAAATTAATGCTTAATAATGCAATAATACCCTAGGAAATACATTAAAATCCCAATTTAATCATGAAAAATTCATATAAAAATATGGTTCAATCAACATAACATATGATATTATTAAGTAACTTATTTAACGTCCTTAATATCTTCAAAAAAAGTCAACTTTATCTTTATTTAGGACCGAAGGTAACATTAATGAAATAAAATATATTTGGATGATTTTAGCTAAAAGCACTTTTGAATGAGTTGTATTAGGAAGAGTACGAGAAATACTTACATACTCAAGGGGTATCATGTCATTTGAACTCCATCCAATAAAAACATAACAACTCAGATCATTTAATTCTAGTTGGCAGGTGACTCATTTAAAAAAATTTAAATTTTATTTTGTTTTCATGAAAAAAATGAGTTTATATATCATTTTGTTTTAGTTTTTTTTTTTTCAAATTAAGATGTGTATTTTTTTTGAAAACAAAATAAAACTTGAATTTTTTTAGATGAGTCACTTGCTAACTACGATTAAAATGATCGAAGTTGTTATGTTTTTATTGAATGGAGTTAAAATGATATGGTACTTTTAGAATATGTAAGTATTTCTTGAGAAGCAGAGGTAGTGCACACATAAACTTCTTAAAGGTAGTTATACATGCACGAAACTGCTAAATTGAAAAACAATTAACATAAAATATGAACGTATGACACGGTTTATAAAGGTTCCTCTGATATTTTCCTTTAAGAAGGTTGGTATGAAGGTTCCTCGTAGTTTTACAGAACAAAGCCTTATTCATGTTATTTCATAAACCATACTGTTAAAAGTCAACAAGGAGCGACAAAAGTCTGTTTGGTTGGATTGACGTTGAGTCATGTAAATGTGTCCAAAAGAGCATTCAAATTAACTAAGGATTGGGGAACTTGGACTGCATTTCCCATCTATAATATGAGTCAATAATATTTGCATATAAATTACATACATATTTTCTTTCTTAGTTCAAATGCATCTTGGCACTAATTTCCTATTGCTTATCTCCTCATCAAGTCATCCTTCATCAATGTCATCAACCAATGAAGAAGTACTTGCAGGCGTCTGTAAGCTTTAGAGTTCTTCTACTCTTTTTTTAATGCTAAATTGTTCAGTTAAGATCAGTCTTAGCAGTGTCTTACATTTCTTTTCTTTTTCCTTTTTAACTTTAGTTTGCGTGTCCTTGAATTTCCCAACTCCACATGCAAAGTCTGGTGAATCCACACAATTAGATACTTTTATTACCATCAAGTTTAAATTACAACGCTGGTCTGGTCCAACCTTTTTTTTTTTCTTCCTTTTCACTTTTATCTTGATAAGGAAACTCAAATCATCTAAGTTTGTGTCATGTTTTTGGGATCTGTAGGTTGTGACTGTTGAGCTATTCTAACTTGATTGAAAACCAGAAGGATTTTAATGCCTTTGGGTTTTTTATAAAATACAAATAACCAAAGGGTTAAGGTGCTAAAATGACCTTAAACTTTTATTAAAAGTGCAACAGTAACCATAAATTAGTTTTTAGAGCAAAAGTAACCATCAATTTTTAAAATTGGGCAAAACCATTAAATCCTATTAACTTCCATATATTATAATGAGGGAAATTAATCTTTTGACCCTTAAAGTTTTGACTCATTTATTACTCAGTCCCTAAAGTTTAACTCGGTATAATTCAATCATTAAACTTTTGACTTGCTTGTAACTCATTTATGATGTTTCTGAGTCATCCTATGATGTGAAAAAATGTTTAAAATACTTGGGAATGAGATTTTCCGATCCCATCTCGAATATATATATATATATATATTTAAAAAAATACCCTTAAATCCATATGAATGAGTATTTTGTAATTTTAATTTTCTTTAAATATTTAATTTGTATGGGATGAATTGGTACAATATGATATATTTTTTATAGCCAATATGATATCCCTACCTTAGTCATTCTAACGAAAATACTGGAAATTATGTCCAATTCAGGTCAAAATTGGACCAAAAGTCAATACAGGAAAAAGGTTTTTTAAGGAAAAAAAACTCAAAAATGTTCGGGAACGGTCCCAGAAATTTCCTATCTTGATCAGGATGGGAAATTCTCGAGATCGAGGTCGGCATAGAAGCCGTGGATGCCCGGCAAGGTTTATGGAAAACATAGGCTGAGGGGGATGCAAGTTGGTGGGGATATGGACACTGTTTTTTATTTTTTAATTTTTGTCAAATCTATCTAAGCAATTTTTAATAGTATTTTAACATTTTTTTTTTCATATAGGATGACTCAAAAACATTATGGACTGAGTTGCAAGCAAGTCAAAAGTTCAGGACTGATTTATAAGTAAGTCAAAACTTTAAGGGCAAAAAGATTAATTTTTTCCATTGTAATAAATGGAAATTAGTTGTGTTTAATGGTTTTGCCCTTAATTTTAAAAGTTTATGGTTACTTTTCCTCTAAAAAATAGTTTATGGTTACTGTTACACTTTTGATAACTGTTGAAAATTATTTTAGCAGGTTAACCTATAATTAAATTAGATAGAGGAAAAAGTTGATTAATATTGGTTAAAGGCAAGAATTATGTATAGAATACAACTTATTTTTTAAAAACACCTTTATTTATGAAGAGAGCTGAGAGTAAGAGTAAGTGAGACTAATTATAACCAATAATTAATGCAATGGTACTGACTAAAAATTATTGACACTAAGAATTTCAAAAATATTATTATATAGTTTCTTATAAATATGAAAATTTCATTACTAAAAAAATTTCTCTTATATATAGAATCGGACGAAGTAGTTGCCTAATCATTCTCAATCATGTACGTACCAGGGACATCTATATGGATCTCTGTCTGCCTAGGTAAGATTAAGAATTTTTAACAGGTTAATTACTAGTATTAATTAATATTATGAATGATATATCGACAGAATTATATGTATCTATTCAGTAAAATTTTTTATTGAATGTGATCAATTTCTACCTATTGTAGTTGCTGGTGTTGGCATGATAATAGTTACAGCCAGGGTATGTAAAAAATCAGTGGACAGATATTACCAGAAAAATACAGGAGTGGTGGACCAAAGGAGTGAAACTTCAGAAGTGGTAGAAACGGCTCTTGTATTGAACACAGAGGTGTTAGCATACAATATGGATGAGTTTCTCAATGATATTGAAAAAGAGAAGCCACTCAAGTTCACTTCAGATCAACTAATGCATGCAACTTATAACTACTCCTACAAGTTGGGGTCAGGAGGCTTTGGAGCAGTATATAGAGGGACTTTGGTTGATGGAACAATTGTGGCTGTGAAGGTTCTAAACGATGAGAGTTCAGATGAGAGAATAAAGGAAACGTTCATGGCAGAAGTAGGCACAATTGGAAGAGTTCATCATTGGAATTTGGTTCGCCTCTTTGGGTTTTGCTTTGAAAGGAATATGACGGCTCTAATTTATGAGTACATGAGCAATGGCTCTCTTGATAAGTATTTGTTTCGTGAAAAAAATATTTTAACATTTGAAAAGCTTCATGAAATTGCAGTTGGAACGGCTAAAGGCATTGCTTACTTGCATGAAGAGTGCCAACAGAGAATCATCCACTATGATATAAAGCCAGAAAACATCCTATTGGACCATAACTTTTGCCCTAAAGTTGCTGACTTCGGTTTGGCCAAACTTTGTAATAGGGAAAAATCTCGTATTACCATGACCAGAGTAAGAGGGACACCAGGTTATACTGCGCCAGAACTATGGTTTCCATTTTCTGTAACTCATAAGTGCGATGTTTATAGCTTTGGAATGTTATTATTTGAAATCATAGGTAGGAGAAGGAACCATGACATGAACCTTCCAGAAAGTCAAGAATGGTTTCCAAAACAGGTTTGGATAAAATTTAACATGGGAGAGATAGAAAAGTTGACAATAGATTGTGGCATATTGGAAAAAGAAATAGTAGAAAGAATGACAAGAATAGCTCTTTGGTGTATTCAGTACAAGCCAGAATTGAGACCAGAAATGAGTGTTGTGGTGAAGATGTTGGAGGGTTTGGTAAATATCCCAAACCCTTCAAACCCTTTTCGGCATTTGATGGATGAAGATCACCTTAATCATCATGTCGATGCAGCACAAATTGATACTAATAGCACGTATTGATTCTGGTCCTGGTGGTGTGCGTGCGTGTGTGTGTGTATTAACTAAATGACCAAATTGTGTGTACTATGTTGCTATTTTGATTAGTTAAGTATGAGCTAGATTGAAGTAGTTTGCATCGTCTCTCCCTTTTATTTATAGATGGAACCTTCTCATGGTTTAAAGCATCGATTGTCGATTAACTTATTTTGCTATAAATTTGATTGTGTTGGAATATTTAATTTATTGTTTTCCCATTTTTTGTAATATTTAAATTTTTCTTGGCTTGTTGGACTTTTCTTGGTCAATATAAAATGTTAGTTAATGACTTTTTTTAATTAAAAGGGCAAAAACTAATAACATAAGTTACAAATGGAATCGACCCACCCTCCTACTTACTTGGGAGTTTTTATATCACTAGGTCATAATGCTTTTGGCAAAATTTTAATGACTTTGACACAAGTTGAAACAAAGAATGCAACTTAGAGTAGAAATATAGATAACCCTCAACAGCGAACGTGATGTTGGTTAAAGCGATAAGCAGCCTCATTTTTATAAGAAAAAGAACACAAATTTGAATTTTAAGAAGTATACTTTATTGGGAGAGATAAAAACGCTGTGTTCAATTAAAGTTTCAAAAGAGGAAACCCTTAACAAATTAAAAAAAAAAAAAAAAGATAACTCCCAGAACGACGGCAAGGAAATTTCTGAATAAAATTAATGAGAAAAGTTAGAGCATATTCGCTGAAGCTTCAGTTTATGTCACAAAGTTAGATCCATGGGGTGGGAAAACGCACAATATATGAAGATTATTATACGCAAACAGAGATATTTCGTGGGACCTTTATTATTTTTTTGGGGCCAAACTCGTGGGACTTATATTAAAGATGAATCTATCTATTCATTATAGAAAAAGTATATATATATAATAAAATTTATCAAAATCAAATTTGGTTTAAATTGAGGTTCTTACATCTTATTATTTTATTAGATCCAATGCCAAATTTTAACAACTAACAAAAGTAAAATAATATGTGTCCATATTTTATAGGTGAATTTACAAGTTCAACTATGCATTTTAACAACTTACACTAATAAAATAATAAGTAATCATATGAAAATTTATAAATCCTTATTTATATTATAAGAGCTTATACAAAAATTTATAAGTGTTTATAGATGAATTTACAAATGTATATACTCCTAACGAGTATCATTAAAGAAGTTGACTTACATGAGCAATAGCAACTTGACATAAGTTTTATGTGGGGAAATAAAACAACTACGTAAATATGATTGAACACTTCTGTCGGCGGGAAAAAATTAAGTTGAAGTCAATTAAATTTTACGCGGTTGTCGGCTTCCGTTCAAGATTGAGACGTGGATATTTTCGCTCCACCCACACACTCTTGTGGCTTAGAATTGTTTTGGCTAGCGGTGGAAATAGGCTAGGTTAGGTTAAACTTTATCTAAGCAGGCTTGCGTCTGTAACAAAAATTTAAAGTCTAAGCCTGAGTCTGAGTTTGTATGTAAGCTATTTTTTAGACCTGAGCCTAGGCCTTCAAAAGGCCTGATAAGACCCGAAACCTGTTTAAAAACCTATTTAAATTATAGGTCTTTAAATAACTTTTAAAACTTATGCATCTAAATTTATATATAATTGCCTTTACGCTTATTTAAAATATTACATTATGTCTTAAAAGTTTAGCATATATTATCATTGTAATATAAAGCCTTAGTAAAGAAAAGAAAAGAATCTCTAGTGACAACAATTGTTTGAGTAAATAGGAATAAGAAAAAACTAATGTTTACTGACTAATGAGATATATTTTTTGAAATTGTCTAAGCATAACAAGTAACATATAAAATTAGATTTTATTTCTTTTATTGTTCCCACATAAATTGGGACAAACTCCTCCTACTAAAATTATAATATTTTATTTGGAACTAAAATAAACTCATATAAATTATTATGTTTTAGTGGACGGCGCAAATAAACGGAGAGAGAGAGAGAGAGTGAGTTAACATTGCCATTTTGAGCGATCGGAGAAAAGAGAGGTGGGGGTTAATGATTGATGCAACAGCAGGGGTTAAGAGTAATAAAGATAAAATGTGAAACTTAGAATTAAGTTTAAGTTGGTAAATTTATAAATAATTTATATAATTATTTAGATGACATTATATATTCTTATATTATAGTATAAATTAAAAAAATTAAATAGGCAAGGCCTGTAGGTTTGTAGGCTGAGCCTTATAAAAATAGACCTGACTTGTTTATTTATATAGGCTTGGTAATAGGCCTAAGCCTTTTCTATTTACCAAATAGATTAAGCTAAACTTTATGTAGGTTAGTCCGTAGACTCCTATTAAAGACCTAACCTATTTCCGTCCCCAGTTTTGACAAATTGAAGTTTGATTTGGATTGATTTTATAACTACAAAACTTGTGCAATGTTAGTATCTCTCAAGTGACATGGACAAAATAACATATATTTAGATGATTTTAATTAAATACACTTTTGAATGTGTAGTATTATTAGGGATGGTATGAGATTTATAATATGATATTACATGGCTAATTAAATTGCATATGATGATGTATTAATTAATTAATAAAAAGGGTTAAACAATTGGGAAAATCTCACAATAAGGCCAACATATAACATGAAAGACATTAAAGATCATGAGTTTATGAAATGTTAGAGAAGGACCAAAGTTGAGCAATAAAAATGAATGGACAAAATTAATGCACTCTTATGTAGCTTAAGGAAGATAACTCAATTGCAAATACCAAAAGTTTAGTGAAAATTTTAAAAGCTCGATTATAAATGACGGAAGATCATCTAGTTGCAAAGGAAATGTAAATTATAAAAAGTTTGTAAAACTTAGCTGCAAATTTCAGAAATTTAGTTGCAAATTTCAAAAGTTTAGTAGGAAATTCCAAAAGTCTAGTTGTGAAAACCATTTGCAATTTATAACCTATTTATAAATAATTTTTTATATAGTTTTTGGTAAGTAATTTTTTATATTAGTTACAATAAAGGTTTTATCATTTGCAACAAAAACATCTGGGTTTTACCACAAAGCTATGCTGCCAGCTGAAGTTTTGAAGTTGAGTAATATATATCAACCTTCCCTTTATTTACTCTAAATTATAAAAATCTTCTCTCTATTTTAAAAGTTTATTCAGACCTTACCTAAAATCAAAATAGATATGGTATAAACCTTCATTCTAATTTTGATATATAACTTCTATTTATTCAACCATTAGTTGACATGTTTAATCATACAATAAATTGACCTATCATTTTGACCAAAACACCCCTCATTAACATTAATAATACTTAATAACTATTTAATCACATATTGTCATTCAAAATTAAAAAAAATATTTTAATATATATTTTAAATTTTTTACATAAAACCTACTTAAGTTTTTTTTTTTGATAAATTTAACAAAAATATGAAATAGATCATCGATAAATATTAATATCAAAAGATATGTTAGGGATTAGACGAAATGAGGGGTAAGGTGGTAAACAATATTTATTATAATATAGTTATTAATTGAAAAAATAAACTTTAAGAATCTTTTTAGAATATTTTTTAGTGATGTTAACAATTTGGACTAGAGTGTATGTTTTCAAAATAAAAGGAAGGTCTATATAATTAAGGTAAAATGGAAAGGTGGTTAAAGTATTTTAATCTTTGAAATTTGTAATTGAGTATTGAACTCCATAATTGACAACTAATGTTTAGATATTTATAAAAGTTTCATAATTTTTCACTTATTTGTGATTGATCTTTTTTTTTTTTAACTGAAATTTGCGATTGATCTTTCAATTCATAGATTCAGAATTTGAGCCTCCGATTTGTCTAATCGAGCTTCCAAAATGTGTAACTAACCTACTCCCTCCAGTGCTATATATAACCAACATCCTCAACAATTTATGTTTGTTTAAAAATCCAATGCACTTTTTAAATTTTTATTCTTAATTAATTATTTATCTCTAAAATTTCTTTTTCCCACTTATTACTCTCCCCCATCTCTTTCCTTATTCATTCTCTGTGTCACTCATTTTCTTTATAAATAAGATTTTCCTTTGATTCTATTTATAAATCACTTCCAATATATATTTCACACATACTAAGAACTTTAGATTTCATTAACTTTACCTTAAAACTCAAAATTTTTTAAATTTATCCCTATTTAATATGCATTATACCTCATGAAAATAAAATCAATATATAATGAATGAAGGGTAAAATTATACGTTGTTATAAAAAATTTAATAAAGTAACTTATAAATAAAGAAAACAATTTCTATCGATGCCCTATAAATAGAACCAGTGGAATATATTTGAAAAAAAAAAACTATATTGACTCTCTTACACATTTATTGCTTTAAAGTAATTTTAATCAATATTTTGATCAACATAACTTATATATTTACAACGGTGAGTATTTATTTTTATTTTTGGAGCCTTGATGCTTTTCTCACAACAATTGACAAATCATGGCTCCTCTTTAATGTCATCTCAAGTTATTACTTCAGTGGTCCCAATGTGTCATTTTCCGGGATACTTCTGTATGCTTTCGTATCCTACTTTCAACTTTCAGAGCCCCCTGTTTCACATTCATTCATATCGCCAGTTTCAAAGGAACTACTTCTGGTCAATATAAAGCACCAATAATTTTCTCCTTCCTTCACATCATTTTCTTAATTGGGCTTAAGTTTCATAAACCACAGATCACATCTTCTCCGACTTCCCTTCATTGCTGCCGAAAACTCCCATGTTCTTCTCCGATCAACATTAACGTTAGCTCTGAAACTTAAAAGCATATATATATATATAGTCGTTTTATTTTTTTGGGAAAATTGTGAAAAAATCCCTCATTGCTAACTTATTTTTCAAATGGGACCTTCGCGTACAGATTATCTTCCACGTGTATAGAATATCTTCCCTGGTGTGCAGATGATCTTCCCTGTGTGCAAAATTCTTCCCTATACATGTGTAAAAATCTTCTCTACGTGTATAGAAATCTTCCCTCCGTGTGTAAATATCTTCCCTCCATGTGTAAAATATCTTCACAGGTCCCATTTAGCAAATAAGTTGTCAATAAGGTCTTTTTTAGCAATTCTTCCTATTTCTTTTCTGATTATTGCTTAATTATGCTTTAGGTCCGATCCATTTGGATTTTGATCATCGCTAATTATTATTTGTTCCATTTTAAAATTAGGGGCGCAACAATCTGAGTGAGAAACCCATCACCACATATTCGAATGGATAAGTTTGGCAATTGTTTGGTGGCGACGAAATCAACCATGTCATCTTTTTGGAGGGCAATACCCAAACGCATCATTATCGTTTGCAAGATTTAGAGCTTTTTAATGGTTACTTTATTACTATTAGACACTTCTCCTCATTTTTTTAATGATGTGCTTTTTTTTTTTTTTTTTTGGTTTTTGCCACCGTTTTAATGATGTGTTGATGGAAGTTGTGTTTATCCAATTAACATGTTGATGGTTTGTGATCTTCTACATATTTTATATATTTTTCTTGATGATTGTTCACTTTCTATCTTTATTATTTAATATAAGAGTTAGATAATTAATTTTTATGTGAATATTAAAAAAATAATTTAAATTATATATTTGTAACCAATGTGTCTTAGTGTCCCTAAACTACCCTCGTTTTTCAACAAAACATAAACTGTAATATCCTGAATTTTGAGATTGGAGGCTTGAGAATAAGTCTAAATTAAGCGGACTGCTAAGCCTCGGTTTAGCAGGTGTCCCAAATATATTCTCTAATATTTTTTATATCTTTGGAGTATTAAGAAAGTAAAATGGTGAATTTTGGATAAAGTAATTATGTTTTCAGTGAAATCGCCTATGAGGTAGTGAGCTTGTCATGTGATTTTGAATGATCAAATGATGAGTAAAAATTATGAAATTTTACAGGATGAAAGTAGACATCCTAAGCTTTAATTTGATAGGTCATATAACTCAATTAGAGCTATATACAAAAAGATATGAATTTTTGAAGTTAGCACAGAAAAACTGTGAAGTTTCTGGAACAGCAGGCAAAGATTAAAATTCTGGGAATTTTGTGATTCAATTCAGCAAAATTCTATATTTTGCCTTGAAACTAGACTCAATAAGGGTTTTATAGGCTTTGGAATCACTCCAATTTGATTTTTCTAGAATTAGTTATGATTTTTCAAAGTTTGGGCAGAAATCTGCCAGAATTTTGTAAAAATCCGAAAATTGAGAAATTATCAAATAAATGAAATATGATATTAGATATTAAATAAAAAGTGATCATCTCCTTCCAGCAGCCATAACTGACGCCATTTTCAGTTTTAGAGAGAGAAGGAGAGGAAAAAGCTTGTAAAGGTAAGTGATTTCTTCGGTAAATCGGTTCCTAATGCGTATAACTCCATTCCTAAGCTATTCTTCTATGTGATTCAAGGGTTGGAAGCTCAAATTTACTTGTTGAAGTGAGCTAGGGTTCAGCCAAGTCAAGAAAAAGCTAGTGGGAGCTTGAGGTAACTTCCAAACTTTCGTATATTGCTTATTCTGGCTGCTGTGGGCAATTTAATTGGTGAAATTTCGCCAGATTGCCATTGGTTTTAAAGTTTGGAAATGATATGGCCTAGGGGTTATGATGCTCAAATTCGTACTAAATGGTAGTTGTAACCTAATGGAATAGTCAATAAGGTGGTTAGGAGTAGAAAGGAACGTGTTTACTGAGCCGAAACCGAAAAACCCCGATTTTCCCCTTAAAACCCGTATATTTCGGCCAGCATTGTAATGGGTCTTAGAGTTGGATTTTCAATAATTTGATGGTTCCATTGAGTTCAGGAGGGAAACTTAGGTGGGGTTACAGCTGGTTACTTTTTCGTAAAAGGCCGAGAAAGCATAATTACAAAAATGCCCCTAAAACACTAAAATAAGGGCTGCCAAGGACAATTTTGTCTTTTGGCAGTGAATTTGGTAATTACGAGTCTGGAAATGGATTCCTTGGGCGAAAATATGTCAGGATAGCCCATGTTAGAATTTCGAGCAAAGTATAGCCGGACCGGGTATGATGGGGCGGGGTCCCCGAGGGCATTTTAGTAATTTTTCAAGATAGACTCATATAACCCCCAGAAACACTATGGAAGTGTCTAAATAGTACATTTGACATTGTAGGATCGAATATGGAGCCCCGAGCTGTTTGCACGTAGATCGAGGCACGCGTTTCGAGGAAGAAAAAGGTTAAGGTAGGGGACTTACTTTACTTGCATGTATTTGATATCTTTGCTTGTGTAATGATGTATGTGATTGCTTTACTTGATTGTGTAGAGCATATTTTAATAAATGAAGCTCTGTTTCTGTTTTCACTGTGGCCATAGTCTTGTTACATGAAACATTGAGCATATAGAAATATCATTATGGGACAAACATCTAGTTAAAGCTAACATATTATACACATAGCATCTATCATGTATGTATTATGGTATCTGTTTCCTACTGAGATTCTCTCGAATCTCACCCTCCCCTACCAACAATTTAGACAGGAGACGACGGAAGATATGCAAACAACAATGCAGAGTACGGTACGAGAGGATTACAGTAGTAGAACGAAGACGGGAAGAAGTCTCTGTTTCACTAGGATGAGTTTAGACACCCTAGTAGCCTTGTACGGCTACCTTAATCGTAAGTATCATGTACAAACCTCTATGGGGAATTTATGTAATCATGCACATATTATCAGTATAGTTATACTATTCCTGTGTTGCCTACCGAATCGCATATCGTTTTCCGCAAATACTCTAATAAAGGTGAAATAAAGATAAGGGCGTGACATAAACTACATTATTTAATAATGTATATTGGAACTACCTCTTAATTGGAGCACCCTTGATTATATGTGGAGAACATTGAGGAAAAATTATTCCTTTGATCCTATTTATAAATCACTTTTAATATGTTTCACATACAGTAAGAAAAACATCAAATTTCATTAACTTTTGCCTTGAAATTAACAACTTTCAAACTTTATCTCTATTTAATATATATTATACCTCATGGGGATAAAGTCAGTACAATAATAAATAAAGGGTAAAATTGTACATGTGGAAAATTTAATGACGTGACTTATAATAAATAAGTCTGTGCTCATTTGGAATAGTTTATTTTTTAGTAATAAGTGCTTATAAATCGTAATTCACGGTATACGAGGTAAGTATGTGAGAGGAGTTTTATCTCGGCTTACGTAATAAGTGACTTATTGTCTAAAATTAAGTGATACCAAACATGCACTAAAATAATTCCCCTCTCTTTGTGCTATAAATTGGACCAATTAAAAGAGTATAAATTTAAAAGATACAGTGAATTGAAGTCTTATTTAAGATAAACCACTTGCCATATTCTCAAATTTGGGACTGGTGGGAGTATTTATAAAAATAAAAATCATTTGAAGTATGCAGAGGTTTAATAAGGATGTAGCGTAGTCTAACTTTTATTTTCCGTTAAAAATATCATTTAAAATGATTGATGGTTATAAAATTAATTTTATTCTACATTACTATATAATAGAAAATATCGAGGATGTGAAATATTGGTAGATGTTTAATGAAAATTATTAAATTAAAAGAAAATTTTTGAATTGCAAGAATTCTGACCGAATAATTATTTCTCCCTGTTGTAGTTTTACTTTTTGCCACGGGGGCGACAGCATTCGCTTTACGTCATCACAAGACCCTACTCATTATCTCCGCCAGCGTGGGTAAGATCTACGCGCATTATTATTTTAAAGGTTTAAAAAAATGATGGAAGTTCCCTTGTGGGATGCTTCTAAGTCCCACAATCGGATGGGGATGGGTGAGTATAAGTAGAATTTCCGGTTTTTGGCTTATCAACCGTGTTAGTCGATTTTGTCATTAGCTATTGTTCAAAAAAAGGCACTTGGATGCGCGGAGCCCGCTAAAAATCTCTGTGTGATGCAAAAGCATACTTGGGGTCCCTTGTGGGATGTTTTTAAGTCCCACATCAGATGAATGTATGTGTGTTTGAGCGTGTATAAGTAAAATTTCTGGCTTTTGGCCCATCGACTGCTTTAGTCGGTTTTGCCATTACCTATTAATCCAAAAATTAAAAAAAAAATGATGGAAGTTCAATGCCAACGAATAAATTATAAAATATAAAATTAAGCCACCTACAGGGAAAAATTTTGTCTTAAAGTATTTCAAGTTTTATTGTTGCAAGAGTTGTGACTGATTATCCCTTATATATATATACCTTGTGCAGTCGGGCTCATTACCTTAACTTATGTTATCATATCATTGCAAAGTCTCGAGGGAGATCAGTTTCTAACATTTACCATGGAAAAGTTTTTGAATGATTTGGAAAGAGAAAGCCCAACTAATTTCACATCTCATCACTTAATGCTTGCAACAAACAACTATTCCAACATGTTGGGATCCGGAGGTTTTGGATCAGTTTATAAAGGAACATTTAGTGATGGAACCGTTGTGGCTGTGAAAGTTCTGCGTGGTGGCGTTTCTGATAAGAGAATGGAGGAGCAATTCATGGCTGAAGTCGGCACAATTGGAAGAGTTCATCATTTGAATCTTGTTCGCCTCATCGGATTTTGCATTGAAAAGAATATGACAGCTCTAGTTTATGAGTACATGAGCAATGGCTCTCTCGACAAATATCTATTTAGTTAAAATAATAAGACCTTAGCGTTTGAGAAGCTACATGAGATTGCTGTTGGAACAGCCAAAGGAATTGCTTACTTACATGAAGAATGTAAAGAGAGAATCATCCACTATGACATAAAACCAGAGAACATCCTTTTGGGCAATAATTTGGATCCTAAAGTTTCTGATTTTGGTTTGGCTAAGCTTTTTAATAGGGAAAAGTCTTATGTCACGATCACAGGTCAAAGAGGGACGTTGGGTTATGCTGCACCCGAACTTTGGATGCCTTTTCATGTAACTCATAAGTCTGATATTTATAACTTTGGAATAATGTTATTTGAAATTATAGGCAGGAGAAGACACTTTGATGCGAACGTCACAGAAAGTCAAGAATGGTTTCCAAGATGGGTTTTAATAAAGTTTGAGAGCAAAAATCTGCAAGATTTGATGATAGAATGTGGTGTTGAAGATAAAGACAAAGACACAGTGGAAAGAATGATAAAGATAGCTCTGTGGTGTATTCAGTATAGACCAGAATTGAGACCCAAAATGAGTGATGTGGTAAAAATGTTGGAAGGCTCGATGGAAGTTAAAGATCCACCAAACCCATTTCAACACTTGATGGAAGAAAATCATGAAATGGGTATTAATATTGATGATGGTTCATCTACTCTTGAGGGAAGCAAATCTTCCATTGTGCCTGCTCCTCCTGTGTTGGAGATCCAAATAGATTCAAGCCAAAACTAACCAAAAAAAAAAAAAAAAGGCATTCTCCTTTAGATGGGGATGTTCCAATGGTTTAGAGTTTAGGTTCCGCAATATCTTTTTGATCAATATCTAGTGATTTGAATTTGTTGGATGTATTGTTTCTCGTGTGTGATATTTCATTTTAATTTATAATCTTGGTGGCTGTTGCAACTGAGAACATCGAGGGATTCCTCTAATGCTCTGTCCCACATTAAGCAAGAATCCACAACAATAGTTTCAACAATCAAGACATGTACACATGTTTAATTTGGAGAGAGGGGTCTGGTTTAGTTTTCATTTGTTTACTTTTATTTTTTTAAAAAAAAAATTTAATATGTATAAAATTTAAAATAAATATAATATCTTAATTATAAGCTATTTTTTAAACAAATTGTTGGCTAAATTTTATAAAACTCCATTAAATTTTAGTTCAATTACGTATAATTTCTTAACGTTTAAAATTTGAAATTTAACCTCCATAATCTTTTATTTTTTCTTATAAACCTCTTGACATTTACTTATCATTATCTTTTTTATGGAAATTATCATGACAGACTAATAGAAGACATTTGGCATCCTACGGACCTATATTATGACATGTAAATTGTTAATATTGTAATATTGCTCGAAGTTTGACTAATTATATATGATCTTCATATTTCAAAATTTGAACTTAACTCCTTAAAGTTTTAATTTTTAATATTGAAATTCCAATCATTACTTTTATCATTCCAAAAGTCAACAATTACAGAACCCCCCCCCCCCTTTGTGTGTTCACTGTGAGTGAGCAATATCTCCTGTTCCGTCTTCCCGTTTTGGAACCATTATATTAATATTTGAATGGTTGAGATTTTATTTTATCATAAAATTATTAATAAAATGTTAAATTATAAAAAAGAAAAATAGTTAACTAAATTCATATCGCTAAATTTTGGTAAGGATACTTTAACGCTACAATAAAGAAAATAAAAAATATTTTGTATAAAATGAAATATGAATCACTCAAATGATGATCTTATGGTTAAAAAAGGAATATGAGGGAAGAAGAGAACTTCCTCCGCTGTTTAAGTATGATAAATGAAAGTAAGAGAAGTGATTGACAAATTGTTCTTTTTTAAAAAAATATGAATGAATGAATATTCTACCAAATTGCTATTTTAATCTTGATAAAGTTAGATTATATACAGTCACTAAACTACAAAACTGAAAAACAAGTAACACAAAATATAAACGTACGACATGCATGGTCATAAGATCATATATGAATCAAAGCCCCACCTAAAATTAGCATTCCCAAATATGAAGTGGATGAAGGTTTCGCATGAAGGTTTTGTCAAAAGTCTACGAGGGGTGACAAAAGTCACTCCTTGGTTGAATTTATGTTAAGTCAAATAAATGTGTCCAAAATTCACACTAGGGACGGAAGAACTTTTGGACTGGATATTATTTCGTTCTCCAATCACTCTTCCTTTGGTCCAACCGATAGGGTGTATTTGGCTTGAAGGGAGGGGATTGGAGGGAGGGTAGAAATTATCTTATTTGGTTTGGTTGGTGAGAAGAGGAAGTCAGAAGTTTTTAATGATCCTTTATTTAGTTTAAGAGAAGAGGTAAATGAAGGAATTATAGCAATTTATTATTTTACCCTATCATATTAATTTATATTTTTCATTTATATGTTATATAAATTAATTTAAACATTATTTTTAAAAAAATATGAATGAATAAATATTCTACCAAATTGCTATTTTAATCTTGATAAAGTTAGATTATATACAGTCACTAAACTACAAAACTGAAAAACAAGTAACACAAAATATAGACATGGTTATAAGATCATGAACCAAAGCCCCACCTAAAAGTAGCATTCCCCAATACGACGTGGATGAAGGTTCGCATGAAGGTTTTATCAAAAGTCTACGAGGGGTGACAAAAGTCTCTCCTTGGTTGGATTTATGTTAAGTCAAGTAAATGTGTCCAAAAGAGCATCCACACTAAGGACGGAAGAACTTGGACTGGGTATTATTTCTTTCTCCAATCAATCCCCTCCGTTGGTCCAACTGAGAGGGTGTGTTTGCCTTGTAGGGAGGGGATTTGAGGGAAGGAAGGAGTTATCTTATTTGGTTTGGTTGGTAAGGAGAGGAAGTCAGGAGTTTTTAGTAATCCTGTATTTGGTTTAAGAGAGGAGGTGAGGGAAAGAATTATAGCAATTTATCATTTTATCCTATCATATTAGTTTATATTTTTTATTTATATGTTATATAAATTAATTTAAACCTTATTTAATTAATATAATAATATTTTAAACATGGAATAATTTTTTTATATGTAATAATATATTTTTTGTTCTAAATTAATTTTACAGTAATATATATTTTAATTATAATAGTAGTTTTTATTTATAATAACATTTTATTTTCATAGTAATTTATTTTAATTTTTAAAAATTATTTTATTTTATTTTAATAAAAATAACATATTTTATAATTTAAATTAATTTTATAATAATACTTTTCAGTTATAGAAATATATTTTTGTTTAAAATGTATTTTATAAATATTTTTAAATAAAAAACATATTTTTATTTCAATTAATTTAATAATAATATGTTTTTTTAATTATGATAATTTTTTGTAATAATATAATTTTACTTTATAATATAATATTTTAGTAATAATATTTTATTTACCGTAGTATTTTTCATTACGGACATTATTTGAGTATCACATAGGCTCTGTTTGGTTAGATGGAGGGGAGGGGATGAAAGTGATTTTAATATTATCTTATTTGGATTGATCAGAAGGGAGGGGAGGGGTGGGAAATTATTTTCACATGGACAACTTTACCATTATATTATAAGTGATTTTTTCCAAACTCCATTAAATGTATAATAAAGTTTAATTATAAATAACATTTGTATGCCTTAGATTATAAATAATATCTAATACAATTATATATATATATATATATTTATTTAAAATTATATTTTATAATTATAGTTATATATATATATATATATATATATTTCTCGTTCGCGCTCAGTCAGGGGAGCAAGTTGAGCGAAAGAGAACAATTTCGGGAAGAGAAAAAGAAGGGTCGTGGGAAGGATTGTAAATGGAAGGGTGAATGTGATTTTGGTGAGAAATAATTGAAGAAGGGTCTAGATCATGGGGATGATGATTGACAAAGAGATCGTCCTCAATTTTACTGGGATCCATGGAAGAAATGGTGAAGAAGATGAAGATGAAGATGAGGATGAATGAATAGGGCAAAGGGCACTTTTAGATTAGCAAAAAATCTCATGGACATTTTAATCCAATCAAACAAATTTGCTTAGCCTCCCCTCCAAATCCCCTCGATTTTTGGAGGGGGTTTGAGGGAAGGGAAAATCCCTCCCCTCCTAAATTTTTGATCTTGCCAATCAAGAGGAGGGAAGCACAATCCCCGCTCCCTCCCATTCCCCTCCCCTCAAATAAAAACGAGCCATAAAGTATAAGGGTAAAGTAATCCAAAATTTTGGCTCCCTCCAAAACTTCCCACTAGGGAGGGGATCCCAAATGGGGGTAGGAGAGGAGGAGATGGAATGTTTGGCGTCCTCTCCCCTCCAAAATTTAGGGCTTGTTTGGTTTGAAAGGGTGGAGGGGAAAATTTTTCTTAGTCCTATTTATAAGATATCTCATTAAATTTTTTCATATGATCATGCATGTTTTTTCCTTCATTTATCATTATGTTGACTTTATTCTTATATGGTATGATGTATATTAGATATGGATAAAGTTAGAAAGTTGAATTTTATGACAGAGTTAATGAAATTTAAAGTTTTTTTAATCTATGTAAAACACATTGGAAGTACCTTATGGACAGAAGCAGAAGCGTATTCATTGATATTGTGCATTGTTTTTCCGTTTGTAATATTTTCCTTTAATTTTTAATCTTGTTTTATTTTCAACCTTCTACTGTAAACCCACATTTCAGTGAATTTCACCCATGATGAAACAAATTAAAAAATTTGCAAAGACTGCCTAAATACTTTGGTAGACGCTCTTTGAACTCCCGACTTTAGTAAGTTGTCAAACCTAACTCACCTAACTTTTTATTACAAAGAAAATACATAGCTAACAAGAATTATGTTTGGAGCTTTTAATGACCTATCCTTCTAGCGCCAGTGTGTGAGGACGATGATGAGACATTTCTTCGAAATTTTGTTGAAACGCGTTATATAGGGACCACATTACTTATAGACCAAGTCAACAAGTCTACAAGTCTCCACGTGCTCGTATATTCAAAGAAAATAAGGAAAAAAAAACCTCCAAGATAGTCTCAATCAAATTTCGGTCGAAAGAGAATAAAAATAAATACAAAAAAACAAAAGCCTCTCCTTTGTTGAATGAGTCGCTTCATCAGCAAAATTTTGCTTTCTCAGTGGCCGGCCAATTCTTATTTGTTTCAAGTCTATATAATACTTCATATTTTGTATCCTCACTTCACTTTGTTTCTTACCATTATTATTATTCTTGAATTTTTTGCCTTATTCCTAGTTCACAAATATGGTTTCAACTGTTGTGACAGGAATTTCTGTTGTCATCTTCTTAGGTAGGACATAGAGCTACGATTTTCTTCTTTTGTTCTGTAGTTGTTTCTCCATATTTTTGTCTATTTTTTCTTTCTGTTTGTTTGTTTGTTCTTATGACTTGTAACTGATGAGATATAACTCTTACCCCATTGCAGTTATGATTACTGTGATTTATATGAGATCAACTAGAAAATGTTACCCTCGTAGCTCCCAGCTTATTGCAGACTCAGAATTTCTGACATACACAATGGATAAGTTTCTCCGTGAAATGGAAAGGGAAAAGCCAATCAGGTTTTCCTCACATCACCTGATGCTTGCAACTAACAATTATTCTAACATGTTGGGTTCAGGTGGTTTTGGATCAGTCTGTAAAGGGACTTTTAGTGATGGAACCAATGTTGCTGTTAAGGTTTTGAATGCGAGCTCTGATAAGAGAATAAAGGAGCAATTCATGGCTGAAGTTGGCACAATGGGTGTAACACTCCAAATTTTATTCACCAAATATATTGTAATTATTAGAAATAGTCAAAGAAATGAAGTGATGAATTTTGGAGAATATAATTATGTTTTCGGTGAAATCGTCTATGAGGCAGTGAGTTTGTCATGTGATTTTTTATGACCAAATGATGAGTAAAAATTATGAAATTTTACAGGGTGAAAGTAGACATCATGAGCTTTAATTTGATAGATCATATGAATCATTTGAAGCTATATACAAAAAGACATGAATTTTTGAAATTAGCCCAAAAAAACTGAAAAGTTTCTGGAATAGCTTCCAAAAACTAAAAATCTGGGAATGATATGCTTACAAATAGCAAAAGTATATATTTTTCCTTGAAACTAGATTCAATAAGGGTTCCATAGCCTTTGGAATCACTTTAATTTGATTTTTTCAGAATTCATTATGATTTTTCAAAATTTAGGCAGAAAATCTGCCAGAATTTTGTAAAAATCCCAAAATTGTTAAATTGTTAAATAATTAGATGATGACATAAGCTAACATGATAAAAGCATATTCCTCCTTCCTCCTACAGCCATATCTGACGCCATTTTCAGTTTTAGAGAGAGAGAGAAGAGTTGAGATGTTCAAAGAGAAAAGGAGAGGAAAAAGCTTGTAAAGGTAAGTGATTTCTTCTGTAAATCTCTATCTAACGTGTATAACTTCGCTCCTAAGCTATTCTTCTATGTGAATTAAGGTTTTGATGCTCAAATTTCAGTCTTGGGAGCTTTGGGTTTTCATCCAAGTCAAGAAAAGCTAGTGGGAGCTTGAGGTAACTTCCAAACCTTCGTATATTGCTTATTCTGACTGCTGAGGACAATTTAATTGATGAAATTTCGCCGGATTGTCAATGATTTTAATTTTTGGAAATGGGTTTGCTTAGGGGTTATGCTGCCCAAATTGGTACTAAATGGTAGTTGTAGCCTAAAGGAACAGTCAATAAAGTGGTTAGGAGTATAAAGGAATACGTTTACGAAGCCGAAATCGCAAAACCCCGATTTTCCCCGTAGAACCCATATATTTCGGTTAGGGCTGTAAATGGGCCTTAGAGTTGGATTTTCAATGATTTGATGATTCCATTGAGTTCAGGAGGGAAAATTAGGTGGGATTACAGTTGATCACTTTTTCAGAAAAGCCCTAAAAAGCATAATTATGAAAACGCCCCTAAAACACTGAAATAAGAGCTGCCAAGGGCAATTTCATCTTTTGGTAGTGAATTTGGCAATTTCGAGTCCGAAAATGGATTCCTTAGGCGGAAATAGCTCAGGATAGCCTAGGTTAGAATTTTGGGAAAAGTGCAGTCAAACCTAGTACGGCAGGGCCTGACAGGGTCCCCGGTGGCATTTTAGTAATTTTTAATATTGACTCACATAACCCCCAGAAACACTATAAAAGTGTCTAAATGGTACATTTGGCATTGTATAATTGAATATGGAGCCTGAACTGTTTGCGCGTAGATCGAAGAACTATTTCAGTTTAGCAAAAGGGATACAAGGTAAGAGACTTACCTTATTTGCATGTATTTGATATCTCTGCTTTTGTAGTGATGTATGTGATTGCTTTACTTGATTGTGTAGAGCATATTTGAATAAATGAAGCTCTGTTTCTATTTTCGCTGTGGCCATAGTTTTGTTACATGAAACATTGAGCATGCAGAAATGTCATTATGAGGCATACATCTAGTTAAAGCTAACATGTCATACACAGCATCAGTCATGCATGCATTATGGTATCTGTTTCCTACTGAGATTCTCTCTAATATCACCCTCCCCTACCAACAATTTAGACAGGCGAATACAGAAGGTACGCGAAAATCAGAGAAGAGAACTGCACGAGAGAGGGTTGTAGTGGTGGAGCGAAAAATAGAAGCAGTTTCCGTTTCACTGGGATAGGTTTAGACATCTTAGTAGCCCTGTGCGGCTACCTTAATTGTAAGTATCATGTACGAACCCTTATGGGGATTTTCTATAATCATGCACATATTATCAGTATATTTATGTTATTCCTGTGTTGCCTACCGAACTGCATATCTTTTTCACAAATACACTGGTAAAGGTAAAATTAAAATAAGGGCGTGACATTTTACTTTCCTCAATGGTACTAGGTTTCACATGGCAGGCATCTTACAGCCCCAAGTTGTGTGTTCGAAACCTGGGAAGGTGAAAGAAACCCACTATCAGGGGCAGTAGGGATAGTCTGATTGAATCCACCTCGCCATACATCTTCGGGCCCTAGAGGGGTGGCGTGACTGCGGGGGTGTGATAATTGGAAGAGTTCATTATTTCAATGTGCTTCTTCTCTTTGGATTTTTACATTGAAGGGAATATAAGGGCTCTAGTTTATGAGTACATGGGTAACAGCTCGCTTGACAAGTATCTATTTAATGAGAACAAGGCATTAGGGTTTAAAATGCTTCATGAGATTGTAGTCGGAATAGCCAAAGGAATTTCATATTTGCATTAAGAGTGCTAATAGAGAATTGTCCACTATGACATAAAACCAGAAAACATCCTCTTAGACGAGAACTTGTGTCCTAAAGTTACTGACTTTGGTTTGGCCAAGCTTTGTAATAGGGATAATACTCATATTACCATGACAGGAGGTAGAGGGACCCTCGATTATGCTGCACTGGAACTTTGTATGCCGTTTCTGATAACCTACAAGTGCGATGTTTACAACTTTGGAATGTTGTTCTTTGAAATCATAGGTAAGAGAAGGAACCTTGATATTAACCTTACCGAAGAAAGTAAAGAGTGGTTTCCAAGATGGGTTTGGATAAAAATTCAGAGTGGAGAACTAAATGAGATGATAAGAGTATGTAGAATAGAGGAGGAAGATAAGTGAGATGGCGAAAAGAATTGTTAAGATAGCCTCTTGGTATGTTCAATATAAACATGAACTGAGGCCTATGATGAGTTTCGTGTTGAAAATGTTGGAAGGTTCAGAGGAAATCCCAGAACTTGTGAACCCTTTGTAGCACTTGATGGATACAAGTTATCCTATACAATCTGTTGAAACAATAAAAGCATGGAACACCAAAATAATGGAATTGTAGGATCAATCATCTCATTAGACATTGAAACAATACTTATAGTATAAGACCAAGTTTATGGGCTGCTTATGGGCTTAACTATCATATACTACAACACATTGGCCCATATACACTGTAAAGTAACCAACCCATTTACAATGAGACACATACAAACTCAACATATAACTCCTAGCACCCCCTTTAAGTTGGTGACCATAAAGGTTAATGGTCCCTAACTTATTCAATAATCTAACATGATCATCTTTTCCTAGGACTTTTGTAAGAATATTAGCAAGTTGCTTCTTGCTGCTCATGTGCACCAATTGTATGATTCCTTGTTAAAGCTTTTCCCGCACAAAGTGACAATAGATCTCGATATGCTTTGTGCGCTCATGAAAAACTGAATTGCTTGCAATGTGGATCACTGCTTGACTGTCATAATACACAGATACTGGTTCTAGACCTTGAATATTAAGATCCTTTAATAAAGATGACAACCAGACAACTTCAAAAAATAGATGTTCCCAAAGCACGATACTCAGCCTTCGCTAAAGACTTGGAGACTGTTTGTTGTTTCTTTGATTTCCAGCAAATAAGGGAACCTCCAAATTTTATGGCATACCCTGTCAGAAACCTTCTAGTATCTCAGCAAGCTTCCTAATCAAAATCTACAAAGCATTCCAATTTGGGATGTTGTGTAGGCACCAAAAGAATCCCCAAGCCAAGTGTCCCCTTCAGGTATCTTACAACTCGTGTATCCACCTCCATATGGGACTTTCTTGGAGCACTTAGGAATTGGCTCAAAGTCTGCACAACAAAAGTAATATCAGGCCTTGTAACCGTAAGATATAACAACCTACCTATTAGTCTACGGTAACCTGATAGGTTCTATAACAAGGGATCTAATTGTTGAAATTGCTTCCTCCTTTGCACTTGCTTCTTACCACCAATTTTCCGCTTAAGAGGCACCCTACCAGCAGTTGTGAGCTTAACATTACTTTCCATAGGAACCTGCAAGGGCTTTGTCCCACTCAATCCCATGTCAGAGATTCGGATAGACCCACAAGGAATAGAAAATCCCGCTCTTGGCTGAATGACTATGTTTGTCTAAGTCAGGCAGCCCTTAAAGAGGGAGAAGAGGTAAAATGCAAGTATCCAATGCATAAATATATGACTTATGATCATGTTTCACAAAATTATAGAGATTATTTGTTGTCTACTGATATTATTAGTGAGCTTACTAGATTCTAGGTGGTAGCAAAGGATCCTAAGTGGATGGAGGCTCATTGCCTGGATTTGCCTTATCAAGACCAGAATCTGCTTGTTGTTGTGATTCATGTGTCCCTTTTGTACTAGCTGGAAAATAATCATGTGCAATTTCATGTGAAAAATAATCAACAAAAGGCTTACCAACTGCCCTTGAACTTGTAGGCAATGAATCTTTGAAAGGAAATTTGTTTTCAACAAAAGTAATGTGTCTACTAACAAACAGAGTTTTAGATTTAATGCCATAAAGTAGACAACCCTTTTGATTAAGGGGATAGCCTACGAAAATGCTAAGTTCAACTCGTGGCAGAAACTTATCATGTGTATTTAGAAAGGTGGCAAATACCAGACAGTCAAACACTTTAAGGAAATTTAAATCAAGTGATTGGTGATAAAGCATTTTATAAGGGGTCTTGTAATTCAAGGTTTTAGAGGGAGTTCTATTAATGGGAAACACAGTGGTTTTAATACTTTCCCCCCAAAACTTGGTAGGAACCCCAGAATGAAATAAAATGCTTTAAGCTATATTCAACATATGCCTATGTTTCCTTTCAACCACCCCATTTTGTTGTGGAGTGTATGAACATGTGGTTTCATGAACAATTTCCTCAATATTAAGAAAATCTCGAAGCTGACTATTGACAAATTCTAAACCATTGTCACTTTAGATTTTCTTTATACTATTGGAGTATTGATTCTCTACATAGGAGACAAGATTCTTGAGGTAATGCACAGTATTACTTTTATTCAATAGTAGAAAAACCCAAGTACATCTTGTAAAATCATTAACAATAGTCAAGAAATATTTGTGTCCATTACAAGTGGGCTCTTTATAGGGGCCCCAAACATCAATATGTATCAATTGAAAAGGCATAGTAGTAACAGACACAGAGGAAGAAAAAGGTAAGCGAGTTTGTTTAGCTTGAGAACACACATTACAGGTTGTAGTTCTAGAAAAATCAATGATTTCCCTATTTATTATATCCAAATGCCTAAGTATATCTAATGGTGTATGGCCGAGTCTATTATGCCATAATTCTGAAAGTTGTTTCCTCTTGTCATTATGTTGCAAATTCAAACTAGTTTCAATCCTTAAGCCCTTTCCGATTAATCCATCAGAAAGCTTACCAATCATCTAGGATTTCCCAATTGACATCTCCTACATAATACAAAAGTCAGGATAAAAGAAGAGAGTACACTTAAATTGTTTAGTTAGTTTAGAAACAGAAATTAGGTTGAAACAACATTCCCAGTAATAATAAACATCATGGAATTGAGAAGCTATCCCTTGTTGGTAAACCAGTTGAAGGAACTGAGAACTTCAAACTAACGGCAACTGAGAAGTTGCAAGCACATAGACATGTCTTGATTAATTGCACTCAAGTTGAACCTTTTATACAGTAAGAATTGTACACTCACGTGTTATTCTATATCTTTCATAACATTTTTTGCTTTCATTTCACTATCTTCTTTCTATTATTAATTGCAAGGAATTCAGAAGTCATGTTAAGCGTCAACTCAAGATCCGTACACAAACATCCTCGGAAGTTGACAAAAGGGCCACAGAGAATTCCCGAATTGGTTTGCTCGCAGAATACTAAATGACCACAACCCACACTCACCAGATTTTAGAGCTCTCACAATCGGCCTTCTTGATCATGCAAAAAGGTTTACAGCATACAGTGTCAATGGTTTTAAGTTTTGCACGGTTTCACGGGATGAAGGATTGCAAACTCAGAATTTGGGTGTTTATGGCACATTTGGGACAAGGAGTTATGCGAGCAGCAGTGACACCAACATGTAGTTCGGAGGCGTCTCTTACTATAACAAGCTTTTTGATGTGGTCGAACTTAATTATCAAGGCCGTTTCACCGTGACGCAGTTCAAGTGTATGTAGGCAAATACCACTACTTCTCGGGGATTGACAACTGACGACTTAAGGATCACATCAGTCAATTTCACACGGCCAATTCATATTGGTATTTCTCAAGATGATGAGCCGTATATTCTTGCTTCAGAGGCACATCAGGTTTATTATGTCGAGGACGAGAGGCACAGGGATTGGAACATGGTTGTTCATTTAAAGCCACGAGACATTTACGACATGGGTGAAGGCGATAACATCGCCTATGAGAGTGAGCCATTTTAGCCAGCCAACTTTGAAAATTACTTCCCTGAAGGCGATGATAATTTACCTCTACTGCAGTGAGTTTTTTTACGTCCACATCATTTAAATTAATTTTTTAAAATTTAATAATACATCCCTAACAATAATTTTTCTACATAATTTCTGTAGGGATGGCGAGGATGAGTGATCAAATTCAAATTATGTTTTTGTCTTTAAAAAAATAATGGAAAAAAATTTTTAAAAAAATATTTGTAGCGGTTATTAAATCGCTACAAAAATAAAAATAACCGCTACTAATTAAAATCGCTACAAATATAAATATAACCGCTACTAATTAAAAACCGCTACAAAATGGATACATTAACCGCTACAAAATGGTATGTGGATCCCTATAAATACCCTTACCACAACTCATTTCAAACACTCTCCCATTTTTTTCACCTTACCCTTCTTTCATTTTCACTCATTTACAAATTTTTTTGTATGAGTTGAAGAGTTGAACAATACGATCAAATATGATAACAAATTTTTTTATTTTTTTTCAATACTTCTTTCCTTCGCATAGAATTTATTCTCACCATTTTTTCTTTCCAGATATTTCAAAGCTTTATCTCATTTTCATCTATTTTTCATACAAATTTTTTTTTGCCAACTTCATACACAATTACATTGTAGTAAACAACATAATAGTTCATTATTACCTACGTATCCTTAATAATATTATCAATACAATTTTTATACTTATCCAGCTAAATTAAAGTATTCCTTTTAATTTATAAATGAGTTAAACTATTGAATAATAAGCTAATTAAATTAGATAAACTACTAAAAAAATAAACTGTTTAATTAATATTAAAAAAACAGAAATAAAAGATCATATTTTTTTTAATTTTCTTATTTTTTATAGCGGTTATTAAACCGCTACTAATTAAAGCGCCTTTTTAAACTGAAATTAATTTTTTGGCGCCATTTTTGAATTTTCGTGAAATTAGTAGCGGTTATATAACCGCTACTAATTTCATAAAAATTTCAAATTAGTAGCGGTTTATTAACCGCTACAAAATAGAAAAAAAAATTTCATTTTTCTTTTCCCACCTTTAAATTTTCAATTTTTTATATTGTAGTGGTTATATAACCGCTACAAATATCTCCGAAAAAATTAACGGCTTATGTGGATGTTATAGCGGTTGGGTTCGACCGCCACAAACTAAGTAGCAGTTATTTTCTTTGAGTAACAGTTTTATATAACCGATACAAAACAGCTTGCAAAATATGATTTAGTAGCGGTTTTATAAAACCGCTACTAATGTTGTTTGTAGCAGTTAAAACCGCTACGAATACCTATTTTTAACCGCTACTAAATCACTTTTTTTTTGTAATGTACCAAGGAGAGTTAGAGTGCAGATAATATCACAAGTTCATAAGAAAGACCATAGTCATTCAATAATAGAACGTGTTGCAAACAAGAGAACAAGATCTAATTGTGAGGTGAATTCAAGTCAAAACAGTGGGGATTTTTTTTATTAGAGGCCATTATGTTCGAAATATGATTGAACATTAAATATGGACATATTTGTCAATAAGGATATGAGGGATTGTTGGAAGCTTTGAAAGTTGTTTTTCAGATGTGATTTATGATATACGAGATAATTATATGATATGAGTTTTGTCTCGACTTATATATGCAAGCGTGTTTTTTAAACAGCAACTCAAACAGGCCCTATAACTTATCCCTTTTTTATCCAAGTAACTTATTTTTTTATCTGTAACATTCATGATCTTAAAAACCATAATAAAAAACACAAAAATTATTATTTTTTATATTGTAATGACTACTTAATTTATTTTTATATCTATATATTTATAAATTTATAACAGGTTGCATTAAATTATCAACAATATCTTTTTTAGGGTCATAATATTGTGCAGCATGCATTCAATACATGGTTATAAACATTTATTTATTGAAAAGTTTGGCAATCCTGTTAGTGAGCAATTTGTAACTATCTGTTGGCCAAGAAAAGAAGAAGAAGCAATTTGTAATTATCTCTGTACCCCTCTCGGATAATGGGAGTTCCGATTTTTAATTTACCTAATTTTTTTATTAAAAAAAAGGGAAAAGTATAACAATTCTTTATATATAGAAGACTCGAATTAAGCGATAAAAATAGAAGTAAATTAAAGTAAAACAACACTGGAATAGAAGTAATTAAAACTCAAATTTTCTTTATTTAATAGAGGGGAGGGGAAGAAAGGAGATATGAGGGATTTTAATATTACCTTGTTTGGCTTGATCAAAAGGGAAGGAAGGGGAATGGAGAGATTTTAATGTTACTTTGCCTAGTTCAGTAGGGGAGGGGAGGGAAATTATTTTCACATGAACAACTTTACTCTTAAATTATAAGTAATTTTTTTCAAACTCTATTAAATGTATAATAAATTTTAATTATAAATAATATTTTTATGCCTTAGATTATAAATAACATCTAATACAATTATATATATATATATATATTTACAATTATATTTTATAATTATACATATATATATATATATGTATATATTTCTCATTCGCGTTCTCGCTCAGTCAGGGGAGCAAGGGCACTTTTGGATTAGCAAAAAAATCTCATAGACATTTTAGTCTAATCAAACAAATTTTTTCGGCCTCCCCTCTAAATACCCCCCATTTGGGGGGGGGGGGGGTTTAAAGGAAGGAAGAGGAAAGTTTCAAAAAATTTTCCCTCATCTCCTAAATTTTTGGTCTTGCCAATCAAGAAGAGGGGAGCTCAATCCCTCCCCTCTCTCCCATTCCCCTCCCCTCAAACCAAACAGAGTTATAAAATATAATGGTAAAATAATCTAAAATTTTGGAGCTCCCTCCAAAACCTCCCACTAGGGAGGAGAGCCCAAATGGGGGTAGGAGGGGAGGGGATGGAATGTTTGGGGTCCCTTCCCCTCCAAAATTTAGGGCCTATTTGGTTCTAAAGGGTAGAGGGAAAAAATTTTCTTCGTTCTATTTATAAGGCACCCATTAAATTTTTTCATATGATCATGTATATTTTTTCCTTCAATTATCATTATGTTGACTTTATTCTCATGTGGTAGGATGTATATTAGATATGGATAAAGTTGAAAAGTTGAATTTTATGACAGAGTTAATAAAATTTAAAGTTTTTTTTTAATTTGTATAAAACACATTGGAAGTGCCTTATAGACAGAAGCAGAAACATATTCATTGATAAAGTGCATTGTTTTTCCGTTTCTAATATTTTCTTTTAATTTTTAATCTTGTTTTATTTCCAACTTTCTACTGTAAACTCAAATTTCAGTGAATTTCACACATGATGAAACAAACAATTTGTAAAGACTGCCTAAATACTTTTGTAGATGCTCTTTGAACTCCCGACTCTAACAAGTTGTCAGACTTAACTCACCTAACTTTTTATTACAAAGAAAAAACATAGCGAACAAGAATTATGTTTGGAGCTTTTAATGACCTATCCTTCTACAGCCAGTGTGTGAGGAAGATGATGAGACATTTCTTCGAAATTTCGTTCAAACGCGTTATACAGGGACCACATTACTCATAGTCCAAGTCAAAGTACGTATGTACAGGAGCACTTGTTGATAACTGTACACATATAAGACATTGTCACGGACGATCTATCTCATCACTTGCCTTTGCCTATTCATCATTCATACTCCTCCCAGTCCATTTGCTTGCTCTTTTGCGCCATTATTATTCCTTCAAGTTTTATTAATAATTAAGACGATGAGTTCGAGTTTCAAGTCTCCTCCACCGCCGTTTACTATCTTAAAGGATGATGTTTTTCTGACACCGCCGGATGCGTTTGATAAACTCAGTGACACGGTTGATTCTTCCATGAAATGGTCAACGGCTGCGTCTGTTGGTATGAACCTATTAATCTTAATTCATTCCCCTAAATTTCACTTTCCCTTTCCTCTTACGCTGAATGTGTGTGTGTTAATTCATTCCCCTGAATTTCACTTTCCCTTTCCTCTTATGCTGTGTGTGTGTGTGAATACTTAATTCTTCATTTTATTTCCTACCAAGGCAGAAAATATAAAGTTATGGGCTGGGGGTGCTTGATACTCCTTTGGTGCTGCGTCCCTGCTGCCCCAAGAAAAATTCCCCTCCCGAATGTTTTTTTTTAAACTTCATTTTACTATTAGATTTTATATAAAATGAGTGACATTTTAATATAATAAAAAATAATGTTGTTTTCAATTTTTTTTATGATTTTTTATAGATTTAATACTCTAAAATTGTGTAGTTTCTCATTCTATGATCTTGCATAGAAGCGAAAATTTATTTGCGGTTATTGGATTTTCAGTTGTCACGGTGGTGGTGCTTATAGCCATTATAGCAATAGCATACGCCCTTGTTAAGTGCTTGAAGAAAGCACCAACAATGTCAGTGATTCCATCTCAAATCCAGATTTCAACAACAGATCATAAGGCTTCAAACAACAACAACAACAAGGAAATTGCATTAGCAATACCTCCAGATTCAGATTCACAAGAAGAAATGGAGTTTGCAACTATGGAAAGATTCCTCAACAACATCAACCAAGAGAAGCCCATCAGATTCTCACCTGAGGAACTCAAACAAATCACAAACAACTACACAACTGTTTTGGGTTCTGGTGCTTTTGGGGTGGTTTATAAAGGGGAATTGCCAAATGAAGAGAAAGTTGCAGTCAAAGTTCTCAACAGTATGGATCTTGGTATGGAAGAACAATTCAAGGCTGAAGTTAGCACTATTGGAAGAACTTACCATATCAACCTGGTTAGGTTATATGGCTTCTGCTTCCACAGTGACAAGAGAGCTCTTGTATATGAGTATGTACCAAATGGTTCTCTCTATAGTTTATTATTTGGCATTCTCAACACACAAGTTGAGTTTGGAAAGCTTCATGAGATTGCGATTGGAACGGCGAAAGGAATCGCCTACTTACACGAGGAGTGTCAACATAGAATCATTCATTATGATATTAAACCAGAGAATATACTTCTTGGCCTGAACATGGAACCAAAAGTAGCAGATTTTGGTCTCGCGAAACTTTGTAGCAGAGAAAGTAGTCATGTGAATATGTCACACTTCAGAGGAACAAGAGGGTATGCTGCACCAGAATTGTGGAAGCTTTATCCTGTGAATCATAAGTGTGATGTTTATAGTTTTGGTATTGTTCTGTTTGAAATTGTGGGGAGGAGAAGGCATTTTGATAGTGGTTACAGTGAATCACAACAATGGCTTCCAAAATGGGCATGGGACATGTTTGAGAACAGTGAATTACCAATGATGCTTTCACTGTTTGGGATTGGAGAAGAGGAAGACAGGGAAAAAGCTGAGAGAATGATAATGGTGGCTTTTTGGTGTGTTCAATATTTGCCTACTGATAGGCCTCCTATGAGTAATGTGGTGAAGATGTTGGAAGGCGACATAGAAATCTCTCCACCACCTTTTCCCTTTCAGAATTTGGTGTCTTCTAAACCAAATTTTACACCACAGGGAACCAACAATGAAGATTCAGATGCTTCTTCTTGTTTTCAATTAAAGCGGCAGATGTTAACAGCGTGAGGTTACAAGTAGAATCAAACCTGCCACTTCCCCATTTAGATGCAGCTTTTACTTCATGAGTAGTGATATAATCTTCTAAGCACAATATGTACATTATATATTATTGTTCTGTCCATGCAAAAACAAAAAACAAAACAAAATATGTGGAGATCATGCTTCATTTCTTATCAAAATTAGTTTTTTTTTTTTGGGGCCAAAGCTTATTATCAACTTAGTTGATAAGAACAAATATCAACCAGCCAAAATTAAAACTGTATGGTCCAGTTAGGCACGTACGTCTCAAGTTGTAAACCTTTGACCAAGTCTTTGTCCTTCTTTTGGTTGACCTTGAAACTTGTGTTTAAATTAAAAATGTCTTGTTTTCAATACATATCGCTTCATGTTATTGGCTCAGTTATATGCTAATTGTTTTGAAATAGATTATCTGTATATATAATTTTTATATTTATATTGTTGGTTTAGTTATATGGGATTGACTCGAATTGCTCATATAATTAATTTTCATTTTAGTTCTATCTCTCTAATTAGATTACATCTTTATTTTTGGTCTTTTGAATAAACTTTCTCATTCAATTCTAGCAACTTACCGTATAGAATTTTAGTACAAATTACTTCAAGTATCACTATGGATAGTCATGAGAGGGAAAATATAATAGAACTCGTTTTAATAATACATACTGTTAGGATGCGATTTTACAATAAGGGTAGAAATGACTTTTCACTGATATTTCTGTTATAGGCATTCTGTTAGATGGTTGTTAAAGAGATGTAATCACAATATATAGTGGTTAATAGTAATTGAGCAGGTAGTTTTTGGACCTGACTCGTTTCTCCTTCTGAATCTTTCTTCTTTTCTCTCTGTTCCCTTCTTCTCTTCTCTTCTCTCTATTTCTCCTTATTTGCCTATTCTGTTCATCGTTATATCTCTGAACCTAACATTGGTATCAGAGCTTCGATCATGGCTGAGGGTACGCGTTCGCAGGCTGCCGTACGAGAATTGGAGGATCGTCTGAGGTCAGAGATGCACCTTCAGTGGGACTCGATGGCGACTCAACTTTCATCGCTGCAAGATTCGATCCGTGGATTGTCCGTCCAGATGGCCGAGCTGGTTCGCAATGATTCGGAGCGTGGTCGAACAGAGTCTCGTTCTTCTTCGGGCGATACTCGTGGTGGTTATTCGATTCCCACTCGCTTCACCAAGCTCGAGTTTCCCAAGTTCACTCCGGAGGATGTATTTGGCTGGATTTCAAAATGTAAACGATTTTTCTTGCTCGACGGTACACCTGAACATACTAAGGTACAGCTCTCGAGTTTGGCTTTTGATGATTCTTCTTACAAATGGTTCCACCATTTTGAAAAAAGTCGTTCCGGGCGATTATCATGGGAAGCGCTAGTCGAAGCTGTGAAACTTCGATTTGCGCCACTGAATAATGATCCGCTGGAAGAACTGTTCAAGCTCAAGCAGACGAGTTCGTTATCGGATTTTCAATCGAAGTTCGATGATTTGGTATGTCGCGTTGATTTGTCTGATGCTCAGAAATTAAGTTGCTATTTGGGGGCTTTACATCCGGAGTTGGCTTCAAGTATTAAAACCATTCGGCCTCATTTGTTGTTAGAGGCCATGAGTTTGGCTCAGCTCTTTAACCATAATCTGACTCTCATTCACGAGGGTATTAAGGCCGAGGTAGGCAACAAAGCGTCGGCTAGTGTCTCGTGGGAGAAGGGCTCTGTAACTGGTGGGGTCAAGCCAGTGCCTCCATTTGTTCCTAAGCCGTTAGCGTTGCCTCCTCCAGTTGACCATAAGACGAAGGGAATTTTAGGGAAACCAGCGGTGCAATTTCGACACAAAATGACTCCGGAAGAAATGGAAGACTTAAGAGCAAAGAACCTTTGTTATTACTGCCGAGGAAAATATACTCCGGGCCACAATTGTCCGCAGCGGAAGAAGACTCAAATTTACTTCATGGAAGTATTTGAGGATAATGAGGTGGCGGCACCTATCATTACAGATTTGCTGGATTCATCTGACGGTAATCTCTCGGACGCTAACTCTGATCCTATTATTTCACTCAATGCTATGATTGGTACCGCTGTTTATCCTACGATGCGTATTGAGGGCAGATGTGGTAAGCGTCTCTTTCATATTCTCATTGATACTCATAATTTTTTGGATGAACGTTTTCATGAGGAGGGATTATGTTCTAGCACGCCAATGGACCCTGTGAAAGTGAGCGTAGCAGGTGGTGGTCATTTATGGGGCCTTCGTTCGTGTTCTGGTTTTTCTTGGTCTTCGCAGGGATTAGATCTTCATGCTGATGTTATTTTAATTCCCTTGAATGGCTATGATTTGGTCCTTGGTTTTTAAAACCGCTTTTTAGACCCACTCTGGCCATTTTGAATACTTGGTTATGCCCTTTGGGCTTACTAATGTGCCATCCACTTTTCAGAGTTTGATGAACCACATCTTTGAGGAGTTTCTCCGGCAGTTTGTTCTTGTTTTTTTTTATGATATTTTGGTCTATAGTGTTGATATTGCAACTCATGTTTCTCACTTGCGTGCTGTTTTTACAGTCCTAAGGGACCAGCGATTATTTGTCAAACGTAGTAAGTGTTATTTTGCTGTTCCCCAAATTGAGTATTTGGGCCATGTTATTTCAGCTTCAGGTGTTTCAGCAGATCCCACCAAGTTGAAGGCTGTTTCTGCTTGGCCAGCTCCTAAAACTGTTAAGGAATTATGTGGGTTTTTGGGGCTGTGTGGTTATTATAGGCGCTTCATACGCAATTTTGGCATCATTGCATTTCCTTTGACTGAGTTGTTAAAAAAGGATGCGTTTGTGTGGTCTGAGGCAGCCGAGGTGGCTTTTGTCTCTTTAAAGCGTTCCCTTACATCTGCACCTGTGCTTGCTGTTCCCGATTTTTAGTTGCCATTTACTATTGAGACTGATGCTTCTAATGTGGGTATTGGTGCTGTCCTCATGCAGCAAGGTCATCCTATTACTTATGTTAGTAAGGTGTTATCCCCCCGTAATATATTACTTTCTGTTTACGATCGGGAATTACTTGCTATTGTCTATGCTATGACTAAATGGCATCAGTATTTGGTTAGCAAACCTTTCACTATTCTGACTGATCAGAAGAGTTTAAAATATCTCCTGGAGCAACTTTTGTCTACCCCAGCCCAATATACATGGGTAACTAAACTTATGGGCCTACAATATGAGATTTCCTATAAGAAGGGTAATGAAAATCTTGCTGCAGATGCACTCTCCAAGGCTGTTCACGGTGAACTTTTGCATTTGAGCATTTCTTCCGTTTCTTCAGATTTATGGTCGGCCATTCAGCAGCAGTGGCGTGATGATCCGGTGCTTCGGCAGCTCATTTCTGACTTGCAGACTGACTCAACTGCCCATTCTAAATATCGCTGGGTTGATCAAATGCTTACTCGTTCTGGTAAATTGGTAATTGGGCCTTCTCAGCGCACTCTAATTCACACCATTCTCACTTGGTTGCACTCTTCACCACAAGGTGGCCATTCGGGGGTTCGTGCTACTGTTAAGCGGATTCAATCTCTTTTCTATTGGAAGGGATTACACAATGATGTTCGATCTTTTGTTGCTAATTGTGATACCTGCTTACGTTGTAAATATGAAACGGTTGCCTCACCTAGTAAACTCCAACCCTTACCTGTCCCAAGTGGCGTTTGGCAGAGCTTAACTATGGATTTTATTGAGCATCTTTCCAAGGTCCAGGGCCGAGACACCATCTGGGTTATTATGGATCGTTTAAGCAAGTATGCCCATTTTGTAGCTTTAGCTCATCCTTTCTCGGCTGCGGATTTAGCTCAACTCTTTCTTGATACTGTGTACAAACTTCACGGCGCTCCTGCTAATATTATTAGTGACCGTGACCCTCTTTTTACTAGTACCTTTTGGCACGAATTTCTGGCTCAGCTGGGGGTTACTCAGAATTTGTCCACCACTTACCATCCTCAGAGTGACGGTCAGAGTGAAGTTGTGAACCGGTGTCTTGAACAGTACTTGCGTTGTTTTGTCTGGCAGTCTCCACGCGAGTGGGTGCGTTGGTTGCCTCTGGCTGAATGGTGGTATAACACCACTTATCATACGGCTACTGGTTTCACTCCTTATGAAATTATGTACGGCCAACCTCCTCCGATTCATCTTCCCTATCTGCCCCACGATTCTTCTATGGACGTTATTGATAGGAGCTTTACTGCTCGTGAAACCATGCTGTCTACACTCCGTAGTAATTTGACTAAAGCTGCTGCCCGGATGAAACAACAAGCAGATAAAGGCCGCTCTGAACGAGAATTCAAGGTTGGTGATTGGGTTTACCTCAAGCTCCAACCCCACCGACAGTCTTCAGGGGTCGATCGTTCGGTGGTTAAACTCTCTGCCCGTTATTTTGGACCGTACCAGGTCGTTGCTCGCGTGGGTCCTGTGGCTTATACATTGCATTTACCTGCTACATCTCACGTCCATCCTACTTTTCACATCTCTTGTCTTAAGAAATGTCCTGCCGCGTCTGCCCCTGTTCATCCCCTGCCTGATGATTGGGGCCTCCCTTCTTCCGACCGTCGTCCCCTCCGTATTCTTGACCGCCGTGTGGTTCGCCGCCATAATAGGGCTGTTACTCAGGTGCTGGTTCAATGGCTCGATGAGCTTCCAGAAGAAGCTACTTGGGAATTCTGGTTTGATCTTCAGCGAAAGTTTCCCACTTTCGGTCGCTCAATCCTTGAGGACAAGGATGCTTAGGGGGAAGCAGTTGTTAGGATGCGATTTTATAATAAGGGTAGAAATGACTTTTCACTGATATTTCTGTTATAGGCATTCTGTTAGATGGTTGTTAAAGTGATGTAATCACAATATATAGTGGTTAATAGTAATTGAGCAGGTAGTTTTTGGACCTGACTCGTTTCTCCTTTTGAATCTTTCTTCTTTTCTCTATGTTCCCTTCTTCTCTTCTCTTCTCTCTATTTCTCCTTATTTGCCTATTATGTTCATCGTTATATCTCTGAACCTAACACATACCAATGAGGTTCCTTTGTATTCTAACTCGTATATAGGAATACTTTATCGTGAAATGTACATGTCAAAAAGCAGGCCATTTAGCTGCCAAAAAAAAAAGGCAGACCATTTAGCTGCCGCTTCTATTCAATTTTTCTTGTGTTAAGTATTCTTATAAAAATGAAAGAATTGTTTCTTTTAAAAAAAATATTATATAACTTTTAAAGATTAAGTCTAATCCTTTCATTGCAACAAAAAAAAGAAAAAGAAAAAGAAAAATAACGATACAATTTTTTAAAGTTTAACTCTATAAAATATGAACGTCCCGTGTAAGGCACAAAACCTAGCTTATTTCCACATGGCATGCGTTACAGCTGTTAATATATGTACTGTTTTGGTATTTATGGTCTTTAACCACCCTTTATGTTAGTGCTATAGCCTTTGCACCTTGACCCATCTTTCATTATCTCTATGACAAAAACCATGAAGACTCCCTTCTCCATCAGTTCGTAGACCTTTTTGCTCCTCTACCCTACTAGAGAGGAAAACTTTATAGTTTTATTGAAGATAATAATCTCTAGAGAATTGAAAAAAGAAAACAGAAAAGACACTACTACAAAAAAGTAAAGCTGTGGCGCTTATAATTACATTAACTGTGGCGCTAGAGAAGTGCCACATATCTATATGCCACTAAAAAAAGCTGTGGCGCTTGGAAGCGTCACAACATTTTAAATTTTTTTTTTAAAAAATACCCTCCTGTGGCGCTTGTTTGAGGAAGTGCCACAGGAGTGGGGCCTCCTGTGGCGCTTGCTTGAGCAAGCGCCACAGTAGGGGGTCCTATTGTGGCGCTTGCTTGAGCAAGCGCCACAAAAGGGTCGATTTTTTTTTTCTTTTTTCTTTTTTCTTTTTTCTTTTTTCTTCCTGTGGCCCTTTTTTATGCTTTCTGATTGTGAAGTTTTATATAAAATGAGTGGCTTTCGTGTTTATCATCTCCACAAATTATCAATCTTTCTATTTTATATTTCAACCTATTATATATATATATATATATATATATAATTTTCACATTTAAAATTCAAGTTCCCCAACAATAATGTTCTTACATTAATACTCTCCAAAACTAACATAAAAAATATCACAATACAAGAACTTGATATGTGAACACAGTACATCAACAACTAATTAAGTAAATTAAAAGATTACTAAAAAACGCAAGCTTGTCGGCAAAAAAATTTAAGCAAAGCAAAAAGGCAAAAGAAACAAGGTAGGTTTTCATTCTTTTCTATTAAATTAGGAACAAAAAGGCAAACGTTATATTACGGTTTATCTTGACTAAAAAAAAATTTAAACAAAGCAAGCTAGAATGAAATAGTTTTCTTCTTACAAATCTATTAATTGACAAGCGCAGAGAGTGGGAGACCATGTTGGTGATGCTAGCTTGAGTGGCGAGTGAGCGTGTGGGTGTGTTTTTTAGTGTGAAGATGATAGAAAATGGAGGGAGGGGGCCGACGGATCCACTAAGAAGATGAGAAAGGGAAAGTAGTTTAATGGAGAAGAGAGTAGTTAAATAATTAAAGTGGAGTAGTAGTCAAAAAGAGAAGGAATGGGGGGCGGACACAGGACCACTACGCGGGAAATGAAATAATTAAGAGCTATACTATCAATTTGAATTTTTTTTTTTAAAAAAAGTGAGCAATTGTGGCGCCTAATGCATTAGGCGCCACAATTGCTCTTCTCAGCTGTGGCAATTTGAATTTTTTTTTTTAAAAGTGAGCAATTGTGGCGCCTAATGCATTAGGCGCCACAATTGCTCTTCTCAGCTGTGGCGCCTAAGCATTAGGCGCCACAGCTGATAAACATATTAACATGTGTGGCGCCTATTTATTTAGGCGCCACACATGCCCACTTTTTTTTAAAAAAAAAAAATCAGTGCTGCAGCTGTGGCGCTTGGTGGGTTAGGCGCCACAGCTGCTTTCGTGACCCCAAGTGTGGCGCCTGCATAGGCAGGCACCACACTAGGCCTCCTCAATTGTAGCACTTAATCTATTAGGCGCCACAGCTGGTACCCAAAATTAAAAAAAAAATTATAGACGTAAAAAAAAAAAACAGAGAGAAGCTGTGGCACTTGTTTAAAGAAGTGCCACAAAATGTGCGCCACCTTTTACCCTTTTTGTAGTAGTGAGATTTTGTTGTATTTTTATTTTTAACAAGTACTATCATCTCTACTCTAATGGATTTTATTCCTGTGGAACAACAGAACTGTGGAACACTTCTTTTGATTGGGTTCGACAGAAGCAAAATACTCTTAAGGAACTTAGTCATTATCTAGGACAAATCAATGTTCGACTGAAAATAAATTGTCATGTCTTAGGCTTATTTCTAGCTGAAGAAGAGTATGATCAGTTCAAAGGAATTATTCCACCAGAAACAAGCTATGTTACTCAGGGACTTATCTCTCCGCCAACATCAAGTCAGCCTCCTACTGGAATATTTGGCCC
The DNA here is from genome assembly GCA_963210345.1 of Inga oerstediana. Taxonomy (NCBI): domain Eukaryota; kingdom Viridiplantae; phylum Streptophyta; class Magnoliopsida; order Fabales; family Fabaceae; genus Inga; species Inga oerstediana. The sequence goes on along the minus strand of OY723410.1, from coordinate 13,074,783 downwards.
TGAATTTCAAGACTCTCAAGATCCAAATGATGACATTCCTCAACTGAGTCTATCTTTTCCTGGATCATCATCCCAGACATTTCAGAATCCGTTGCCTGAAGACCTCAAGCTCCAGCAACCTAGTCTGTCTCAATCTTTCCCGCCTTATTGCACTCAGGCCTTGATTCAAAAATATTTCGAGATAACTTATCGAGAACAGTCTCATGTCTACATATGGGAAAGGTCTCATGACTACACATGTGATCTACACAAGGTACATGTTGAAATGTATGGAGACCCCATAACTATGACAACTTATCTCCCAACGATGATCACGAGCCTATTTACAAAGATTGAATCTAGCCCCTCTAAACTGTTGGCAACATCTCATCCCTCTATGAAGTCTTGGCAATATCCTGATCGTTCAAAAGTGTTGGCAACATCCTGACTATCCACGTCTTATCCTGTCCAAAAGTTATATCAGTGTCTGTAGAAAAGTTATGTTTGTGTACTTTATGATCGTGTGCTTTATCCTTATGTCCGCATGCTTCAAAAGACTTGTCGGATGTGTCAGTAAAAAAAAAGAGTCTGGCTACATGTCTGTAAAGTACCTGAGTACCTGTATGTATTTCGTTCTCTTCTGCTTATGTCTATGTGTCTGTAAAATAACCATATGTGTATTGTTCTCTTCTGCATAGGCTTACTTATAAATACGATGCCTCATCAGTTGTAAGGGGCATTCAAACTTGAAATAAAATCTAGTTTGTTATACAATGCTTTCCTTCTAAAATTCTCTCCTCTTCTTTTGAAAACATGAGTTCTTGGCATATCATCTCTATCTTTGTGATAGATTCTAGTATGCTCTGTACTTGCCTCTTTATGAGGAACATGTGCATCAGAAAGAATTTGATCATGATCCTGTAAAGAGTACTAGAGAAATGAGAAGCTATTAAGTACCAGAATCTCTGTAAGACCAAAGGTTCTAACGTGTCCTTGAGTGAAGATGAAAAAAGCTCGAACTTACTTGAACTAAGGTCTAAAAAATGTTTCTGGTATGCGACAGTTTGTTATTTCTCAGTCCATTTGTTTCAGATGGGATAGATCTTGGTCCAAATATCTTTGTTGGTGTCCTCATCTTAGATCTTTTAGTCTTATAATAGGAGAAGACACCACACAAACATCGGGATCTGGATACATCCACTCTCCACTTGGTATCAGAGCCATAGAATTTTTAAGATAATGATAGATGGGTAAAGGTGCAAAGACTATAGCATTAACATGAAGGGTAGTCAAAGACCCTACTGAACCCTTATCGGATTCATCTAGTTCTCCATCAGATGATTTTTCTATCTCTAACAATGATTCAGAAGATCATCTTGCTGATATTACCAGAATTGTAATGGTCCAACCTAAAGATGATGATGATGATAGTGATGCTGAAGAATCTCATGTTAATCAACCTAATCCCCCTAATCCTCAGCAGCAGCAACATGATTTTACTTACAAGCCAACTTCAGGACCTTGGTTTACATTCGATGATACTCCTCAAGATAATTAAATAGAGACAATGACTCCATGAATTTGGAGCATGCATTGATCTGCAGCTTACAGCACAAGGAGTAACCCTTGAACAAATCCTTAAAGAATTTGTTTCTACATTTACAGGCTCTCTCAAAGATTGGTTTCAAAATCTCAGTGCTTATCAGAAACTCCAGGCAGTACAAGTGGACAACCCTGGACAGATCCTAGGTGCTATTCATAAAGAATTTATTGGAGATTTCAATCTTATTGACAAAAGAGATAGATAAGAATTCTTTGAGATCAAATGTTGTTCTCTCAACAGAAAGGATCTGTAGAAGCATTATACCAGAATGGTTAAAAAATACTACATGTTGAATGGCTATAATGATGTCAATCTCCAGCATACTTTTATAGCTTCTCTTCCTAATGAACTTCAACTTGAACTCCACAGAAGCAATAATGCTCTTCGTAGAGATATGTCTCAAATCTCTATTGGAGAAATTTACCAGCTGGCTCTTGCAACTATTGATAAGCTTTGTGAGCAACACAAGTATGTTAATGATATGCTCAAAGGCACTTCGAAGCTGAAACATACTTGTAAAAAACCTTATTTGAAGATTAAATGCAAAGATCCCAAGGTTTGCCACTGTTCAACAAAGAAGAAATCTCACTATTGTTAATACTCCAAAAAACCTAAAAAGAGATTCTTTCCTAGAAGGCAATCCAGAAAGCAAAGAAAAGCCAAATTCTTTAAACCTAGACGATTCTCAAAAGGTAAACGAGATCGATGTTTTATCTGCAGAAAGAAGGGACATTTTGCAAAAAAGTGTCCTCACAAAACTAAAAAAGATATCAAGATGATTCAAAGGCTCCATAAAGTCTTGATGATCACAGATGAAAATGCAGATATTGAAACTTTCCTTGAAGAACATGACCCTTATATATATATATATATATATATATATATAATATTCTCAAGCTATAGGAGTCTCAATCAAATATCGGTCTGAAGGCAGTAATTAATAATGTGTCAAAAAAACAGAAAACAAATAACAAAAGCCGCTCCTTTGATAAATTGAAATAGTAGCTGGCTGATTCATATATTTGTTTCAATTCTATACAATATTCTTGAATGATTTTGGCTCCTCACTTCACTTTTTGAATTGTTGCCTCCTAAGTTCACGAATATGGCTTCTGCTCTGGCGACAGGAATTTCTGTTGTCGTCTTCATAGGTAGGACTCATCAGATCTACGATTTGCTTCTTTGTTTTGTGTTTTCCCATATTTTTTGGTCCATTTTCACTTTATTTTTTATTTTTGTAACTGAGATAACTCTACTTAGCCCATTGCAGTTATTCTTACAGTGATTTAAAAAAATCAATGGTTATAAAATTAAGGGTTAAGGTGCAAAAATACACATATAATTTTCTTCAAAGTGCACCCAACGCCACATGCTTTTTTTAGGTGCAACAGTGACTATGTGTTTATAAAATAGGTGCAAAACTACCATTTGACTGTTAGTTTGACTTTTTGACCGTTAATTTGACTTGTTTATCCTGAAAGTGATGACGTGTACGATGACATGGACGCTGGAGTGACATTTTAGAAAAAAAAAAAATTGCTGAAAATCAAATTTTCCTAATAAATTAGATAATTTAATAAAATTAGTAATATAATATATGTATTATAATTATTTTAATTCGATAATATTGGGAATCTAGGGTTGGGAAAAAATTGAGCAATCAATATGTTTTTTAGGGCAGCAACTCTGCTGAGTGAATTAAGCACTCTGCATTCAAATTTGAATCTACTTTAGTGAAGGTGGTACTGAAATAGTGAAATGTGGGTAATATTAATTGCAAAGCTTCACCAGTCAGCAAATTTTTTTTCAAAATGTTGCTCCAGCGTCCATGTCATCGCTTTTAGGTGCAAAAGTCAAACTAACAGTCAAATAGTAGTTTTGCACCTATTTTGTAACCACAGTCACTCTTGCACCTAAAAAAAGTATTTAGTGTTGGGCGCACTTTAAGGAAAATCACATATGTATTTTTGCATCTTAACCCTAAAATTAATTTTTCTTCTACATTATAGTTTATTAAAATTAAAATAGAAAACAGCAAGGATGTGAAAAATTGGTAGATGTTTAATGAAAATAATTAAATTAAAAGAAAAGTTTGGATATTGCAATAATTCTTACTGAACCATTTCTACCTGTATTGTAGTTATCCTTCTTGTCATTGTACTGGCGATACCGACAGCAATCGTTTCACAGAATTATATCATTACCTTCGCCTGTCGGAGTAAGATCTACGTTCTATGGAAATGATTAAATGAAAAAAAAAAAAAAACTAAAAACATACAAGATTAAGCCAAGAACTAAGCAATTTGGCTTAAGTTTTTCATGTTTTGTTGTTGCAAGAATTTTGACTCATTATCATTTACATATATACCTTTTTGTAGGCGTGCTCACTTGCTTATTAATACTTACCATATCGCGTTGTAAGAAATTTGATGACGATAGGCTTCACAGAGAGTTTCTAACATTGACTATGGAAAGGTTTCTGAATGATTTGGAAAGAGAGAACCCAATGAAGTTCACATCAAATCACCTAAAGTGTGCAACAAACAACTATTCTAACATGTTGGGGTCAGGAGGTTTTGGATCAGTTTATAAAGGAACATTCAGTGATGGAACTGTTGTTGCAGTCAAAGTTCTACGTGGTGGCATTTCTGACCAAAGAATGGAGGAGCAATTCATGGCAGAAGTTGGTACAATCGGAAAAGTTCGTCATTTGAATCTAGTTCGCCTCGTTAATTTTGTATTGAAAAGAAAATGACAGCTCTAGTTTATGAGTACATGAGCGACGGCTCTCTTGACAAATATCTGTTTAGTGAAAATTATAAGACTTTAGCATTTGAGAAGCTCCATGAGATTGCAGTTGAAACAGCCATAGGGATTGCTTATTTGCATGAAGAATACCAAGAGGGGATCATCCACTACGACATAAAACTAGAGAACATACTTTTGGACCATAATTTGCATCCTAAAGTTGCTGATTTTGGTTTAGCCAAGCTTTGTATTAGGGAAAAGTCTTATGTCACAATAACAGGTCTAAGAGGGACGCCGGGTTATGTTGCACCGGAACTTTGGATGCCTATTCGTGTAACTCACAAGTGTGATGTTTATAGCTTTGGAATGTTGTTATTCGAAATTATAGGAAGGAGAAGAAACCTTGATTTGAACCTCACAGAAAGTCAAGAGTGGTTTCCAAGATGGGTTTGGATAAAGTTTGAGAGTCAAAATCTAGTAGAGTTGGTAAAGAACTGTGCTATTGGAGATAAAGACAAAGAAACAGTGGAAAGAATGGTAAAGATAGCTCTATGGTGTGTTCAGTATAGACCTGAATTGAGACCCAAAACGAGTGATGTAGTGAAAATGTTGGAAGGTGCAATGGACGTTAAAGATCCTTCAAACCCATTTCAACACTTGATGGAAGAAAATCGTCCAATCAAAGAAGCACTAATGGATAGTAGTATTGATGATGGCTCCTCCTGCGTTTGAGATAGAAATTGATTCAAGACAAAATTAAAAACACAGAAGCAATTTCCCTTTAGATGGCACCTTCCCATGGTTTAGAGTTTAGGTTCTGCATTATTTTATTGATCCGTATCTATTGATTTGGTATATTGGATGTATTGTTTATCGTGTGTGATATTTCACTTAAAATATATGCCTTGTTGGTTTTGAGAACGGCCGGCTGGATTTAATCAGAACGAACGACAGTGATGATCTCAATTAGAGCATGTTTGGGATGACTTTTATGTCATTAAAATTGACTTTTTGTACTCAAAACTCAATTAGAGGCTAAAAATATTGTTTCGACACAAGATTTTGGGACAAATAGCTCTTTGACCGAGAGCCAATTAAAAGTCACAGCTGGTATTTGAAGTTTCCGATTTTTGGTTTTTTCTTGATATTTGAAACTAGTTTTTCAACAGGGAAAATTAAAATAAAGGATATAGAGAAAATAATATTAATTATAACAAACTATAAAAATTGTAATTACTTAAAAGAATAAAACATCATAATATAAATTTAAAATCACTAAATTGCCCCTAATCAAACCTCCTATATTATCTCTTGTATTTATAATTTAAAAAAAAACTAAAACCAAAATTAAAATTGCTCATCATAATATGATTGTATCTTTTTTTTTAATTTATTATTTAATTAACAACGGTTAAACTCTTTTTTTTAATTTTGTTCACCAATTTATGTCATCAAGTTGCCCATTTATATTATCAACTTTAATATCTATTAAGCTCTTTTTATAAAGATAAAAACTAAACTCATTTCATACTTTTAAGGATAAAATAGGTTACTTAGATTTTTAATTTTATATTAACATTAAATGAATTTTTTAACCCACATAAATTCACTACAAAAAAAAATGGTATTTTGTAGCGGTGGTATTGTAGTGGTTATATGAAACCGCTATAAATTATAGTATTTGTAGTGATTTTAATCTAAATCGCTACAAAATTGTAACGGCAAGCTACGCACCAAGTGGCGCGACAGATTAGTAGCGTTTTTTGTAGCGGTTAGGTAGAACAAACCGCTACAAACAATGGCACGAAATTCCCGCCAAAACTTGTAGCGGTTCTGTTGTAGCGGTTAATAAACAAAAACCGTTACAATATTCCCGCTACTTGGCGAGATCAAGACCCTCCAACAGTGTAGCGGTTATAGCAACAAAACCGCTACAAAATGCCAAACGTCAAGTATTTGTAGCGGCTATATCCCTATAACTGCTACAGAATTTCAGGAGTCTCCAAGTTTGTAGCGGTTCTGGGCCATAACCGCTACAGAATTTCAAAAGTTTTTGTAATTTATAGCGGTTATTATAAAACCGCTACAAATTTAAGGCGCCCTGGGTGCTTTGTAGCCGTTATTAGAATAACCGCTACAAATGTCTGGCCTATTTAAGGAGGCGCTCTCTCATTTTTCCGTTTGCTCATTTTGTTTTCTGGGATTTCTCTGAGTGGTTTCTTCAAGATTTGAGCGTTCAGACGTCTGTTAAAAGAGTTTTTTCTACAGTATTTTTCAGTATTTGCACTTGAGGTACATATATAACACGTATTTTATTTGTATTTGTATTTTTATTAGATTTTTGCATAATAATGTGACTAATTTTTTTTTTAATTTTTACAGTTGATATGGCTTCAAGAGAGGATAAGGGGAAAACCCCTGAGGTCCCCAGACCGATTTTGCAGGGTGGCAGCAGCCGAGCAGGGGGCAGAGGGAGGGGGTAGCGCGGAGGCAGGGCGACCGCGGCATTTCAGCCCATCCCCCCATAGGATTCGCCCCTACCACAGGCACCGTAGACACCCCACAGGAGACGACCGCACCAGAGGTGCCTGAGTTTAGAGGGGCAGATATCAGCGTCGAGAACTACGACGAGGAGGACTTCGAGATCCTGATTGGGATCAGGGAGATGGAGCAGTTCCTCGATGAGGAAGAGGCTCGGGAGCAGAACAACCCACGAGGGTCGTCTTCGCGGTCCATTGGGTACGAGGTGCAGGTCCAAGGTAAATAAATTTTTTAATTTAATAAATTATTTATTTAAATTCGAAATGTTAACTTTGAATTACAATTTATCTAACGTGCGGTAAATTGTGCAGATGAGCAGGGGAACATTTCGACGAGGAGCCTGGATGTGGCCGATGTGAACAGCATGGACCGAACCCTGCGAGTTATAGTGCCGTGGAATAAGGGCACTGACCAGCCCATCGACAATGGAGGTCACCTGTTCAACCACTTCCTGAACGACCTGGGCGCGAATTGGATGTGGTTCCCCCTTCACTTCAGGATGTGGAGGCACGTTCCGAAGGGGCCGAAGGACCAGGCTTGGGAGGAGGTGGTTCAGGTAATTAATAATATTTAATTAATATTTTTTGTAATTAATTCTATTTAATTAATATTTTTTAATAGGATTTTTGTAATTAATGATATTTAAATGATTTTTTTGTAGCTGAGGTTTGCCGTCCGGGCCAACCGGAAGAGGTACACCCTCGTGAAGATGGGTAACGGCTGAAAGAACAGGAGGAACCGTCTCTTCCGCAGGGTGGATAAGGACGGGACGATGCCTCTGGAGCAGCTGATCGAGAGCGTCCCGGACGGCGTGCCGCCGAACGACTGGGCTGGTTTCGTCCAGTTCAGGAGGAGCGCTGAGGGGTAGGCAATGTATTTATTAGATTATTTATATATTTTTTTAATTGTTAATTATTAAATTATAATTTCAATTTAATTATTTTTAATTTAAGAACTTTATTAATTTTAAATGTTTTTATTGTTTTAATATATTTAATATTTTTTTTTCAGGAGCTTTCTCAGAGAAACACCAAGATCCGTGTGCAGCAGACGATCCATTACACAGCAGGATCGAAGACCTTTGTTGTCACCTACAGCGAGCTGGTAACTTTTCAAAATATTACTGACTTTTAGTTGGTTATTTCATAATACTAATTAATTGAATTTTGTAATTATTTTAGGAGAAGAAGGCACAGCAGGAGAAACGTCAGACGGACTATGGGGAGTTGTACGCCATCACACATAGACACCGTGACGGGACTGCGACCTCTCAGCAGGCAGAGGCGGCCATTGTAAGTAATTTTATTATTATAATTTTTATAAAACCAACTTAATAATGAAAAATGCTAATTAGTAATTGTTTCATAAAATGGCAGGAGCGGATGCAGCAGTCGCAGGCTGAGCTACGACAGACCCAGGCCGAGGAGTCACAGGGGTCAGTGGACCCGACGCTCCTTTGAAGGCGGGTCTGGCTCAGGCTAAGCACCCCAGATGCGTGCGAGGGATGGGGATAGGCGCCAGACCTAGCATGGTCTACTGCAGGAGCGCCGCCTCTGAGGCTGACAGCTCTAGAGGGGTCAGACGTCTGAGGGACGAGTCTATTGACCAGCTGTGGTCAGATTTGGAGCAGCAGATGGCACAGCAGCAGCAGCAGATACACCAGCTGCATCTGCAGCAGATGCAACTGCAGGCTGATACGATCTACGCTCAGCGGATGCAGTGGCGTGATATCGCAAACAACATGCTCAAGCGATCATGGAGTCGCCTGTTCCCGGACGAGGCGCATCCACAGGTTCCCCTGTCCCTCGATACGTCGTCGCGACTACTCCTCCTCCTCCTCGTGCTCCTGCTCCTGCTGATGATGATGGTGCGGTTCACTCTACGTAGCGACCCGATCCAGCAGCACCTGAGGGAGCACCAGATGATCAGCCCCCAACTACTTAGTTTAGGACATCTTTTTTTTTTTATTTGTTGTTGAAACATTTGTAAATATATATATATATATATATATGAGTTTGTATTTCAGAAATTAAATTCTTATTGTGTTTAATATAATTATATTTATATTATTAGACCGCGTTATTGAATTTATGAATTAATTGCAACAATATTATTTATATTTTTAAATTAAAAAAAGCATATATATATTTGTAGCGGTTTTAAATAAAAACCGCTACAAATATATATAGTTGTAGCGGTTCTACAAGAAAAACCGCTACAATAATATATATTTTTGTAACGGTTCTACAATAGAAACCGCTACAAAAATATATATGTTTGTAGCAGTTTTACAATAAAAACCGTTACAAATACTCATCATTTGAATTTTGAAATTTGCCGCCTTTGTGCACATTTGTAGCTGTTATGTTATGTATAACCGCTACAAATTAAAAATAATTTTTAAATTTACTGTCCAACGGCTTTAATATTAGTAGCGGTTGTATACATATAACCGCTACAAATACTCAACGTTTATCTTTTGAATTTCCCACCAATGTGTGTAAATTCCAATAGCTTGAAAATTAGTAGCGATTTTATATATATAACCGCTACAAATATTTTAGCACTGTAGCGGTTAGTGTAGCGGTTTCAGAACCGCTACAAAATTGTAAACGTTGGAATTTCAGAATATAAGGTTCTTGGCATTCGTCATTCTCTTCTCACTCATCTTCTTCTCTATACTTTCTTCTCTCTCACTAGTAGCTATGGATAAATCATGGATCAGGTTGCCACGCAATTCTCCTGAAGATTTGTACGGATTAAACAGTTTCTTGGATTTCGCATTCACTCACGCCAGCTGTAACGGCAAAATCTTCTGTCCGTGTCAGAGATGCAAGTTCAAGAAGTGGCATGCACGAAATATTGTGAAGGAACATTTGTTTGTGAAGCCTTTCCCTGAGGACTATACGTTCTGGGCAGTTCATGGTGAAAGGGCCGGCATTAGATATGACGATGCTCTTCCTCGAAGTTCTCAAGTAGGCGTTCAAGTAGATGAAGATGATCCTATGAATGATGTTGTGCGTGATGTGTTTGGATTTCAAGGCGACAACTTCAACGAAGAAGTGCATGGTTCTGAGCCGGTTTTTATGAGGAATGAAGCAGCTCGGGATTTTTTCAGCTTGATGGATGAAGCATATCATCCTTTATATCAAGGTTGTCGCAAATATTCTAAATTATCTTTCTTGATCAAATTGTATCATATCAAGTGCTTGTGTGGGATCAAAGATAAGGGAATGTCGATGTTGCTCGACTTATTACAAGATGCATTCCCCGACGCTGAGATTCCCACAACGTTCTACGAGGCCAAGAAGATTATCAACAGGTTGGGGTTGAATTATCAAAAGATTGATGCATGCCCAAATGATTGTATGCTCTATTGGGGAAACGATTCCAGCAGGGAGACTTGTAAGAGATGTCACACATCGAGGTACAAGACAATTTGGAAGGGGAAAAAGCAGAAGAAGAAACCTGTAAAGATTCTCAGGTACTTCCCTTTGAAACCTCGCCTACAAAGATTATTTATCTCGTCTAAAACTGCGGAGCACATGAGGTGGCATGCTGTTGATAACAACGAAGACGGTAAATTAAGACATCCCCGGGATGCAGCTGCTTGGAAAACGTTTGACGACGACTTTCCAAATTTTGCGACTGACCCCTGAAATGTTCGGCTTGCGTTGGCGACCGACAGTTTCAATCCTTTCGGGAATCTTAGCACAAGTTACAGTTTTTGGCCGGTAGTCTTAGTTCCCTACAACTTACCCCATGGATGTGTATGAAACAAAGCTCTTTCATTATGTCTATGATCATTCCAGGAAAAAAGGCACTGGGCAATGACATCGATGTGTATCTCCAACCGCTTATTGCGGAATTGCTTGACCTGTGGAATGTCGGCTTGGAGACATACGACGCTTACGGCAAGACTTTGTTCAACTTGCGTGCAGCCTTGATGTGGACAATTAGTGACTTTCCTGGCCTTGGCACATTATTTGGTTGGAATGTGCATACTGGGTCGACGTGTCCAGCTTGCAATTTTGACTCTGACGCAGTGCACCTTCCCCACAGCCGAAAGTGGTGCTTTATGGGGCATCGGAGGTTTCTCGATGGAACGCATAAGTTCAGATTGCAACGGAATTACTTCAATAGGAAACTAGAAAAAAGAGGACCTCCTCAGACTTTGTCCGGTACAGATATCTTACAGCAGCTTGAGCATGTTAACTTCCAGTTTGGAAAAAGCGACGATTCAGCACAAACTCGTCAAAAGACGCACAGGATTCAGCGCCTCAGTAGTGGAAGAAAATAAGTATTTTATTCACTCTTCCATATTAGAGATCTAATTTACTTTGCCACAGTCTTGATATAATACACATTGAAAAGAATGTTTGCGACAATGTGCTGTATACGCTGCTTAATGAACCCAGCAAGACAAAATATCACCTTCAAGCGAGGAAAGATTTACGCGACATGGGAGTTCGTGAAGACGCTTGGCCAGATGAGCATGACAAATTTCAACCGGCAAAGTTTACCCTCACAAAACCGAACAAGGAAGTCTTCCTCGCGACGTTGAAGAAATTAAAAGTTCTTGATGGGTATTCAAGCAACATTTCTCGATATGTTGACTTGCAGACTCGAAAGGTTGCTGGCCTGAAGAGTCATGACTCACATGTTCTTATGCAGCAGTTACTCCCTCTGGCTATAAATAATACACTTCCTCCCGATGTTTCCATCGTTTTAATGGAACTTTGTTCTTTCTTTTGAAAGTTGTGTTCTTAGGTTTTGATCGTTGAGGAGCTCCATCAGCTGCAGTCCAAAATTATTCTTACGCTTTTTCATTTAGAGATGATCTTTCCTCCGTCCTTTTTTACTGTGATGGTTCACCTTACAGTCTACCTCGTTCATGAAATAAAGCTCGCTGGACCAGTACAATATCGTTGGATGTATCCGATTGAGAGGTACTCATTTTAAATATGTGCTTTATTCTCCGTATTTAATGTTTGCTAGTCGTCCTTTTCAACATTTTATATCAATTTTCTTATCTGTACTTCGTAGGTTCCTTGGGAAATTAAAATCTTAAGTAAGGAATAAGGCGTGGTCAGAAGGTTCTATAGCTGAAAGCTATATAGGGGATGAAGTGCTATATTTTTGCTCAAGGTACTTTGATGATCTTGAGACAGCTTTCAACCGCCCACCTCGTGTTGACGATTGTCCTGATCCTGCACCGACATCAGGAGAATTTATCCCTCGTGTTGGTAAACCAATTACAGCAACTGAGAAATTCCAAGCACATAGACATGTCTTGATTAATTACACTCAAGTTGAACCTTTCATATGGTAAGAATTGTACACTCACATGTTATTCGATCTATATCTTTCGTAACATTTCTCACTTTCATTTCACTATCGTCTTTCCATTATTAATTGCAGGGAATTCAGAAGTCATGTGAAGCATCAACTCAAGATCCGTACACAGACATCCTCGGAAGTTGATAGGAGGGTCCACAGAGAATTCCCGAGCTGGTTTTCATGCAGAATACTAAATGACCATAACCCACACTCACCAGATTTCAAAGCTCTCGCAATCGGCCCTCTTGATCATGCAAAAAGGTTTACAGCATACAATGTCAATGGTTTTAAGTTTTGCACGGTTTCACGGGATCAAGGTTTGCAAACTCAGAATTCGGGTGTTTATGGCACATTTGGGACAAGGAGTTATGCGAGCAGCAGTGATGCCAACATGCAGTTCGAAGCCGTCCCTTACTATGGCAAGCTTCTTGATGTGGTCGAACTTAATTATCAAGGTCGTTTCACCGTGACGCTATTCAAGTGTTTGTGGGCAAATACCACTACTTCTCGGGGACTGACAACTGATGACTTAGGGATCATATCAGTTAATTTCTCACAGCTGATTCATATTAGTATTTCTCAAGATGATGAGCCGTATATTCTAGCTTCAGAGGCACATCAGGTTTATTATGTCGAGGACGAGAGGCACAGGGATTGGCACATAGTCGTTCATCTAAAACCACGAGACCTTTATGACATGGGTGAAGGCGATAACATCGCCTACGAGAGTGAGCCATTTCAGCCAGCCGATTTTGAAAACTACTTCCCTGAAGGCGATGACAATTTACCTTTACTGCGGTGAGCTTTTTTTAAGTCAACGTCATTTAAATTAAATTTTTTAAATTTAATAAAACATCCATAACAATAATTTTTCTACATAGTTTCTGTAGGGATAGCGACGATGAGTGATCAAATTCAAATTATGCTTTTCTCTTTAAAAAAATGGAAAAAAATTTAAAAATAAAATTTAAAAAACAAAATTTAAAAAAAAAAAAAAATATTTGTAGCGGTTATCAAACCGCTACAAAAGTAACAATAACCGTTACAAAATCGACACATTAACCGCTACAAATAGTACGTGGATCCTTATAAATACCCTTACCACAACTCATTTCAAACACTCTCCAATTTCTTTTCACCTTACCTTTCTTTCATTTTCTCTCATTTACAACTTCTTTTGTATGAGTAGAGGAGCTGAATAATACAATCACATATGGTAACAAGTTTTTTTATTTTTTTACAATACTTCTTTCCTTTATATAAAATTTATTCTCACCATTTTTTTTCAGATATATTAGAACTGTATCTCATTTTCATCTATTTTTCATACACAATTATATTATATTAGACAACATAATAATTCCTTTATTACCTACGTATCCTTAATAATATTATTAATATAATTTTTATACTAATCCAATTAGATTAAATTTATCCTTTTAATTTATTAATAAGCTAATTAAATTAGATAAACTAATAAAAAAAGAAACTAATTAATTTAATAGTAAAAGAACAAAACAGATGTTTGTATATTTTTAAAAAAAATTTTAAATTTGTAGCGGTTATTAAACCGCTACTAACAAACGCGCCTTTTTAAACTCAAATTAAATTTTTTGGCATAAATTTTAATTTCATGAAATTAGTAGTGGTTTTTTAACCGCTACAAATTTCATAAAAATTCAAAATTAGTAGCGGTTTCTTAACCGCTACGAAATTGAAAAAATGTCATTTTTCTTTTCCCGCCTTCAAATTTTCAATTTTTTATATTTGTAGCGGTTTTATAACCGCTACAAATATCTCTGAAAAAAATTTTATTCATGGGGATGTTGTAGCGGTTTTTTTGTAACCGCTACAAAGTATGTAGCGGTTATGTTCCTTGAGTAGCGGTTTTGTATAACCGCTACAAAACTGCTTACAACATACGAATAAGTAGCAGTTTTCCTAACCGCTACTAATGTTGTTTGTAGCGGTTAAAACCGCTACTAATACCTATTTTTAACCGCTACTAAATCACATTTTTTTTGTAGTGATTACTTCTAAAACAAAAATAAACCATATAAACTTTTTTTTTAACATATATGATAAATTATAAAAAACCTTGAGTTTTATTAAAATTATATAATTTTATTTTAAATTAAAATTCTTGTTGATTTTAAAAAATATATAATTTTTTCAAAATTGGAGAATATGTAATTTTTTTCCCACAGATATTTGTTCCCCGAGTTGTGAAAAATGAAAATTGTGAAAATTATTGTTTAATTTAATGAAATTTAGAATTTTGTATTGACACCTTCACCGTGACGTGTTGGTGGCTTTGGAGACAACGTAATCTATTGGTGTTTGAGGAAAAACCACTCGCATATACCAGTCTTGTGATCAGTGTTCGGGCAATGGTGGCAAGTACCCATGAGGCCTGTGAGAAGCTCTCCAACTCAAGCAACAGGGGAGTCAGCGTGAGTAGTACACAACAATGTTGGACACGTCCAAGACAGGGTGCAATTAAGGTCAACATGGATGGTGCCTTTTCCTCTCTCTTTAATACTGTAGCCTGTGGGGGGTTGTTCGTGATGACCAGGGAAATATGATTCGTGGCTTCATGTGCCGAGTTGAGGACGGAGATGCCCTTACAGCTGAGTTATGGGGTTGCTTGCATGGACTGAAGATTTCGTGGGACATGGGCTATAGGGATGTTATCTTGGAGACCGACTCTATAGAAGCGTACGATTTACTGCTTGGCGGTGAACTTGAGCTACATGAAGATTATGGGATCATCGCTGAAGCCCAGGGAATGCTGAACCGGGATTGGCAAGTCGACGTGAAGAAGATCAGCAGGGAACAAAATAAACCAGCCGACTATCTCGCCAAAGCGAGCTTGGCTATTGCCCCAGGCTTTCACATGATCCATCAAGCATCACCTGAGCTGACGAGGCTCCTGCTGGTGGATAAGGGATAATTTTACTGCATTTCTTGTATTTATCAAAAAAAAATATATATAATCTGGAAGAGAATGCAGGAGAGAATGCAAAAGATTTAGTTAAGGGTATTTTAATATTTTTAATTTTATATTTTTGTATTTGGTCATTCTAAATAATTACAATTTTTATTGTCTTTCTTCGTAAATTTCTTTTCCTCTAAGTCCTCATCATAATTATCCATTTTCAATATATTATCCAAACAAAGTTTTTGTCAAGCTAACTTTTTTTTATTTAAAAAAAAATTAGTATCCAAACCTAAATTATATTATACTTATTGGCTTTTGCTTTGATTATAGTTTACAAAATATGACTGAAATAAAAGCCATTTTTATGAATGTTAATTCAAACAAGCTCACTAGGACATCAAAACGCTGTGAATGTTTGAAAATTAAAAAAAAAAAATTATTAGAAAATTTGGAACACATTTATATACTTGTGATCTTCAATGTGCCATCTTTAATGCTCTTTACGTATGTGTGTGTATAATATATATATATATATATATATATAATACCCCCACTTTCTCAATTTTGTTTTTTCCCCTTACTTTTGAGAGACATTATGATATCTTGCAAAGTACATTCGAAGGATCCACATTAGAGACCTCTAATTTTAAAGCTTCAACCATATTCTATTGGTGAAAAAGAGATTTACTGTCCAAGGATGCCGTCGGTGAAAAAAAGAAAAGAAATCTAGCTCATTCACAGTAATACTCTTTATCATGAAATATATGTCAAAAAGCATACCATTTAGCTACCGCTTCTATTCATTTTTGTTGTTGTTATTTTTCCTTTATTCTTTCATATCTCTTCAAAATGAAAGAATTTTTAAAAAGCTAATACAATTCTCTAAAAATTAACACTATAAAATATAAACAAATTCTAGTTAATTTCATTAAGTCATATATACGTTACCACTGTCAATATATCTGCATTTAATGAAAACCAAAAAAAAAAATTGTAGGCTTGAAATGGTGCCACAATATTCTCAGTCTAGGAGTCTCCTTGCTCTCATATTCGAAGAAAATAGAAAAATCCTTCAACCTAGTCTCAATCAAATATTACAGTGATGGGATATATATAAAACTAAAGATAAAAAAACAAAACAAAAAACAAAAAGCCTCTCCTTTTGGTGAATGAGTCGCTTGATGATTATATATATTGGCCGGCCAAATATTCATGTGTTTCAACTTTGAAGTCAATAATATTAGTCCATATATATTTTGTATCCACACTTTAATGGTTTTGGCTTCTCACTTCTCACTTTGAATTGCTGCCTCCAGCACGTTCACAAATATGGCTTCTTGTCGGCTTCATAGGTGCGCATGCATAGGACTCAGAACTATGATTTGCTTCTTTGCTGTGTGTTTGTCCACACTTCGTCTATCTTCTCTTTCTGTTAGTTTGTCCGTATGACTATTAGAACTGACATAACTCTTGCTGCATAGCAGTTATAAGCTAGAACTGTGATTTATTAGAGTGATAGCTTCTTTTTTCCAATTTATAAGGTACGTCATTAAATTTTTCATATGGATATATAATTTTAATTTTCATTTAATTTATTGTTGTATAGACTTTGTTCTCTTATAGTATAATATATATCAAATATGCATAAAATTGGAAAATTATAAAATTTGAGAAGGCAGTGCCAGTGAGGTTTTAGGATATTCTGTAATTTACAGTTGAACTTTTAAAATGTATCATTATGTGCAACAGAGTTATCTTCTTTTAGATCACTCTATATATTTCTAATCCTTTTTTTCTTACTTACAACTAATCCACTGTTAAAAAATGATGAAATTAAACACTCCATCTCCTTTCTCCATAGCATTCATTCATATTGACAGTTTCAAGGAACTCATCTTCGTCTTCCTTTAATTTGCAGGTCCTTCACACTATTTACTTAGTTGGGTTTGAGTTTCATATAAACCACAAATCACATCTTCTCCGAGTTTCCTTCATTACCACAGAAAAGTTTCAGGTTCTTCTCGGACCACCATTAACTTAAGCTCAGAAACTTAAAAAGCATAGTCGTTTTATTTCCTTTCTGATTACTGCTTAATTATGCTATAAGTCTGATCCATCTGGATTTTGATAATCGCTAATTAATAATACTCGAGCAGATAAAGTTGGCATTAAATAAATGAATCCTTTCATTCCATCTTCAGTTGATAGTGGATTAGTTCAGCTTGTAACTTCATTCGATCTTTCAGTTGATGGTGGAAATTGGTTTTGAAATACGATGAAAACCTCCAAAAATTAATTTTTTCTATGCTTGCTTCAAAATATTTTTAAGAGTTTGCTAGCTCTACAAATTTACCCAAAACTCTTTATTTGAATTAGGTGAATTAATTTTTCCACACCGGATAAAAATTAATCTCTCTAACTGAAACCCAATCAAAACTCTAGTAATTAGAATCAATTAAGGGCATTAACACTAGTAATAAAAAACCCTTAAATTATAAACATAATATTTTTCATAACAATCTCAAACATAAGTTTTATCAAATCAAATATAAGAAATTGTTATTAATGAAGTTTACAGTGTTAAATGCATAAAATCAAATCCAAATACATCAAACCTCCCAAATTATACGAAATCTCAATATAAAACATCAAACCATCACAATAATCAAACCTAAACCCAGAATTCAATTATTAAAATGGAAAGAGTAAGAAATTAGATAAATAACACTCTGAAGCTCTAAGCTCAAAAATTAATCCATTGCTCCAGGAGAAGAGATTTAGCGACTGTAATTTATCATCACAACTCCACCATACACTTCCAAAACTCCAGCCATTAAAGAACACCACCAGCAAGCCAATTAACAATGAATAAATGAAGATTGGTGGGTGAAGGTGAAACTAAAAGCAGAGGAAGCGATGGTCTGGTTGAAGACAGAGGAACTCATCGACGGAGACGAGAATGAACGTTTCCGGCGAAGTTGATGGTGAGCTATGGTGTTTAGTGATGGAAGACATGATGAAGAGAAGGAACGCCGGCGGTAATAACAGTGGAAGGACGGTGAACGAAGGTGACGATCCTGGTGATCTGTGTCTCGCGGCTGCTTCTTTGCTTGTGTCTCTCGCTCTCCCGAAGTCACCGTCGGGTGAAAGGAAGGTCACCGGCGTTGAGGACCGGTGAGAGTGAAGGAGGTCAGAGCTTCCGCCACGCTTCTGTTCTCTGGGTTTTTTCCAGGTACGACTAGGAAGAAGAAGGTCATGGCTTGGGGTGAAAGGGGTCGCCGGAGACGATGGAGGTGAGGGAGAGAGTCGCCAACGATGGAGAAGGTGAGGATGATTGCGTAGGTGTGCGAAAGTGAAAGGTGGAGGAGGATGAAGGTCGAGCTATGGAGTCCTCGCGGTGTCTCCAACTTTTTCACAGCCGGGGCTCCTGTTTTTGAGCTTTAAAAACTGAGTATTCCCTTAATTAAAACGTGCGTTTGACTATGGGCTAAAATGGAAGATTTGAAAGGTTGTGGAGGGATTAAAGTGTCAAATTTAAAATATATGGGTCTAACATAAAATTTTAAAAATATGGGGTATTTTCTGTAATAATCTCTGGCCCTTTCCTTCATTGTTTAGAAATTTCTAGAAATTTTAGCTCTTTTTCTATAATCTTTCATAAATTGATCTGCAAAGAAAATAAATCCAAAATGTAATATTTTATATTTTAAAAATTAATCAATTAAAGCAAATTAAAAAATATATGACATTTTTACCCTTTTTTAATCCTAATTTAATGTATACAACTTTAATTATAAAGATAACATTTTAAGCTCAATTACATAGACAAAAACCTCAAATAAAATATAAAAATATATAACAAATTATAGATTTTTCAGTTAAATATCTATGTATCTTATATATACTGTATGTATAATTGATTTTTCATTTTTGTGAAAAGTTCATATTTGATGGAAACTAGCTCAACCTTATCATCTTCATGGAGCTCAAAACCCACTGGCATCGTTATCGTTATCGTTATCATTATCGTGGGCAAGATTATGTTTGGATTAGTTTATTTTTTAAGAAGAAGCACTTATTACATAAGTCGAGATAAAACTCCTCTCATATACTTACCTCGTATATTGTAAATCACAATTTATAAGCACTTATTACCCAAAAATAAACTATCCCAAATGAGTACTGAGAGTTTTTCAAGGGTTAAATTATTACTATTAGTTCTCCCCGTTTTTTCATTGACGTGTTGGTGGAAGTTTGACATATTTACAACTCCCAATTTTATTATATATTTTTATACTTTATTTAAGGATTTTTTCATACTTTTTTTTTTCGATACAAATGAATGCAAGGATTTTTTCATACTTATAGAACTTAAAATATATTCTTTGTGATTAAATTGGCATTAAGAGTAAATACATTTAATTAGGATTAAAAAGTGCAAATTTATCATAAAAATTGTAATTACTCTTAATTCTTTTTTTTTTAAGAAAATTTGATGTTGGGTTAATTATTTTCAATTGTAAATGTTTGGAAAATGGGATTAAAACTGAAAATGTCAGTTTGGGACTTGAATTTTATAATTGCTAGATTGGTCCCACGAGTTTGATAAATTCCAATTTGGTCCAAGTGAAAACACAACGTTTTGACATTAAGATTTAGGTTTGAATTGTGACAGCTTGAATGAATTTTCAGACAGATTCATTTAGAGAGCAGAGGCACGAAACGCAGATCACAGCCGCAACACATTCCCTTTATAATCGTCATCACCAAGCGTCGTCTTCAGCTTCTTCTTCCTCTCTCGCCGGCGGCACCACCCACCACCACAGCCGCCGGCCAGCTCCATTACTTCAGATCAAGAGCTGTAGCGGTGAGAGCACAGACCACAAGACTCTAAAACAGAGGAGGCCGAAAGCTGAGGAGAACAGAGGGAGCTACCGCGAGGAGTTTGAGCAGCGATCTTGTACCTCCCAACAACCACCGCTTCACTACCACATCATCACCGCCTTCCACCTCGCATCTCGCCACATTCACTGTCACCGTCTTCGTTCATCACCATTGATCCTTCACTCTTCGATTTAAATGCTTTAATATCTGAAATTATGGAATTATTTGTTGAACCTTTTTATGATGAGTGGCAGTGGCTAAATTTCATCAACTCTTGATGATGGAGGCTATGGTTTGAGTTCTGATTACTATAAAGGAAGTTTCATATTTTAATCCATTCTTTTTAGCTTTGTAATTATGATTTTCAGTTTTAGAGATTGTATTTATATTGTTAGACTTTATTACTTAGTTAAGTATTTAGTTTGGATTAATTTGTGATTTGAATTAGTTGATGTTAAACTCTATGCTCATCAATATATGTGGTTACATATATGTTCAAGTGTAATTTTATTGATTCTCTATTGTCTTGTATGGTATTATTTAGATATTGAGTTGATTTTGGAGTTACATTAAACCAATTGCATTAATTAATTCAAATAACACACTAAGAGTGTCTAATAGCATCTTTAGAGTAGGAGTTCCTCTCTTTTGGTACTAAACTCTCCGGTTGATGGGGTTTGGTATTTTAGAAAATTTAGTGATTTTAAAAAGGGTTAAGGTGCAAAAATACACATATGATTTTCCTCAAAGTGCACCCAACACCAAATGCTTATTTTAGGTGCAAAAGTGACTGTGTGGTTTTAAAATAGGTGCGAAACTACCCTTTGATCGTTAGTTTGACTGTTTGACCGTTAGTTTGACTTTTTTATCATGAAAGTGATGACGTGTACGATGGATGACATGGACACTGGAGTGACATTCTGAAAAAAAAAACTTGTTGACTAGACAATGAAAATCAAATTTTCCTAATAAATCATATAATTTAATAAAAAATAGTAATATAATATGTGTATTATAATGATTGTAATTTAATATTATTGGGAATCTAGGGTTGGAAAAAATTGAGCAATTAGTATGTTTTTTAGGACAGCAGCTCTGCTGAGTGAGTTAAGCACTTTGCATTTAGATTTGAATCTACTTCAGCGAATTCGAAAGTGGTACAAAATAGTGAAATGTGGGCAATATTAATTGCAAAGCTTCACCAGTTAGCAAGTTTTTTTTCCAGAATATCACTCCAGCATCCATATCATCATACACGTCATCACTTTTAGGATAAAAAAGTCAAACTAACGGTCAAAGGGTATTTTTGCACTATTTTGAAACCACATAGTCACTTTTGCACCTAAGAAAAGCATTTGGTGTTGGGTGCACTTTGAGAAAAATCATATGTGTATTTTTACACCTTAACCCTTTTAAAAATTGCATACAAAGTGGTTTTTAATAGTGTTTTAAGACGTGATTATTTTCTAGGTTTAAAAATAATGATCGATTAATGCACTAGACTCAACGATGCTTGAGGTTTGGTATTTTGAGGAACTTTGGTTGCAATTGTTAGTGTTTAGTATTGAATTTCGGTTAGAGAGTTAAGTCTTATCCGGTGTGGAAGATTTAATTCACCTAATTTAAGCTAACTCAAAGGGTCTTTTGGACATTTTGGACTAAACTAGTAAATTGAACTCTCATTATCATGATATGAACTATGATTGCCCTTGCGAGTCATTTTCTAGAGATTCACTTCATCCATTTCATTTCACCTATCATTTTATATCCAAAAATACTAAAAACATTATAATTTAGGACGTTTATTATTTTCATATGGTTATAGTTTCAAAGATCAAATTTTCCCTTTTCTAGTATTTCATGTCAATTATTGCACTTAATTTCTAGGTAATTAATAAAAAGCTCTTCGAGAGATAATCCGAGATTACACCCTATATTATAATCCTTAGTTAAATTTTGAAGAGGTTATCAAGGCATAAAGAATACGCCATCTACACATATTCAATCGACATAATTTTGATGATTTTAATGAGGACGTGGTACTGTTTGACTTTTTTTGTTTGCTTTCAAAAATAATCGAGTTAATATTATTATTAGTTATTATAATTTGATTGAATTTTGAATTTGACTCCTATAATAATAAGGATTTTGTCTAGTTTAAAACTTTCTTACTGCCATCTGGATTTGAAAACCATGTTTCATCAACTATAACAATGATACTAACCCCAAAAATTATTTAAAAAGATTGGTGGTTATAGAATTAATTTTATTCTACCTTAACTCTTTTAAAATAGAAAATAGCTCACATGGGAAGCATAAATTGAGCATAGTGTGCTTATAAACAATTTGAACCATTCAAATTAATTAATTTTGGAGGGTCTAATTTAATTTTTGTATTTTAAATAATTTTTATTTTAAATTTTATATAAAATTTAAAATAAAAGGTAATCGTATCATTATCACTCCTCATAATTTATCATTTGAAAAATCACATATTAAAAATTTTAGATTTAAATTGTTAATATTAGGATGAAGGATTTAAACTCTAATCCATGTGGTGAGTAATCAAATGAGAACCCAGTATAAATGTGAAATATCGGTAAGTGTTAATGAAAATTATTAAATTAAAAGAAGTTGGGAATGCAAAAATTCTGATTGAATCATTTCTTCTTGTTTTTTATTTTATTTTATTGAATGACTGAATCATTTCTATAATGCAGTTATCCTTCTTGTCATCACGGTATCGGTAGTGTTATCAGTCGTTTTAGGGCAATTTGTCATTAGCTTCTTCGGCCTGGGTAAGATTTATGTACAGTACTTTAAAGGTTAAAATAAAGTGGGAAATTCAATGAAAATAATTATATTAAAAAAACCCATATAAGCTTAAACCAAGATGTAATTTTGGCTTAAATATTTCATGCAGTTCTGTTGTTGGAAGAATTTTGATTGATGGTCATTTATTTATACCCTTTGTAGCCGCGATCGTTGGCTTTTTATTGTTTGTCATATCATTACGATATTGTATCAGATGTGGTGTGGACAATAGGCTTCGCAAAGAGTTTCTGACATTCACTATGAAAAGTTTTCTGAAAGCTTTTGAAAGAGAGAGCCCAACTAAGTTCACATCAAATCACCTGATGCGTGCAACAAACAACTATTCCAACATGTTGGGGTCAGGAGCTTTCGGATCAATTTATAAAGGAACATTTAGTGATGGAACTGTTGTTGAGTCAAAGTTCTACATGGTGGCTTCTCTGACAAGAGAAGGGAGGAGCAATTCATGGTTGAAATAGGTACAATTGGAAGAGTTCATCATTTGAATCTTGTTCGCCTCATCGGATTTTGCATTGAAAAGAATATGACAGCTCTAGTTTATGAGTACATGAGCAATGGCTCTCTTGACAAATATCTATTTAGAAAAATAACAAGAGTTTAGCGTTTGAGAAGCTCTATGAGATTGTAGTTGGAACAGCCAAAAGAATTGCTTACTTACATGAAGAATGTACAGAGAGAATTATCCACTATGACATAAAACCAGAGAACATCCTTTTGGACGATAATTTACATCCTAAACTTCTAATAGGGAAAAGTCTTATGTCACGATAACAGGTCAAAGAGGGACGCCGGGTTATGCTACACCGGAACTTTGGATGCCTTTTCGTGTAACTCATAAGTGTGATATTAATAACTTTGGAATAATGTTATTTGAAATCATATGAAGGAGAAGAGACTTTGATATGAACCTCACAGAAGGTCAAGAATGGTATCCAAGATGGGTTTGGATAAAGTTTGACAGCAAAAATCTGCAAGATTCGATAATAGAATGTGGTGTTGAAGATAAAGACAAAGAGATTGTGGAAAGAATGATGAGGATAGCTCTGTGGTGTGTTCACTATAAACCAGAGTTGAGATCCAAAATACTGTGAGATTATGAGAACATATGGTTGCATTTTGTTGCTCCTAATTATCGTTTTATATTTTTTCGCTCTAATTTGTAGGTATGGCTCAAGGATAATTTGTCACTTTCTTTGGGAAAGCCTTATTTTCATCGCTGGCCATGAATCCGGATATTCACCATCATCTGTTGGCTTTATGGAAAAACAGATGTAAGGGTGTCATGGGGGAGTTAGAGCTCAACCTAATGAACTTATTCATTGTGGCCTGTATCAGATCATGGAATCTAGCATCTTGGATAACTTGAAACACCAACTCTTTTGCTATAATATTGGAGACAACCACTCCTGGAAATTACCATAGGAAGGATATGTTCGCCTAGATACAGATGGTTTAGTTGATGCTCACCGCAATGTAGCATGTGAAGGACTTGTTCAAGATCATAGAGGCAATTGGGTCCTTGGTTTTCAGCGTAGATTAGGATTTATTCCACCTACTACTGCTGAGCTTATGGCCTTATGCCAAGGTCTTCAACTGTACAGATAATATGAATTTCATAGAATTGTTGCTTATACATATTCTCTTAAGGCGTATCATCTGGTTATGTAGGATAACGGTCTTCATCACCCACTGAGATTGGAGATTAATGCAATTAGGGATTTGCTTTACTCCGAATGAGACATTGAACTTCACTATACACCGCGAGATATAATCAGGTGTGCTAATTACCTAGCCAAGGATGCTCAGACATTAGTTCGACATCTGGTTGTCTTATCAGTCCCCCATTCGGGGTGTATTCCCCTCATGCGGGAAGACGTTCTACACTCATTTTGACGCTTAGTATGTTTGGTTGTATTTACTATTCAAGTTAGCTTGACCAGTTTATGTATCTAAAAAAAAGAGTTGGGATCCAAAATTATTGATGTGGTGGAAATGTTGGAAGGCTCGATGGAAATTCAAGACCCTCCAAATCCATTTCAACACTTGATGGAAGAAAATCATCATATCAAAGAAGCACAAATGGATAGTAATATTGATGATGGCTCATCTACTCTTGAGGGAACCGAATCTTCCATTGTGCCTGCTCATCCTGTGTTGGAGATCCAAATATATTCAAGCAAAAATTAACAAAAATAGTTTTTCTTTTAGATGGCATCTTCCCTTTATTAGGTTTTACAATATCTTATTATAATTGAGAAATTCATTCATAATCTATATATGATTATGATTTGTCTTAGGGCCTGTTTGGAACGAGGGATTTGGAAGGGCGAGAAATGAAGAAAACATTTTATGAGTTGAATTTTAAAAAAAATGGGAGAAGCGGAGTTATAAAATTTTAATAAAAAGAATATATAACATAAAAGAGTAAAAAAAATTAATTAAGAATTTTTAACCCCACTTCTCCTTTTTTTTTTAAATTCAACTCAAAAAGTTTTTCATTCCGCTCACTTTTTC
The DNA here is from genome assembly GCA_963210345.1 of Inga oerstediana. Taxonomy (NCBI): domain Eukaryota; kingdom Viridiplantae; phylum Streptophyta; class Magnoliopsida; order Fabales; family Fabaceae; genus Inga; species Inga oerstediana. Next base: position 13,049,398 of record OY723410.1, on the reverse strand, counting down.
TCCCCTCCCCTAATACCAAACAAGCTGGATCCATATATGGAGGATATATTTCAAGAAATGCATGACAACCACTTAGAAAAAAGGTGAGAGGTAAGGAGTAGTTATCCAAACAAAAAAAGAAAAAGAAAAAAGAAATGTGGTGTACTTTTGTATTTTTCACACAAGCATTATTTGAGGAAAAAGGAAAAAATTATGAAAATAAGATAATAATGTAATGAAATTATCAAGGTTTTTCTCAACATGTAGGAATTTCAATTCTCAACTGAATTATTTTTCACGATATTTTTTAAAATATCAAAACTACACAATTTCATGATAGTTTTCTTTGAAAAGTGTAAAATATACAAAAGTAGGTTATATGATTACATGATATTATAATAACAATGTCTCTCATTATGTACAAGATAATTATTAAAAAAATAAAATTATATAAGAAGATAGCACATTAAAAAAATACTAGAGACAGGGACATTAAATCTTATCAATAGATCGAGACCCACCTCTAAAGCTTCCTCCATATTCTAAATGGGATTTACCGTCTGCGAAGCTCGTGTACAAGAATATACTTTATCATTAAATGTTCATGTCAAAAAGCAGAACATTATTGGGAAAATCATTCTCAGGTTTTAAAGAAGCAAAATATTATCAGAAAAGTCTCTGAAAAAACTGAAATATCTGAAAAGTCCCTAGGGACTTTTATGATATTTCAGTTTTTTCAGTTTTTTCAGAGTGAAATGACGCACATGCCCCTCTTCTATTATCTCTCTCTCTCTCTCTCTCTCTCTCTCTCTCTCTCTCTCTCTCTCATTTGTTCTGTGTTCTTTCAGATCTAACCTCCGCTTTCAGCTCGCTGTGCTCTCTCTGTAGAAATGGTAGCGATGGTGAAGGAAGCTTTGAGGTGGTGAAAAATTTGTGGGATGAGATATAAGATAGAAGGAAGAATAAGATGGAAGGAAGGTCATGGATTTTTTGATGCTCAAGCTTCTGTCATTTTTGAAGAAGGAAGGGATGAAGGTAATGATGATGATGAATATTCCAACCTATCTCCCTTTTCCAACCTCATTGAAACCCCATCTCATAATGGTGAAAACATTGCTGTGGAAAAAAAAATTGTTGTTAATTCATGCAGTAGCAGTTGTTAATATAATAATTGTAGTTGTTAATACAGAAAATGAGGTTGGGTGTTATAGTACTCTGTTTTTGGGAAAGGAAACAGAGGAAGTAGTATGTTTGAAGTGAGCAAACATCGTTTCAAGCTGAAACGTGTGGGAGGTTATAAAACACACTCAACAGGTTGTGAATACACGCTTTAAGAGTTGTAAACATATCATTTGTCATACTTAACATGAGAAAACATCGTTTCAAGCTAATTCGTATGGGAGGTTGTAAAACACACTCAATATATTGTGAATACACGCTTTAAGAGTTGTAAACATACCATTTGTTATACTTAACGTGAGAAAACATTGTTTCAAGCTAATTCTTGTGGGAAGTTGTAAAACACACTCAACAGGTTTCAGGTTGTGAATACACGCTTTAAGAGTTGTAAATATACCATTTGTCATACTCAATGTGAGAAAACATTGTTTCAAGCTAATTCGTGTAGGAGGTTGTAAAACACACTCAACAGGTTGTGAATACACGCTTTAAGAGTTGTAAACATACCATTTGTTATACTTAACGTGAGAAAACATCGTTTCAAGCTGAAACGTGTGGGAGGTTGTAAAACACACTCAACAGGTTGTAAATATATGCTTTAAGAGTTGTAAACATACCATTTGTCATACTTAACGTGAGAAAATATCGTTTCAAGCTGAAACGTGTGGAAGGTTGTAAAACACACTCAACAAGTTATGAATACACGCTTTAAGAATTGTAAACATACCATTTGTAAACACACTAAAAGTCTTGTTAATACATGATTGATGAGTTGTAAACAGACCATTTCATAGTGTTGATATGAGAAAGCATTATTTTTGGTAGAAACGGTGATAAAGTTGTAAAACGCACTCAAAGTGTTGTTAATACACGCTTGACGAGTTGTAAACAGATCATTTGGAATATTGAATAAGAGAAAGCATTGTTTCGGGCAGAAACGAGGAGCAAGGTGTAAAACATATTGAACCCGTTGTTAATACATGCCTCACGTGTTGTAAATAGACCATCTTGCATTGTTCATGTGTGGAAATGTTTATTCAGGGAGGAATAGGGAGGAAGTTGTAAAATGCACTCAACCTGTTGTTAATACATGCTTCATGAGTTGTTAACAGACCATTTTGCAGTGACTAACTTTTTGAACACAGGTTGTTTGTCAGCTAAATGTGAAGTATCTTGTACAACAAAATGAAGTTGTTTCAATATAAACATAACCACTTGTACAACAAGGCATATGCAATTGTAAAAATACCTAAAGAAGTTGTAAATATGAACTTGTCACCTACGCATGATAGTGAACAAAAAGGAATATATGATTGTCTTTCCTACAACAAAGCTTTCCCACCAAAAGACATCAAGTTGTCAAAGGATCCATAACAAAAATTTGTTATGAGTTTATACCCCTTGATAGTGTCATTTGAACCCAACACGAAACCCATGTTCATATGTGGTTGATCGCGCTCCATCCCTCCTCTATCTAAGAACAGCAACTGGAAGATTATCCAAAATCCTGCATGTTCATTTCAAGGCTTTATTGTTCAAGGTAAGTACAGAAAAGTAGCAAGTTTCATGAGTAACTTGTGTCAGCAAGGATATACACAGCAAAAGACAAGAAAAGATGACTAATATCTAATAACTCTTCAATAATAGGAACCACTAAACCTTGTAAGACTAAGAAAATGATATAGAAAACCCGTCCTTAGAAGAGAAAAGATGACTAATCACTAAATGAGAAAAGTAGAAAACAAAGATGGAATCCATATAACATTAAGAAAATATCATAACACGTCTGCCAAAATACTTGATTTGTGCAATATTAGTATTACATAAAACTAAAGAAAGAGATTCCAATGATCATCTATTGCTTCCGCTTATTATTATTAACATATATTATTCACAATAGGAAAGGTAGCTTCTAATATTACTCACCTGATCAGTTGTACTAGCTTGGATCACTAAGAAAAGAGAAACTCAAAAAATAAAATATATGGTTAAAGTACCACAGCAGTAGCTGCAGGATTCCCTCGATATAAAACTCCAACAGAAACTGCAAAACTAGGATAGCCATGTGCAAAGTTGGTCGTTCCATCTACATACATATCAAAGATCAGTAGGTAATTTATTTGAGTATCAAATCTATATAAATTAAATACAAAATCCACAAAATAGGATCATTTCATAATGGACAAAGGAGATCCCATATTCTTTTAATTATCTTTGGGATATTAGCAATTGATCACACCCAAAAACAAAAAACCACATGGTAGGCATTTACTCGGAGATCCCATATTCTGACACTGTGGTCTAGAGAAGCTATAATTGATTGGAGACATGCAAAGTGAAACAACTCTACAAAACAACTTACAGAACATAACCACCATTACTGCATATAAAGAAACTGATATGAACTGCAACATTGGCATATAATACTCCTACATTAGAAAATGATAAAAAATAAAACTGTCATGAAGAGGCATAATAAAACAAATGAAAGAAACTAAAAATTATATAAGATAACTGAAATGAACTGCTTAACTTTGATATAAAAAGTCTCTCTCTCTCTAATTCTAGAACCTTTTTATCTCATCCACAACCAAATTAATTCACCATATAGGAGTGATTTTCCCTATATTTTTTGCCTAACTGAATAGTGCATCTGTATAAGGACAAGCAATATAACAAGAAATGCATCAATCTTTGGTAATTTCAACAAATTTTCTATTGCATAGCTGCGATACTTTGTACAATATTTGGTTTCCTCACATTTTTATTTAAGTAAAATAAATATAGAAACCTGCCTATGTTGCAACCTTTCAAGAACCTTTCTATGACAACAGTGAGAGACGAAGAGCATTAGCCATATCATGGGAAAAACATATAATCAAATATCAGAACAACCGCATAATCCACGAAAGCTGAAGCAGAAACTGTTAGGCAAATAGGATCATTTCTCACTTCCAAATCTTGAACGAACATAAAGGAAAGGACATAGATCAGGCCTAAAATCTTAAATCCAACAACTATCAAATGCAAAAATTAAAGAAAGTCTGGGATTCAAAGAAATTCAACGATCAGAGAGAAACAAGTAGTACAACCATAATCAACCGATATAAATTAGGAAAATAAGAGTAAAGGAATTGCGGAGCATATAGTATGAAAATCTCAAGGAGCAACGCCGAGAAGGTAGAATGAGTGGGCGCATGAAATGAACATACCTTTGTCTTCAGAGGAGCGACGCTGTGGCTGCGGAGGATGAAGGAGCCTTCTGCACCGACGGAGTGATGGATGGCGCCTGGGAGTGGAGCAGCGAAGGACGGCATTGGGAGCGGACCACCAGCGACGGACGGCTAGAAGCAGAGCAAGGTTTTCAAATGTTTCTGAACAGAGGTGAACATGCGATTTGAAAATTTGAACGAATGAGAGATTAAATTAGAATGGGGCATGTTTGTCATTTTACATTAGAAAATAATCACAGAAAAGTCCCTAGAGACTTTTCAGATATTTCAGTTTTTTCAGGAACTTTTCTGACAATATTTTGTTTCCTTGGGACCTGAGAGTGATTTTCCCAACATTATTTAGCTGTCCCTTCTATTCAATTTTTTGATTTTCTATTTTCCTTTATTCTTTTCTTTCTCCTCTTAATTAAGGAAATAATTTTTTTTAAAAATTATCAATTTTTTAAGAATTAGCTATAATAATTTTCGTTTATGATACAATTTTTTAAAAAATTAATTAACACTGGAAAATATGAACGTCCCTTGTAAGGCACAAATTGTCAAATTCTAGTTAATTTCCCTAACTTGTACGTTATAACAGTTAATAAATCTGTACCTCTCATGAAAACCTAAAGAATTTTGTCGCCTATATCAAGGTGCCAGAATATTCTCAGTCTAAGCTAGTCTCAATCAAATATCAAAGTGATGGGTCATATATAAAAATAAAGTTAAAAACAGAACAAAAAACAAAAGCCTCTTCTTTGGTGAATGAGTCCTTCATCTACCAAAAACGCTTTTAAGCAAAATTTTGCCATGTACCTGGATATAGTGGTCGGCAGATTCTTATCTGTTTCAAGTTGAATGGTTTTGGCTCCTCACTTCACTTTGAATTCTTGCCTCCTACTTCACAAATATGGCTGCTGCTGATGCTGCAGGAGGAATTGCACTATCGGCAGCGTCGTAGGTAGGACTCAGGGCTATGATTTGCTTATTTGTTATGTGTTTAAGGTTCCCAGACTCGGACCGGACCTGCCGGTCCTGCTTGGGAACCGCCGAACCAGGCATCAGACTAGTTAGGTCCGGTCTGGGTTTTTTATTTTTTATTTTTTAAAAATCAATTTTTTTAATTTTTTTTAAGAATTTCATACTAATAAGTCTAAAATCTTCAATTTCTCACCGGGTTGAGCTCTGGTCTGACCCATTGACCCTTAACCCAGTATCCCAACCGGTTCAATATCCGGTCCAAATTTTAATACCTTGGTGTTTTCCCATATTTCTCTCTCTCTCTCTCTCTGTTTTTTTTTTTCCTTTCGGCTTTCTGTTTGTTTGTCAGTATCTCTTGTAACATAAATAACTCTGGCCCCATTGTAGCTTTTGTTCCACTTTATTTTAATTTCTGTCTCAGGTTTATTTGGTTTGTGGGCTAACATGTACTGGGCTTTGGCATTTTATTTTCGTGGATTTTATTTAATTTATTAATGTTATGGGCTGGATGAAGCGTTGAGGTTTTTGTGGTTTCCTTTTGGGTTGTAGATTTTGATTTTTTCTGCCTTTAATTTAATAAATCATCTGGGCCTATTTTGTTCACAATTTCTATTTGGGCCATTAAGTTGGTAAAAAAAAAAAAGGGACATGTTATGATTCACATTTTGCTTTAGATATGTGTTTATTTTAATTTTGGACCATTGTTATTTATATTGAGGCCTTCAAATTTGAGGTCCAAATATTATTTTTGGCTCAATAAGGTTTCCTTAACTTCATTTTGTGCTCAATTCTTCGGCAATTTCTGTTCTTTTCAAGAAATTCAACATTTGATTAATTGTTTGAGTTTAATTTCTATTTCATCCTATAAATGGTTTATTTGAACAAAATATTTGAATGTTGATTTGTTTTTATGTGCAAATTAATTGTTTAAATATAGGAAAATTAGTTTTGGCTATTTTCACATTGTGATAATTTGCAAAATTTATTTTGATCTATCATTTAATTACCTCAATATTTATGTAATTAATTTTGGACTGCTTTTCGACTGCTTAAATTTTGCAAAATTATATTTGAGTTGAAATATGAAAAAAATGATTTTTTTTAAGAACAATTTTAGAATGCATAAAACAGTTGGAGGGTTATTACTTTAATTTTTGGTTGATTAAATTAATTTTTTAATCCCTCCATTAAGATGTGCATATATTAGATTTGATTTGAATGCACAAAATAGTGGGAGAATTTATCTATAATGATTATTTTCTTCAATTAAACTCTTGTTAAAGATTTGTGCATATTTGGAATTTAAAAGCACATAGTTGATATTTGTGATTACCATGCATCTTTGAGAGTAGCCACAACGTCCTCAATATTGCATGTGTAAATAATCGATTATGGATTTTGTTTAAAAAAAATTAACTTGAATCAATGATTAATTAATTTAATCAAAGAGGGAGAATTTCTGTTATTTAGTCACTTTTGTTAATTAAATTAATTATTCTCATTAGATTATTGGTGCATATTTATATTTTAAATGCACCCGATATTCGTGATTAACATGCTTGTTTCCTGAGGAGTAGCACAACATCCTCAATTTTGTTGCGTGCATGTTTTTTAATCATATATTGTATTATAGAACATCAATTGTAATTAAATATATTATTATAATTAATCTTTGCCTACAGGTAGTTAATTATAATTGGATATTTAATTAGGATGGAATAGAATGACATTATATTTTCTAAGTAGCCCACAGGTATTGAAAAATATAATTGCATTCTAGATTCATCAATTCGAGATAAATTCATGCTGTGCTATATCTTTGCCCACTGGTAGACCTTAGTGATATGAATTTATAATTGTATTATTTACATTGGTAAATATATACTTGTTTGTGATGGTTTTTTCTTTGCCTCTTATAATTGTTTTGTAAGCATGATTAGGTTTTACTTCGACCTTGTAGTGTGATTTTTATATTTAATTATTTAGTTTGATAAAATTTGATAGAGGTAATTGTTGATCCTAGAAGGAGATGAAATGCAACTTCTTCATTAAACTTGGCATCAAGAAAGTTCTAGTTCTCCATGATACTAGCATGAGAGGTGAGATAACATTATGAGATGTAATTGTCTAATTAAATTAATCTCAATTAAGAGCTAATCATTACCAGTACACAAGGATAGAGCAAAGTCAAAGGTTGCTTATAGGCTAAAGGATGAATTTAGAAATTCTCATAATTGTTATTACATTCTTTTGTTGACTATAAGGTGATTCTTCATAATAGGGTAAAAATGGTTCCATTAATTTGGTGGAAGAGATCCTTAGTTTATTATCCCATGAGCCATTACTCCTTTTCATGAGTACATGTATGGATATTATGTATTCATTGAAAATGTGTGTATATAAGTTTTACTCATACTTAAAAAAGAATGAGATTATAAATTAGGGCTATAAAGCCACCAGCTCCAAGGTCATAAAGTAATAGACATATAAAGAATAATATGCTTATAATTAAAGTGCTTGATTTAAAGTAGTAATGGATATACACTTGTCATTAATTATGTTCTAATTGTGAAATAATTTATCTCTCCTTATAGTTGACCTTTCACAAAACCCAAAGGCTATTTGCTTTATAATTGAATAGTGTCATTTGACGCATTTGGAGTATATAAAGCAAAATTGGGTGGTTAATATGATAAACGGATTAATATAGTGAAATTAGTTAAAGATATGGGTGACATGATAAATATATCATTAATGGACTGAAATTTAGTCTATATATAAATTTTCTTTATACTTGAACTCACCTAATATAAGTGGGACTGTTGCGTGAAGAAACATAATGTTAATAGATATTTTGCATGATACCATTTTCTTCTTGAATGACACGCTAAAAACAATTATGTATATTTTAAATGAGATTCCAACAAAATTTTTGTGTAAATCCTATAGAAACCTTAAAAGTTGGAAGCTCAGTTTAAAATATATTCTTACATAGAATTGTCTTATAAAAGAAAGAGTATGGAAGCAAAATATCTTGAGATTGCACATTTTGGTAAAAATGTAGAGATGTCTTAGGAATTTAAGTAAGCTGTCCATTTTATTTTACAGTTTCGTGTAGTATTTTGAAATGCCAGATTATTTAGGAATGTCAAAATTAGTGGGAGTGATCACATATGGAGGATTCCTACCTCTAATAGTAGAATATTGATTTGGGTAAATGTGCTAAATTGACCACAAACTTTTGTGAAAAGAGCATTTGTAACCATGAACTAATTTTTAGAGCAAAAGTAACTATAAACATTATAAAAGAGGGCAAAAGTAACCACGACGTTAACAGATGTTAACGTCCGTTAATGTGAACTTTTTAGCAAAATGTTAAGGTGCTAAAATAGCCATTAACTAATACCAAATGTGTAAAAGTAACCATAAACTTTTTCTTAAATGTAAAAGTAACTTCTTGAATATTAATTCATAATTTTTTTTTTGCTTTTATGTTATAAGTGTTTTATCAATTTAAGGATTAAAATGACAAAACTTATGAATTAATATTTAAGAAGTCGACTTTTTTTTTTATTTTGGCGAGAATGACAAAACGAAAGAAAATTATCACCTAACTCTAAAAGATAAAATCCAAGGTAATTAAACCTGGACCTGTCAGTGAGCCGGCTAGGGTACTGGATTAAGGGTCAGTGAGTCAGACTAAAGCTAAACTGGGACCAAACCAGTGAGAAATGAAAAATTTTAGGCTTATAGTATGAAATTCTAAAGGAAAAATAATTTTTTTGAAATAAAAATTAAAAACTTGACCCAGATCTACTGACCGGTTGGCCGGTTTTCGGTCTGGTTTGGGTCAGATAACCATGATAAAATCCCTAGCATTAATTATAAAATAGATAACTTTTTGAACATTAATTTATAAGTTTTTTTCTTACTTTTATCATTTTAATCCTCAAATTGATAAAACACTCTTAACACAAAAGCACAAGAAAAAAATTATGAATTAATGTTCAAGAAGTTATTTTTGCATCCAAGAAAAAGTTTATGGTTACTTTTTCATTTTTGGTATTAGTTAATGGTTATTTTAGCACCTTAACATGTTGCTAAAAAGTTCACATTAACGGATGTTAACGTCGTGGTTACTTTTACCCTCTTTTATAATGTTTATGGTTATTTTTGCTCCAAAACTTAGTTCATGGTTACATTTGTTCTTTTCACCAAAGTTTATGGTCATTTTAGCACCTTTACCCTATTGATTTTACATAGCACTCACCTTGTTGGGATTCAATCTATCAATAGATTCGGTTGAAATCAATGGTGATTAAAATTTGGTAATTCATAGTTACTATATGATGTACTTCAAGAAATTTGACTAGAACATAAATATCAAGAGTGATCATAAATTCCAAATGAAGATATTGATTCAAGATAAATGTAAGGTGAGCAACAACATAAGTTATGTGTAAAGTTGTTAGTATACAATGTTAAGTAACACAAATAAAGTTGTTTGCTGCAACTTCTCTATGAAGAATGAATTGACTTAGTGAAGTATTTCCTTCTTTATGCATGTGCAATTCCTTCTGTATTTTCATGGTAGTTAAATATCTATCTTGATTTGGAATGTCATTGGTATCTTTCCATTTTGGATATAAGGCGAGATATATGTGTGAATTAGCAGAGATGGTCACATAAATAAAAATGATTTAGTCAACAAAATTAGAAGTTCATTTTGTCATGAGCAAATCTCACAATAGTGATAGTTAAGGTATCATAATGTGATTACATACAGGACCATGTTGAGAACATCCTAAGTTTTATTATATCACTGGATTAGTGGAAGTTGAGTCATCTATATGGTACGAAATGATGATTCATTTATAGCTTATACATTTTGACTTAAGGTGTTATAAATGACTAGTCACCATTGTTTAAAGTTGTGATTTGACCGTATTAGGTGTGGTATTATTTTAGAATGCATAAAGAGATTATTCTCAAAATATTTGAGAATATCATGAGTAACCTACGATCGCAAGCATTTGAACATTCATGGATAATGGTGGTTGTTGAGACTAACATCTATTATGAGAATATGATTAGATTATCCATATGTCTCTGATATCATTTTATTCCTTCTAATTCAATTTTCAAGGTGTAGGCTTGCTTAAATGTGTGCACAAATTGGCAATGCCATTACAAAGGAATTTTAGGAGGATTGTTAAGCATATTTTTGCTTAAATAATGATTGAAGAGCTACAAGTCATGTGGTACATTACCAAATGTACATTAAGTTTCATGCTTTATATATTGTGGAATGATTAGCTCGTTTAGTCTTGTAAGATGCGTTAACTATAAAAGAGTTGATATTATGATACATTTTTGCATTTGTTGAATAAGTTGCATTATGAAGGGGTATAAGATCACTAAACAGTCATTGATTGCTTAGTTACACCATGTATTGTTTGAACTAGTCATTTTTAGAGGTAAGTTACAAGATTGCCAATTAAGGAATTTCATCAAAGGGTTTTGGAATTATTAAATTAATTCAAATCAATTAAGGATGTTGTATAACCATAGAGTCAAATGAGTCATAAATACATAAAGCATATATCATTTAAATGAAGAGCATGCTTTTTAGAGAAATCAAAAGGATCAAATATCTCATTAGGGATAGATCATATTTAGTGATCTAGATGAGACATTATTAAGTGATGAAATTCAAGTTGAAGTTTGTTGTCTCAATTATTAGTACCTAAATTATCAGATTTTAGCAAACATTTATGTTGAACTGAATAAACATTGGGTATATTCATTAAGTTTATGACCAATTAAGTAAGAGTACTGCTTGTAATGCATGGAAGGTAACACTCAATCAAAGAGGACTTACCGCCATGATTCCTGTAGTATTGCTTAAATGAACCTTACTCATCAAATAACATTAGGTTGGGGGCCAAGTGGGAGACTGTTAGATATTTTATCATTTAAGATTATTTTATTATTATTTAATATAGATATTATTTTGTCATTGTTTTTAAATCAAATATTCCTTGATTATGGCCCACACGTAATTTGGATAAAGATTTGGTTTAAGGTTAATTGTCTGGCTAGTAAGCTATTACAAGCCTTGATATGAGGCTATAAATAGAGTAAACCAGGACTTAGAGTAGTAATATGAAAAACCCACTTACTTGCTCTTTAGGGGTTTCCTAACAGGTGACGGCTATTCCCAAACCATCACTGTGCATCATCCTCCCGTTGGAAGAATCCTGATTATTTCCTTCTAATCTCTTTTTCCCCTTTTCAGTTCTCAGGTTGTGAGATATAGCATGCAAAGTTACTATAGCTAGAGGTACTACTGATAAAGTCTTCCGGTGTTACTCTTTATTTTAGAGTTTATATATTCTGTATTTAGGAATTATTGCTATATTTATTCCAACACACATTACATACTCTAATGCTTGCAACTAACAATTACTCCAACATGTTGGGTTCAGGTGGTTTTGGATCAGTCTATAAAGGGACTTTTAGTGATGGAACCATTGTGGCTGTGAAGGTTTTGAATGGGAGTTTAGACAAAATAGAGGAGCAATTCATAGCTGAAGTAGGCACAATTGGAAGAGTTCGTCATTTCAATCTGCTTCGCCTCTTTGGATTTTGCATTGAAGGGAATGTTAGGGCACTAGTTTATGAATACATGGGCAACAGCTCACTTGATAAGTATCTGTTTAATAAAAACAAGGCTTTAGGATTTAAAAAGCTTCAAGATATTGTGGTGGGAACAGCCAAAGAAATTTCGTATTTGCATGAAGAATGCCAACAGAGAATTGTCCATTATGACATAAAAGCAAAAAATATCCTCTTGGACAACGACTTCTGTCCTAAAGTTGCTGACTTTGGTTTGGCTTGGCTTTATAATAGGGAAAATACTCATATTACCATGACCAGAGGTAGAGGGACTCCTGGTTATGCTGTGCCGGAGCTTTGGATGTCGTTTCCAATAACATACAAGTGTGTTGTTTACGGTTTTGGAATGTTGTTATTTGAAATCATAGGTGGGAGAATGAACCTTGATATTAACCTTGCAGAAAAAAAGTAAAGAGTGGTTTCCAAGATGGGTTTGGATAAAATTTGATAGTGGAGATTTAAATGAGATGCATGACAACAGTATATGGAATAGAGGAGGATGACAAGGAAATGGCAGAAAGAATGGTTAAGATAGCTCTTTGATGCGTTTAGTATAAACCTGAAATGAGGCCTATGATGAGTGTTATGGTGAAAATGTTGGAGAATTTAGAGAAAATCCCACAACCTGTGAATCCTTTTCAGCACTTAATGGATGCAAGTTATCAAGTACAATCAGTTCAGACAACACAGACTGATACTAATGTTGCTTCAGGCTCTTTTATAACAGCATCATCTAATCCTATCAATTTCAATGCTACTCCTATCATGAGCAAGTATGAGATCCAAATTGCCTCTAAGTAGGATTAACACATTAATTTTCTTCAGCGCCATGGATAGAAGCAGCTGAGTGTATTTTAAGAGAACAATTGTTTGGCAATATCTCATAGTTTTATCTGTCTGTTCCTAAATGTAATAGTAGGTTATTTGTTTCCCCTCCCTGAGTTTTCCAAACAAGGAAACATTGCTGAATTTGATACAAGAAAAACTAAGGAGGTTCTTGTTCGCCGTTTAGATTCCGCAAGCATACGGGTCGCAAGTAATAAAATGATGAGTAAAGATCGTTCCTATAAGGACTACGACGAAAGCGAATCAATGAGTGCAGTCATGTGTTCAATTAGGTTGAATGGATTCAATTGAAATCAATTAAGTTGAATCAAAACATGTTGTTGTGTGGGAAAAACAAGTTTCAAAAGATATTGTGATAAAACCAAGATTTACTGAACAAAACTCTGATTCTTGTGATTTCAACCAAGTATAATAACCCTAGGATTGTTCATCCCCTTAGTATTTCATAAACTTACTTCTTTTCCTCTCCAAGAATCCTTTTTATGGGGTGTATATATGTCAGTCTACGAATAACAAGCATTTGATTAAGCTTTCTCAAGTCATAACCAATTTTATACCCTTAATTAACATGCACAATCTCTTGCTACAGTTAAGAGAAAATATTCATTAAACACCAATCTTAATTTGACAATGCTAGGTTAATAACTATATCTCTATGTTACTAATAAACCATCCATTTACTTCTAAACTTCAAGTCTAGCATAATTTTACTCAAGTTCTACAATTAAATTAACTCTCTCAAGCTTAATTTAATTGAACACATCATCCACAGTTATGGCCAGTCACAAACAGCAGTACAAACAGAGTAAAATCAACATATATATGCTATTAGATACTTAAAGAGGAAATGAATCAAGTTCAATCCATACACAGGTTCATAAACAATCCTAAAATGAAAGTTTAGCTGCTCATGTTAACAAAATGAATATAGAAATACAAAGCATGAACTGCCATATCAGCATAAGGAAGAAGAAAGGGAAGGAAATCAGGATAACCAATGAAAACCAGCTCAAATCTCTACAAAATCTCCAATCCCCACTTGATTTCCCTTGCTTTATGGTGAACTCAAGCTTAGAGGAGTGTCACAGCCACCTCTCTAGGTATTTTCGGATCAGATCCCCCTCTTTCAGCCTTAGGTTTCCTCTTTTATACCCACTGGATGTCAAAACGCATAGCACCTTTATCGGGGGTTGGCCGCGGCCAGTGGATCTGTAGGCTGCGGCCAGTGAGCTTCTGTGCCTCTTTGGGCCACGGCTAGGGGTTGTGTTGGCCGCGGCCAGTAACTTTCTGACCACTTTTGGCCCGTGGCCCAGAGATGATTGGCCGTGGCCAGTATGTTTCTGTGCTCCTTTGGGCCGCGGCCAACGCATTCATTGGCCGCGGCCAGCAACCTTGCAATGTCAAGTTTTATTTTTTAAAGCTCTGTTCTCATTTCTTCTCGCATTTCCCTGGCACTGTGGATGGCTTCAACTTCACTTCACCTTCTTTTTATTGAATTTGGCTTTCTCTGGTTCCAGCTATGACTGAATCTTTATCCTTTTAATACAAAGAACTCACAAAGAATCTCAGTTTGGTTAGCATAATAGATATTCGCGTATTTTCCTCACATTTACACTCTTTTCTGTGCCAAGCATGTATAGAATACATTTACTCTATTTTAATACTCTCAAATGCCACTAGTATATGAAAATGCGGCAGAAATAAGAGGAAATGTGCAATTCTGACAAAAAATTCATGAGGTTAATAGTTCTTATAGTTTTCGTGGATATTGAATAAGCTACCAAGGACTTAAGAGTGGAGATTATGACACAGGTTTATAACAGGCTAAAATCATTCTAGTTTTTTATGACGAAAAAGAGTTATAAAGAAAGAGAACAAGGTCGAATCAGTAAGTGGACACGTCTTCAACAAATTAAAGCTCCGCAAAGCGCATCAAAATTCCCTTCCAAGGCTAATCAATTAAATGGAAAAAAATTATTTTTAAAACTGTGTTTTAAAAATATATTAATTAAGAAATTATCTTTATTTTAGATTTTATACCCATTAAAATAATTTTTTAAAAAAGTATAGACTTTTAAAAATATTAAATTTAGATTTTTCGGACAATCTAGATCTGATTAGCTCTCCCTGTTAAGCAAAGTGCTTAGGAGGGAAACTAGTCCTAAATAAGAGGATTAACAAAGAAGATCTTCCCCTTGAGCTGGAATTTCCTGTGGCTAATTAATTAAGAATATATATAAGTTGTTCAAAATTTTCTTCTCTTGTGATTGAATTATGTTGGGTGTATGGGCGTGTGATATATATATATATATATATATATATATCTTAACGTTGTTTTGCTGTTGAACTTTTAGCAGGAAAGCATTAGGAAAAATAAAATGATGAGTTTAATTAATTATGTATTTCTTAAAAAATAAAGAAATATGATTGGACACTTCAGTCGGCGGAAGAAGTTAAAAGGGAAAATGACCCAAAAAAAACTTTAAATATACTAAAAGATAAAAAAGTGTTAGAAGCTTTGGAAATACTACAGAGGTAATAGCACTTATCAGGGATTTATAATTTCAAGGTAAAATTATCATTTTACCCTTACTTATATTTTTATTAAAATAATAAAAACCCCTCCTCCCGTGGCTGGCCGGCCACCCTACCGTGGTGGCCTGCGGGCGCCGCTAGCGGTGCATGACCACTGGGCTAAGGAAGCCCATCAATAATTATAATGCAAAATAAAAATATATAGTAAACTTTGATTTTTAACTAAACCAATCAACAAATTCAGATAAGGAATTGGCAGATTGATAAAAGAAATTAACAACTTCATATAAAAATTTCACAACTTTTATTTTTTAAGCAAAAAATCCATCTACTCTATCAGACCATTCACTAATTTAGATACGGAATTTTCAAGTTCATATGACGACTTAACAAATTGAGATAAAGATTTCGCAACTTTTGTTTCCCGAGTTCTAAAATAAATTAAAATGTTCAACAAAATTTTAATATAATATAATATAATCTAAAAGTAAACCAAAAAATTTAAAATAAAAATATAGTATAATTTAGATTCTTGGTAGAATCTAAATTATACTATATTTAGGACTCGGGAAATAAAAGTTGCGAAATCCTTATCTCAATTTGTTAATTCGTCATATGAACTTGGAAATTCCTTATCTAAACTAGTGAATGGTCTGATAGAGTAGGTGGATTTTTTGCTTAAAAAAAGAAAGTTGTGAAATTCTTATATGAAGTTGTTAATTTCTTTTATCAATCTGTCAATTTCTTATCTGAACTTGTTGGTTGGTTTAGTTAAAAATCAAAGTTTACTATATATTTTTATTTTACACTATAATTACTGATAGGCTTTCTTAGCCCAGTGGTCATGCACCTTGGTGGGGGGTTCGAACCCCCCACCCCCAAAGCTTTGGGATTTTTTTCCCAAAGCTTGGGGAATATTCTGACAGGGACGGAATATTCCCTGGCCGGCGCCCCCGCCGGCCGGCCGCTGTGGTGGGGTGGCCGGCCGGCGGGCAGAAGGGTTTTTATTATTTTAATAAAAATATAGGTAATGGTAAAATGATAATTTTACTCTGAAATTGTAAATTCTTGACAAATACTATCACCTCTGTGATATTTTTAAATCTTCTAACACATTTTTATCTTTTAATATATTTAAAGTCATTTTTCCAAATTAAAATCGAAATCAATCAAATTTCACGTGGTTGTCTGACTCCCGTTCAAGACAGACGTGGATATTTTGGCTCCACTCAACACTCTTGTGTCTTAGAATTGTTTTGGCAAATGTAGTTTTAATTTGTATTTACTTTATTGGGGCAACAAAACTTCATTACTCGCTCATGTCTTTAATATGCATGCATGCATGCATGATATATATTTAAAAGTTGATTTTGGTTATAAATATTATACATAATTTTTATATTTATCAATTTTTTTTAATTTATTCTTATTGTTGTCCCTCAACAATAGTGAATTAAAAAAGATAGTTAAAGTGTTTTAGAAAATTCATATCATATTAATTAATTTAACTAACTTCCTTATTTTAATACTAATTTTAAACCAATTCATACTACTAATAAAAGTATTAAAGTTATTATAAATTTGAGTGATTTTCAATATTGCAATTATTAATCAAATTAAACTTCAATATCATATTAATTTCTACTATCTCTCTCATTGCCCTTATTAAATAAAAAATATTTAACGCTTATTAAAACTATCAAAGCTTAGTATGAAAAGGGCTAAAAATATATTCAAGAATTAATATGCATTATAAAAGAGAGGGGGGGGGGGGAGCATATATATATATATATATATTTAAGATGATTTTAACTAAACACAACTTTGAATGTATGTGTAGTATTAGGGAGGGTGTGGCCCACTTAAAGGGAACCAATTTAATCAAAATGGGGTGGGCATGAGATTTATAATATGATATTACATGGGCAATTAAATTGCATATGAAGATGTATTTAATAAATATAAAAAATTAAAAATTAATATTTTCATTGTATATTTTTAATTTTATTATTATTAGTAGTAATAAAAAGATGTTAAGAAATTATGATGAAAGAGGTTATACAATAGGGAAAATGGCACATTAGACATTAAAGACCCTCTAGAAAAAAGGGCCATAAAACTGTCGTATCTAGACCTCTTTAGGTGGAGACAGTTTAAAAACGATGACCGGTAGTATTTTTATAAATATTGATACAACTTAAGACCGATCACGCTTGTGCTTAATCTAAATAGTATTTTCTAGACCAGGTATAATTTAATGCGGTTTCGATAAGAATTCAATATTATAAAAATTTCAAAATTTAAATTATTTTTAGACCGGACATGTATACATCCGGTTTAAATATCTTTTTAGAAACCGTCATTTCTTTACATCTAGCTTTAAATGTTAGAGAGCTTCTTTAACTTCCAAAGCAAACTTCCCAATATGTCTCTTCAGAATCTGAAGTCATCCACTCCAATAAATATACTCTTCAACCGTTATGTCTAATCTATTTAATCTCCTCCAATTATTTCATTTCTTTAGTTTATCAAAAGTCATTCAAGCTCCCTCTTCTCTCCTCTCAAACAACAGTTATGGTGGGACGCATTCAAACTGTATTAGTTTGTCCTTTTTTTCCTCCTCCTCATCCTCTACAGCCTCCACCGCCTCTTCTGCAACCGTTAGTGAGGCTGATTTTTTACCACCAAGGGTGGCTCGCGTGGAGAGACACCTCAGAAGACTCTTCACTTTGTTGCACACTATCAACAACAAGTTGAATCTTGTACTCAATGCCAATGACGGCAAGTACAATCTTTCAAATGACCCTTCTTCCCCTTCCTCCTCTTCTTCCCTTGCCTCCAGCGATGAGAAAGAAGGTTGAGGGTTTCTTTTATTATGTAAAATGTTTTTTTGAGGCAACAAAAATTATAATATTAATGAAAAAAATTTGCTGCTTCTAATATTGATCTTGATCTTGAATGTCTTTTGTATATTTGTTTTGTTGTTATTTCTATTTGTGGTTTGATAAGTTAATTTTATGATAGATACAATTTATTAGTAAGTTATATTATTTGGGATTTTGTTAAATATATAATTTGATTATATTCAGACCGATTATTGTGGCACAATGTCTATATATGTTAATATGAACCATCGTTTAACTTTTAATCGGCCTAAATGTTGTTTACTTTTTCTTACGTTCAATTTTTATTTAGATTAGATAAGATGTGCATCCGATCTCATAATTATTATTTAGACCATGTTTTCAAAGATACTGATCTAAATATGTAACGTTTCAACTTCCAATTGATATCATCACATCTCGTTAGTATCATTTGAAGTTTCCTGCCATCAGTCCTGATTAAAAATACTAAGGTGTCTTTAGTTTTGAAGTTCAAATTTAAAAGTTCCTTTTTAGTTCTCTCTTTTTTCTTTGAGCTGCAACACTTCCAATGGTAAGAACAAAGAGGCACCGTTCCCCCCTCCTCCTCCAGTGGCAGCCATCGAAGGTTTCTCTTCACAGCCTCCTCCACCTCTGACCTCGGAGAAAATCGCTGAGGCCATATTTGCCTCTAGAGCATCATTTTGGAGGTCATGTCAAAGCAAGATCACTTCTCTGAATGACTGGAGGAGTTGGCAGGGATGCTGAATGACATCGTCGATCGTTTAGACTATGGGCGATTGTCTCCTGGAATGATGATGATCATCTGAAGGCATTGGTTTCAAGAACCCTCATTGTTATCATATTTTGATGAAATTCTGATTTTGCACATGATCATCATCATATATAATATTTTGATCTAATTTTGATTTCATGCAATTTTACTGCCATCTTAGGCGATGATTATTAATGAAAATTTTTCAATTTTTTACGTCTTTTGAGTTATTGTTGACGATCATCTCGTGTTATTGATCTCTAATTGATGAAAACATTTCAATCTTTTTATATCTTTCAAATTTCAATCTTTCCATTATTTTTTGTTGATGATGATCTCGTGTTATAAGAGCATTTAGATCATTGAGTTCTTGTTTATGAATTTTGTATCTAAAATTTTATATATCTATTCTAAAAAGTACATTTTAGACCTGTTGATTTAAAAGATGGTCTCGTTATGAATTAAAAATATTTTTTACATATTGAGATCGGTCTTTAATAAGGACCAGTCTAGGAAAGGTTGCTCTAGTATATATACTCACTTTTGCGCTTAGTCTTCATTTCTAGCATCTTTTAGTCACGTGTGCTTGCTCTTCCTCTCTCTGTTGCCTCTGGCCACCGTGATCTCTATCTCTCTCTGAAAACTCCCTTTAGTCATCTTGGGGTTTCAAATACCAAATAATACTATAATATAGCAGCATGATTCATGTCGTGTTCACTTTTTGGAGCCGAAAATGAAAATGATTCCTAAGTAAACTAAGTATCAAAATTGAATTAAAAAATTGGAGAAAATTGTTTGGTTTTTTATCTATAAAAACTACTTTTGCAAATGGAATTAAAATGGTCCTAAGTAGAGCCAAGAATGATGGGCTCGGCCCGTTTAGGTCCGAGCCCTTCAAGGGCCGGGCTTATGATTTAGAGGCTAAAACAGGAAGCGGGCCTAAAAGGGCCGGCCCTCCTGCAGCCCTATAGGACCGGCCCTTTTGGGACCATTTAATATTGTTTTAAAATAAATTAATATATATAATAGGACAAAACTTAGGTCCAGTTCAATAGGTCCATTAGGTCCAATTTGCCAATCAGAAACTGCCACCTAGATTATTAATCCACTTTAGCCCTTAATGCCTTAAACTGTCGTTAGCCGATTGAAAAAAATGAAGAGATGAGCTACGACGAGGGAGCGCAATAGAAAGTGAAATCAGAGTTCCCCATCAGCAATCTTCAAAAATTCTGGTGGCCAAGATCAAGTTCTAGTCAATGGAAGCACTAAAAACAGAAAAGCCTTCCAATGGAACCAAAGAAACCTTCATCTTCTCTATCGTATTCTTTTTCATTTAGATTTAATGGAGGCCTCACTGACTTTGGAAGAGGCCTTTGTTGTGCTATTGCAACTGACACGCCTTTCCTCCTTGTATAAAAGATCATGAGAAAAAACATGGTATACGTCGCTTACATCAGGAGAAGAAAACATTGCTCTGATCCTCTAATGTAGTCGAAAAACCCAGAAGCAACCAGTACTATTATTTCTGCAATGTGTTTATGCAAAAGTAAGAGACTTCAAGGTTGTCATTGCCGTTGTTGGGAACTCCCACGCCGCCATTGCTTTGGCTTCCTCCGGCACTCCTCTCACAGCAGTTCTTCTCTATTTTTTCCAAAACTTTCAGTGGGTTAACGGCAGTTTAAGGGGGTTTAGGGCTGACGTGGAAAAATAATCTAGGTGGCAATTTTTTATTGGCAAACTGGACCTAATGGACCTATCGAACTAGACCTAAGTTTTGTCCTATATAATATCATTATATCAAATTATCAATGTGAGATAAACATAAGTACCTAATAGAGTATTAGTAACAAGTAAACACTTATTAAATGGTTTGATTTATTTTATTTTCTATAATGGTTTATTCATTTAAACTTTAAAAAAGAAACCAATTTGAACATTAGATGATTATTTTAACTAAAAATTTATGAGTTTTAAAAATAATGTATCCCAATTTAAAGCAAAATAATAAATAAATTGTAAAACTTGAAAAATATATATTTTTAATTAAAATGAGTTCAGGCCCGAGCCCTGTAGGGCCGCGGGCTTTAAAAATTAGGGGTTTTTTAGGAAACAGGCCGACTCGTTTAGGCCCGAGCCCGTGAAGGGCCGGCCCGTATTTCTGGCTCTAATCCTAAGCTACTTCTAAACTAATTCTTTTTGAGATTTTTCTTTAAAATATGAAATGGAATGATGATGGAATTAATGAAATGAGAGAAACAAGAAGATTAATAATATAAAGAGCAATCCTTCATAGCAATGGCGCAAGAAATCCTCACTTTAAATAATTATAGAGATTAATCATGCTAGCTTTAAAAGACTTTATGTAACCCCCTACCCGGCAAGGAGATTAAGTTCATAAATACGTGATTATGTTGAATTAAAGACCATAAGAAGATTTGAGACTTATTAAAAGTTTCTTTTCCCCAAAACAGGATTTGCAAAAACTTTTCTAAAACCTGTTCAACACGGTCTCATATTCACATTTCAATTTCATAATTGGCCTGTACAGTTCGATTCCATTTATAAATATCAGAGTACAATGTAATTTCCCGACACACTCGGGTTCTATTAAACAACTAAAGAGTTTATAGGGCATGAACGCCCATAAATAGTTTCCTATTCAAGAGGATTACACAAATACTATTCAATAACTCAAATATACATTAATTCCCCAACAAAATATCCAAATGTCAAGGCATGATAACCAATCATCCAAAAATAAAACTCCTAATCCGGAGCTCTATCCGCTCTTCATCACCTGCTTCTCTTTAGAACTACTGACCCTGTCTAAACATGGTTTTATGGGAGAGTGAGATTCTAATGAATCCCCGTTGTAACAAATCACTCATAGTATGCACAACCACAAAGCATGTAAGCAAATCATAACACACACACATCAATTACAACGGCAGGGGCAAGTATGACGTGCATCACCCTTACCTCTACTCACACTGTATTGCACCACAACATGGTTCACAACCATATATTTCACCACAGCTGGATTCCATATAAAGCATTTCACAACATGTAGCCACACTGGCATATTTTTCAAAGTAGGAATTCACAATTCCATCACACCGCCACAGCAATTATAATGGCAGGGGCAAGTATGACACGCATCACCACCTACGACTGCTCACGCAAAAGTGCTCATGCTGTAATACACTAAGGCACATTCACATTCACATTTTCAGAAAGGCATCATGCCCACAATTTCACAACATCAAGTTTTCATAAGATGTATTTCGCAACAACACAATGATAAGTCATGCATACCAAACATCATACACAACATGAGAGAAAAGTCACTACCTTGGTCTTTCCATGCGTGCTCTGGCACCGGTCTATCGTGAGCAGAGCAAATATCGAATCCTATAATTCATAATTAGGGACGAAGTGTTATTCTCTATTCCAATTCTCAAATGACTTCACAATACTTAGATTTGGTTATCATTAATGTCCTTTAAGTGGCTAGAATTGTCTCTAACAAAAGCCCTAAAGGGTTGGGAAGTACTATCTCAAAGACCACCTTACGATAGTGAAAAATTCTGATTTTTGGATGTTGGTCGCGGCCAAGAATCTTTGGTTGCGGTAAAAAATAGATCAGAAAATTTTAGGCTGCAGTCAAGGACTTTTGCCTGTGGCCAAAATCAGGTTCGAGAGTTTTTGGCTACGGCCAGGAGTTTTCTGGCTACGGCCAAAAGCAGGTTGGAAGCTTTTTGGCTGCGGCCAAGAAAAATTTCAGTTTCTGGGCTGAACTTCCAAAAATCATAGCTAGTTATAGAAAAATAGAAATAAGGTGATCCCAAGTCCCAATTAAAGCTTCTTAAGTCCTTTTTATAGAAAAAATATGAATCATTGATGTCTATAACCTCAAAAATATAGAATTGCACCAATCTCCTTGCTACTCCAGATTTGATCCCAGATTTAACATCAAACTTTGGAAATACATACTTTTAACACACACACATCAAAATGACACAACCTTTATGTCATTGGAAAGCTTGAAATGTCTACTACAAATATGGAGAATTTCAGAATTTTTTGACACAATTTGCTATTTCAACTTACCATGCAAAATTGACTACTTACACAGCAATTTACACTTAGCATTTTTCAGAATTTTCAATTTTGTAACTATGTCTCCAATGGTTCCAAAATCCAATCCAAAACTCACTCCCATACAAAATTTAACAAGGAAACCAATGGAGACATCAAAATGACCAATTTCACATTGCTTTCACAAGATATAACATCAATAACAACACAATGCACTTTCCTAAAATCTTCAAACTCCACAATTCAAATCCAAATTCATTCTTTCTATCCAAGACACTTCACAAAACACTAATTCCATAACATCAACATGTCATACCCACAATGACCCACATTTTTGAAAATGAAGTCAAAATCCCAAAAATTCAAAACTCAATCAAAAGCCACAAAACCTAGGTTGAAAGGCTTATCTCACATACTTTAACAACTTTCCCAAAGAAGTTTCTTGCTTCACCAATCCTTAGATTTCCTTGAGTGCTCAAACACCACTAAATGGAAATTCTACAACCATCAAAATGAAGCCCTCAACCCAAGGAACAATATTAAAGAAAGGAGTTTTGATATTTGAAGTTATTTAGGAGGTCAAATACTCACCTTTTTGCAAGAGCTCTTCCTCCTTCTTAAGCTTCCATGGCTGCATGAAAATGGAGAGAGATGAGAGTGTGAAGAAGAAGGTGGTATGATGGCTTGTGTATTCCCATGCCTTGTTCAGCTGAAATCAAGGGAAAAGGGAGAGAGAGGAAATGATTTTTAATTGAGTTTGACTTCCTCACACACTCTACCATCATCTCCACTTGCCACATGTCCTAATCTTATTGGTCCTCATAAAATAAGTAACCAATCAGTTACTTTAACCACTCCATTAGTTATTTAGTTTCTCTTCTCATTTCCTCTTAGTTAATAATTAATTCCTCAATTAATCACTGACTAATTGTCATTCTTTCAATTTCTCCACTGATTATGCCATATTAACTGAAATTGCCACATAACACATAATAATTCAAACTTTAATTCATAAAATATTATAAATAATTATCATTAGCCCTTAATCAAAATTTGGGGCATTACACTTTAAGGGTCACCCCTTAAACTAGGACTAACTTAGATTGATTAATATAAAGCCAGCTTGTATATTAATCTCTCTAAATTAGGTTGATCAAGCACTCTAGCATTTAAATGAACTTAAAAATCGTATTTAGCTTTTAATCCAATAACTGAGTCACCTTCCATTACCGCTTGATTTTCTCATTAATCTTAATTTAACAATGGCCACCTATATGAAAAATCAATACTAGCTCTGGTTCAAAATGTAAGATAAAGTTGACCTTTTTTGAACAGATTAGAGAAGCTAAATAAATTACTTAATCATATCATATGATATGTATCCTTAGATTATATATTAATTTATTAATCAAACGAATTAGTTTGAAGAAAAAAAATATAAATATAAATACTCTAAAGTAATTTAATTAGCTTCCTTAATTTCTCCAAAAAAGTCAACTTTTTCTTATAATTAGGGACGGAGGGAGTATTAATGATGCTAAAGCCTAATGCTAAATACAATTAATAAATTCACATTCAATTGACTAATGCAAACACAAGACAACATTGATCCACTAACCAAGCTACCTTGAAATTAGCACAATCTGTTCACAAAATCATCAATTCAATGACCAACCATCACAAAAAAAAACGATAATTAAGCTAATTAAACACAATATCAATTATCTAATAAAGGTTTAAGCCACATCCAATCTCCAAATACATCAAAATAAATCATTCCAATATTATAAAATTCCTCCTAAGACCTAGGAATCACAGATAAAATGTAGAAACAGAGAAATAGAAGAGCAAAAACTCCCCTATTGAAGTCCCCAAGTTCATGCCATTGCCTCTTGCTATAAAGGATTGAGAGAATAAGCCACTGCAATTCATAGAAGCAAAGCGACAATCTGATTTGCACAGCTAGCCATAAAAAACACCATTAGAAAATGAAGAGAATGGAATCTATAAGAAGCTTGCCGGTGGTCTGGAAGAAGAAGATCGAATCTGGTTCTGATGTGAAGCTCCGTGGCGTAGTCTCTAGTTCTTTGCTTCCCAACCTGTTACAGCCGTGTCTCCCTCTTAAGCTTGAAATGTCGAGCTCTCTTCTATAATCTTCGTGGTGCTGATACTCTGAGGTTCCAAAGTCGGACCTCATCTCTCTTGTTCTGGTGTTGCCACGACTGTGTTTCTAGCTTTTTCGGTATGAGAACGTCGGCCAGTTGTAAAGGGTAAAGGTTTGAAGGGTGAAGGAAAGATGTCGCCGGCGACGGAGATGCACAATGATGGGAGTGTGAAGGACTGAAGGTCAATCTCGTGAGCTCTCTCGTTATGCTATGTAGTCCGCTCTTTCTAGTAAGTCAGTTTGGTCTCCTCTTCTGCTATTTCAGACCTAATTGTTTAGACAAAAACACTGTAGTTTCAACAAGACCATTCTGTCATTTTGCAAAATTTTGAGATTATACTGTCATTTCTGAAATTCGAGCCCCAAACTGCCATTTTCAATTTAAATCTAATTTTTCAAGTACCTATAATTAAAAAAATTCAACCAACATCAAATATTCTCAGAAAAATCAATGATGAAGAGTAATTGCAATTTTTATGATAATTTTTCCCTTTTTAGTCCTAATTTAATATATTTATTTTTAATCTCAATTTATCTCAAGAAAGGCATTTTAAGCTTAATAAGTATGATAAAATCCCCAATTAAAGTATAAAAATATTTAATAAAAATAGAGATTTGTCACTCTCCACCGCATGGATGGCTTGTTATTCCTTCTATTGGGCTCTCCTCTTTGTTGTCACCATTTTGTTCTTGTGTTTAGTAAAAATCATTGATTTTCATAAACCCTCACTAGCACTCTTTTGTTATTGCTATCTTTTGTTGTATTTGCTTGCTCACTACTTTTATTTCTTTGTCGAAACAATGATACTTACTCCTTTTCCTTTTTTGTCAAAACCCTGATTAAAACTTCAGTTTTTTTTTGTCTTACATCCATATAAATGAAAGTATTTTCACTACAAAAAAAAAGGTATTTCGTAGCGGTGCACTTGTAGCGGTTATATTAAACCGCTACAAATTTGTAGCGGCAAGAATATTTGTAGCGGTTTCCTACAAAAAACCGCTACAAATTTGGCGCGAAATTCCCGCCAAAACTTGTAGCGGTTATTTTGTAGCGGTTAATGCACATAAACCGCTACAAAATACCAAAGGTCAGAATTTTGTAGCGGTTTTTACTGAAAACTGCTACAGAATTTCAAGAGACTCCAAATTTGTAGCGGTTCTGGGCAATAACCGCTACAGAATTTCAAACGTTGTGAATATTTGTAGCGGTTATTGTAGAACCGCTACAAATTTAATTATTTGTAGCGGTTAGAGTAGCGGTTATTTTGAATAACCGCTACTAATATCTGGCCTATTTATACCCCTCACCTCCTCCATTTCTCATTTTGCTCATTTTGTTTCCTGAAGTTACTCTGAGTGGTTTATTCGATATTTGAGCGTTCAGACGAGTCTATAGGAGTTTTTCGTCAGTATTCCGCAGTATTTACACTTGAGGTACGTATATAACACATATTTTTATTTATATTTGTATTTTTATTATATTTTTGAATAATAATGGACTAATTTCTTTTTTTAATTTGTACAGTTGATATGGCTTCAGGACAGGATAAGGGGAAGGGGAAGGCCCCTGAGGTCCCCAGACCGAATTTAAGGGGTGGCAACAGCCGGGCAGGGGGCAGAGGGAGGGGGCAGCGCGCAGGCAGGGCTACCGAGGCATCTCAGCCCATCCCCCCACAGGAACCGCAGACGATCCCACAGGCGACGACCGCAGCTGAGGTGCCTGAGGTGGAGGTGCCAGAGATTAGCGTTGAGGACTTCCTCAACGAGGAGGAGTTCGAGATCCCAATTAGTGGGTTCAGGGAGATGGAGCAGTTCCTCGATGAGGAAGAGGCTCGGGAGCAGAACAACCCACGAGGGTCGTCTTCGCGGTCCACTGGGTTTGAGGTGCAGGTCGAAGGTAAATTATTTAATTTTTTAATTTTTTAACTTTTTAACTTTGAATTATAATTTATCTAACGTGCGGTCAACTGTGCAGATGAGCAGGGGAACGTGTCGACGAGGAGGCTAGATGTGACCGGTCTGAACAGCATGGACCGGTCCCTGCGAGTTGTAGTGCCGTGGAACGAGGGCACTGACCAGCCGATCCACAATGGGGGTCACCTGCTCAACCGCTTCCTGAGCGACCTGTGATCGAATTGGATGCGGTTCCCCCTTCACTTCCCGACGTGGAGGCACATTCCGAAGGGGCCGAAGGACCAGGCTTGGGAGGAGGCGGTTCAGGTAATTAAAACTATTTAATTAATATTTTTTTAATTAATTATATTTAATTATTTTTTTTAAATTATGGTTTTTATAATTATTGATATTTAAATGTATTTTTTTCAGCTGCGGTTTGCCGTCCGGGCCAACCGGAAGAGGTACGCCCTCGTGAAGATGGGCGCCGCCTGGAGGAATAGGAGGAACCGTCTCTTCCACAGAGTGGATCGGGACGGGACGATGCCTCTGGAGCAGCTGCAGGAGAGCGTCCCGGACGGCGTGCCGCCGAACGACTGGGCGCATTTTGTCCAGTTCAGGAGGAGCCCTGAGGCGCAGGTAATGTATTTATTAGATTTTTGATATATAATTTTGTAATTGTTAAATATTAAATTATAATATCAATTTATTTTGTATTTAATTTTAAATTATAATACATTTAATTTTTTTTTCCAGGAGCTTGCTCGGAGGAACGCCGCGATCCGGGCGCAGCAGACGATCCACCACACAGCAGGATCAAAGACCTTTGCTGTGACCTACAGCGAGCTGGTAACTTTTCAAGTGCTTCACTTACTTTTAGCTGATTATTTCATAATTAATACTAATTGTTTTGTAATTGTTTCAGGAGACGAAAGCACAGCAGGAGAACCGTCAGACGGACTATGCGGAGCTGTACACCATCACACACAGACACCGTGACGGGACTGCGACCTCTCAGCAGGCAGAGGCGGCGATTGTAAGTTAATTTATTATTATATTTTTTTATAAAACCAAGTTAATAATGAAAAATGGTAATTATTAATTGTTTCATAAAATGGCAGGAGCGGATGCAGCTGTCGCAGGCTGAGCTGCGACAGACCCAGCCTGAGGAGTCACAGGGGTCAGTGGACCCGACGGCTCCTCTGAAGGCGGGTTTGGCTCAGCCTGAGCACCCCGGACGAGTGCGGGGGATGGGGATAGGCGCCAGACCCAGCATGATCTACGGCAAGAGCGCCGCCTCTGAGGCTGGCAGCTCTAGAGGGGTCAGACGTCGGAGAGACGAGTCGATTGACCAGCTGCGGTCAGATTTGGAGCAGACGTAGCAGCAGATGGCGCAGCAGCAGCAGCAGATGCTGCAGGTGCAAGCAGATACGATGTACGCTCAGCAGACGCAGTGGCGTGAGATCGCGAACAACATGCTCGAGGGAGCATGGAGTCGCCTGTTCCCGAACGAGCAGCATCCAGCAGTTCCCCCTGTCCCTCGCTACGTCGTCCCGAGTACTACTCCTCCTCCTACTGGTCCTCCTCCTGCTGATGATGATGGTGCGGTTCAGTCTGCGCAGCGGCCCGATCCAGCGACATCTGAGGGAGCACCAGAGGATCAGCCCCCAGCTCCTTAGTTTAGGACATTTTCTTTTCTTTTAAACATTTGTAAATATTTGAGATTTTATTTCAGAATTTTCTTATTGTGTTTTATATAATTATATTTATATTATTATATCGCATTGAAATAATTTATAAATGATTTAAATCTAAATTTTAAAAAAAAAATTATATATATATTTGTAGCGGTTTTAACCTAAAACCGCTACAAATGTATATATTTGTAGCGGTTATTAGTACATAACCGCTACAAATATATAATAATTTTATAAATTAAATATATATATAATTTATTTTTTTAAATATATTTTTTTAAAAAATAAATTATATATACATTTATAAATAATTTATAAATGTATATTTGTAGCGGTTTTAAACTCATAACCGCTACAAAATTACTTATATATTTGTAGCGGTTTCCCTTGAGAAACCGCTACAAATATATATGTTTGTAGCGGTTACACACTAATAACCGCTACAAACACTCAAATCATTTGAATTTTGAAATTTGCCGCTTTTGTGCACATTTGTAGCGGTTATCTTATGTATAACCGCTACAAATTAGGAAATTATTTTTATATTTAATGTCCAACGGCTTTAATATTAGTAGCGGTTTTATATAGATAACCGCTACTAATACGTTGAACGTTAGTAGCGGTTATAGATATAAAACCGCTACTAATACTCAACAAATACATTTTAAATTTCCCACCAATTAACGGCTTGAATAGTAGTAGCGATTTTATATATATATATAACCGCTACTAAATTATAAACGTTGGAATTTCTGTAGCGGTTTGTGTAGCGGTTTAATAACCGCTACAAAATTATAAACGTTGGATTTTCAGAATATAAGGTTCTAGGCATTCGTCATTATCTTCTCACTCATCTTCTTCTCTATACTTTCTTCTCTCTCACTTGTAGCTATGGATAAATCATGGATAAGGTTGCCGCGCAATTCTCCTGAATATTTGTATGGATTAAACAGTTTCTTAGATTTCGCATTCACTCACGCCAGCTGTAACGGCAAGATCGTCTGTCCGTGTCGGAAATGTAAGTTCAAGAAGTGGCATGCACGAAATGTTGTGATGGAACATTTGCTTGTGAAGCCTTTCCCTGAGGACTATACGTTCTGGGCAGTTCATGGTGAGAAGGCCGGCATTAGATATGACGATGATCTTCCTCGAAGTTCTCAAGTAGGCGTTCAAGTAGATGAAGATGATCCTGTGAATGATGCTGTGCGTGATGCGTTTGGATTTCAAGGCGACAACTTCAACGAAGAAGTGCACGGCTCTGAGCCGGCTTTTATGGGGAATGAAGCAGCTCGGGATTTTTTCAGCTTGATGGATGAGGCAGATCGTCCTTTATATCAAGGTTGTCGCAAATATTCTAAATTATCTTTCTTGATAAAATTGTATCATATCAAGTGCTTGTGTGGGATCACGGATAAGGGAATGTCCATGTTGCTCGACTTATTACAAGATGCATTCCCCGACGCCGAGATTCCCACAACCTTCTACGAGGCCAAGAAGATCATCAACAGGTTGGGGTTGAATTATCAAAAGATTGATGCGTGCCCAAATGATTGTATGCTATATTGGGGAGACGATTGCAGCAGGGAGACGTGCAAGAGATGTCACACATCGAGGTACAAGACAATTCGGAAGGGGAAAAAGCAGAAGAAGAAACCTGCAAAGATTCTCAGGTATTTCCCTTTGAAACCTCGTCTACAAAGATTATTTATGTCGTCTAAAACTGCGGAGCACATGAGGTGGCATGCCGTTGATAAAAATGAAGACGGTAAATTAAGACATCGGCGGGATGCAGCTGCTTGGAAAACGTTTGACAACGACTTTCCAGATTTTGCGACTGACCCCAGAAATGTCCGGCTTGCGTTGGCGACCGATGGTTTCAATCCTTTCGGGAATCTTAGCACAAGTTACAGCATTTGGCCGGTAGTCTTAGTTCCCTACAACTTACCCCCCTGGATGTGTATGAAACAAAGCTCTTTCATTATGTCTATGATCATTCCAGGCAAAAAGGCACCGAGCAATGACATCGATGTGTATCTCCAACCGCTTTTTGCGGAATTGCTTGACCTGTGGAATGTCGGCTTGGAGACGTACGACGCTCACAGCAAGACTTTGTTCAACATGCGTGCAGCCTTGATGTGGACGATCAGTGACTTTCCTGGCCTTGGCACATTATCTGGTTGGAACATGCACACTGGGTTGGCGTGTCCGGCTTGCAATTTCGACTCTGACGCATTGCGCCTTCCCCACAGCCGAAAGTGGTGCTTTATGGGGCATCGGAGGTTTCTCGATGGAACGCATAAGTTCAGATTGCAACGGAATCGCTTCAATGGGAAACCAGAGAAAAGAGGACCACCTCAGACTTTGTCCGGTACAGATATCTTACAGCAGCTTGAGCATGTTGACTTCGAGTTTGGAAAAAGCGACGGTTCAGCACAAACTCGCCAAAAGACGCGCAGGACTTCGGCGCCTCAGCAGTGGAAGAAGATAAGTATCTTCTTCACGCTTCCGTATTGGAGATCTAATTTACTTCGCCACAGTCTTGATGTAATGCACATTGAAAAGAATGTTTGCGACAATGTGCTGTATACGCTGCTTAACGAACCCAGCAAGACAAAAGATCACCTTCAAGCTAGGAAAGATTTACGCGACATGGGAGTTCGTGAAGACGCTTGGCCAGATGAGAATGACAGATTTACACCGGCAAAGTTTACCCTCACAAAACTGAACAAGGATGTGTTCCTCGCGACGTTGAAGAAATTAAAAGTTCCTGATGGGTATTCAAGCAACATTTCTCGATGTGTCGACTTGCAGGCTCGAAAGGTTGCTGGCCTGAAGAGTCACGACTCACATATTCTTATGCAGCAGTTACTCCCTCTGGCTATAAAGAATACACTTCCTCCCGATGTTTCCATCGTTTTGGTGGAACTTTGTTCTTTCTTTCGGAAGTTGTGTTCTAAGGTTTTGATCGTTGAGGAGCTCGATCAGCTGCAGTCGAAAATCATTCTTACGCTTTGTCACTTGGAGATGATCTTTCCTCCGTCCTTTTTTACTGTGATGGTTCACCTCACAGTCCACCTCGTTCATGAAACAAAGCTCGCTGGACCAGTACAATATCGTTGGATGTATCCGATTGAGAGGTACTCATTTTAAATATGTGCTTTCATTTATTGTCCGTATTTTAATGTTTGCTCGTCGTCCTTTTCATCATTTTATATCAATTTTCTCTTATGTACTTCATAGGTTCCTTGGGAAATTAAAATCTTACGTGAGGAATAAGGCGTGGCCAGAAGGTTGTATAGCTGAAGGCTATATAGGGGATGAGGTGCTATATTTTTGCTCAAGGTACTTTGATGATCTTGAGACGGCTTTCAACCGCCCGCCTCGTGTTGACGATTGTCCTGAACCTGCGCCGACATCAGGAGAATTTATCCCTCGTGTTGGTAAACCAGTTGGAGCAACTGAGAACTTCAAACTAACGGCAACTGAGAAGTTCCAAGCACATAGACATGTCTTGATTAATTGCACTCAAGTTGAGCCTTTCATACGGTAAGAATTGTACACTCACATGTAAGTTATTCGATCTATATCTTTCGTAACATTTCTCACTTTCATTTTACTAACGCCTTTCCATTATTAATTGCAGGGAATTCAGAAGTCATGTCAAGCGTCAGCTCAGGATCTGTACACAGACATCCTCGGAAGTTGATAGGAGGGTCCACAGAGAATTCCCGGGCTGGTTTGCTCGCAGAATACTAAATGACCACAACCCACACTCACCGGATTTCAGAGCTCTTGCAATCGGCCCTCTTGATCATGCAAAACGGTTTACAGCATACAATGTCAATGGTTTTAAGTTTTGCATGGTTTCACGGGATCAGGGATTGCAAACACAGAATTCGGGTGTTTATGGCACATTTGGGACAAGGAGTTATGCGAGCAGCAGTGACGCAAACATGCAGTTCGGAGGCGTCCCTTACTATGGCAAGCTTCTTGATGTGGTCGAGCTTAATTATCAAGGCCGTTTCACCGTGACGCTGTTCAAGTGTTTGTGGGCAAATACCACGACTTCTCGGGGACTGACAACTGACGACCTAGGGATCACATCAGTCAATTTCTCACGCCCGATTCATACTGGTATTTCTCAAGATGATGAGCCGTATATTCTAGCTTCAGAGGCACATCAGGTTTATTATGTCGAGGACGAGCGGCATAGGGATTGGCACATGGTCGTTCATTTAAAGCCAAGAGACCTTTACGACATGGGTGAAGGCGATAACATCGCCTACGAGAGTGAGCCATTTCAGCCAGCTGATTTTGAAAACTACTTCCCTGAAGGCGATGACAATTTACCTCTACTGCGGTGAGTTTTTTTAAGTCCACGTCATTTCAATTAAATTTTTTAAATTTAATAATACATCAATAACAATAATTTTTCTACAAAATTTCTGTAGGGATGGCGACGATGAGTGATCAAATTCAATTGTAAAAAATTTGTCTTTAAAAAAAATGCAAAAAATTTGTGTTAAAATAAAATGTAAAAAAAAATTAAAATAATATTTGTAGAATTCAAGTGTAAAAAATTTTTCTTTACAAAAAATGCAAAAAATTTGTGTTAAAATAAAATGTAAAAAAAAATTTAAAAAAAAAATTAATATAATATTTGTAGCGGTTATTAAACCGCTACAAAAAAATAAATAACCGCTACATTAACCGCTACAAATAATTAAACCGCTACAAAAATATAAATAACCGCTACTAATTAGTAACCGCTACATTAACCGCTACAAATAATACGTAAATCCCTATAAATACCCTTATCACAACTCATTTCAAACACTCCCCAATTTCTTTTCACCTTACCCTTCTTTCATTTCCTCTCATTTACAACTTCTTTCGTATGAATAGAGGAGCTGAATAATACGATCAAATATGGTAACAAGATTTTCAATTTCTTTTAGAATACTTCTTTCCTTTCTATAAAATTTATTCTAAACATCTTTTTTTCTAGATATATCTTAACTCTATCTCATTTTCATCTATTTTTCATATACAATTACATTATATTATAAAACATAATAATTCCTTATTACCTAACTATCGTTAATAATATTATTAATATAATTTTATACTAATTATATTCAATTACATTTTTTCTTTTTAATTTATTAATAAGTTAAACTATTAAATAATAAACTAATTGAAATAGATAAAATAATAACAAATTAAACTATTTAATATAATATTGAAAAAAAAGAAAAAAATCAACGTATATATTTAAAAAAAATTTTAAATATTTGTAGCGGTTATTAAACCGCTACTAAATAACGCGCCTTTTTAAAGGTAAATTTAAATTTTTTGGCGGTAAATTTGAATTTCATGAAATTAGTAGCGGTTCTAAGAACCGCTACTAATTTCATGAAATTCAAATTTGGTAGCGGTTTCTTAACCGCTACAAATAAAAAAAGTCATTTTTAACAAATTTTCATTTTTATATATTTGTAGCGGTTTTTTAACCGCTACAAAAAAAAAATTCTTTTTAAAGCTGTAAATAAAATTTTTTATATTTGTAGCGGTTATATAACCGCTACAAATATCTCTTGATTTTGTAGCGGTTACTATTAACCGCTACAAAGTTTGTAGCGGTTATATTTGATTGAGTAGCGGTTTTATAGAACCGCTACAAAACCGCTTGCAACGTACGATTTAGTAGCGGTTTTTCTAACCGCTACTAACATAGTTTGTAGCGGTTAGAACCGCTACGAATACCTATTTTTAACCGCTACTAAATCACGTTTTTTTTGTAGTGTTTGCTTGATTAGTATTCTCTCTGGTTCACTATGAAAAATATTTGCAATTTTGCATGGCAAGTTGACTTTGTGATATACGTGGTGGTGTTGATTGGAACATATGCCTTAATCACTTTGTTGTGATTAATTTAGACCTACCAACACCACCACATATCTCACAAGGTTTAACCTACGATGGAAATTTGCACAAGACATGCATACATAGCACAGAGGCTAGATGAGCACCAAACAGACCATATATTCATGTCTTCAGAAGTGTTCGATTTGGACTATATGTGGTAGTGTGGGTAGGCCAGTATAATTTGTTGCTTGCTTCAAGTTCAATGTAACTCATGAATATATGTACGTAATACATTGAATTT
Organism: Inga oerstediana; assembly: GCA_963210345.1. Lineage (NCBI taxonomy): Eukaryota > Viridiplantae > Streptophyta > Magnoliopsida > Fabales > Fabaceae > Inga > Inga oerstediana. The sequence goes on along the minus strand of OY723410.1, from coordinate 13,014,328 downwards.
GAAGCAAGTAATGATAATTCTGACCAATCAAAACCACCACACATAGCACAAATGCTAGATGAGTGCAAACAGACCACATATTCATGAATGTGAAGAGTTTATGAAGAGGCCATGATTATTTAATCTGCTGCTTGCTCCAAATGGAATGCAGTTTGTCAACACATGTAGTGCATTATGTAATATCCCAAAAATTAGTAAAGGTTAAATTAATCAAAAAGAAAAATTTACATGGTGTTAAATTTAGTTTTTGGAAGAAGGGAAGACTAGGATGATTATGGTTATTTTACTTGACCAAGATTTAACCACATAAGTTAAGTAAGATCTAATGGCAAATTAGTTAATATTGCCATAATCAAGGGCAAGAGGGACATCTACCATGTGATTTTGAGATTAGAATTGGAAGCTAAAATCAAGGGCTAAGATTTTTCCTTGAAAAACAATTTTAAGAGACAAATTGGACAACATTTACCTAACACTTATACAACTACCTACTCACACTACGCCAAACACAAGAAGCATCTATATGTGGACACAACATCCTACTCTCTCCACTCTCTTAAGTTTCGGACAAGCACAAGTAGGAGGATAATATTTAATCAACTAAATTCCTCATCCATACACACACATTCCGTCAAGAAAAGGAAAAGAGATAGAAGGAGTTGGTCCACATGCCAACACACACAAGCACCCACGCACACTCAATCAATTAAATCAACACACTTTCGTTTAAAGCACAAAACAAGGAAGAGAAAGGACAATCAACATTTGGAACATATGGGCACACTTAAGGCAAAAAACAAGAACCACTATCAATTGTTTCTTCTCATAATTGGCCATTTAATTGAGACACTTTCCTCTCTCTCATTTCATTTCTATTCAGCTAGATATGAGAGAGTAAGAGAAACAGAAAAGAAAATAGATAAAGAGAAAGAGAAGGTGGTGAACTTGAAGAACGCAGAAACAAGGTAAGTGAGTATCACACAATCTCACTCTCTAAATCACTTTTCTTGCTCTTAGAGTGTTCATAAATATTGTTCCTCTTGATGAGAGCTTCAATTATATGGTCTCAGATTTCTCATCTGAGGTGTTTTGTGTCAGTTAGTTAGCCGGAGTGCCGTCCGAATACCGAACCACTTATAGGAACGTGAAGAGGTAAGCGTAGGTTTCATTTTGAACCGATTACTTCGTGTTTTCGTTGAGTTATTCCTTGTTCTTGAATCAACCACGTAATTCAATCAAGGGGTGTTTTTGAAGACTAAAGATGTTTTAAATCATATATAAGGTGATATATGATTATTAATGAAGTATTAGACTTGTTGGAGTTCAAAAACACAAACTTGATTTTTGTTGATTTGGGAGGCAGATTTTGGTTGGAGGCTGAATCTTGTAGAAATAATTTGATTTTGGTATTTTTGAGCTTTCCATTGGATTCTACACGAAAAATTGTGTGGGAATAGGTTCTGGTTATAATTTTTGTCAGACTGGTTTAAAGATTTAAAAAATTGGAAATTAAGTAAGCTTGTGCAACAAAGTTGCCAGTGTGCGTTTTTGTCTGGCAGTTTGGTTGTGGTGAAACTTTCACTGTCCAAACTTCATCTGTTGATGATGATATTTTCCAGAATTAAAGTACACTTATAGACCTTTAATTTGATAGGTATTATGAAGGATTTCGATAAGTATACTAGGAGTTATGAATGTTTGAAGTAGATCATTAAAACTGGTCAGATTTTCTGGCAACAGGGAGAAAAAGAAAAACTGGGAAGTGTGTGCAATCTCACGGCTACTGAAAGTATTTTTCCATTACAATAGACTTAATAAGGGTTACAGAGAATTTTGGATCATCCCAATTGAATTTTTCTAGAATTAGTTATGATTTTTCAAAGTTCAGTGAAAAATCTGTCAGTTTTTGGTAAATGTGCGAAAATTCAAAGTTAAGAGTTTGGTAATAGAATTTGACCTTTAAGAATTGAGTTAAGTCTTTGGAGTAGCTTTAGCTCATTAGCTTCATATTGGACCTAATGTAGTGACCCTAATGGTAACCAACATAAGAGAATAATTTATGAAGAGTTGGACTAAGAAATAACTCATTGTCCGTAAATTATAGGACTTGACACTTGCCCAGGACATTCAAAGCACGTCAATCAAGATCAAGATTTGGAAAAATTGTCAGGTAGTAACTTATCCCTCACATATTATGTGATATGTTATATGCATGTTTGTACCATTGTGAATTTAAGCATTCAGATGAGAGGGGATCAAGCCCAGTAGAATTTCCCAGCGCTGTGGCAAGGGACGGTTGTCCTTGAATTGGTAACTTTATGCTTTCTGCATATTGTGAATTTATATCTGAATGTTGAATATGTTGATTGTACTATAACTTTGGTTGACATGGCATGATATATGTGCATTTTATATGAGTGATATCTGTTACTACTAAGATTCATTGAATCTCACCCTATTTTTCCAAAACAAATTTTCAACTCGGGCAAGTAGTTCCTTAGGCAAGAAGGTAAACGCGGGCGAATGAAGCAAAGGACTTAGAATTTAATTTTCCATTGGTTATCTATTTGGAGTTGTATTTAATTTGTATTTAAGTGTGGTCAGTCTCATACTGACAAGATCGTAGACACGTAAATAAGCGCCTATGTATAAGCAAACGCAAAGTGACATCCGAACTAGTAGTAGACAGCCGTCCATTTAGGGCTGTTAATTTATTATAGTAGTTTGGGTTCCAACAGAGAATTTATTAGTAAAAACTCTGATATGAAGAAATGAACCTAAAACGGATGGCTTGAAATGAATCATAAAATAAAATGAGACCAAAGTTCAAAACGATTTTTGAAAAGATTTTTGAAAAACCCACTCAACACACTGTTTGATAGAACTTCTGCTGTTTACAAAAGATTATCGGTCTCCTTATTAAAGATAATACTGCACTTCAGCCGTCCATACGCTTTAAAAACAAGGGTGTTACACATTACATATGTAGTAATTCTGTTATATAATATATATGTTGACGAGCTCCATTGCATTTTCAAGTAAGAATTTTATATAACAACAATTAACTCTGGCTAACCAAGATATGCATACATAGCACAGAGGCTGGAAGAGCGCCAAACACACCATACATTATTTTGAGTAAGTTAAAAATTTTATTTTCATTACAATGGATTTGTATTTAACTTGTTTATTACAAATTTATTCCTTTTAATTGTAAAAAGAAGTATGAAGAGAACCAAAAAAAAAAACATGTGAAGAGTGTCAAGTTGAGTGGTTTTTTGTAGCTATCACTTATGTTTTCGTGGATATATGAAAAGCATTAAATAATCTGAATTAATATGCAACTTTGTGTAATTAAAAACAGGGGATGGACACAGTTGGAGGCTGCAGATACATGCAAACCCTTCTTGTAGGACTTTGAAAATGAAAAAAAAAAAATCATTCTTTCCACATGTATAAATATGATATTCCTTTTGCATTTGTTGCCTTCTTGTATGTTCACTTAAGTGTGCAAGTTTATAATACATAAGAGTTTAGATTTTTTTTTTTTTTTGTTTCTTTGATATTCTTTGTGGTTGTTATAGTTAGTTTATGCAAACTTTTGTCCACAGAATTTGTTATGGTTGGATTACAAAACTTGTGATTATGAAAATGATGCAATTTCATTACATCATTCTCATAATGGCAAGTTTCTAAAATCCAGTCATCACAAATTCCATGGAGGTATGTGCAGGTTTAATATGGGCATAGTGAGTATTGTCTACTTTTTGTTTGCTTTTAAGAAATTATTTAAAAAGGTTGATGGTTATATAATTAATTTTATTCAACATTAAGTCTTTTAATATAGAAAATAGCCCAGATGGGAAGTACATTCCATCTTCATCGATCATTTTGATGAGCCTGGTATGCTCGCCACCAATCTGGACCGTCTGAATTAATTTTGAATGGTTCGTATTTAATTTAATTTTTATACTTTAAATAATTTTTATTTTAAGAAGATTTTAAATTTTAAATAAAAGATAATTTTATTTATATATACCTTCTGTGGCTGCGATCGTTGGCTTTTTAGTTTTTATTACTTATCATATCATTAGGATGTTGCGTATGACTTGATAAGGATAACAGGCTTTACAAAGACTTTGTGACGTTCACTATGGAAAGGCTTCTGAATGATTTGGAGAGAGAGAGCCCAACTATGTTCACATCACATCATAAAGTGTGCAACAAACAACTATTCCAACATATTGGGGTCAGGAGGTTTGGGATCAGTTTATAAAGGAACATTTAGTGATGGAACTGTTGTTGCCGTCAAAGTTGTACGTGGTGGCATTTCTGACAAGAAAATGGAGGAGCAATTCATGGCTGAAATTGGAATAATAGGAAAAGTTCGTCATTTAAATCTTATTCGCCTCCTTGGATTCTGCATTGAAAAGGATATGAGAGCTCTAATTTATGAGTAAATGAACAAGGGATCTCTTGACAAATATTTGTTTAGTGAAAATAATAAGATCTTAGCATTTGAGAAGTTGCATGAGATCGCAGTTGCGATAGCCAAAGGAATTGCTTACTTGCATGAAGAATGCCAACCCAAGATCATCTACTATGACACCAGAAAACATCCTTTTGGACCATAATTTGTGTCCTAAATTGCTGATTTTGGTTTAGCCAAGCTCTGCAACCGGGAATAACCACACGTTACTGTGACCAGAACTTGCGATGCCTATTCAAGCAACTCAAAAGATTGATGTCTGAAGTTTTGGAGTATTGTTATTTGAAATCATAGCACGGAAAAGAAACCTTCATGTGAACTTCTCAGATGGTCAACAATGGTTTCCATTGAGGGTTTGGGACAAAGTTTGAGAGTGAGAATCTACAAGAGTTGATAACAAATTGTGGCATTAAAGATAAAGATGAAGAGATATAATTGAAAGAATGGTAATGATAGCTTTGTGTTGTGTTCTATATAAACCAGAAAGGAGACCCAAAATGAGTGATGCGGTGAAAATGTTGGAAGGTTCAATGAATGTTCAGACTGCTCTTCAAACCCATTTCAAAATTTGATGGAAGAAGATTGTGGAAATGGAACAAAACAGATGGGCAGTATTATTGATGATATGGCTCATCTACTCTTGAGGGAACCAAATCTTCCGTTGTGTTTGGTCCTCCTGTGCTTGAGATCCAAATAGATTCAAGCCAAAATTAACAAAAACCATTTTCCCTTTAAGATGGCATATCCGTAGTTTAGAGTTTGGCTTTTACCATATTTGTTTCCCTTGATGAAATGTTTGAGAAAGTTTCATCAATTGTTGGGAATTGGAAATTGTAGGGTTTCAGGCGTGCCTGAAGTGTCGTTTTGTACTCTTAAAGTACCCACATGAACAGGATTATTTGGGACTCCGGCTATAAAACACAGCAATTAGCACTGGAAGAGAAGAGAGAGTTTTCTTGGAAGGAAGATTTTTCTACTGTTGTAATTATGTGCAGTTTTTCTTCTTTTAACACACACACACGGAACAACAAACTTTTTCCTCCCAAAACATACCGGAAAACCCTTTTCTCTAGTTTTTTTTTAAATTTGAATGATTGGGGAATCTAACCAACAAATACCCCACAAAAATTTGGGCATTTTATTCACTACTACAAAAAAGTAAAGCTGTGGCGCTTATAATTGCATTAACTGTGGCGCTAGAGAAGTGCCACATATCTGGACGCCACTAAAAAAAGCTGTGGCACTTGAAAGCGCCACAACATTTTAAATTTTTTTTTTTTAAAAAAATACCCTCCTGTGGCGCTTGTTTGAGGAAGCGCCACAGGAGGGGGCTTCCTGTGGCGCTTGCTGGAGCAAGCGCCACAGCAGGGGGTCCTACTGTGGCGCTTGCTTAGGAGGGTCCCTTTTCTTTTTCTTTTTTTTTTCTTTTTTCTTCTTCTTCTTCTTCTTTTTTTTCCTGTGGCCCTTTTTTATGCTTCCTGATTGTGAAGCTTTATATAAAATGAGTGGCTTTCGTGTTTATCATCTCCACAAATTGTCAATCTTTCTATTTTATATTTCAACCTATTATATATATATATATATATAATTTTCACATTTAAAATTCAAGTTCCCCAACAATATGTTCTTACATTAATACTCTCCAAAGCTAACATAAAAAATATCACAATACAAGAACTTGATATGTGAACACCGTACATCAACAACTAATTAAGTAAATTAAAAGATTACTAAAAAACGCAAGCTTGTCGGCAAAAAAATTTAAACAAAGCAAAAAGACAAACGAAACAAGCTAGATTTTCAGTCTTTCCTATTAAATTAGGAACAAAAAGGCAAACTTTATATTACGGTTTATCTTGACTAAAAAAAAATTTAAACAAAGCAAGCTAGAATGAAATAGTCTTCTTCTTACAAATCTATTAATTGACCAGCGCAAGGAGTGGGAGACCACGTTGGTGATGCTAGCTTGAGTGACGAGTGAGCGTGTGGGTGTGTTTTTTAGTGTGAAGATGATAGGAAATGGAGGGAGGGGGCCGACGGATCCACTAAGAAGATGAGAAAGGGAAAGTAGTTTAATGGAGGAGAGAGTAGTTAAATAATTAAAGTGGAGTAGTAGTCAAAAAGAGAAGGAATGGGGGGCGGACACAAGACCACTACGCGGGAAATGAAATAATTAAGAGATACACTATCCATTTGAATTTTTTTTTTTAAAAAAAAGGGGCAAGTATGGCGCCTAAATAATTAGGCACCACACATTGCCTCATATCAGCTGTGGCGCCTAATGCTTAGGCGCCACAGCTGATATAGAAATTATTATGTGTGGCGCCTATTTATTTAGGCGCCACACATGCCTAGTTTTTTTTTAAAAAAAATTAATGCTGCAGTTGTGGCGCTGAGTGGGTTAGGCACCACAGCTGCTTTCCTGGCCCCACGTGTGGCGCCTGCGTAGGCAGGCGCCACACTAGGCCTCCTCAATTGTGACACTTAATCTATTAGGCGCCACAGCTGGTACCCAAAATTTTAAAAAAAAATTATAGAGGTAAAAAAAAAAAAGAGAGAAGCTGTGGCACTTGTTTAAAGAAGTGCCATAAAATGTGCGCCACCTTTTATCCTTTTTGTAGTAGTGAATTGGCCCCAAGGCTAATGGGTTTGGGCCTAATCCACCAAAAATAGACCAAGTCCAATTTCCAATAGAAATTGTCATGCAAGGTTTATCAGAAGTGAGGTATGAAGCCCTCCATGGAGCGGGAAATAGTGAGAAAGATAATGGGAAGGAAGATAAGGAGGATGCAAATATGACAAGCCCTCCTGACGAAGAAGTACCCGAGGCAATTGATAGCTTTGAATTTTCTTATGACCCGGGAGACGGTAGGGCCTTAGTAGGACTTCAAGGGAAGTTTTGGGCTGGGCCGAGTTTACCTTGCAAAGATATAGACTTGTTTGCCGTTTAGCTTCCGCAAGCATATGGGTCGCAAGTAATAAAGTGATGAGTAGAGATCGTTCCCACGAGGACTATGACGAAAGCAAGCTAACCAATATAACCATATGTTTAATTAGGTTGAATGGAGTCATTTGAAATTGATCAAGTTTAACCGAAAACATTTGCAATGAGGTGAAAGAGAAATTCAAAACTACCTTTAGATTAAAATTTATAAAAGCAAATGATTTTTTGAATTCAAGTATTTAATGAAGCTTAGGATTGTTTATTCCCCTTGTATTTCAAAAGCATTCACTAAATCCCCCTATATATGCTACTTAATGAAAGATTATACTAGCCAAGAATACTAATTTACCTATAAGTGCTCTCTCAAGTCTCCAAATAAGTGTATAGCTTAATTAATTCATTAATCTCTTAATTAACTAATTAAACCCTAATTTCATTGCAAATTCTATTTGGCTATGTGAGGCTAATGAGTGTATCTCTACCTCATTAACAAAGCTATCCATTCCATTCACAAATGTCAAGCTCTCACACGATTTAACTCAAGTTCTACACCCAATCTAGCCTTCTCAAGCATTAATCAAGTAAACCCAACAATCTTATTGGTGGCCAATCAATAAGAAGCATTAAGAAAAGAGTAAAATCAGCATAATCTCATCATTAATCACAAATATAAAGGGGAAATGAGTGCTTAATCCATACAAGGGTTCAAAACAACCTTAAAATGAGGTGTTTAGCTACACAAAGTCATGAAAAAGCTACAATTATGTAGAATAATTATAGCCATTACAGAAACTTAACAAAGAAAAAGAAGGGAAATGAGAAAAACCAAGGATTTGAGCCCCAAATTGCTTCTAGACTCCAACCCAAGCTCAAATCTCTTCAAAGGGGAAAAACCCTAGTACACCTAACTCCTAGGAACACTTGGAAACTGAAGAATGACCTAATTTCGGCCTATCCCTTGCTTAAATACTCTCCACATGCGTTTCAGTAAGTAAAACTCATGATTGCATAGTCTGTCGTATGCTTCGGCACATACAAGTGTGCTGAAGCATTTGACACAGTAAGTTCTGGTCCTCGTTGGCTTCGGCACAGGGACGAGTGCTGAAGCATGTTACACAGTAAGTTCTGACCCTGAATGCTTCAGCATATATGCTTTTGGCTGAAGCATATGACACAGTGAGGGCAATTCTCCATTGGCTTCAGCACATGTATTGTTGGCTGAAGCCAACCACACAGCATATTTGAGAGATTAGACAGGGGGCTTGCTGATCCATGGTTCCTATCATCCTTCTCGGATTGCTTTATCCAGGTACTTCCCAGAACTTCATTCTCTGATCATAATCCTATTGATCTTAAAATTGGTAATGATAATAATCTGAGTACACAAGGGAAACATTTCGATTTGAGGCCATGTGGTTTACCCATGAAAATTTTAAAGATTTTTTGGAAAATTCTTGGGCTTTCCAAGAGGATGTTAATCAATCCCTGAAGAATTTTAAGGAAGCGGTGGTGATATGGAACAAAGAAATATTCGGCTATGTTGAACAGCAGAAACGTGCCATACTAGCCCGGCTAAATAGGATTCAGAGGTCAAATGCTTACCCTCGATCGGAATTCCTTTGTAAGCTAGAAATAACACTTCATGAGGAGCTGGAGCGATTATTGAAACTGGAAGAAATTAAATGGTTCCAGAAATCTAGAACTGAGTGGATTGCAAATGGTGATAGGAATACCCGCTATTACCATCTTAAAGCCAACATGAGAAAAAGAAGGAATAAGGTGGAAACTTTAAAAGATGCTACAGGCAGGTGGGTGACGGAGGAAAATGATCTGAAAGAATTGGTGGTTAACTACTTCAAAGAATTATTCTGTACTATTGATGAGAGTCCTGTTTCTCTGCAAACGAACTCCAAATTTCCTGTGTTGAACCCTCTAAGACTTTCCTCATTATCTGCAACCCCTTCTGATCAGGAAATTAAGGAGGTGATGTTTTCTATGGGATGTTACAAAGCTCCAGGATCGGATGGGTTTCCCCTAATTTTCTATAAGAATAATTGGAATAAGGTGGGGCCAGCAATTTGTTTTTTTGTAAAAGGGGTGTTTGAAGGACGAATCTCTATGGCAGAGTCCAACAAAACCCTTATTTCCCTGATTCCTAAAATAGATGTTCCTGAATCAGTTGGTCATTTCAGGCCTATATCATTATGCTCAGTCCACTACAAATGTGTTACAAAAGTAATTACAAACCGACTGAAGCAAGTGATGGATGATCTAGTGTCCCCTTATCAAGCTAGCTTTATCAAGGGTAGACACATACGAGATAATATCATTGTGGGGCAGGAACTCCTCCATACTATGCACCGTGCGCGTGGGAAGCAAGGTCTAATGACTATGAAGATAGATTTGGAGAAGGCCTATGACCGTATTAGATGGGATTTCTTACAACAAGTCTTACTTGAGGTCGGATTGGAAGATAAGTTTGTTAACTTGATTATCTCATATGTTAATTCTGTATCATACAATGTGTTGTGGAATGGTTCTCAAACAAAATACTTTTATCCCAAGAGAGGACTTCGTCAAGGAGACCCAATTTCTCCATTTTTGTTCATTCTGTGTATGGATAGACTCTCACATATTATTTATGATCTTGTTAGTGAGGGACGATGGAAGCCTATCTATGTCTCCAGAACAGGGCCATCGGTGTCACATCTGATGTTTGCCGATGATTTGCTCCTTTTTGGGATTGCTAGTGAAAGACAAACCTTGTGTATGATGAAATGTCTTGACGACTTCACTATGGCATCAGGAGGGAAAGTTAGCAAGAGCAAATCCTCAATATTTTTCTCGCCAAGGGTTCCTACTGAGTTTCGACACAAGGTTAAAGAGATAACTGAGATGACAATATCTAGCGAGATTGGTATGTACTTGGGGTTTCCACTCTCGAGGAAAAGGAAATCTAAAGAAGCCTTTCAATACGTAATTGACCGAGTGAGAACTAAGTTAACTGCATGGAAGGCAAGTTGCCTTTCAACTGCTGGGAGGATAACATTAGCTAAATCGGTGCTAAGTACTGTTCCTTTATATCCCATGCTGGTGGCCAAAATCCTTGTAGGGGTTTGTCAGGAGGTAGAGAGGTTACAGAGGAATTTCATTTGGGGCCATGATGAACACTCCCGACAATTCCATTCTGTTGGTTGGCAGTAGATTACTTTGCCAAAACAATTTGGGGGCTTGGATTTAGAAGGCTTTCATCACTCAATCGAGCATGTGGTGCAAAACTGGCGTGGTAGCTAATTATTAGGGATAAAAGATTATGGACGGATCTTCTCCAAAGGAAATATATGTTTAGAGAGGGTGAATCCTTGTTATCCTATTACAATGGAGACTCTCAACTTTGGAAATTCATCTGCGATTAGAAGGATATTATAGAGAAGGGTTCCAAATGGCAGGTAAGAGATGGCCTAACAATTAGCTTTTTCAATGATCCATGGTTGGCACCAGGGAAATGACTTAAAGATATGTGCCAGAGACCTATATCTCAGTTTGAAGCATCCACCACGGTAGCTGATTGGACAATCCTTGGAAAGTGGGATTTTCAGAGTTTAGGAACTATTTTGACTACTGAAGCATGCCAAAGAATAATCTCAATCATACCCCCAAGACAAAATGCTGGTCATGATTGCTTAGTATGGGGAGCCACAAATGATGGGAACTTTTCAATTAGAAGTGCTTATTTTCTAATTGAAGAGAACCCACAATAGTTCTATAATCCAGTTTTCAAAGAGATTTGGAAATGGAAAGGGGCTGAGAGGATAAAAGTGTTTATGTAGACTACTTTTCTTAACAAACTACCTACTAATGCATCATGGAGCTCATGGTCTTCAGCATCGCCTAGGTGCTCCCATTCTAATGATGGAATAGAAGATATGCTTCACATTATTAGAGACTGTCCTTATGCTAAACAACTATGGCTGCAACTTCTTAACCCCAACCATACAATTGCTTTCTTTGCAGCTTCGCTTAGAGATTGGATGGCAATGAATCTGAAAAGAAAGCTTGGTAAGGATATGGGTCTATGCTGGAACCTTATATGGGGAGTAACGGTTTGGAAATTATGGCTATGGAGAAACCAAGCAATTTTTGACGATGACTTCGAGAAACCATCTAGGCCTACTGATATTATTATGCACAACTAGGAGAAATTTGTGGTTGTTGACAGATCAGTTGGCGTTTTGAGTCATAATCGATAAAATTCTAATGATCTATGGCAACCTCCTCCAATTGATTGGATCAAGGTTAACGTGGATGGAGCTGCTACTATTTCCACATCCAAAGCAGGTTGTGGGGGTCTTTTGCGAAATAGCAATGGTTTGTGGATTGTAGGATTTATGAAGTCTCTGGGAATTTGTGGAGCCTTCCACGCGGAAGAGTGGGCCTTACTAGAAGGATTGAAAATGGCATGGGACATGGGTTACAGGAAGGTTGCAGTAGAATCTGATGCGAAGGAGCTGATAGACATGCTATTGGGAGAGGAGACACTTAATGGTAGCCAAGTTTTAATGCAGATCAAAGAACTGATCCATAGAAATTGGCAACTAACTTTGAGTTACATTCCTAGAGAGCTCAATAGAATTTCAGATGCTTTAGCTAAAATGGGAATTACTCCCTCCGGTCCTAATTATAGGACATATTTACCTAACTTTGGAGAAATTAAGGATAGTGGTTAAATTAGTTAATCATATATATTTTCCTAAAATACCCTTATTTAAAATTTAAAATGGCATCTAATTACGTTGATTCTCTATTTTTTCTGGTACCTCTCCTCCCTCACACACGACTTCTCCAAACTCTCATACAATTCGGTGTCATCAATCTCTCTCCACAACTTCTGATCTACTTTTATTAAATTATTATTGTGTTTAATTATTTTTGAGAAAGTATCAATAGGGGGTATTTTGGGAAGAAATTGATAAAAATTAGAACTTTATCCTATAATTAGGACTAAGATCAACTCTCAAATGTTGTCCTATAATTAGGACCGGAGGGAGTACTAAATCAGCTATTCTGGAGGAATGTCCGTCAAGTTTAAGGACATGGGTTAACCAAGATAGTTTGGGATTAATTTCCCCTGGCATTTAATTTTTGTGTTATGTAGGCTGGAATCCCAGCATTTGTTGATTATCAAAAAAAGAAGTGAGGTATGAAGACTCGTTTTCAGCACATTCCTCATGTGGATTGGAAAAATGTTCATGCTTTGTTTTTTTTCCAAAGCAATTGTTAGTATTTAGTTTAGGCATATATAAGCTTTTTATCCCCAGAGGACTGTGAAGGTTGCTGTTTTTTTTTACAATGTCCTTTTTTCTTTATTTCTTTTAACCTGATCAAATAAATACATGCATTAACTTCTTAAATTTAGATTATGCACTAAACCACTCAAGTGAAAAAAAATTAACCAAGGTATTAAAAGCCAGACCGGGTATTTAACCGGTCAGGGTACTGGGTTAAGAGTCAGTGGGTCAGACTGGGGCCAAACCGGAGCTAAACCAGGACCAAACCGATGAGAAATTAAAAATTTTAGACTTATAGTATGAAATTCTAAAGGAAAAATTTTTAAAAAATTTAAAAATAGTAACCCGGACCGGTTTACCGGCCGGTTCGCCGGTTTCCGAGCCGACATTTGGCGGCGACTTTTAAAGTCGCCGCTGAAAGTGAGACATTCGGCGGCGACAAAAGTGTCGCCGCTGAAAGTAAGACTTTCAGCGGCGACTTTTAATGTCGCCGTTGAAGGTGTCACTTTCAGCGGTGACACTTTTGTCGCCGCTGAAAGTCTAACTTTCAGCGGTGACATTGTGTTGTCGCCGCCAAAAGTGTGTTTCAGTGGCGACTTTAGTGTCGCTGCTGAAAGTCTTGTTTGAAATTTTCAAAATTTTATTTTTTTTAAACACTTTCAGCGGAGACATTGTGTTGTTGCCACTGAAAGTCTTATTTAAAATTTTTCAAAATTTTATTTTTTTTAAAACACTTTCAATGGCGACTATCAAAAGTCGCTGCTGAAAGTCAATTTCATATTTTTTTATTAATATTTTTCAAAAATAATATTTATAAAATTAAAATATTAATTATTAAATATTTCTATTTAAATTTAATTATTAAAATTATATTATTATTTATTAATATTATATTTACAATTTTATTTTAAAAATAATATTTATGATATTAAATTATTATTTATTAAGTAATTTTAATTAAAAAAATTTTAATTTAAATATATAAATATTTTTTCGGTTTTATTTAATTTTTTTATTATTTTTAATAATATTATATTTAATTAATAATTAATTATATGTATATAATTAATTAATTATATATATGTATGTTTATATATATGATAATATTATATATATAATAATATGTAATAATATGACACAGGTTCATTTCGGCGCAACTGGCAGAGACTCGCGTGTGAAGGCATTGGCTCCCTGAGGTCGTAGGTTCAAACTGGAGGAAGAGTCACTTGGAGGAATTATGAGGAGGCGGCACGTGGCAGCACGGGGACACTACTACAAAAAAGTAAAGCTGTGGCGCTTATAATTGCATTAACTGTGGCGCTAGAGAAGTGCCACATATCTAGATGCTACTAAAAAAAGCTGTGGCGCTTGGAAGCGCCACAATATTTTAAAATTTTTTTTTAAAAAAAAGACCATATTGTGGCGCTTGCTCAAGCAAGTGCCACAGGAGGGGGACCTCCTGTGGCGCTTGCTCAAGCAAGCGCCACAGTAGGGCCCCCCTACTGTGGCGCTTGCTTGAGCAAGCGCCACAATAGGGTCTTTTTTTTTTCTTTCTTCTTCTTCTTCTTCTTTTTTTTCCTGTGGCTCTTTTTTATGCTTCCTGATTGTGAAATTTTATATAAAATGAGTGGATTTCGTGTTTATCATCTCCACAAATTGTCAATCTTTCTATTTTATATTTCAACCTATTATATATATATATATATATATAATTTTCATATTTAAAATTCAAGTTCCCCAACAATAATGTTCTTACATTAATACTCTCCAAAGCTAACATAAAAAATATCACAATACAAGAACTTGATATGTGAACACAGTACATCAACAACTAATTAAGTAAATTAAAAGATTACTAAAAAACGCAAGCTTGTCGGCAAAAAAATTTAAACAAAGCAAAAAGGCAAACGAAACAAGCTAGGTTTTCATTCTTTCCTATTAAATTAGGAACATAAAGGCAAACGTTATATTACGGTTTATCTTGACTAAAAAAAAAATTTAAACAAAGCAAGCTAGAATGAAATAGTCTTCTTCTTACAAATCTATTAATTGACCAGCGCAGGGAGTGGGAGACCACGTTGGTGATGCTAGCTTGAGTGACGAGTGAGCGTGTGGGTGTGTTTTTTAGTGTGAAGATGATAGGAAATGGAGGGAGGAGGTCGACGGATCCACTAAGAAGATGAGAAAGGGAAAGTAGTTTAATGGAGGAGAGAGTAGTTAAATAATTAAAGTGGAGTAGTAGTCAAAAAGAGAAGGAATGGGGGGCGGACACAAAACCACTACGCGGGAAATGAAATAATTGTGGTCAAAAAGAGAAGTTGAATTTTTTTTTTTTTTTTTTAAAAATGTGGGCAATTGTGGCGCCTAAATAATTAGGCGCCACAATTGCCTCTTTGTTCAGCTGTGGCGCCTAAGCATTAGGCGCCACAGCTGAACAATTCATTAGCATGTGTGGCGCCTATTTAATTAGGCGCCACACATGCCCACATTAAAATAAAAAAAAAAAATTTCAATGCTGCAGCTGTGGCGCTTGGTGGGTTAGGCGCCACAGCTGCTTTTATGGCCCCAACTGTGGCGCCTGTGTAGGCAGGCGCCACACTAGGCCTCCTCAATTGTGGCACTTAATCTATTAGGCGTCACAGCTGGTACCGAAAATTTAAAAAAAAAAAAATTATAGAGGTAAAAAAAAAAAAAAAAGAGAAGCTGTGGCACTTGTTTAAAGAAGTGCCACAAAATGTGCGCCACCTTTTACCCTTTTTGTAGTAGTGGGAGGAGACACGTGGTAATTGTAAATTAATTTTTTTTAAAAAATTCAAATTATTTTTTAAAAATAATTTTTGATTTTTTTTAAAAAAAATTAACACATTCAGCGCGACAAAAGTCGCCGCTGAAAGTATACTTTCAGTGGCAACAAAAATAGTCGCCGCTAAAACTTTCAGCGACAGTCACATAAAAAAGTTGCCGCTGAAAAACTTTCAACGGCGACAAAAATCGCCGCCGAAAGTCTTTTTTTTTTTGTAGTGCTTCCGTTGTGTTTGGTCCTCCTGTGCTTGAGATCCAAATATATTCAAGCCAAAATTAACAAAAACCATTTTCCCTTTAAGATGGCATATCCGTAGTTTAGAGTTTGGCTTTTACCATATTTGTTTCCCTTGATGAAATGTTCGAGAAAGTTTCATCAATTGTTGGGAATTGGAAATTGTAGGGTTTCAGACGTGCCTGAAGTGTCGTTTTGTACTCTTAAAGTACCCACATGAACAGGATTATTTGGGACTCTGGCTATAAAACACAACAAGTAGCACTGGAAGAGAAGAGAGAGTTTTCTTGGAAGGAAGATTTTTCTACTGTTGTAATTTTGTGCAGTTTTTCTTCTTTTAATCCACACACACGGAACAACAAACTGTTTCCTCCCAAAACATATGGGAAAACCCTTTTCTCTAGTTTTTTTTTTTTTAATTTGAATGATTGGGGAATCTAACCAACAAATACCCCACAAAAATTTGGATATTTTATTTGGCCCCAAGGCTATTGGGTTTGAGCCTAATCCACCAAAAATAGACCAAGTTCAATTTCCAACAGAAATTGTCATGCAAGGTTTATCAGAAGTGAGGTATGAAGACTCGTTTTTAGCACATTCCTCATGTGGATTGGAAAAATGTTCATGCTTTGTTTTTTTGCCAAAGCAATTGTTAGTACTTAGTTTAGGCATATATAAGCTTTTTATCCCCAGAGGACTGTGAAGGTTGCTGTTTTTTTTTTTTTGCAATGTCCTTTTTTCTTTATTTCTTTTAACCTGATCAAATAAATACATGCATTAAATTCTTAAATTTAGATTATGCACTAAACCACTCAAGTGAAAAAAAAATTAACCAAGGTATTAAAAGCCGGACCGGTAGGGGTACTGGGTTAAGGGTCAGTGAGTCAGACCAGGGCCAAACCGGAGCTAAACCAGTGAGAAATTGAAAATTTTAAACTTATAGTATGAAATTCTAAAGGAAAAATAAAAAAAAATTAAAAATAGTAACCCGGACTGGACCAGGAACAAGACCGGTTTACCGGCCGGTGCGCTGGTTTCCGGGCTGGGCCGGCCGATCTGGTCCGGATTACATAACCCAGCAATTAACATAAAATATGAACGTTTGACATGGTTTATAAAGACCATGAACGAGCCCAACCTGAAACCTATGAGCTCTCCACAATGACACGGATAAGTTTTACACATGAAGGTTCCTCGCAGTTTTACAGAACAAAGCATTATTCATGTTACTTCAAAAACCGTACTGTCAACCATTGTTGTCAAACTAGTGAGTTGACTCTCCAAGTTTACCGTTTTTACGTTTCTAACTTATAAAATCGAGTCGAATCATTGGTAAACTTGTGACCATTGTAAAAATCGGTTAAATTCATGAGTTTATACACTGAATTTACCGTTTTTACATTTCTAGCTTACAAAACTGTGTTAACACACCTTTAAACTCGTATTAACTTTTTCAATTTGATTACATTCAACGGCTTTATATATGAATTTCATAGAAATTTCTTTATTAAATATGATAAATTATGAATGTTGATGAATTTAATTTCAATTATTTGGATTTAAAATATATTTAAATCAAATTGTTGTCAACTTTTTATATTTTAATTATTTAATTTTATACTAATAATATCTATTTAATGGTAAAACTAAACTCTTACAAGTTTACGATTCAAGTTCACGATAAAAATTTACATCACTATCACGAGTTTGCTTGAACTCGCGAGTTTGACAACCTTGCTGTCAACAGTCAAACAAGGAGTGACAAAAGTCTGTTTGGTTGGTTTTACGTCGAGTCATGGAAATGTGTCCAAAAGAGCATTCAAACTAAGGATTGGGGAACTTGGACCGCATATTCCATCTCTTTTTATACTATATTAAAAATATGATCACAATATTAAACATTAAATAATAATAATATTTTTGTAGAATAAATCTTAACTATTAAAAGATTGAATATATTAAGTAGAGAGGAGTTAATGGATACAATCCTTCCCCATAAATAAGTAACATTCTCTCATATAAAACCGGTCCTAAATATAAGTAATAATTTATATTTTTCTAAAAATCCAATGCACTTTCTCTATTTTTATTCTCATTTAATCATATGTTTCTCTAATTTCTTTTTCCCACTTGCTCTCTCCCATCCCTTTCTTGATTCATTCTCTCTCTCACTTATTATCTTCATAAATAAGATATTACTTTAATTGTCAACACCCGCTTCCATTTCGATATACACAGAGTAAAAGAGATCAAGTTCCACAGGCTTACAAAAAAGTACAAATATACTAATAAAATTATTTGTTTACAATCCATATTTAACCATACAGAATTCGAGGATATTTACAACTTTATACATAACTATCCAAAAATATTCCGATTACAGACTATATATAACCACGGTCTTCGTCTCGGGAAATATGCCTGTCAGTTCCCCATATCTATGTCCTTTCCTTTTGAACTGTTGGCACCCGCTGAGATGTTTTGTTTAGAAAAAGGGGTGATATTCTAAGGAATCCTAATAGAAACATACTATCTTCATATAAAATGCGAGAAGTAGATATGATATGTACCATGTATGTACCAATTAATGAACAATATAAAACATCAAACATCATCATCATATATATATGAGTAGGGCTCTTGCCCCACTAATCGTACACCGGTTGCATTCTTACCCAACTCCCAGGCGCAAGTACACCTCTGACACTAACTGCCTCGTCTAAGCAAACCATGTTGATTAAAAGCACAAACAATAGCATCCCAACAATTATATGAACTATGGCATGATGTATAAAAGATAATGTTCCTACCTCAAAACTTTTTCACCCCGTTTGGTGTGCCTCAAAAAACGTGTCAACCTTCGGCCCCCAACCTGGTCTTAAAATATTAAATGGACAAGAATTAGGTTATAACCTATCCATGTACCATTTTAGACACTTCCATAGTGTTTATTGTGGTTATATTAGCCTATGGTAAAATTTACCAAAATGCCCCGAGGACCCCGACCCGACCTTGCTGTACTTCATCCGACTGTACTTTTTCCGAAATTTTGACATGGGCTATTCTGACATATTTTCACTTAAGGAATCCATTTCCAGACTCAGAATTGTCAAATTCACTGCCAAAAGACGAAATTACCCTTGGCAGCCCCTACTTTCAGGGTTTCAGAGGCGTTTTCATAATTATGTTTTTTCGTGCTTTTCCGAAAAAGTGACCAACTGTAACCCCACCTAATTTTCCCTCCTAAACTCAATGAAATCATCAAATCATTGAAAATATAACTCTAAGCCCTATTTCTTGCTCTGGCCAAAATCCTCAATACTCTAGGAAAAATTGGGGTTTTTTGATTTTGAATCCGCAGACGTGTTCCTTTCTACTCCTAACCACTTTATTAACTAGTTAATTAGGTTACAACTACCATTTGGACTAAATTTCCACAATATAACCCTTAGGCCATTTCAATTTCCAAATTTCAAATCAAAGACAATCCGGCGTAATTTCACTGATTAAATTATCCACAGCAGCCAGAATAATCAAATATTGAAGTTTTAGAAGTTACCTCAGGCTCCCTCTGGCTTTCCTAATTTGGCCGAAAAACCCTAACTCCACAACACAAAAATTTGAGCTTCCAAACCTTAAATCATATGAAAGAGAAGCTTAGGAGCGGAGTTATACGCGTTAAGAACCGATTTACCTAAGAAATCACTTACCTTTACAAGCTTTTCTTCTCTTTCTCTCTCTACAATTTTACACTTTCTCTCTCTATATTCAAGTCTGTTATGGCGTCTGAAATGAGGAGGAAGAAGGAGAAAAATTGTTTTTATAATATATCTTATCATATTTTAATCATATGTCCAACTTTCCAAAAATTCCAAAAATGTTAACATGTATATACATAAAGCCCAATTGAACTTGTACATAATATTTCTCACTTTGGTCAGCCCACTTTCACGTCCCACATCCGATATGAGAGGCCAAATGGGCTGATATGCATTTGTTTCAAGATTACACCATTTGCCATCACAAATTCTTCCCATTTTCGAATTTATGTAAATTTTGGTAGATTTTCTTCTCAAACTTTGAAAAATCATAACTAAATTTGTAGACATCATTTTAGAGTGATTTCAAAAGCTATGGAACCCTTATTGAGTCTAGTTTCAAGAAAAAATATGCAATTTAGCCAATTAAAAGCACAAAATTCCCAAAATTAAATTGTTTGCATGCTGCTCCAGAAACTTTTCGAATTTTTTTGGCTAACTTCAAAAATTTATAAATTTGTATATATAACTCTAATTGAGTCATATGACCTATCAAATTAAAGCTTAGGATGTATACTTTCATTCTAAAAATGTTCATAAATTTTTGTCATCATTTGGCCATCCAAAACCATATAACAAACTCACTGCCTCACAAGCGATTTCACTGAAAACACCATTCACCTTTCAATTTCCAATTTTTTTAATTCCTTTGGTCGTAAATATTCAACATTCTATTGAATATATGAAATAATTATAATACATTCTTTGTGAATAAAATTTGGGTTGTTACAGTTCTCCCCCATTTAAATAAATTTCATCCCCAAAATTTGTTACACATTCATAACCATAAACTCCAGGGTAACACTTCTGCATATGTCTTACTGACATCATTACCGCTAATCAAGGTTTGCTTATACAAACTAAAATCCCTAAAATTCCTCGATTGGCTTTTTGCTCATAAATCACAATATTTGCCACCTGAACTGTTTAACGGCTCAATACGTCAGCAACAACATTAGCCTGCCCTGATAACATTTACATTCCAGGTCTTAATCTTTCAACAACTCTGTCCACTTACATTGCGTCATATTTTACACTTTTTAATCATACATACATTTCAATCTTTATGGTCGTAGTACAACTCCACAATTATGCCATAAAGGCAACGTTTCCAGATTTAATACAACTGCCCTATACTGCCCCTCCCACTTCCCCCTCTACGGCCTCCCTTGCATAATAGGTCTTGGGGGAAACTTAGCCTCCTTCCCCTTCCCCTTGTCTCTCTTGGAAGTCATAATATATAATTGAAAAAAAAAAATTAGGAACATTTATATCAAAATTATAGAATAATAGGCCAAAAAATGAAACAAATGACTTAACTGTACTAACCTCAAATGCCAAACTCTGTAAAATGATTGAGCAGAACCTTATATCTCAATCAAAATCTCAGAGGGCGCGTGAGAAATGAAATTAGCAAAAGTTCTAAAATGAGGGGTAAAGGCGCTTTCATGGCGTTGGACTTTGTTTCAGTTTTTATAAAAACTGCTACCTAAACTGCTACAAAGCTAGAAACCTTACCTCGGGCAATGTAAACATTTATTACGGTTAAGCATAATAGCTATAAAACTACAGACCCTTTGCATTCTGTAGCGGTTATACGCCAAAACCCCTACAAATAGAAGTTAAACTTTGTAGCGATTCAACGTAACCGCTACAAAAAGGCAGCTCTTTGCATTTTGTAACGATTTATGTCATAAAAATCGCTACAAAATAACTGCCACAATAGTCGCTCCAGCTTCACGCCTGCTTGGCGCCACATTTGTGGTGGTTTGTATGCCGAAATCGCTACAAATAAATCAATACAAATTTAGCGCCAACTTGGCACCATAATTTATAGCGGTTATGTTGTGTAAATCACTATAAACGACATTCCCTAACCCGCCCACCACTTGGTGCTAATCATATCATTGCAAATTTGTAGCGGTTCTACCTAAAACTACTACAAATCCATCCTAATATTTGTCACATTTTATTTTAACTGCTATGAATTATCATTTTTTTGTAGTGAACTTTCTGCAAATTATGCCGTGAATGGCTCTACCTCCAACAAATGTTTTGATACTTCTCATCGTTTTAGAGAAAAAGTTCATGGAAATTACTCATGAGGGACACGAAGATCACGAAATTGTAGAGCACGTGGCAGACGCAACAATTTTGGCAATAGACGTCCATTCTGTACATGGTGTGAACAGTATGGTTACGTCCCTGTAAATTGTTATCAACGCCTTGATTGAACTCGTGGTAGGAATCAATATCCACCTCAGGCATATTATGCAACCCCAGAAACCATTTCTGACCCATCTTGGTATATGGATAGTGGATCTAACTATCATGTTGCTTCATCTTCTGATCATTTAGACAGTGTTGTTCCAATAGCAGAAAAATCTCATTTAAATACATGTACTGGAGAAAACGCTTGTGTAGCTGGTATTGGCACCACTTCACTTCCTTCTTCTAACCTTCATCTCAATGATGTGCTTATAGTCCCACCAGCCACCAAAAACTTACCAAGTGTTCATAAGTTGGCTAAGGAAAACTGAGTAGATATTTTGTTCACTAATTCTGGATGTACTGTGGAGGATCCGGTGACAAGAAGAGCACTGATGCAAAGTCCAACAAGTCAAGGGTTGTATCTAATGATTAAGATTGCAAATCGTGGTTCAAGTGATGCTCAAATGTTTACTGCAGATTACTAACCTGAAGTCTCAAATAAAGAATTTCTTCGTTGGCATTACAAATTAGGATATCTTTTCTAAACTTGGAGGGCAATTCTGTCAATTTGTAGGAGTTTAGTTGAAAAGCTATTACTTGAATATCAATGTAGCTAGAGTCTGTTTAAGTCATTATTATTATTTTTTATTTTGTAATTTTTATTTTTTTAGTAAGGCCAGAGCCAAGAGCCATTAATTTATGTCTTAGGTGTCATTTAATTATTAATGGCATATTAGGATTTTTTTTCTTATTGTTATTAGGTTATTATTATTTTAATTTAAAAGCCCATAATATAATCTCCATAAATCAGATTGTCTTCTATGATCTAATTTTATTTTCCTATAATTAGATTGGCATACATGATCTGATTTACCTATTATAAAATACCTTTTTTCATCTAGCGAGCCTAATCTATTTATAAATTAGATTATTTTAGATGATCTAATATCCTTTCATATATAATATTCCCAATATCCTTAATTAAATAATTCATTATTTGTTAAACCCATTCACCCAATTAGATTATTCAAATAATCTAATTGAAATATCCCAATATATTCATTTTTTCTTAATCACATCCATCATTATCTTTCATTATCCTTTTGGGCTGTTTAGATTAAAATATTATTTTTAGAAGAGTCCTAATGAGTTAAGAGTTCTAGTTTGAGTCAGTTTATTGGGTTATAAATATCCCTTCTATGTATGATATTTTAAAAAGAAGTTCCATTATGGATTTATGAATAATAATTTTCTTTTAACAAATATTCATACTTGTTGGTTATGTATTCTTGATGGAACATTGAATGGTGCAAGAGCTTGATTGACTCTTGTGGTTATACTTGGCGTTCTTGGATTGTGTTTCCTTTAGGTGTTAGGTTTCATATACTCAGTATTTTCTGGAACAAATGTCTATTGGGTTCCCTATCTCAAGATCACTATTTTTCTTTTCTTTATCATTTATCCGCTTCCGCATTTGCCAACCTTTCTATGATGTATAGATTTTCTAAGACAGGTTCCTATTGGGTCCACGTCAACATCCTAGCTTGAAAGTGATGAAACAAGTGTTAAATAATTGTAATGCGAAAATTAAAATGAATGACAAGTTTATCTGTGAAGCATGTCAAATGGGCAAGTCCAAACAACTATCTTTTACTGATTCTACTTCTCATGCGTCTCTTCCTTTTGAGCTTACACATTCGGATTTATGGGGTCCTTCTCCAGTAAGTCTGTTGGTGGTTATCAGTATTATATTCACTTTGTTGATGATTTTAGTAGATTCACTTGGTTATATCCTCTAAAATAGAAGAGTGATGCTATTGCGGCCTTCAAACATTTCCATCAATTTGTTAAAACTCAATTCAATACCTTTATTAAAAGTCTAAAATGTGATAATGGGGCAGAATTTCCTCTATTTATTTCTATAGCAAATGATGAAGGCATTGTTGTGAGTTTCACTTGCTCATATACTTCTCAACAAAATAGTCCAGCTGAGAGAAAACATAGGCACATTATTGAAATGGGATTAACATTGTTAGCACAAGCTCATTTACCTTTCACTTATTAGGTTGAAGCATTTCAAACTGCCACTTTTCTTTTAAATCGTCTTTCAACAACTGTGTTAAAAGATTCTTCTTTGATGTTATGCTTGTATGAATTTCAACCTAATTATGAGGAATTTCAACCTTTTGGGGGTGCATGCTACCCATGTCTCAAACCTTACAATACGTTCAAGTTCCAGTATCATAGTCAATAATGTGTCTATCTCGGTCCAGCTCTGAATCATAAACGGTTTAAATGCTTAAGCCTTACTGGAAGAATTTACATATCACGGCATGTAGTTTTTGACCCTTCGATCTTTCCTTTCGTTTCAGGATTCCTACATAGGCAAAATTCTGGCTCAAATAATTCAACTTCTGAAGTGCCTATACCTCTGATCATTACAAATGGTCCAGCTCAAGGTTTTGATCCATCTTCATCTACTAAGCCCATAATGGACTTATAGCCTAGTCCTATGCCCATTCAAGAAGCATCACGTTATGAGATGCCTACTCCTGTAGACACTAATCACTCGGACCAAGAGTCTTTTATACCTGCTCCACTAGCTGGACTTAATGCATCACAACCGGCTCATACTAACAATCACCCCATGATCACTTGAGCAAAGGCCAGTATTTTTAAACCTTGTCATCTATTTGTTGGTTTACTCACATCTGAAAATCCATTTCTTCTTTCTAAAATTGTTGCACCCACTAGTTTGCTGCTGCACTCACTACTCCTCATTGGCGGCAAGCAATGATTGCTGAATATGATGCCTTACTGCGTAACAAAACATGGATATTAGTTCCTTATAATGGCACACAAAAACTTGTTGATTCCAAATGAATTTTCAAGACAAAGTTCAAGGCAAATGGTTTTATCTTAAAGCATAAGGCTTGGTTAGTGGCAAAAGGTTTTCAACAAGCTCCAAGAGTTGATTATGGAGAAACGTTTAGTCCCGTAGTTAAACCAGCAATCATCAAAGTTGTTCTCACGATTGTCGTTACACTTAATAGGGAAATTCGCCAATTAGATGTCAATAATGCATTCTTAAATGGTTATTTGAGAGAAAATGTATATATGCGCCAGCCAGAGGGATTTCAAGATCCAAAACGTCCAAATCATGTCTGCAAATTACTCAAGGCCATTTACGATCTCAAACAAGCACCTTGAGCTTGGTTTGAATCAATTAAGAGGCACACTACTTCAATGGGGTTTCACAATACTCAAAATGATATTTCACTTTTCTTCCTTCGCACTTGAAAGATCACAATGTTGATGATATCCTAGTCACCAGTAATGATTCTAGATTTATTCATGATTTTATTCATCGACTCAATGCTATATTTTCTGACTTTTCTCTAAAGGACCTTGGACCACTTTATTATTTTTTGGGATTAGAAGTTCATCGTGATCAATTTGGTCTAAACCTGAATCAAGGTAAATACACGTTGGATATCTTGAAGAGAATTGGCATGTCTGACTGTACATTGGTTTCTACCCCCATGGTTACAGGACGATATTTTTCTACTAATGATGGCACACTCATGTCTAATCCTTCTTTATATCGTCAAATCATTGGGTCCTTCCAAATTCCAATACTTAACAATAACTCGTCCAGACATTGCCTTCTCTGTAAATAAGCTAAGCCAGTTCTTATCGAATCCCACAGACATCCATTTTCAGGGGGTTAAACGAATACTTCGCTATTTAAAAGGCACTCTTCGAAAATCCATGGCTAGTTGTTGTGTGTATCTTGGTAACACGTTGTTTCAAAGGCATCTCGAAAACAGAGGGTTGTGTCACGTTCGAGTTTAGAATTGGAATATCGATCTCTGGCCGATGGTGATACTGAAATAAAACGGCTTTCCTCATTATTATTTGAGCTTGGTTTATGGATCAGACAACCTACTATTATTTGGTGCGATAATCTCAGTGCTGGAGCTCTTGTGGCTAATCCTGTTCATCACAGTCGAAGTAAACGTATTGACATCGATATTCATTTCATACGAGATATGGTGCAGGATGGTTCCATTCAAGTTCGCTATATACCATCATTGAAGCAGGTTGTTGATAGCTTCACCAAAGCTTTGTCTTATCCTCAGTTTTCGTCTCATCGGAGCAAACTCGGGCTGCTTAAGACCCCCTCTCTTTTGAGGGGGATGTTAGAGAATAGCATTGTTACCACAGTAAATAGCAAGCAGTAAATAGTGAAGATATTGTTCAAATATGATTTTGCAATCACAGTTGTACAAGATTTCCTCTGTATACGTGTATGGATGATATTGATTCTTATGTAACCGTATGCCTATACAAAATATGAAGTTCACAGTATCACAATCCTTACCCTCCAAAAATTATATACGTCCACAGTATCACAATCCCTAATTGCACTATCTGCAGAAACGCACAGTGATCGGGGTGGGTTTGCCGACGAGACGAGAGGTTCAAAGACATCGACAAGAGCGACTCCATAATCTAGTGCCGGCGAGGTGAGTTCATCTTTGAAACTCTTTGAATTTGATTGTTGCTTGTATCCAATTCAAGTTCGTTCCTTCTCTGTTTCTCCCCCAATGTTCTCGTTCTGGCATTTCCTTCTTATTGTTTTGTTCTTGGCATTTTCCTCTTGGCTTTTATTCTCTGATTCTTTCTAATGTGTCACTTTCCCTAAATAGAGCATGTCTTCTTCGCGTAATGTTCCGGGATACTTCTGTATGCTTTCGTATCCTACTTTGTCTAATATCCCAATTTTTGATTAAGGGAAAATTATGATTATTGTGGATGATTATGAATTTAAATTGAATTATTATGTGTTTTATGGCTATTTTGATTAATATGTCATAATTATTAAAAAATTGGAAGAATGGAATTATTGGTCATGAGTTGGTAATTAAGGGAGAAATTAATTACTAACTAAGAGAAAATGAGATGTGTGATTAAAATGGCTAATGGAGAGATTAGGTAAGTTAATTTGTGACTTATTTGGTGAGAGCCAATGGTAGTGTGACAAGTGGCAAAGAGTGAGTATGGGAGAAAGTCAAATGGGATTTTTAAATTTTATTTTATCTCTCTTCTTCCCTCTAGATCGGCTGACAAGGGAGGGAGTAGTGTGTCATCATTTGCTTCTTCTTCCTCACTCCATCCCTCACATTTTCTCTCTCCCATTTCGTGCTGCCATTGTTGAAGGCAAGGGAAGGAAGAAAGCTTGATCTTTGAGTAGGTAATTGATCTCTATTGCTCAAACTCCCTTCATCAAAATTGATCCTTGAGTTAAGAGCTACATTTCTATGGTTATAGCTTGTCCATTGGTTGTGGTTTGTGATCACTCGAAATTCTGGACTTGGGTGAATCAAGAACTCCCTTTGAGAAAGTTGATAAGGTGAGTGAGACCTATCTATCTATCTATGTTTTATGCTAAATGGATTAACTTGGAATTTCTGGAATTTTGGACCCATTTTCGAAAATGAGGGTCATTGGGAATTTGGTATGTGTTTGATATGGAATTGGTATGTTTGGAATGCATTTTGGATAGATAGAAATTGATTGGGTTTGAAATTGTTAAGTTGGAGATTTTGAGAGTTTGGTGTTTAATGTTACCCACAACCAAAGCATGATAATGGAATAGGATTTTGGTGATTTTGACACTTCCATTGGATTCCTTGAGTGATTTTGTGTGGGAATAAGCTTGGTTGTTGATTTTGGATTCATTTGGATCACTTGGGAAAAGTTGGAAAATCTGTTTTGTTTAAGCTCTGTTTTGCGCAGTAATTTTGTATGAGCGTTTTGAATGAACAAATGGTATTGGAAAATTCTGAAACTTTCCAGTTTTAAAGTTCACATCCAAAGCTTCAAAATGGACATATATTTTGTGTCATTTCGTTGAGTATTCTGTGAGATATGGTTGCCCAAAATTTGGGATTGAAATAGAACTCTGTTTTGGAGTAGTGTGTAGTTTTTGGTAATTCTGTATTTGTGTAGTGATTTCCAGTGATGGGCTATATTTTTCCTTGAAAGAGGACTTATATACCTTTCATTTGGCTTTGGAATCACTCCGTTTTGATTTTTGTAGGATTAGTTATGAATTTTGGAAGTTCAGCCAAGAGTCAGGAAATTGCTTGGCCGCGGCCCAAACCTTTCTGGCCTGTTTCGAGCCACGGCCCATGAGTGGCGGGCCGCAGCCTAAGGAAGGGCTGGCCGCGGTCCACCCCTGTATTCCAGCACTTTGTGTTTTCGAAAAGTGACCTTCAACCTTTTGCTTCCCAACCTTTTAGGGCTTTCTTTAGAGGCATTTGTGGCCTCTTAAGAGTTCTAAATGATAACCAACTTAGTGTATTATGGATATAAGTAATTGGAAAAGAGATTGATCAATTGTCCCTAATTTGGCATAGGATTTGATATCTGCCGAACGCGTGAGCCCACTGTGCCAAAGATTGTCAGGAAAGATACAGGTAGCGACTCCTCTCTTATACGTTGTGTAAATGTATTGTATGTTTGCTTGTCATTCATTGTGTGGATGCTGCTGCTACTGCTTTGTGATGCCCTGTGCATTGAGATACCTTGTGGAGTTTTGTGATACATTGTGCTTTGAAATGCTTTGTGGTGCTTTGTGCTTCGCGTTGCTGCTACATAGTGTTCACCGTGAAAGCGGGCGTTGTGCATAGTGATTACAGCGAAAGCTGGCATAGTGCATTATGATTACAGCCGCGAGTGCTGTCGTATGTGGCGCAAGCCAGAGATCATTGTGAAGCTTCTGAACATGATGAACATACATGCTTTATGTTTACATATCGTATGAGTGTCTTGTTGCTACTGGGATTCTTTAGAATCTCACTCTTTCCGTATGACTAACCTTTTCAGACTGGGCAAGTGGCTCGAAGGAGAAGCGACCAACCCGGAGTGGTTAGGACCTCTTAGGGACAACCAGGATTTTGGGATTGTTGGTTATCTATTGTAGGTTTGGGATTACTGTATATAAATTGTTCATAGTGAATTTTTGACTTGTAATCCCCATTTGGGAAAATAGTAAACCCATTCGATATATAGAGTAACCCGGAGGTTTGCCGGGATTTTAGTTTCTGTACTCTGATATTTCTTATGTGAATTGATTTCTCAAGTAGTTATATCCGCACGTGAATGTGAGACCCAGAATTATTACGTTTTGAACTGATTTTTAAATACCTCATCCCGAGTTGAGGGATTATAAATTGTTGATTTCATTTTATTGGTCTCTATTTCACTTAAATTTTGAAATTCGGATGTGATTACCGTGAGGGGGTTACATTTTTGGTATCAGAGCTGTAGTTTCTGGCAAGGGTAGAGTTTGCTAGGATAGCTCCCATAGTGTGGTCTTAGTGATAATAGATCATCTGTGAATGATTGTTGTATACATATATGTGCTCGGTGTTAAGGATATATATATGAGATTTGTGAACAATGTGTATACATTATCTGAGGAACTGACCTAGTGAATGATTTGTAGAATGAAAAAGACAAGGGGTCGTCCCAGTGGACAGCGAGTAGACCCTGAGGTGGAAGTGGTTAATGACAATCCACCGGACCCAATGCAAGAGTTGATGGGCCTGATAAAGGACCAACGAGATATGATAGCGGAGCTTAGAGAAGAGCTCAGAGCTGAAAAGGCCAAGAATAATGAGGGCCGGGGTCAGTCTACTCATGAGGAAACCCGGGAAGAGGCTGCTGAAGGGTCGGCACGACCACCTGAATCCCCTCCTCATGTGATTCTGAACCACGAATCCCATGGAGTGCCAATCAGGGAGGAACGAGACCTTGAGTATTGGGTCTCCAAATTCTGTAAGCAACTACCTCCGGCATTTAAGGGAAAGTTTGATCCTCAGGCGGCTGAGGATTGGCTACATCGTCTTGAGAAGATTTTTGAAGTCTTAGTGTGTCCCTCAGAAGTGAAAGCCAAGTTGGCGGTGTACAAGCTTGAGGGTGATGCAGATCGCTGGTGGCGTAACATTGCGTTGTCCTTGAGGATTAAGAATGAGCTATTGACCTGGGAGGTGTTCCAACAACACTTCAACAAGAAATATTTTCCCAAGTCAGTAAGGCTTGAGAAGGAAACCAAGTTTCTGAATATCAAGCAAGGGGACACCGAGTCTTTTGACGAATATTTGTCCCGATTTACCCGCCTATCCCGATATTCCTCTTATCTTCAGAAAATGGATGATGAGGAGTTGAGCTCAGACATGTTAATTCGGGGCTTAAGGCGTGATATGAGAAAGAGACTCGCCACCCATCAGTTTTCCAAGTTCAACAAGGCCGTTGAAGAATGTCGGATCACTGAGAGCAATCTTAGAGAGTTGTATCCGGCCAAGGCTGGTGGTGGTCATAGTGAGCCTAGTAAGGGTAGTGCTTCTCAGAAGCGGAAGGGCTCAGGATCATCCTCTTCATATAGAGGGGGTAGTAAGAAGCCTTATCAGTCTGGGAGTCGTGATCAGCAGAGAGCTCCTAGTGTATAGACTTGTCCTCATTGCAACAAGCCACATCATGGCAAGACTTGTGATGGTCGGGTGATTTGCTTCAATTGTAAGCAAGTGGGGCATACATCTGTTGAGTGTGGACAGCCACGACCAGAGCAGAGACAGAGGACTCAGGGCCGAGTATTTGCTATGACCCACGAAGAGGCCCGGAAATCCCCAGAGCTAATACAAGGTAAAGTCCTTATCCATGGCATTGTGTTACAAGCGTTATTTGATTCGGGTGCAAGTCACTCCTTTATTGCTTATGCTTGTGTAAAGCGTTTGAGAATGAATGTGCATAAGTTGCCATTCGATTTGATTGTGTCAACACCAATGGGTGTTAAGGCTGTGATTACAGAAGCTTGTCTAAGCTGTGTTGTAATTGTTGAGGGTCATGAATCTGTAGTAGATTTGATTTGTTTGCCGCTCTGCCAATTGGAAGTCATTTTGGGTTTTGATTGGTTGAGAGCTAACAATGTGTTATTAGATTGTGGGAACAAGAGGATAGTATATCCGACTACTCATAGTGTTGAGAATCCAGTTGCTAGTTTGAATTTCCTTTCAACAGCTAAGGCTGAGAAATATTTGAAAAAGGGCTGTCAGGGATATGTGGTTTTCTTTTCTATACAAGGGGAGACCAATGAAGCATTGAGTAGTATACCCATAGTGAATGAATTCCCTGAGGTTTTTCTGAATGACTTAAGTGGATTACCTCCTGAGAGGGAAGTTCAATTTCTGATTGACATTGTGCCTGGAGCGGGTTCGATATCTAAAGCCCCATATCGTATGGCCCCAAATGAAATGGCGGAATTGAAGAAATAGATTGAAGATTTTCTTGAGAAAGGGTTTATTAGATCCAATGTGTCGCGTTGGGGTGCTCCAGTTTTGTTTGTAAAAAAGAAAGACAGGAGTCTTCGTTTGTGTATCGACTATAGAGAATTGAATAAGATTACCGTTAAGAACAAGTACCCTCTCCCTAGAATTGATGATCTATTAGATCAACTATCTGGTTCGTGTGTATTTTCGAAGATTGATCTAAGGTCGGGGTATCATCAGCTGCGAGTGAAAGCGGAAGATGTTCCGAAAACTGCTTTCCGGACTAGGTATGGTCATTATGAATTTTTGGTGATGCCATTTGGGTTAACCAATGCGCCTCCGGTTTTCATGGATTACATGAACCGTATTTTTCGACAATACCTAGATTAGTTCGTTGTGGTATTTATCGATGACATTCTGATATACTCCAAGAGTATGGAGGAGCATGAGCATCATCTGAGAATCATATTGAATATATTGCGTGAAAAGCAACTCTATGCCAAACTGAGTAAGTGCGAGTTTTGGCTATCAGAAGTAAGATTCCTAGGCCATGTTATCTCGCAAGAAGGGGTCTCTCTAGATCCTAGTAAAGTGAAAGCAGTACTGGACTGGAAGAGGCCAGAAACTGTTGCTGAGATATGCAGTTTTTTGGGTTTTGCTGGTTATTACCGAAGATTCATTCAGAATTTCTCCCGCATTGCGTTGCCGATGACCAAGCTCACGAGAAAGGATCAGCCGTTTGTGTGGGATGAGAAATGTGAAAGTTGTTTTGTGGAGCTGAAGGAGAGGTTAACTACGGCACCTGTGTTGATTTTACCCGATCCCAGTTTGACGTATGTTGTGTATTCTGATGCCAGTGGGCAGGGATTAGGGTGTGTCCTTATGCAGCAGGGACATGTGGTGGCCTACGCCTCTCGACAGCTCAGACCTCATGAATTGAACTATCCCACTTATGATCTGGAGCTTGCGGCTATTGTTTTTGCCTTGAAAATTTGGAGGCATTATTTGTATGGTGTGATGGTAGAGCTGTACTGCGACCACAAGAGTCTCAAGTATTTGTATGATCAGAAAGAACTGAATATGAGACAGCGTTGTTGGATGGAATTGCTTAAAAACTACAACCTGGAAATTAAATATCATCCGGGTAAGGCAAATGTAGTCGCTGATGCTCTTAATCGAAAGACTGTGGTTGTGGCAGCTATGATGATACACGAGGGGAAATTGATTGAAGATTTTCGTGATTTGAATTTGACAAACCAGATCATCTGTGCCAACTACACTGTTTCCCAAGAGGAAAGTGATCTTAGAGCTGAGATTGAAGAAGCTCAGAGGCAAGATGACTGGATACAACGCAATTTGACTCGAATCGAATGGGGAGAAGTTCCGGGCTACGATATGTCGCCTCGTGGATTAGTTCGCTATCAAAAAAGAGTGTGCGTTCCACTTAAGGCGGAGTTGAGACAGAAGATCTTAGATGAGGCGCATAAGAGCCGGTATACCATTCATCCTGATATGACCAAAATGTACCATGGTTTGAAATATGTATATTGGTGGCCGGGTTTGAAGAGTGATGTGACGAAATATGTGGCGAGGTGTCTCACATGTCAGAAAGTGAAGATCGAGCACCAGAGACCACCGGGTTTACTTCAGAGTCCTGAGATTCCAGAATGGAAATGGGAAAGTGTGACCATGGACCTTGTTATGGGACTGCCCAAGATCAGGAATTATGATGCGATTTGGGTTATTGTGGACTGGCTAACGAAGTCAGCACACTTCATACCGATCAATGCTAATTACTCTCCGGACAAGCTAGCAGAGATTTATATTCGTGAGATTGTGAAACTCTATGGCATACCAAAGAATATTATTTCCGATCGTGATCCCCGATTTACTTCGAGATTTTGGAAAGCATTGCATGAGGCACTGGGTACTCAGTTGAGATTCAGTACTGCCTATCATCCTCATACCGACAGACAGTCAGAGAGGACTATTCAGACCTTAGAGGATATGTTGCGGGCATGTGTTCTTGACTTTAAAGGGAGTTGGGATCGTTTTCTTCCACTTGCTGAATTTGCTTACAACAACAGCTATCAAGCGAGCATTCAGATAGCGCCGTATGAAGCGTTGTATGGAAGAAAATGCCAATCGCCATTGTGTTGGAATGAATTATCTGAGAGGAAGCTATATGGGCCGGAGCTTATTGATCAAACCTCAGCCCAGATTCGTGTTATTCGTAAGAGGCTTCTTGCAGCTCAGAGTCGGCAGAAAAGCTATGCTGACAAGAGGAGAAGGCCTCTAGAGTTTGATGTTGGTGACAATGTATTTCTTAGAGTATCTCCTGTCACCAGTATTGGGCGAGCAATCAAACGAAAGAAACTGAGCTCGAGGTATATAGGTCATTTTAAGATCCTTGGAAGGATTGGGCCTGTTGCTTATCGAATAGCCCTACCCCCGAACTTGAGCAGACTCCATGATGTGTTTCATGTTTCCCAATTGAAGAAGTACCAACCGGATCCGTCTCACATCGTTGAGTATGAGGATGTAGAATTGCGAGACAATTTCACTTATGCGATGGAGCCTGAGCAGATCATTGAACGAGAAGAACGACGGCTCAGACACCGAAGTATCCCTTATGTGAAAGTGATCTGGAAGGGAATGACCCAAAGAGAAGCAACCTGGGAAGCGGAAGAGGATATGCGAAGGCGATATCCGGAGTTTATGGCTCATGTTGTGTGACAAATTTCAAGGGCGAAATTTATTTGACGGGGGGAGAATTATAATATCCCAATTTTTGATTAAGGGAAAATTATGATTATTGTGGATGATTATGAATTTAAATTGAATTATTATGTGTTTTATGGCTATTTTGATTAATATGTCATAATTATTGAGAAATTGGAAGAATGGAATTATTGGTCATGAGTTGGTAATTAAGGGAGAAATTAATTACTAACTAAGAGAAAATGAGATGTGTGATTAAAATGGCTAATGGAGAGATTAGGTAAGTTAATTTGTGACTTATTTGGTGAGAGCCAATGGTAGTGTGACAAGTGGCAAAGAGTGAGTATGGGAGAAAGTCAAATGGGATTTTTAAATTCTATTTTATCTCTCTTCTTCCCTCTAGATCGGCTGACAAGGGAGGGAGTAGTGTGTCATCATTTGCTTCTTCTTCCTCACTCCATCCCTCACATTTTCTCTCTCCCATTTCGTGCTGCCATTGTTGAAGGCAAGGGAAGGAAGAAAGCTTGATCTTTGAGTAGGTAAATGATCTCTATTGCTCAAACTCCCTTCATCAAAATTGATCCTTGAGTTAAGAGCTACATTTCTATGGTTATAGCTTGTCCATTGGTTGTGGTTTGTGATCACTCGAAATTCTGGACTTGGGTGAATCAAGAACTCCCTTTGAGAAAGTTGATAAGGTGAGTGAGACCTATCTATCTATCTATGTTTTATGCCAAATGGATTAACTTGGAATTTCTGGAATTTTGGACCCATTTTCGAAAATGAGGGTCATTGGGAATTTGGTATGTGTTTGATATGGAATTGGTATGTTTGGAATGCATTTTGGATAGATAGAAATTGATTGGGTTTGAAATTGTTAAGTTGGAGATTTTGAGAGTTTGGTGTTTAATGTTACCCACAACCAAAGCATGATAATGGAATAGGATTTTGGTGATTTTGACACTTCCATTGGATTCCTTGAGTGATTTTGTGTGGGAATAAGCTTGGTTGTTGATTTTGGATTCATTTGGATCACTTGGGAAAAGTTGGAAAATCTGTTTTGTTTAAGCTCTGTTTTGCGCAGTAATTTTGTATGAGCGTTTTGAATGAACAAATGGTATTGGAAAATTCTGAAACTTTCCAGTCTTAAAGTTCACATCCAAAGCTTCAAAATGGACATATATTTTGTGTCATTTCGTTGAGTATTCTGTGAGATATGGTTGCCCAAAGTTTGAAATTGAAACAGAACTCTGTTTTGGAGTAGTGTCTAGTTTTTGATAATTCTGTATTTGTGTAGTGATTTCCAGTGATGGACTATATTTTTCCTTGAAAGAGGACTTATATACCTTTCATTTGGCTTTGGAATCACTCCGTTTCGATTTTTGTAGGATTAGTTATGAATTTTGGAAGTTCAGCTAAGAGTCAGGAAATTGCTTAGCCACGGCCCAAGAGTGGCTGGCCGCGGCCCAAACCTTTATGGCCTGTTTCAGGCCGCGGCCCATGAGTGGCGGGCCGTAGCCCACTGACTTCTGACCATATTTGGGCCGCATCCCAAGGAAGGGCTGGCCGCGGCCCACCCCTGTGTTCCAGCACTTTGTGTTTTCGAAAAGTGACCTTCAACCTTTTGCTTCCCAACCTTTTAGGGCTTTCTTTATAGGCATTTGTGGCCTCTTAAGAGTCCTAAATGATAACCAACTTAGTGTATTATGGATATAAGTAATTGGAAAAGAGATTGATCAATTGTCCCTAATTTGGCATAGGATTTGATATCTGCCGAACGCGTGAGCCCACTGTGCCAAAGATTGTCAGGAAAGATACAGGTAGCGACTCCTCTCTTATACGTTGTGTAAATGTATTGTATGTTTGCTTGTCATTCATTGTGTGGATGCTGCTGCTACTGCTTTGTGATGCCCTGTGCATTGAGATACCTTGTGGAGTTTTGTGATACATTGTGCTTTGAAATGCTTTGTGGTGCTTTGTGCTTCGCGTTGCTGCTACATAGTGTTCACCGCGAAAGCGGACGTTGTGCATAGTGATTACAGCGAAAGCTGGCATAGTGCATTGTGATTACAGCCGCGAGTGCTGTCGTATGTGGCGCAAGCCAGAGATCATTGTGAAGCTTCTGAACATGATGAACATACATGCTTTATGTTTACATATCGTATGAGTGTCTTGTTGCTACTGGGATTCTTTAGAATCTCACTCTTTCCGTATGACTAACCTTTTCAGACTGGGCAAGTGGCTCGAAGGAGAAGCGACCAACCCGGAGTGGTTAGGACCTCTTAGGGACAACCAGGATTTTGGGATTGTTGGTTATCTATTGTAGGTTTGGGATTACTGTATATAAATTGTTCATAGTGAATTTTTGACTTGTAATCCCCATTTGGGAAAATAGTAAACCCATTCGATATATAGAGTAACCCGGAGGTTTGCCGGGATTTTAGTTTCCGTACTCTGATATTTCTTATGTGAATTGATTTCTCAAGTAGTTATATCCGCACGTGAACGTGAGACCCGAAATTATTACGTTTTGAACTGATTTTTAAATACCTCATCCCGAGTTGAGGGATTATAAATTGTTGATTTCATTTTATTGGTCTCTATTTCACTTAAATTTTGAAATTCGGATGTGATTATCGTGAGGGGGTTACGCTTTGCACTTTCAGAGCCCTCTGTTTCACATTCATTCATATCGCCAGTTTCAAAGGAACTACTTCTGGTCAATATAAAGCACCAAATATTTTCATGTAACTCATAAGTGTGATATTTATAGCTTTGAAATAATGTTATTTGAAATCATAGGAAGGAGAAGACACTTTGATGCGAACCTCACAGAAGGTCAAGAATGGTTTCCAAGATGGGTTTGGATAAAGTTTGAGAGCAAAAATCTGCAAGATTTGATAATAGAATGTGGTGTTGAAGATAAAGACAAAGAGACAGTGGAAAGAATGATACAGATAGCTCTGAGTTGTGTTCAGTATAGACCAGAATTAAGATCCAAAATGAGTGATGTGGTCAAAATGTTGGAAGGCTCGATGGAAGTTAAAGATCCATCAAACCCATTTCAAAACTTGATGGAAGAAAATCATGAAATAGGTATTAGTATTGATGATGGTTCATCTACTCTTAAGGAAACCAGATCTTCCACTGTGCCTGCTCCTCCTGTGTTGGAGATCCAAACAGATTCAAGCCAAAATTAACCAAAAAAAACCATTTTCCTTTAGATGGGGATGTTCCATTGGTTTAGAGTTTAAGTTCAGCAATATCTTTTTGATCAATATCCAGTGATTTGAATTTGTTGGATGTATTGTTTCTTGTGTATGATATTTCATTTTAATTTATAATCTTGCAATTGTTGGTTGTTGTAACTGAGGACATCGAGGGATACCTCTAATGCACTGTCCCACATTGAGCAAGAATCAACACACACATGCTGTTTGGAGAGAGAGAGAGAGAGGCCTGGAAGGGTTTAGATTTAATTTGTTTACTTTTATTTTTTAAAAAATATCTTAATATGTAAAAAATCTAAAATAAATACAATATCTTAATTATAAGCTATTTAAAAAATATATTATTAGCTAAATTATATAAAACGCCATTAAATTTTGAGTCAATTACGTATAATATTAAATTATTTAACTTCCATAATCTTTTTTTTCTGTAAACCGGCCTCTTGATGTTTACTTATCATTATTTTTTCAATGAAAATTGTCACGTTAGACTAATAAAAGACATGTGGCATCTTTTATGGCATATGTAAATACTAATTTTATAAAACTCTTTGAATTTTGACTCATTATAGATAATCTCTTAACTCCTTAAAGTTGTAATTTTTAATATTAAATTAAAATTCCCACCATTACTTTTATCAGTCTAAAAGTCAACAGTTACAGATATTTTTTTATTTCTTTTCTTTTTTTAATCACTGTAGGTGAGCAATCTCTCCTTGTTACCTTTCTTTCCTCTCCTCTTCCCTTTTATAACCATTATATTAACATTTAGATGGTTGAGATTTTATTTTTTTTATAAAATTATTATTAAAATGTTAAATTATAAAAAATAAAAATAATTAACTAAATTCAAACCACTAAATTTTGGTATGGATACTTTAATGCTACAATAAAGAAAACAAAAAAAAAATATTTTATGTAAAACTAAATGTAAATCATTCAAATGTTAATCTTATGGTTAAAAAAGGAATAGGAGGGAAGACCATGGGAGAGAAAAAGACAGCTTCCTCCCCTGTTTGAGTATGATAAATGAAAATGAGAGAAGGGATTGACAAATTGTGATTTTTTAAAAAATATGAATGAATAAATATTCTATGAAATTGCTATTTTAATGGATATATGCAGCAGAAACTTAGTGGTTTTTTATTTTTATCTTTTCTCCCGTATGTTTCGGATGCAGACACTTGTCAGTTGTCATAAAGAAATATACACATAATCTTGATAAAGTTAGATTATATACAATCACTAAACTACGAAACCGAAAAAGAAGTAACACAAAATATAAACGTACGACATGGTTATAAGATCATGAAGCAAAGCCCCACCTAGAATTGGAACGAGCTTCCCTGCTCGTCTTTGGGGAGCTCGTCCCATCTGTATCATTTAAATGGGATTTGAAATTTAGATTTTATTTTTTTTATTTTTTATTTTTATTTTTTTTAAAAAAATATTTTAATAGGTACAGAATTTAAAATAAAAATAATTTTTTAACTGAAATTTTTTCACCGAATGATTTTTTTTTATGTTTAAAAAAAATTAAATATGAATCATCCAAATCCTATCTAAATAATCCAAATAAAATGAGTTTTTGGTGCTTATCTTAAAACGGGTTCCCCTATAATTAGCATTCCCCAATAGGATGTGGATGAAGGTTCGCATGAAGGTTTTGTCAAAAGTCTTCAATGGGTGACAAAAGTCTCTCCTTGGTTGGATTTATGTTAAGTCAAGTAGAGGGGTCACAAAAGTCTCTCCTTTGCATGGTTCAGGAAACCGGACCGGACCGGCCCGGTAACCGGCGAACCGGCCGGTTGGCTGGTCTGGTTCCTGGTCCGGTTTCCATTTTAAAAAAAAATTATTTTTTTTTTACTATTTTCTTTAGAATTTCATACCAATAAGCCTAAAATTTCCAATTTCTCACCGGTTTGGCCCCGGTCTGACCCACTGACTCTTAACCCAGTACCCCAATCAGTTCAGTACCCGATCCAGGTTTTAATACCTTGCTCCTTTGTCAGAAGTCTACGAGGAGTGCCAAAAGCCTCTCCTTGGTTGGATTTATGTCAAGTCAAGTAAACGTGTCCAGAAGAGCAGTCACGCTAAGGACGGAAGAACTTGGACTGGATATTATTTCCTTCTCTAATCAATACTTACTGGATATTATTTCCTTCTCTAGTCAATACACCTTTGGTCCCACTGATAGTAGAGCCGGGAAAACGGGCCGAGTCCGTCGGGCCGGCCCTTTTAGGCCCTGGCCCTTCAAGAGCCGGGCTTGTAAATTGTAGCCTCAAAAGGAAGTCAGGCCTAAAAGGGCCGGCCCTGTAGGGCCTCGGGCTTAAAAGGACCGGCCCTGGAGGGCCTCGGGCCGGCCCTTTAGGCCCGTTTATTTTTTTATTTTTTTACTTGGAAAGGAACCATGTCACATTTTTGAATTACCTTATTAAATCTATATGTCACTTTGTCCTCACATTGTATAGAGTATGATTTTTGAGTATATTGTTTTGTCTAATTGAATTATATTGTGATTTTTGAGTATATTGTTCTGCCTATTTAGACTAAAATCATATTATATACTATTTTGCCTGACAGAGTATGATTTGTTATGGAGGTTGTGATTATTTGACTATTTGAACCTACTACTCAAAGTGAAACACAATCAAATGTCCTTGAAATTGATGATAGTGGCAAATAAGGTGAAAATGATAGTCTTCATACTCATGTTGTTTAGAGGTTAGAGTATTTAGCTTCTTGCCTTCTTATACTTTGACCTTTGTGTGAGTTATTTATGGACATGATTTTACCTTTGATTATACATTAGTAACTGTGTTTGTTTGTTGTAAGAGACATGTTATTTAAACCTTAATGTTAACAACATTTATGTATTACATTAGAACTTTAATCGTTGTTATTTACTAATTATATCTCTCTAGGGAAAATATGCAGGAAAAATAGTTAAATATTGTGAAAAGGATTTCTAGGCCCTGCGGGCCGGCCCTGGCCCTGATGCTCTCGGGCCGGGCTTTGAAAAACTGCAATTTTCCTGACCCCAAGCCCTTTAGGGCCGGCCCTGTTAGGCCCTGGCCCGTCAAGGGCCGGCCCTGATTCCCAGCTCTAACTGATAGGGGATGGAGGGTAGAGTAGGGATTATTTTATTTGTTTTGGTTGATGGGGAGAGGAAGTAGTAATACGGGAGAATGACAGAAAAATATCATTTGAACTTCAAAATCCCGCTGACAAGAATGGTAATGGGATTAACAAAAATAGTAATGGGATTAACAACGTAAATCTTTGTCAACGGACTAATTGGGGTTTTTAAAGTTCAAGTGGTATTTTTTTGTCATTCTCCCTAATAATATCTTATTTGGTTTAAAAAGGCAGATGAGAGAATGAATTATAGTAATTTATCATTTTATCCTATCATATTAATTTATATTTTTTAATTATAACAAATTACCATTTTACCCTATCATATTAATTTATATTTTTTATTTATACGTTACATAAATTAATTTACACCTATTTAATTAATATAATAATATTTTAAACATGGAATAATGTTTTTTATATGTAATAATATACTTTTTTGTTCTAAATTAAATTTACAATAATATATATTTTAATTATAATAGTATTTTTTTTATTTATAATAACATTGTATCTTAAATTAATTTCAAAATAATTTATTTTAATTTTAAAAAAATATTTTTATTTGAATTTAATAAAAATAATATATTTTATAATTTAAATTAATTTTATAATAATATATTTTAAATTATAATAATATCTTTTAGTTATAAAAATATTTTTTTGTTTAAAATTTATTTCAAAAATATATTTTATTTAAATTAATTTCATAATAATATATTTTTTTAACTATGATAACTTTTTATAATAATATAATTTTATTTTATAATATAATATAATATTTTAATAATAATATTTTTATTTACCGTAATATTTTTCATTACGGACATTATTAGAATATCACATAGGGTCAGTTTGCTTTGAAGGAGGGGAGGGGAGAGATTTTAATGGAGGGAAGGGGAATGGAGGAGATAGGAGAGATTTTATTATTACTTTATTTGGATTGATCAGAGGGGAGGGGAGGGGAGGGGTTTTAATGTTATCTTGCTTGGTATAGGAGGGGAGGGGAGGGAAATTATTTTCACATGGACAACTTTACCCTTATATTATAAGTGATTTTGTCCAAACTCTATTAAATGTATAATAACATATAATTATAAATAACATTTTTATGCATTAAATTATAAATAACATCTAATACAATTATATATTTTTTTAAAAAAATTATATTTTATAATTATAGTTACGTGTGTGCATGCGCACGCATTTCTCGTTCGCACTCAGTCAGTATGGATGGAAACAGACCAGACGGCCTGTCAGGGGCTTGTAGCCTGGCCTGTGATTGGCCTGTTCAGGCCTGGCCTGTCAGGCTAAAAGGCCAGGGCAAGGCCTATTGACAAGCTTGTTAGGCCTATCAGACCGGCCTGAGCCTGTTAAAATATTTAAAAAAAAGATAAGGGTTAAAAGATAATTTCGCCTGAACCT
Organism: Inga oerstediana; assembly: GCA_963210345.1. Classification (NCBI taxonomy): domain Eukaryota; kingdom Viridiplantae; phylum Streptophyta; class Magnoliopsida; order Fabales; family Fabaceae; genus Inga; species Inga oerstediana. The sequence goes on along the minus strand of OY723410.1, from coordinate 12,972,692 downwards.
GTAAGTTAAAGGATATTTAAGGAGGCCTGTTAAGGAGGCATGTTTTCGGCCTGTGGCTTGTTTTGCAGTGTGGCTGTAGGCCTGTCGGTTTGCTTAAAAAATTTTAAAAATCCAAGCCTCCTTAACAGGCTTTAGGTCAGGCCAGGCTCATGACTTAAAATTGGCCTCCAACAGGCCACAGGCCAGGTTCAGGCCAGTTTGTGCCTTAACAGGCCTGGCCTGGCCTGTTTCCACCCCTATCAGTCAGGGGAGCAAGTTGAGCGAAAGAGAACAACTTCGGGAAGAGAAAAAGAAGGGCCGTCGGAAGGGTTGGAAATGGAAGGGTGAATGTGATTTTGGTAAGGAATAATTGAAGAAGAAGGGTCCAAATCATGGGGATATGATGATCGAGAAAGAGATCACGTCGTTCTCAATTTTACTGGGATCCATGGAAGAAATGGTGAAAAAGATGAAGATGAAGATGAGGATGAATGAATAGTGCAAAGGGCACTTTTGGATCAGCAGAAAATCTCATGGATATTTTAGTCCAATCAAACAATTTTGTTCAGCATCCCCTCCAAATCCCCCGATTTTTGGAGGCGGGTTTTGAGGGGTGGAAGAGGAAAATTTCAAAACATTTCCCCTGTTCTCCTAAATTTTTGGTCTTATCAATCAAAAGGAGAGAAGCACAAGCCCTCAACTCCCTTCCATCCCCTCCCCTCCCCTCAAATAGGGGTGGAAACAGGCCAGACCAGGCCAGGCTTGTGCCTTAACAGGCCTGGCATGTTAAGGCACAAGACGGCCTGAGCCTGGCCTGTGGCCTGTTAAGAAGGCCTGGATTTGTAAAAAATCCTAACAGGCCAAACAGGCCAATAGGCTGACACCTAACAAGCCAAAACAGGCCGACACAAACAAGCCTAGGACTCACAGATTTTTTTTCTTGATAGAGAACACCATTGCATGAATCAAAACTAGCAAATATCCAGAACACCACATGTACATAAGAGGGCCGTATTAAAATTGTACAAATCACATAATTGTTGCAATGAATATCCTTGTTCTCCTGAAGCAAAAGTCACACAAATATTTACTAAATGTGAACATGTGAATAGATCTAAGCATCTGCAATGAATATCCTTGTTCTCCTGAAGCAAAAGTCACTTTGAAACTGACATGACTTGCATCTATAAATCCAAGGAACATAAGAAAAATAATGAATACCAAAGTTTAAACGTTTTGATAAAGTCAAAAACAGGTCGCTTTCGGAAAGAAAATTGTAGTGATGCGCCAACTGATCAAATAATCTCATTTCAAAGGAAGTTTCCCGGAGTTTTCTGTAACTAGTAAGATTGGCCATTTGGACTAACTAAAGATAAAATAATGCAGCCATCAACACGTAGCCAAACTGTGTTCAAATTATGTCCCAAATACAAACACGCTGAAGCCGTAGAGAGATGTGCCGAATGAGACTCCAATAGCAAATCTAAATGCCTTCCACTTAGTCAATTGGGGAAATAAATAAAAGCCCTAGGGTTTGCAAGTTTCTAGCATAAAACTTCCAGGTTCTATCACAATAATGGTAAACTATACACTTTCTTCCTAGGGAAGAGAAAAAGGAAAAACCACCGAGAGTTGCATAGAGACTAGCCTTCTTGTATGGACAACATGAAACCCTTGTCAATGGACTCGTCACTTGTTACTGCAAAAAATAAATATATGCATATATCTCTGGTAAGGTGAAAAAACAAGCCAAAAGAAAATCTTTTCCCCGTTGAAGAAGATATACTAAGTGGTTTTGTAACCTACCTCAGCATCTTCGCCTCCACCAGGCCGGTTGGTCTCCTTTTGTTCATCAGTTGTGCACAACCCAAGAACTCTATTCAATTTACAAATAACTCAGACAAATTATCAGAAGTGGGTCAGTAGGACACAGAAGTAATTAAACTAAATCTCAGAGCAAAATGCAACAGAACACCTGAGATAAGTTTAAAACCACAACAAAATGGCATGTGTAAATAGTAAAACGTTGCAGGAATATATGTGTTGAAACTAAACAGAACATTTGATTGTTTCTAGTTCTATATTATTGATAAATGATAACATACCTTAGAGTCATGCCCATTTGAAGCTTTTAATTATGTGGGTCTATCTATTTCTTGTTTCTGTTAAACAGCAAAGCTGATATATCTTCCAACCAACCATGGCGATGGCTTAGCCATGATGATTCGGGTGAATTATATTCCACAAACCCACACGATTAATTAATTAAGTGGACAAATGGACTCAACAAGATATTATCAGCTGCAGTATATATAATGGACAAAGTTAATCACAAAATTTCAAGTATAACTTTGACTGCTCATCAATATGCTTTGTAGAGAAAAGATTCAGATAATATGACCCATATATGATCTGCTCATCAAGCTCCACTAACAGAGATTCAAAACAGTTATATATCTTCGTATTAACAAGAAAATGAAACAACCGAATCAATAATCAGAACAGAACATGGGACGAACCGAAACACAAACTGAAACAGATCTTGACGGAGAGGACCACAGATCCGACGAGGGTAGCCGACTTGTGGTCCGCTGGTGACTCATGGTGGAGCTACGGCCTATGGGAGTCGGGAGTTGGGAGGGAGAGGGAGTCGCTCGTCGGGGTTGGGACTTGGGAGGCAGAGGGAGTCGTTCGCGGCTCGTGGGGGTCTGGACTCGGGAGGCAGAGGGAGTCTCGTCGAGGGGGGTGGCAGTCGAGGGTGGTCGAGGGGAGTCGCCGAGTCGCGTCGAGGCAGAGCACAGAGGGAGTCTTTCTTTAGGAATTAGGTTTAGACAATTAGAGAAGAGGGGAGTGGCAGTGGGTGGCGGATAAGTAACAGATTTTTTTTTAATAAACCTTACAGGCTCAGGCCGGCCTGACAGGCCTATTAATAGGCCTTGGCCTGGCCTTTTAGCCTGTCAGGCCTCAGGCCTCTAACAGGCCTAGGCCCCTATCAGCCGGCCTGACCTGTTTCCACCCCTACCCTCAAATCAAACAAAGCCATAAAGTATAAAAGTAAAATAATCCAAAATTTTGACTCCCTCCAAAATCTCCCATTAGGGAGGGGAGTCCAATTGGGGGTAAGAGGGGAGGGGATGGAATGTTTGGGGTCCCCTCCCCTCCAAAATTTAGGGCCTGTTTGGTTTGAAAGGATAGAGGGAAAAAATTTTCTTGATCTTATTTATAAGGTATCTCATTAAATTTTTTCATATGATCATATATATTTTTTCCTTCATTTATCATTATGTTGAATTTATTCTCATGTGATATGACGTATATTAGATATGGATAAAGTTATAAAATTGAATATTATAACAGAGTTAATGAAATTTAAAGCTTTTTTTTAATCCATGTAAAATACATTGGAAGTACCATATAGACAGAAGAAGAAGCGTATTCATTGATATTGTGCATTGTTTTTCCATTTGTAATATTTTCTTTTAATTTTTAATCTTGTTTTATTTCCAACTTTCTACTGTAAACCCAAATTTCAGTGAATTTCACACATGTTGAAACAAACAACTTGTAAAGACTACCTAAATAGACGCTCTATGAACGGAATTGGCTTCAGTCCGCTGCGGTCTTCGTCCGCTGCTCGTGCTTTTCTTTAAAACTACACCGTTTTGGTGTAGTTTTAGGTGATGGGGCTGAATTTTTTTTTAAAAAAAAATAGTTTTTAGTATTTTGAAGTATTTTTTTAGAAGTATCTAGTATCTTAAAATATTTTTAAGTAACATACAGTATCCTAAAATAATTTTTAATACTTTTAACCCCCTAAACTATTTTTTCGGTTGTACCCAGTGTGTTAGCAGACTGAGTGCATTTTTATCCTTAATAAATTTATCCTTAAGGATAAAAATGCACTCAGTCTGCTAACACACTGGGTACAACCGAAAAAATAGTTTAGGGGGTTAAAAGTATTAAAAATTATTTTAGGATACTGTATGTTACTTAAAAATATTTTAAGATACTAGATACTTCTAAAAAAATACTTCAAAATACTAAAAACTATTTTTTAAAAAAAAAAAATTCAGCACCATCACCTAGTATCTTTAAAACTACACCAAAACGGTGTAGTTTTAAAGAAAAGCACGAGCAGCGGACGAAGAGCGCAGCGGACTGAAGCCAATTCCCTCTATGAACACCCAACTCTAGCAAGTTGTCAGAGCTAACTCACCTAACTTTTTATTACAAAGAAAAAGCATAGCTAACAAGAATTATGTTTTTAATGACCTATCCTTCTACCGCCAGTGTGTGAGGAAGATGACGAGACATTTCTTCGAAATTTCTTTCAAACGCGTTATATAGGGACCACATTACTTATAGACCAAGTCTACAAGTCTCCATGTGCTCGCATATTCAAAGAAAATAAGGAAAAAAAAAACCTCCAAGATAGTCTCAATCAAATTCGGTCGGAAGTCAATAAAGATAAATAAAAACAAAAAACAAAAGCCTTTCCTTTGTTGAATGAGTCGCTCATCTGCAAAATGTTGCTTTCTTAGCGGCCGGTCAATTCTTATTTGTTTCAAGTCTATATAATACTCCATATTTTGTATACTCACTTCACTTTGTTTCTTACCATTATTATTATTCTTGAATTCTTTGCCTTTTCCCTAGTTCACAAATATGGTTTCAGCTGTTGTGACAGGAATTTCTGTTGTCATCTTCTTAGGTAGGACATAGAGCTACGATTTTCTTCTTTTGTTCTGTATGTGTTTCTCCATATTTTTGTCTATTTTTTCTTTCTGTTTGTTTGTTATTATGACTTGTAACTGATGAGATATAACTCTTACCCCATTGCAGTTATGATTACTGTGATTTATATGAGATCAACTAGAAAATGTTACCCTCGTAGCTCCCAGCTTATTGCAGACTCAGAATTTCTGACATACACAATGGACAAGTTTCTCCGTGAAATGGAAAGGGAAAAGCCAATCAGGTTTGCCTCACATCACCTGATGCTTGCAACTAACAATTATTCTAACATGTTGGGTTCAGGTGGCTTTGGATCAGTCTATAAAGGGACTTTTAGTGATGGAACCAATGTGGCTGTTAAGGTTTTGAATGGGAGCTCTGATAAGAGAATAGAGGAGCAATTCATGGCTGAAATAGGCACGATTGGAAGAGTTCATCATTTCAATCTACTTCGCCTCTTTGGATTTTGCATTGAAGGGAATATAAGGGCTTTAGTTTATGAGTACATGGGTAACGGCTCGCTTGAGAAGTATCTATTTAATGAGAACAAGGCATTAGCGTTTAAAAAGCTTCATGAGATCGCACTCGGAACAGCCAAAGGAATTTCGTATTTGCATGAAGAGTGCCAACAGAGAATTGTCCACTATGACATAAAACCAGAAAACATCCTCTTGGACAACAACTTGTGTCCTAAAGTTGCTGACTTTGGTTTGGCCAAGCTTTGTAATAGGGATAATACTCATATTACCATGACAGGAGGTAGAGGGACCCCTGGTTATGCTGCACCGGAGCTTTGGATGCCATTTCCGATAACCTACAAGTGCGATGTTTACAGCTTTGGAATGTTGTTATTTGAAATCATAGGTAGGAGAAGGAACCTTGATATTAACCTTACCGAAGAAAGTAAAGAGTGGTTTCCAAGATGGGTTTGGATAAAATTTGAGAGTGGAGAACTAAATGAGATGATAAGAGTATGTGGAATAGAGGAGGAAGATAAGGAGATGGCGAAAAGAATGGTTAAGATAGCTCTTTGGTGTGTTCAGTATAAACATGAACTGAGGCCCATGATGAGTGTAGTGGTGAAAATGTTGGAAGGTTCAGAGGAAATCGCAGAACCAGTTAACCCTTTTCAGCACTTGATGGATGCAAGTTGTCCTGTACAGTCAGTTCAAACTTCCCAAATTGGTACTAGTTTTAGCACTGGATCTTCTATGACAGCATCATCTAATCCTTGCAATTTGGATGCTACTCCTATCATGAGTAAGTATGAGATTCAAATCGCCTCTAGACAGGATTAGCACAATTTCTTCATAGTATGAGTCTTGGAAATATCTTATTTTCTCTAGTGATGTTGATATATATCGTTGGATCTACTTTGTTTTTAAATGTAATACTTTATTATTTGTGTTTTCCCGCTTTGATATTTGTTCCATGAATTTGATGTATTATGAAACAAAAATGCAAGTTTAGAAAACAAATATATTTGACTTAAATAACAATATCATGTTATATTACGTTACTGAAAGGTTCTATTTCTAGAACGTGTTGTAAAGAGAGTTAGAGTGCAGATAATATCATAAGTGCATAAGAAATACCATAGTCATTCAATAATAGAACGTGATGCAAACAAGAGAATAAGATCAAATTGTGAGGTAAATTCAAGTCAAGACAGTGGGGGCTTTTTTTTTTTTTTTAATTAGAGGCCATTATGTTCAAAAAAAGTGATTGAACACTAAATATGGACATATTTGTCAATAAGGATTTGAGGGATTGTTGGAAGCTTTATGATGACGTTAGTACTTTTTTTTTCGCCCAACCTGTTGATGTTAGTACCACTACAAGTTTCTGGCCCAAAGAATAGAAATCTTTTGTGTTTATCACAAGGTGTTTAAAAAAACTTATTCTAGGTTGGATCACGTGTATTGAAAGGAACCCAAATTGTGAGTCACAGAGGTCTCCAAACAAAGCCCAAAAGGATCCGTTCTTTCTTTCTTTTCGGTCAGTGTTGTCTAAATGAAAATTATTACAATAATTTTAGGGTTAAGAGGCAAAACTAACTTTAAACTTTTCTAAAAAGTAAACCCACCACCATAAACTTTTTTTGGTACAAAAATAACAATAAACTATTAAAAACGATGCAACAGTAACTATGAATTTTCAAAAAAGAGGTAAAAGTGACACTATTGTTAATGGCCATTTACTCAAAAGGTTTTAAGGTGCAAAAATACTCATAAAATTTTCTCAAAAGTGCACTCACCATCATATACTTTTTTTTGGGTACAAAAGTAACTATAAACTTTAAAAGTTGGGGCAAAAGTGACGGTTCTCTTACTGTATTCAAATATCATCTTTTGATTGTTCTAAGTCCAAGAAAATAACATCTCAACTTGTCCACCATGATTTTTCCAAACCAAATATTGAAAAAATGATCTTCAATGAAGATGACGTCGTCATCATGCTCTCACCGACATGCCATAAATGGAGTTGTTGATATCAATAGTGTCGTAAACGCAATTGCTAAAATTGTTGATAGAGAAGAATCTCAACAATTCCATTTACTACACGTCGGTGAGAGTAGGATGACGATGTCATCTTCATTGAAATGGGTTTTTCAATTTTTGGCTTGGAAAAATCATGGTGGACAAGTCGATGTGTTTTTTCCTAGACTTAGAACAATCAAAAGATTACATTTGAACCCAGTAAGATAATCGTCACTTTTGCCCCATTTTTGAAAGTTTATGGCTATTTTTGCACATAAAAAATTATGGAGGTGAGTGTACTCTTGAGAAAAGTTTATGGGTATTTTTATCCCTTAAAAACTTTTGAATAAACAGCTATTAACGATAGTGTCACTTTTACTCTTTTTTTAAAAGTTCATGGTTACTTTTACACTATTTTTAAAAATTTATAGTTACTTTTACACTGAAAAAAAGTTTATAGTGGTGGGTGCACTTTTGAGAAAAGTTTAAGGGTAGTTTTGCCCCTTAACTCATAATTTTATCGTAATTATGCTCACTCATCCTCTCAATTTGGGGCAGGGACCATTTTTTTTATTTTTCTATGTATTCTTATTTATTTAGATTAAATTGTATGTTGCATCTTGAAATATTTTTACCATCCAGTATCTCAAATTAATTAATTTCCAACCATGCATTCAAAAATATTTTTCTTACAACACCAGTATATTGAAATATTTTTTTAATAGCACGCAATATCTGAAATATTTTTTTAACACCCAGTATCTTAACCTAATCAATTTTTAGTGTATGGAGTATTTTTTGAAAAAAAATAAAAATAAAAAAACTCTTTTATTTAGGAATGAGCATTCCTTGCTCATCTCATCTTTTTGATGAGCATGGAATATAGATTCCTAGAGATATGGACACATACACTTTACCGTACTAAATACTGGTGGTTATCTGTATGGACTATACCCTTGTTAATTATTGATTTACCGTTAATCAAATTTAGTTTAATGATTTACGTGTTTCTAAACTTGATGACAGTGAGTTGATTGACTTGATTCTTAATTTAATTGAACCAAACTGGTATGATGATCTGATTTATTTATTTTTTTTATAATATTTACTGTACTAAATACTAATAGTTCACTGTACCGAATATACCCTTGTTAATTACTGATTTACCCTTAATCAAATTCAGTTTGATGATTTACGTGTTTCTAAACTTGATGACAATGAGTTCATTGACTTGATTCTTCATTTAATTGAATAAAAAACCGGTATGATGATCTGATTTTAGCAATGAAAAAAATATGTTCCTGAATTGGTTTTTAATAGTATTAGTTTAAAAAAAAGGGACATTGGCTTTTAACAATAACCAGGTATTCTACATATATGATGAATTACCATCTCATTTTTTACGTTAGGGTAAATGAAATTTAAACTCATCCGCACATATTTGTTGAATATATAAAAACAAAATGATTGCAGAACTCCTTGTGATAAGATTAAACATCACTTACTGCAATTACTCAATTAGTTTAATTTTAACAACCACTGGCCTGGCTTACGTTAATAGTTGACTTTAGACACACATATGAGTATGTATTTGTGTATATTTTATTAAAAAGATAAGGTAACGCGTTAGGTGAAGACTCACGAACATGTGCTGACTCTGACCATAAGGATTAAAATAAAATATTTGGCCTGCATAACCTAATAATTAACCTTCAAATGTATTTAAGTATCAACAAATAATAAGCCGTCTTCATTAAATAATAAAAATATAATTTAGCCATATAACAGATTTTACAATCATCATTCAAAAACTAACAAGTGAAATATATTAGAATTTGAATATTGGGAATTGGAAAATAGAAGCATCTGTTTATTACCAGTGGTATTTTAAAATTTATAATTTTCTTATGGAGTATAAACCATCAACCTTTTAAATTTGCAAGTCTCCTATAGATAAAACTTATATGTAAATTGAGGTCTTTGTACACAAAGTATATATATGTTGACCTGAATATTTCTTCAAGCCATTCATGCATTTAAAATATACATAATGAATGGAGATAATTAACCGGGCCTAGCTACCTGAAGTAATTAGTTACTCCCTCCGGTCTTAATTATAAGATAAAGTTGATTTTTTTGGAGAAATTAAGGAAGCCAATTAAATCACTTTAGAATATTTATATTTATATTTTTTTCTTCAAACTAATTAATTTGACTAATAAACTGATATATAATCTAAAAATACTAAAAATATAAATACTCTAAAGTGATTTAATTGGCTTCCTTAATTTCTCTAAAAAAAATCAATTTTATCTTATAATTAGAATTGGAGGAAGTAATTATTAAGAATCTTACTGTCAATGTAATGTTTTATCACATCACATCCCAAATAGTTCCACTTACAAATCTGAACACACCCATGACTAGCGGATTTTTAGTCATTAAATTTGTCATGTCATAATTGGTTGACAGTGACACTTATTATACTCTATGTCTCTATCGATTTAATGTTGTACGCATGCATCGTTAAAGTTGTATGCGTCATTCAAATTAAGACATGGACTTTTGTATGTTCCTTTTGGACCAAGCTCATGTGTGCTGTCCAAGAACATGACTGGTTATAAAAAAATTGTCCTTCGAGGAATTATTCAAACGTTGACTTTTACCATGATAGTAATGAACAGAAATTCCTTATTCGTGTCAGTCTTATAACATTACATGTCTTGTGCTCAGACTCCATATATGTTTTGATTCTTAGTATCATTTCTGAATTGTTTCCGCCTGCTCGCTCTACATATATATTACTGCCTCTTAGGTATGATTTAGAACTTTGATTTGTTTCTTGCTTTGGTGTTTCTCAAATACTTTTGTCTGCTTTGGGTTTTTTGTTGCTTTTGTTCCCAAGATTTAAATTTCTAAATTCTTTGGATTCAACTCTGGATTTGATCATGGGTGTACGTGAATCTGGATTTCATAAACGTTCCTAAACTTTAAGGAATTCATAGATTATATTATTAGATTAATTTGAGTTGGACATACATACATATATATATATATATATCTCTCTCTCTTACCATGCAATTATAGCATGGTTTTGAAATTAATTGGTTTTTTATTTTGATGATGATGAAGTTCATACACTGAGGGGCAACTCAATGAATCTGGATCTTTGACTCAGAGGAATCGAAGTTGCAGAATCGTACGCCGGTGGTGATGAAGATGACTTATATGCATCGAAATTAATTCGCATATAACTTAAATTAATTGTTCAGCCATGTCAGGATCTGCAAAAGTGCTCTCTACCGTGATTTCAAGTAAGATTTACAGTTTTTTCCCCTGAACTTGAGTTTGCTATTAGTTGATCCTCATTTTTTTAATTTGCTATATTAACTTGAGCTATATTCCGAACCTAGATTCTTGGTACAAATAACGACATCGTTTTGCACATAAGGATACATCTCAATTGATGTGGAAGAGAGAGAGAGAATGTGTAATGACTAATGAGACTGTGATTAGGGCCTCTTTGTCGTGAGCCCTAGGTACACAATAAAAATTTATTTAAAGATTATTGTGTATAAATAAATCTAGGATTATTATATGTTTTTAAAGAGTTTTTTTATTCATTTTTAAGTAATATAAATATCATTCAAATATAATGAAAATAAGAAAAAAAATTGGTTTTGATTTTTTAAATTAATAACTAAAAGAAAAATATAATTTAATTAAAATTTAAACTATTATTTTTGATATTTTTAATTAAAATGGAGAATAAGTAAATGGAATGGAGTTTGAAAGTATGAATGATTATCAAATAAGTTTTGATAGCAAAGTTAATGACTTTCCTAGTTTCTTAAAATGATTTCAAAGTAAATTTCATCAAGTCAATTTGAAAATTTTAAGTAATCGTATTGAGTTCAATTTATCTAATTAATGATAAATCATACGATTGTATTTATAATCATATCTTAAATAAATTGTTAAAAGTTATTTATGTGTGTTTGAAAATTATTTTAATGCACTTGTTTTCTCTTTGATGAAAGTATTATCACGATGCTCAATTTAAAATAAATCTATCATATACGCTAATAATAATATAGAATGCAAAACTTTATTGATTCAAAAAGAAAATAAGTTTAATATATCATCCAAATACACCAATTTAACACGGCAATCCATCAAGAATAAATGATCATTAATCCAAGTCTCATAAACATTTACCAATTATAAAAATCAAACCAAACGAATCACAAAATATATAATGAGTTAATGAAAAACTAATAAGCTATCTTGTAGCTGGCCACTCGTTTTTCACCACCAAAACTTAAACTTAAGAGAATCTAGCTACAAATAGCCATTAAAGCATCTAACACAATCTGTAAAATCAAACTAGCCATGGAAACAAACTCACCGCAAAATACAGAGACTCGCCGGAATCTGGGAAAAAACTTGCCGGAAATCACAGATTCTCGCTTTTGAGCTCTTTCTCTGGTTGTTCGCGGCCCTCGAGCCTCTGTTCTGAGTTCTCTCTCTCTTTCTCGCTCTGTCTCTACTCACGACGACCCTGTGAAACTGAAGAGAGGTCACCGGAAATGGAGGACGGAGCAAGAGAAGAAGATGAAGGTGACGGTGGTAGTGGTTCTAGTTCGGTGGTCTCATCTCTCCTCCTCCTCCCAACTCTCTCTCAGCGATCTCAAACTCTGGTCTCGGCGCTGTAGCTCAAAACTGAAAAATCAGGGTCTGTGTTTCGCTCCGCGTCACTCCACTATGTCTTGCTTGGCTATGATGGAAGAATGGCTGTTGCCGGTGGTGATTGTGGTAAGAATGGAGGCTGCTGGCGACTATAGGAAGAGGAAGGTGGAGGAGATTCAAGATTTTGGTGTTTCGGGTTTCCAAAATGTGTCCCGCGGCGCCAGTTTGCTGTCTTTCGCGTCTGTGTTCAGGAGGAGGAGGAGGTCCTTGTTCAAAACCTATTTTGACTAGGGATCCACATGAAAGTTTCAAAAGTTCTCGAAGAGGGACTAAAGTAGAAATATACAAAACATTGATTGGGCAGAACCATAATGTCCAAAACATATGGGTCCTTTCCTGTAATTTTCTCTATCCTTTTCTTCATTAATTTACAATTTCCAAAAATTCTGAGAACCTTTTAGGAAAAATCCCATTAAAAGCCTTTTAAAATAGTCAAACCCTAAATCAGGATCCTAAACTTAACAAATTCTAAATGAGGTCAATCATCCCAATTTAGGATTTCAAAATTGAGTTATTTAACCTTTATACCCTTTTGTTCTCTTCGTCTTTTATCTCCGTCCCATTCTCCTCCATCCTTCTCCTCTCTCATCTCCTTTAACTTTCATTGGGATCTCTCCAAGTCTCAAGATTCTCAAGATTCAAATTCACAGAGAAGAAGGTCAAATTCTTCACAAATAATTACTACTTTAAAAAAAAAAACATAGTAAGCCATACAACAACAACAACATTGTTACTTTCACATTTGTGTATCGGTCCCAATCTGGGTAGTTTTTCGATGTTCAACAGGATCGCATTTCAAATGCTCAGGAATATGTATTCTATAGCATGATGGCATTATTTGGGACCACAAGATAGTGATTTCCTTTACCACAGCCAACACATGTTTTTCTTGCTCTAGATATAAAAATTATTGTCTTCATCCTCTGGGCAACCTTTTGCTTCAAAAAGAAGCAATATATGAGCGGACCTTCCTCCGATCACGGTAACAAAGCAGCTGCCTATTAATAACATAAATTTGCAAGGTAATTAAACCCGGACCGGTCAGTGAACCGGTCGGGGTACTGGGTCAAGGGTCAGTGGGTCAGACCGAAGTCAAACCGAAGCTAAACCGGGACCAAACCGGTGAGAAATGAAATATTTTAGACTTATAGTATGAAATTCTAAAGGAAAAATGTTTTTAAAATTTTTTTTTTAAAAAAATAAAAAATCTGACCCGAGTCGCCGGTTTCCGGTCCGGTTCGGCCGGGCCAGTCCGGGTTAGATAACCCTGTAAATTTGACAACTATGATATACAAGATATTTCCAAGAGAATTTATGGACAAACAAATATGGAGAAGCTCTGAACCGTCCAGTGAAGTATCAGTTTTTGGTTTTCATATGTATATAGTATATTTTTATCCCTATTTGAAATTGAATCTGAGATCTAAAGAGATCTCAATGGAACTTGAAGGAGAGGATAGGAGAGGGATGGAGGAGAATGAGACGGAGATAGAAGACGATGGAGCAAAAGGGTATAAAGGTCAAATAACTCAATTCTGAAATCCTAAATTGGGATGACTTACCTTATTTAGAATTTGTTAAGTTTAGAAGCGTCATTTAGGATTTAACTATTTCAAAAGGCTTTTAATAGGATTTTCCCAACCTTTTATCTTCCGGTCCTCAAAATATTAATTTAACTCTCCAAAATCTCAAATTTTCTTCTTACATCTATAATGCAAGATTAAGCACAAATAGCATCAAAAGTCTAAGAGATCATTTGCATGAATAATTAACAAATTATTATCATTTTACTCCTAATTATATTCAATTCAATGTAAATGTCTCTGACTCAAATTAGTACTTAATCATGTAATATTATCCTCTAAAATGCATTAAAAATCCCAAATTAATCATGAAAAATTATATAAAAATATAGTTCAATTAGACTAAATAGTTTGTTATACTTCACATATCATCTAATTAGTACATCCTCCTATAAGAGTGATTAAATAAAAAAAAAATAGGGAAGATTAATCTTTTGGTTCTTATAGTTTTGACTCAGTTTTAACTCGGTCACTAAACTTTGACTCGCTGCAACTTGATCCCTATAGCTTCAATTATTTTATAATTTAGTCCCTGCCTTTATTAAATATATAAATGGTAGAAAATTGTTGAAACTATAGGGGTTAAATTATAATCAAATTTCAGGGACTGAGTTATAACAAAGTCAAAACTATAGGTATTAAGTTGCACTAAGTCAAAGCATATGAACTGAGTTACAACCGATCGAGTCAAAACTATAGGGACAAAAAATTTAACTTTTCTCAAAAAATTAAAAATTATAGGGAGCCACGTCATATGTTTTTGAGTTTTTTGTGGTTGAAAGAATTTTGGCACTAGATCATTTTACCCCTATATTGTAGGTGTGCTTCCGGTCTTCATACTGATAACCATATACGTCATTTTTTGCAAAATGTGTAAGTTCAAAAGGCGCAAACCAGTAAAAGTGAGCGAACTGGAAAGTGGGATGAACTCAGAGTTTCTAACATATAGAATGGATAAGTTTCTCAAAGATATTGAATCAGAAAAGCCAATCAGATTCACTTCACATCAACTAATGCGTGCAACAAACAACTACTCCAACACGTTGGGGTCAGGAGGTTTTGGATCAGTTTATAAAGGTTCTTTTGTTGATGGATCTGTTGTTGCAGTCAAAGTTCTACGTGGTGGCATTTCTGACAAGAGAATGGAGGAGCAATTCATGGCTGAAGTAGGCACAATTGGACGAGTTCATCATTTCAATCTGGTTCGCCTAATTGGATTTTGCGTTGAAAAGGACATGGCAGCTCTAGTTTATGAGTACATGAGCAATGGCTCTCTCGACAAATATCTGTTTGGTGAAAATAATAAGAGCTTAGCATTAGAGAAGCTGCATGAGATTGCGGTTGGAACAGCCAAAGGAATTGCTTACCTGCATGAAGAATGCCAAGAGAGGATCATTCACTATGACATAAAACCAGAGAACATCCTTTTAGACGATGATTTGCATCCTAAAGTTTCTGATTTTGGTTTGGCGAAGCTTTGCAATAGGGAAAAGTCTTATATCACTATGACAGGTCTAAGAGGGACACCAGGTTATGCGGCACCAGAACTTTGGATGCCTTTTCGTGTAACTCACAAGTGCGATGTTTTCAGCTTTGGGATGTTGTTATTTGAAGTCATAGGAAGAAGAAGGAACTTTGATGCAAATATGTCAGAAAGTCAAGAATGGTTTCCAAGATTGGTTTGGTTAAAGTTTGAGAGTGAAAACCTAGAAGAGTTGATAAGTGATTGTGGTATTAAAGATAAAGACAAGGATATGGTGAAAAGAATGGCGAGAATAGCTTTTTTGTGTGTTCAGTATAGACCAGAACTAAGACCCATAATGAGTGTTGTGGTTAAAATGTTGGAAGGCTCGATGGATATCCCAAATCCTACAAACCCCTTTCAGCACTTGATGGAAGAAAATCTTCAGGTAACTGAATCTTCCTTTGTCTCAATCAATATGGATTCTATCCAAAATTAACAAAATAAAACATTTTTCTTTTGATGGAATTATAATCTTATGCCATGGTTTAAAGTATATAAGCTGAATATATATCTTGTGGTTTGATCATGATGGAGGTTGAGGCGTATGTACGTGGAGGTTGTCATAGTTGTTAATTGTCTTTGTCCACGTTATATATACTTAGATTGTGTATTAACCATATGGATATGTATAGATCATAATAACTTCGATCCTTAATACTATATTTACTTTATAGTTCAGTTTATTCATTAAAGTATGTTTTATATATATTAAGGGATGAAGGGTGTACTATTTTATTGTTTGTGCAATTATGGTTGTTTGGCTAACACTTTATGTGCATTCTTCATTAAATTTTTTGCCGTCTACAAGACAACAACAAAGTAGGCTCACTTATTTAAGTTGGACATTTTCCAAGATAACTTATGAAACTTAATTAGTAGTGTAGTAAATAAAATAGAGCACTCGAATATTCTCTGATACTAATTATTAGTATAGTTTTAACTTTTAAAACTCTACTTGATCCTAAATATAGGGTAAAGATATGTTCACTAATTTTTTTTTTTCAATATTACCCATCTTTAATTACAATAGGTTGTTGGTATGCCTTTAATCTCTGTTCAAAAATTTATTGTGGTTATTAATTTTAATAAATGACAAAACGGGAAAGTCTCCCTTTTAAAAATCGATATCTATGTACGAGAAAACATGGGCATTGCAGCCTAATGGGCCTAAAGGCCCAAGTTGTTGGTTTGCCTTTAATCTCTGTTCAAATTTATTATGGTAATTAATTTTAATAAATGACAAAATTGGAAAGTCTCTCTTTTTAAAATCGACAATCTATGTATGAGAAAACATGGGTTTTGCAGCCTAAAGGGCCCAAAAGGCCCAAATTTTTCTACAAAAAAAAAAAAAAGGCTAAAGGAACAAAAGAACTTGAAAATACCCAAAGAGTAACTAGAATTTAGGACAGCGTAAGGGCCATTTGGTTCCATTCCCATATTTTTAGAAATACTGTTGCAATGCAGCGCGATACAATCTAATGTTTATTATCACCAACACGTTTGGTATATTAATATTGAGAAGATTAAGCAAACAAATTATTCTGTATAATTAATCTAACAAAAGTAACATTAATGGAAAGTTTACAAACCCTCAATATATTCAAAAAGAAAAAACAAATACTCATTCCTAATTAATCCCAAGTAATGATATTTGACGCATATCTTTCTGTTATGTTTATCATCTTATGATTTTGTTTTCCTAGTAATTTATAAATTAAGAAGATATAACAAACCTTTTAAAGAGTAAAAAAAATTAATGCTTTGTTGGCATTTTTTGTCAATATAATTAACGTTGTAGGATAAACAAAGAAAAGGGAAAATTAATTTTTTTAATCATTCAATTTTTAACTCACTTATAATTTAGTCTCTCAACTATGATTTGGGGCAACTCAGTGTCTAAACTTTTAAATCGGCTATGACGGAGCCCCTCATCTTTTCTTTTTTTATATTATTTGTCAACACCCGTTTCCATTTCGATAATCAAAGAGTAATAAAGACGGAATTCAATGGGCATACAGAAAAGTACAATTATACTGATAAAAATATTCGTTTACAAACCAACGTCGTTCGTTTACAATTCCGATCTTGCTCGTCGACGGAAACAGAAAATACAGCGGAAGTTTTAATATTTACAAATTATCCAAAATATTAAGGCATAGACTAAGGCATAACCACGTTCATATCCTCGCCTCGAGACACGTGCCGCTTACTGTCCGGCGTCAACATCTTTGTCCTTTGGCCCACTGGTACTCGCTGAGGTATTTGTTTAAAAATAGGGTGAGATTCCGAAGAATCCCCGTAGAGACATAATATCGTTCATAGAAAATGCGAAAAGTAAATATGTCATGCGCCAAGGTATGCACAAATTAATGAACAATATAAACACATCATCGTCATGTATACATGAGTAGGGCCCAGCCCCACAATCTACACCGGTTGGACTTCCGCCAACTCCCAATGTAAGTGCACCTCTAGCACTAACAGCCTCTCTCTAGGCAAATCATGTTATTAATAAAGTGCATTTACAAAACAATGGCATCTACACAATCATATAACTTATGGCATAGTGTATGAAGGATAATGTCCCTACCTCAAAGCTTTATAATCCTCTTTTAAATGTGCCTCGAAGAACGTGTCGTATCCGGCCTCCAAATCGGTCCTAAAATATTAAATGTACCAGAAATAGGTCATAACCTATCCAAGTATCATTTTAGACTCTTCCATAGTGTTTATTGTGGTTATATTAGTCTATGGTGAAAATTTACAAAAATGCCCCCGGGAACCCGGCCCGGCCCCGCCGTACCCGGCCCGATGGCACGTTTTCCCAAAATTTTGACTAGGGCTATTCTGACTTATTTTCACCCAAGGAATCCATTTCGGCCTCGAAATTGCCAAATTCATGGTCAAATTACGAAAATACCCTTGACAGCCCCTATTTAGTGATTTCAGTGGCGTTTTCGTAATTATGCTTTTTTGGCCTCTACCGAAAAATTGCCCAACTGTAACCCCACCTATTTTTGCCCACTGAGTCCAATGGAACCATTTATTTCATGAAAATCTAACTCCTTGTACCAGTTCTGGTCTGACCGAAATATTGAAGGGAAAATAGAAAAATGGAGCTTTGTGTTTTAGCTTCCAAAACTTGTACTTTTCCACTTCTAATCCTTGATTAATTCATTTAAAAACTTCATAATCATGATTTAAAGGATTTTGGACAGCATAACCCCTTAGGATTATGGCTTTTCCAATTTTACAACTTAACCAAAAATCACATAAATCAAACAACAATCACCAACAACAACTTCAATACACAAAGAAGTTGAGATTTTGGAGATTACCTCTTGATCCTTGGTGTTTCTCTCTCTAGAACGTCCTCTCTCTCCCCTCAACCTTGAGATTAGCTTGCTAACATGGTGATCCATAGAGAAAAAGAGATTAGAGAAGCTATTATGCAAGAGAGGAAGCTTTGAACACAAGAACAACAATACCTACCTTAGACTTCTTCCTCCTTGAGCTCTCCTCTTCTCTCTATCTCTCAAGCTTTCTCTCTTCCTCTTTCCCTTGTGCCTTGAACGAAATGTGTGTGTGAAGGGGAAGAGAAGATATTTTATTAACCTTGTCATCTTCCTTCCTAGCCCTTGATTTCATCTATGGTTGAGATTGCAACACCTTTCATGTACACCATCATTCCATTTTTGTGTACACTCAACCTTGCCATGCTTCCCTTTTTATGTACACTCAACATTAACCTACCAACTCACTCAACCTTATGCCATCCCTTGTGATCATGTGTGTACTTGGGTCCTATCTCCTTATATGTTCATGACACTTGCCATTTTAATTTCATTAATCAATTTCTAACACATTTCATTTTCAATTTTCGGAATAATGGCAATTCTGGCAGATTTTCTGCCCTAACTTTGAAAAATCATAACTAATTTTGTAGACATCGATTCGAGGCGATTCCAAATCCTATGGAACCCTCATTGAGTCTAGTTTCAAGGAAAAATATGTAATTTTACTGTAAATGATCATATTATTCCCAGATTTTACATCTTTGATCTCTGCTCCAGAAACTTTCCAGATTTTCTGGATCAACTTCAAAAATTCATATCTTTTTGTCTATAGCTTCAATTGAGTCATATGACCTATCAAATTAAAGCTTAGGATGTCTACTTTCACCCTATAAAATTTCATAATTTTTGGTCATCATTTGGTCTTCCAAAACTATATGACAATCTCACTGCCTTGCAGGCGATTTCACTGAAAGCACTGTTCCACCTTCAATTTTCAATATTTAATTCTTTTGGCCTTAAATATTCACCATTTCATTGAATATATATAATAATTACAATATATTCTTGGTGAATAAAATTTGGGATGTTACATTATTATCCTTCTTATTTATAACTCATATTGAGTTATCTGTAATTAAATTAGGGTTAAGGTGCAAAAATACCCATGAACTTTTCTCAAAAGTGTATCCAACACCATAAACTTTTTTTAGGTGCAAAAATATCTATAAACTTCTCAAAATGGGGCAAAAATGTCAAACCGTTAATTGGTACAAACGTCCGTTTTGTGGGACCTACAATTTTATTTTTTGAAGTGCAAAAATACCCATGAACTTTTCTAAAAAGTGCACCCAACACCATAAACTTTTGAAAAGTTCATGAGCATTTTTGCACCCAGAAAAAATTTTATGGTGTTGGGTGCACTTTTTAGAAAAGTTCATGGGTATTTTTGCACCTCAAAAAATAAAATTGTGGGTCTCACAAAACGGACGTTTGTACCAATTAACGGTTTGACATTTTTGCCCCATTTTGAGAAATTCATGGGTATTTTTGCACCTAAAAAAAGTTTATAGTGTTGGATGCACTTTTAAGAAAAGTTCATAGGTATTTTTGCACCTTAACCCATTAAATTATTAGTTAAAAACTGACAGCTTAAATCCTTAAAGTATGCGAGTCATAGGTGATAGGTCTACAAACCAAGCCCAAAGGGCTTAATTAATTATTATTATTATTATTATATTGTCTAAATGAAAATTATTACAATAATTTTACACTAATTAAGGTCTGGAGATATAGACACATGCTTTATGAATGGTTCTTTGTACAAACGATCCCCTTGTTGGGTACTGAATTACCGTTAATCAATTTTTGTTCGATGATTTACATGTTTCTAAACTTGACAACGATCAGTTGACTGGCTTGATTCTTAATTTGATTGAACAAAAAATAAATCGGTCTGATCCGATTTTAGAAATGACAAAAGTATGTTTCTGAATTGGTTTTTAATGATAATAATAGGTCTTTTACATAATCAATTACCATCTCATTTTTAACGTTAGTGTAAATGAAATTTAAATTTATTTCCACTGAATATACACAAATAAAATTATTGCAGAACGCCTAACCATAAGATCAAAATCGCTTACTAAAATTAGTTTAATTTAACAATCACTGCTCTCCACAAAAAAAAAAAAAAAAAAAAATCTATCCTGGCTTACATTAAGAGTTGACATTTTGTGTGTGTCTTGTTTTTAATATCATAAAAGCATAACGTGTTAGATGAAGGCTCACTAACATGTAAAATCATATTTTTTATTTTTCAAATGATAACTATAGTGCTGACTTCTGGTAAAAAACTATGAATCATTTTCCCTACCCATCCTTAAATGAGTAGGGAGAGCTCGTCTCATATGGACAGTTTAAATTTAATTTTTCTTATTTTTTATTTTTTTAAAAATTATTTTAATGGATAAAAAATATAAAATAAAGATAACCTTTTAACTAATATTTTTCTTAAAAAAATAATTTTTTTATTTAAAAATCACCAATTAAATAAAATTAAATATGAATAGTTAAGGTGAGACGACTCTCCTACTCATATCCTTTGAATGGGTAGGAATACTCGTTTCCAAAAACTATCGTGCTGACTCTGACAGTCTGACGATATGGATTAAAATATAAAATCTTTATGTTGATTAATTAGTTAAGCAACGTAACAAACACTGAAAAGATGAAAATGTATAGCGATAACACACCTAAATGCTTTTCGAGAGTTGAAGGATATTATTTTAAAAACATTGACAGCGACACTAATAAAACAACATTACTCAATCTAATGCATTTGTCAAACCACCTCCCAATTATTAATTAACCTTCACATGTTTAAGCATTAACAAATAGTAAGTCCTTTTCATTAAATAATTAAATATATAATTTAATCTTCTAGCATATTTTACTACCACCCTTGAAAAATTTACAAGTAGCATGCATTAGAATTTGAATATCTGGTTTTGAAAAATAGAAGAATATAATCCATCTACCAGTGGCCTTTTAATATTTATAATCTTTCTTATTAAATTTTTACAATCAACCTTTTAGATTTACGACTCTCCTATCGATAAAACTTATATGTGTATATATATATATATATATGATTTTATCTATAGACATATAAAATATCCATATACATTTTTCAAAAATACGTTTAACATCATAAACTTTATTTTGAATATAAAATTTTTTATGAACTTCTTAAAATGAGACAAAAATTCCACATAGGCTAAATGTTAGAAATCGCGCGCCATTACTTTTTGATTTATTGGGCTCCAAATTATTATTTTAATGATTATTTTAAACGATTATTCTTATTAAACTTTTACAATCAACCTTTTAAATTTATGACTCCCAAATTGATAAATTAAAACTTATATGTAAATTTAGATATTTGAATATATTTATATAGATAAAACTATATATATATATATATATATATATATATATAACTATGGGGAAATCCCTTTAAAAGACAGCTGAATTATCTAAATTTTAAATTGAATCATTAAATTCTATTAATTTTAAATTAATTCAGATATCCTAAAATAGGATTTCAAAATTTGTTAATTTGACATTATTACTCCTTATTTGATTATTTCTGTTATTCACCACCTCTCTCCTTTAACAATACACAATGCAGTAAATCATTATAACATCAACATTGACGGTATAAAAACCATTTTTTCCGGCAACATCAACATTGCATCTCAATATTACAAAATAAAAAATTCAATCGACATTGTAACAAAAAAAACTTAATTATATGGACACAAGCATGACTATTCCCATATCCCACATCTTCATTGTAACTACTGATGCGTTAAATCGCAACAATTTTCATGAAAATTCTTCATCTTGCATATGCCAAGGTGTTGACGCAAAAGCTGGGGAAGTTCCCTATCCTCGATAGCAAACTCGCGACATTCTTCAAGAAGGTAGTTAGATGGGTAATAAAAATGATGATATTGGTGATATAAGCAGTTTGATGTGGAGGTGAAAGAGCAGCCTAATCTCTAATTTGGAGTATTTGGCCAATTCAAGTCAGATTCTTTTTAAAGGACAAAACAAATTTAGTTCCTGTTTTTGAAGAATTATGTTCATCAGATTGGTGGAAAGGGATAGTCTCATTCAGGATTTCAAACAATTTTCTAACCGACTCATTCAACAAATTTTTTTTTTTCTGCGGCCTTTGTCTCCAAAGACGGGATTTTTTTCCTTGTTGTATGAATAGTTGTGTATAGATAAAAGATTTTGATTTGACAGGATGTGGCTCGAATATTTCGTCAATCTAGTTTCACAAATGTGGACAAGAATAATAGAAAGTGAATTCTGAGCTGTGAGGGTGGAGAGAGAGATGCTTATTAAGAGATAATCAAACAATGGATAATAAGATAAAATTCTGAAATTCAATTTTATGACATATATTTGGGGTACTTATCAAGAGAGAATCAAACAAGGGATAGTAAGATAAAATTATCAAATTCTGAAATCCAATTTTAAGACATATGACCTGATTTAAGATTTATTGAATTTAATGACCCACTTTAGAATTTTGGTATTTCAACCGTCTTTTAAAAGGATTTTCCCTATAACTATTTCAATTTGATCATATAAGTATATATAAAGTATGTTAACTTGAATATTTCTCTTCGCACTATTCATTTAAAATATCCATAATGAATGAAGATAATTAACTAGTAGGCCTAACTACTTGAAGTTAATTAAATTAATTAATAGGAATCTCACTGTCAATAATGTTTTTTCACACATCACAGTCCAAATGGTTACACCTACAAATCTGAACACATCCATGACTTGTTGAAGTTTACTCATTTAATTTGTCATGTCATAATTGGTTGACACTTACTATATTCAGTTGATTTAATTTTGTAAGCATCATTCATATTTATTAATACGATCTGAAAGTTGATAACATTGAAGCAAAGATATTTTAATTCACAAATGCTACAAATGTTGAAAAATATTCAAATTTAAGACATGGACTTTCATACTATAGGTTTGAAATAAGCTAATGTGTCCTGCTGTCCAAGAAATTTCTGATTATAAAAAATTGTCCTTTGAGGAATTATTCAAGCGTTGACTTCTACCAGGATACAAAGAACAGAAATTCCTTATCCGCGTCAGTCTTAAACATTACATGTCTTGTGCTCAGACTCCATATATGTTTTGATTGTTAGTATCGTTTCTGAATTGTTTCCTCCTTCTCGCTCTATACATAAATATTGCTGCTTCTGTTATGTGTATATATATATATCTTCTTAGGTATGATTTAGAAACTTTGATTTATTTCTTGTTTTGGTGTTTCTCAGATACTTTTCCCTGCTTTGGCTTTCTGTTGCTTTTGTTCCCCAGATTTTAATTTCTAAATTCTTTGGATTCAACTCTAGATTTGATCGTGGGCGTGAATCTGGATTTTATATATATCTTACCATGCAATTAGAGCATGGTTTTGAAATTAATTGGTTTTTTATTTTGATGATTAATTAAGTTCATACACTGAGGGGCAACTCAATAAATCTGGATCTTTGACTCAGAGGAATCCAAGTTGCAGCATCGTACACCAGTGGTGATGAGACGACTTATATGCATCGAAATTAATTTGCATATAACTTAAATTAATTGTTCAGCCATGTCACCTGGATCTCAAAGAGTGCTCATTAGCTTGATTACAAGTAAGATTTAGATGTTTTTTTCCCCGAACTTTAAATTGCTATTAGTTCTTCCTCATTTTTCTAATTTGCTATTAACTTGAGCACAACTATATGCATGCCAAACCTAGATTCTAGGCACTAATCCACTTGTGCTAATGGACAAAAACGACATCGTTTTGCACTTAAGATTATATCTGATCAACTGGTGTGAAAGTATGACTGTATGAGAGAGGGGGGGAGAGTAATGAGATTGAATGGATTATTTGCTTCACTTACCATCTGATTAGTACATTGTTTAATAAAAGTGATCAAATAAAAATACTCTTGCGATAATTAATGTAAGACCTATTTAACTAATTTGATTAGATGAAGGTAGTTAGGGATGAAGGTAGTTAGGTAAGTTAGTTACAACAACAACAAAGCTTTTATCTTACTAGATAGAGTTGGCTACATGGGTCACATGACACTATTGTGCTATGTCGAAAACCATATCTTTAGATATATTGTTAACTAAAAGATCTCTCTCTATGACCTCATTTAGCGTTCGTTCGCTTTGGCCTTCCTTAACCTCGTTTTACAGGACTCCATATTGTTTGATCAACCTTCCTCACTGGAGCACTCAATGGCCTTCGTTGAACATATTCAAACCACTTTAAATGACTTTCTACAATTTTTCATTCAATAGAGGCCACTCCAACTCATTCGTGTATATAAGTATTATGAATCTTGTCTTTTGTTGTATGACTACACATCCATCACAACATTCTCATTTCAGCCACCCCTATTTTATGTTTATGTTGTCCCTTTAAAGCCCAACACTCACTATCATATAGCATTACTGGTCTTATAGCGGTGCGATAAAACTTCTCTTTTACCTTATTAGATACTTTCTGGTTACAAATAACTCCATTAGATTTTCTCTATTTGTACCATCTAGTTTGAATTTTGTGATAAACATCTCCATCAATTTCACCATCTTGTTGTATAATTGATCCTAGATATCTAAATTTTGTCACTTGTGGAACGATCCCCCCGCAAATTTAACTTCCACTTCTCTCCTACCTTGTCTCTTATCAAAATTGCAATGCATATATTTAGTTTTTCTCTTACTCAAACGAAAGCCTTTCAATTCTAGAGTTCTTTCCTATATCTTAAGTTTATAATTAATTTTCACCCTGGACTTAGCCAATAGAACTACATCATTCTCAAAAAGCATGTATTTAGGGATCTCTTCTTTTATAAGCTCAGTTAGAACATCTACCACTAAGTTAAACAAATAAGGGCTCAAAGCTAATCTCTGATGTAAGCCAATCCTTACAAGAAAGTCCTTTGTAACACCTCTAGGCCTTCTAACATATATTGTTACCCCCTCAAACATGTCCTGAATGGTTTTGATATATGCAACTAGCACCCCCCTAAAGTACATCTCTTGGTACACGGTTATATGTTTTTTCCAAATCAATAAAAATGATATGTAAATCCCTACCTTTGCTCTGATAATTTTCCATTAGCTCCCTAATAAGTAAATCATTTCTGTTGTGGGCCTTATTGGCATGAATCCAAATTGGTTTTTATCAATATCAATCTCCAACCTCAGCCTTTGTTCAATCACATTTTCCCACAATTTCATTGTATGACTCATAAGCTTAATTTCTCTGTAGTTTGCACAATTTTGAATATCCTTTTTATTCTTATAAATAGGAATCAAAGTACTTTTTCTCTACTCATCCCGTATTTTCTTAGATCGTAAAATCTCATTAAATAATTTTGTAAGCCACGACACAATCTTTTCATCCGAACATTTCCAAACTTCAATAGGAATATCATCATGCCTAATAGCTTTACCATTTTTTATTTTCTTAAGAGCTTCCTTAAACTCACCAACTTGAATCATGCGGTAAAATGACAAATTGATATCACCTTCTTGAGTTGTCAATTCTTCCTCGTTCCAAGGTGACCCTTCTCCTCTGTCATTAAACAACTTATAAAAGTAGGCTTCCCACTTATTCTTAATATCTCTATCAGTAACCAAAACTTTGCCATCTTCGTCCTTTATACACCTCACTTGGTCCAAGTCTCTTGATTTTCTCTTATTTTTTGTGATCTTGTAAATCTTACACTCTCCTACCTTTGTCCCTCTAACTCCTTATATGCTTTATTACAAGTTTCACTCACTGCCGTCTTAGTCTCCTTTTAAGCCAAATGATACATTTTCCAATTTTCAATATTATTACATAAGTGTATGGCTTTAAAACATTCTTTCTTACATTTGACTTTCTCTTGAACAATCTCATCCCACCACCAAGTCTCCTTATCTTGCCAACCAAAACCTTTTGATTTTCCCAAAATTATTTTAGCAACATTCTGGACCTTTTTAGACATAATCTCCCATATGATATTAGCATTTCTTTATAACTCCCACTCCCCCTCCTCCAAAAGAGTTCTCTTGAAAATCTCCTTCTTCTTCCCCTTTAATTGCCACCACCTAATTACCCTCTGGGTTTAAAACTTACTTGCGCTTTTGTTTTGCATACTTAATATTCACATTAAGGACCAAAACCATATGTTGTGTCGTCACGCCATCTCTAGGGACCGCTTTGCAGTTAGTACAAAGTTTTCTATCAAGATTCCTTACCAAAAAGAAGTCAATCTGCGTCCTAGTGGTTCCACTCTTGTATGTTATTAAATGCTCCTCCCGCTTCTTAAAGCAAGTGCTGACAATCTTTAGGTTATATGAAAAAAAGAAATCAATAATAGGTTGACATTCATTATTGACCACCCAAGATCTAAAACCACAATAAGCCCTTGCATGAGGTCCTGCCTCCTCTCCACATATCCATTAAGATTTCTTTCAATAAAACTCGTTTCAGTTAGTGGAATATTCTGAATTAACCCCTCCATATCTTCCCAGCATTTTCCCTTAACAAGTGCTTCTGGCCCTACTTGAGGTGCATACACACTGATAATATTTATAGTATCCTTCCCAACAATTATTCTTAAGGAAATGATTCTATCCTCAACCTTCTTAACTTCCACCACATTCTTCCTCCATTCATTATTAGCAATGATACCAACATCATTCTTTCCATTGATCTTTCCTATGTATCAGAGTTTAAAACCGTTAATTTCCCAAGACCTTTCTCCTGACCATTTAGTTTCCTGGAGGCACAAGATATTAATCTTTCAATCATTCATTTCGCCCACCATCTCCAATGATTTGTCATTCATAGTCCCAATGTTCCAAGTGCCAAATCTAATCTTGGTCTCATGAACTAGCTTCTTTAGTCGCCTCCGTTCAGACGAGAGCAGTAGCCCTTGCTCATTTAACACTATATCTAGGTAACGATGCAGCAGCTCTTGCTCACTTCTCACTGTACTTGAGCCATACAACGCTTTACTTACAAGCAACGACCTAGCATTAACACAATTTCTTTATTGATCCATGTTTATATAAGATTCGACATGGTTTTATGTTAACTGTCGGGGCCTAACACAATTCTCCTCCTTTATTCGGGCTTCGTACCGACTATAAACATAGGCAGAGTCAGTTAAGTAAATTAGTTATTTATAATAAATAGGGTTAAGGTGTAATTTTACCAACACATTTTTTCTGAGAATCATGTGGCACAAATAAATTTTGGAAGGGGTAAAAATACCAATAAACAAGTTAAAATGATGCAATTTAACCAAGGTTGTTAAATTTCATCTAACGTCTGTTAGGTTTTACTTTAAATTGGCACCTAACGGACATTAGATGAAATTTAACAGCTTTGATAAATTTACACCATTTTAAATTATTTATTGATATTTTTACCCCTTCCAAAACTTATTTCTGTCAGATGCTCCTTGAGAAAAACTTTATTGGTAAAACTGCACTTTAACCCTAATAAATATGACACATTTTTCCTAAAATACCTTAATTATCTTTCTTAATTCCCCATCTTTCCTATTTAAGGAAGTATCAATAGGGGATATTTGAAAAAAACTGATAAACATAAGAAATATATCTTCCATTTAGAAATAAAATAAACTCTTTAATCAGGTATTACATTAAGGACATAAGGAATATTAAAATTATGCACCAGGTGCCATGTCATAAGTTTTTGTGGTTGCAAGAATATTGACTAAACCATTTTATCCCTATATTGTAGGTGTGCTTCCGGTCTTGATAATGCTAACCGTATACGTCTTTTATTGCAAAATATGTATGTTCAAAAGGCGCAAACCAGCAAAAGGAAGAGAACTGGAAAGTGGGATGAACTCAGAGTTTCTAACATATAGAATGGATAAGTTTCTCAATGATATTGAATCAGAAAGGCCAATCAGATTCACTTCACATCAACTAAAGCGTGCAACAAACAACTACGACAACACGTTAGGGTCAGGAGGTTTTGGATCAGTTTATAAAGGAACTTTTGTTGATGGATCTGTTGTTGCAATCAAAGTTCTGCGTGGTGGCATTTCTAACAAGAGAATGGAGGAGCAATTCATGGCTGAAGTTGGCACAATTGGAAGAGTTCATCATTTCAATCTAGTTCGCCTCATTGGATTTTGCGTTGAAAAGGACATGGTGGCTCTAGTTTATGAGTACATGAGCAATGGCTCTCTCGACAAATATCTATTTGGTGAAAATAATAAGAACTTAGCATTTGAGAAGTTACATGAGATTGCTGTTGGAACAGCCAAAGGAATTGCTTACCTGCATGAAGAATGCCAAGAGAGGATCATTCATTATGACATAAAACCAGAGAACATCCTTCTGGACGATGATTTGCATCCTAAAGTTTCTGATTTTGGTTTGGCCAAGCTTTGTAATAGGGAAAAATCTTATATCACTATGACAGGTCTAAGAGGGACACCAGGTTATGCTGCACCAGAACTTTGGATGCCTTTTCATGTAACTCATAAGTGCGATGTTTTCAGCTTTGGGATGTTGTTATTTGAAGTCATAGGAAGAAGAAGGAACCTTGATGCAAACCTGTCATCAGAAAGTCAAGAATGGTTTCCAAGATTGGTTTGGATCAAGTTTGAGAGTGAAAACTTAGAAGAGTTGATAAACGATTGTGGTATTAAAGATAAAGACAAGGATATGGTGAAAAGAATGGCAATGATAGCTTTTTTGTGTGTTCAGTATAGACCAGAATTGAGGCCCATAATGAGTGTTGTGGTGAAAATGTTGGAAGGCTCGATGGATATCCCAAATCCTACAAACCCATTTCGACACTTGATGGAAGAGGATCTTCCAATCATCAAAGCAGCACAAAAGGAAGCTAGTATCAATGTTGTCTCATCTCTTCAGGTAACCGAATCTTCCATTGTTTCATCATCTCCTGAGGTCGATATGGATTCTATCCAAAATTAACAAAAACCATTTTCTCTTTTGATGATGGAATTAATCATGGTTTAAAGTATACAAGTTGAATACAGAGAAGGTTAAGGCATATGTACGTGGAGGCTGTCAAAGACGTTAATTCGTGATTTTGTTCATGTTATATAGTGCAAAACTGATTATATATACTTAAGTTGTGAATTTCCCCATATGGACATATGTATATATCGTACCTTTTTATTGCTTGTGCGCTTATATGATTATATATAAAGCTATGCTTAGGTACGTAACAATGGGATGTTTAGTTCGGCCGATACTTTTTATGTGTATTCTTTGTGAGGCTCACTTATTTGAATTGGACATTTTTCAATTAACTTATGAAACTTAATTAGTATTTAGTAGTCTTGCAAATAAAATTTTGATACTAATTATTATTAGACAAAGTCGATCTTAACTTTTAAAACTCTATACGTGACCCTAAATGTAGGGCAAAGATGTGTTCATCAAATTTTTTTTCAGTATTACTCTTTTTTTTTTTATTTCATTAACTCCCCCCTTTTTTTTTTCCAAACTTTCAAGGGTTCCCCTTTTTGGCTTGACAAGGGTTTCTTTTCGATGCTTAGATTATTACCCTTTTTTAATTACAATAGATTGTTGATATGCTTTAATATAATTTTTGGACACAACTTTATTGTGGCAGTTAATTTTAATAAATGAAAAAAATTGGAAAGTCTCCCATTTTTTTAATTGGTAATCATTTTTTTTTTAACTAAGCATAGGTAAAAAGAGAAAGTCTCTGATTGGAGGCAACCCCATTCGAAGCAGTGTCGGAAGCTAAATGTGAGTACCTCTCTCGGTGGGGATTCGAACATTGGTTCACCACGTTATGAGAAACTAAATCCTCCCACTAGACCCAATTTCTGTTGGTTTAATGTACAAAAAAACATGGTTATATTCATCAGTAAAAAAAAACTTAGGTATTGCAGCCCAACGGGGCCTAGAAAGCCCAAATTTTTCTACAAAAACATATAAAGGGCTAAAGCAAAAGAGCATGGAAAGACCCCAAGAGTTAACTAGGGTCTAAGAGGGCAAATGGCCTATTTGGTTCACCTCCCATATTTTTGAGTAATCTCTGAAGGTAACCCAATCTTCGATTGTCTCATCTCTTGATGAGATCGCTATACATTAATTCTATTCAAAATTTACAAAAACCATTTTATCATTTGATAGAATTAATCGATTTTGACATGGTTTAAAGTATAAGTTGTTGAATATATCTTGTTCATATATCTAGTGATTTGATGATGTTGGAGGCTGCCGACAAAGGAAGGGAAAGAAGATTAACAGTAAAAAGGCAAAAATGTGTGTTAATAACAGTTATTAAATAAAAGAAATGCAAGAGCACATCCAAAAAGAGATGAAAGGTGAAGCAAACATCCAACAAGATTTGAAATAGTAGCTCTGTTCATATCATATGTAACACATTCATTTAGAACCTATGAATCGTCTTATATGGGTGGTGGGAAACTGTAACTGTTCCTTCCTTAAACTGAATATAATTTCTTCAAAGTCAGAGGAAGATCAAGAAACAATATTATAAGAGGTTTAGTTACAGGTTCAGCTTCAAGACTAGCAATTACAACTCAGAATCCAAAAAAAAAAAAAAAAAGGTTCGTAGAGTAGAGTCGCAAGGAGAGAAGAGAAGCTAGAGAAAGTCAATTTTACCAAAATTCTTCACTGTCTCTAAAACCCTTCTTGCTTTATCTAGTTATACTCTAACTTATTTCACGTGAGACCATATCCATAAGCTCAAGGATCTCATGCCCCACAACCACCTCTTCTAGTTCATTTTTTGCTGTATCATGATCCCAAAGCATCTTTATCGTTATGCCCATTCGCTACAGCAGCACCTTGACTTTGGTGCGTATTGAGACTATTTCCGAGATCCTATTTGAACGTTTAAGATTCATTTAAATGATTAGAGCTATTTACGGGACAGGGACAAGGCCGTCCCAGTATATAGAGACGGTAGTGTGTTTAGATCAGTGATTGATAATTGGGTTTGTTTTAATTGGGCTTGTTGTGATATTACTTTTGATAAAAGTCAAATTATGTAATGTAATTTATGTTTGGATTAACGATTGACAATTGGGCTTTTGAAAAAATAAAAATTGTTTGGATTAGCTTAAGCATAAGGGCTTTTATAATAATGGTAAGAGAGAGTGGATGGAAAAATATTTAAAAAATCAAGTAAATATTTAAAAATTACTTTAAAATATTAGGTGCTATTGGAAAAATATTTTAGAGTGGGTGGAAATCAATAAATCAATATTCTAAGTTTTGGATGCTCTTTACTACTAAAAAAAATACATTAAAGGTAAAATTGTAGTCAGTCTCCTAAGACTGAGTATAACTGAAAAATTATTTTAAAGAGTTAAAAGTATAAAAAAATATTTTAAAGTAATTTTTGGAGCTGAAAAAGTACATTTAAGGTAAAATTATAATAAGTCTGATAACACACTATGTACAACTTGAAAAATATTTTAAGGGTTTAAAAACACCAAAAAAAATATATTAAAGTAATTTTTAGAGCTGAAAAAGTACATTTAAGGTAAAATTGAAATCAGTCTGATAACACACTAGGTACAGCTGAAAAAATATTTTAAAAGGTTAAAAACACCAAAAAATATTTTAAGGGGTTAAAAACACTCAAATTTTTTTTTTTGAGTGGGTACAACTAGAAAGTAGGTAAAATTGCAATCAGTCTAATAGCACACTAGATAGTGGGTATAACTAAAAAAATATTTTAAGGGGTTAAAAACACTCAAAAAATATTTTTTGATACTACATACTATTTAAAAAATATTTTATGGGAAATATCATATAACTAATTTCCAGACAACCAAATCTAACATAAAATGTCATTAGCTTTTAACAAAAGCTTCATTTTCTAACTTCTCCCAATTGAGCTTTCATCAATTGGACTTTGGTAAAAGCTCAATTGTCAATTAGCATCTCCAAACACTCAAATTTGAATTCTCAATTGGCAATTGAGCTTATGGTCTTCAATTGGGCTTAAACTAGGTCCCCAAACACACATGGATTTTCCATCTCGCGTCGTGTCCCATCTAGCGACATCCGGTCTAGCACCTTTTTTTAAAAAAAAAACAAGAAAAGAAAAGAAAGAAAGCTATATTCCACAACTGTTATTTCCAGGCTTATGGAACTCAAACCGGATCGGCCGGTTCGGCCGGTAGACCGGTCCGGTCCCCGGTTCCAATTTTTAATTTTTTTTTATTTTCTTTAGAATTTCATACCAATAAGCCTAAAATTTTCAATTTCTCATTGGTTTGGCCCCGGTCTGACCCGTTGACCCTTAACCCAGTATCCCAACCGGTTCAGTACCCAGTTCGGTTTTTAATACCTTGGTTATTTCCAAATCTAGCGTCCAAAACTTCAATGAATCAACACTGTTCACACATTTTTGCAGGGAGAATATGATAGAAAATTTAACATAAAAATGCTCACAAAGAATGATTTAATTAGCTAAAGATTTGAAATGCTTAAAAATATTGGAACTAGAGAATGTTTTAATTGGCTTTTGGATCCATGCTGAAGCTTATTGTTGATGGAGAAGGAATATCGATCCTGGATCTCCATCTTTTGAAAGGGAATTTAATGAGGAGACGTTTGATAATGTCCCAAGTGGTAGGTTGAAAGAGAAAAGGAAGAAGAGGGAAAAAAGAAAAGGTATGGATATGCTGAAAGAGAAAGTAAGTGATAGGGAAGGATGAAAGATATAGACCTGGCCTGGGGTGGATAAGGAGCTGAGAGAATTTGTTGGAAGAATCCTCGTCTACGATGAGGGGAAGCTGGAGATTATGAGCTTCTTGTAGATGCTTTGGCGCCAATGTCTGAGTGTGAGTGTGCGACTTGACTTCAGAGAAGTGGGAAATCTGAAATTATGGATTTAAGAATACTTGTTGGGATAAAATAATAAAATCAATATAAGTAATATGTATTGTCAATAAGTCCTTGGTTCAGACCTTAAACTATGAAGATAGAAAAGTCAGCCTAGTTCACAAGGCTCCCATTGAGTGGGTAGGGAAAGGATAGATGTATACAGTTTTAACCCTATAATCAGAGAGACTATTTCCAACAATATAAGTAATAAGTGTTTAAAAATAAATTAATAAAATAAAAACAAATTATATGATATACTAGCTAGGACAGGACAAGATTGGAACACCATCATCTCACATCCCGTCCCGCGATGACTGGGCCATAACGGGACATCCATGAACACCTCAATAAATGATGAGTTTGAAAGAGTTGGATCAAACAGCTTCATGTTGAGATTTAGGGTGATTATCAGCATTACAACTCCATTGCTCAGAGTAGTTGGAAGAGTATCAATGGAAAATTAAGTAGAAATCAATTAAATTTGGGGAAAATTTCATGGCCCCTCAACATAGCAAATTAACTTATATTTGCCCTCAAAAGATTTTGGAATTTTATTGCACCCCTTAGACAACAATGAAATTAATTTTTGTGATGAAAAGACATCAAAGCCCTTATGTGAATTTACCAAAGACATGCAAATTTACAACTATAATTAGCAAATTTACAACAACAATAAAAGAATTAATAACTCAATTCTCATATCCTTAACCAAATTTACAACTACAATTAGTACATGGGAGAATTGCTAAGAAAGACCTCATTGGCAACTTAATTGTCAAATGAGACATGGGAAGATATTTACACACGAAGGCAATATTTATGCACACGGAGGGAAGATTTTTGCATACGTAGGGGAGATTTTTGAACACGTAAGGGAGATTTTTGCACACAAGGAAAATATTCTGCACACTCGGAAGATATTTTACATATAAAGGTTCTATTTGACAAATAAGCTTCCAATCAGGTATTGTTTTAACAATTTTCCCTTAGTAAATTTACGACAACACGTAAGGGAATTAAAACTCCCATTTCTTATATTCCTAACATAATTTACAATTCCAATAAGCAAATTTACAACAACAGATAAGGAAATATGTGTTGGGTTTTGCAAAAGCCAAATATGTAGAGCCTAATAGATTAAACTAAAAAAGCACAATACTAGCAAAAAAGTCTCTTGATGTAATTTAATAATATAACAAATCAAAACTATTTTATCTAATAACAACTAATAAATAATAAGACAATAATAAAAGAAATTCTAGAATCTAATTTCACTCTAAATAATTTACAAATGAAATACTACAACAGGGAAGGAAATAAAAAACGCCTTATAGAAGAGAAAAGGCAATTTGAGGGATGAGTTTAAATGGAGGATGGGCCTCCTCTTTTATAGTGTAAGAGCCTTCACTGCCCCCCGCCCCCACACACCCAAAATCTTGAAAACCCACCGATGTGGGACTTCTTACCATAACCTACAAATCTTCACATTGGCAAAATTCTCACATTCTTAATTTCTCTTAATTACAAATTTGTGGTTACAATTCACTAATCAATGTTCAAACATGTTGATAAGATCCAAACAATATTGAAATTTGGTAGAAGTCACCAATTTTATCAGCATATCAATAGGATTTTCACTTGTCCGTATCTTCTGGATCATGACTCTACTTTCTTCTAAAATTTCTTGTATAAAGTGATATCGAACATCAATATGCTTCATTCTTGCATTGTAAATTTGGTTCTTTGCTAATTGAATAGCATTTTAGCTATCACAAAATATTATGATTTTGTCTTGACCAATATCAAGCTCTCCAAGAAATCCTTGAAGCCAAAATTACCTCTTTCACAGCCTCTTCAATAGCCATGTACTCTGCCTCAGTGGTAGACAAAGCAACTGTTGATTGTAAAGTAGACTTCCAACTAACTAGTACATTTACAAGAGTAAACACATAACCAATAGTTGATTTCACTTGCAAAATTTGAGTCATGATACCCAACTAAACATTGGTCATTTTCTTGCTCAAAGACCAATCCAAAATCTATAGTATTATGAATATACCATATAATCCATTTCACAGCTTGCCAATATTCCTTTCCTAGATCATGCATATACCTACTCACAATTCCAACAGCCTGTGAAATATCAGGTCTTGTACAAACCATTGTATACATTAAATTAAACTACCGACAGTGTTTGCGTATGATACTCTTGACATATATTGTAACCCCCTCCGTAATTATATCTGAAATACACGATTAAAATTAAATAGAGACAAAACTAATCAAATAACATTTACTAACCCATCACATGACAAGGTTTTCACAAATACCTTTCTAAATCATTTATAAACTTGGTCTCATATTCACATTTTGAATACAATTACTACACGAAGATAAATCACATTCATATAAATATTAGAGTGCACAACATAATCATCCCGGAAATCCCGGGTACATACCTTCGCTAAAGATACACAGGGCATAATTGCCCATTACAATTCTTCAAATGGGGATTACACAATCTCATCTCAAATTCATAACCCTATATTCAATCGAATCATATGCCGTCTTCACAACTCATTGATAACCAACTACCAACTCTCATCTCAAAGGAGTCCTAGCTGCTCCCTCCACGAGCCACTTGCCTTGTCTAAATTGTTGGTAGGGGAGGGTGAGATTCGAGAGAATCTCAGTAGGGAAATATTATCAATATGCATGTAAGATAAGTGTTTAATGTATGACATGCTTGCATCACATAACTCATGCACACATATAATGACAAATCTATAAGATCAATGCTTCGAACGATACACATATGGCCATAGCATATATTGAAACATAGCTTCAAATCATTCATACATGTTCCACATAATCAAGCAAAGCAATAACATGCATCAACACATTAATACAGTTATCAGAGTATGCAGGAGAGATAAGTTCCCTACCTTAACCCTTTTATGGCTCGAAACGTGTGCCTTAATCTACGTGCAAACAGCTCAGGGCTTCATATTCGATCCTACAATGTCAAATGTACTATTTAGACACTTACATAGTGTTTCTGGGGGTTATATGAGGCTATATTGAAAATTTACTAAAATGCCCCCGGGGACCCGGCCCAACCCCACTGTACCCGGTCCGGCTGTATTTTTCCCGAAATTTTGATATTGGCTATTCTAACATATTTCCACCCAAGGAATCCATTTCCGAACTTGAAATTATCAAATTCAATGTCAATTACAAAATTACCCTTGGCAGCCCCACTTTAAGGGTTTCAGGGGCGTTTTCTTAATTATGCTTTTTTCGGCCTTTTCCGAAAAAGTGCCCAACTGTAATCCCACCTAATTTTTGCCCCTGAACTCAATGGAATCATCAAATTATTGAAAATCCAACTCTAAGACCCATTTCTAGAGCTGGCCGAAATTCTCAAGTATTCCAGGGAAAATTGGGGTTTTTCGGTTTTAGCTCCGTAAACGCGTTTCTTTCTACTCCTAACTACTTTATTAACTATTCCATTAGGTTACAACTACCATTTAGTACCAATTTGGGTAGCATAACAGCCCCACACACCCATTTTCCATTTTTGAAAACAATGACAATCCGACGAAATTTCACCGATTAAATTGTCCACAACAGTCAGAATAGTTAATACACAAGAGTTTGGAAATTACCTCAAGCTCCTACTAGCTTTTCTCAAGAGTGGTTGAAACCCTAGCCCTTCTTAACCATGAAAATTGAGCTTCCAACACCTTAAAGAACATGAAAGAGAAGCTTAGGAGTAAGGTTATACGCGTTAGGAGCTAAATCGTCGGAGAAATCGGCTTACCTTGTGAGATTTCTCCTCTTTCTCTCTCTAAGAGCTCTCAAATTTCTCTCACTAGTTTCAGCTGGTTCAGCACGTCAGAAATGAGAGCTGAAGATGATGAGAAAATATGTAATTCCATACTGATCTCATCTTTTATTTCAATGATGTCATAATTCCCATTTTCGGATTTTCTGGCAGATTTTCTGCCCAAAATTTGAAACATCATAACCAATTCTATAAAAATTGAAATGAGGTCATTCCAAAGCCAAATGAAAGGTATTTAAGTCCTCTTTATAGGAAAAATATGGGCCATTACCCAAAATTACCACAAAAGTCCAGAATTACATAAAACTCATCGCTGCCCCAAAACAGAGTTCAGTTTCCATCCCAAACTTTAGACAGTCATATCTCCTAGCTCACAAAATGAAATGGCACAAATTATATGTCCATTTTAAAGCTTGGGATGTGAAATTTAAGACCGGGAAGTTTCAGAATTTTTAGACGCCATTTGGTCATTCAAAACGTTCATACAAGCTGACTGCCCAAAATAGAGTTTCACTGGACAGAATTTCAGATTTTAATTTGCATCTTTGCTTCCAATGGTCCCATTTTCATACCAAACATCATTCCCACATAAATTTTCACAAGGAATCCATTGGAAACACCAAATCAATCAAATTCACATCACATTGACAAGTTTTCACAACAATCTCAACATGTCAACACAATTCACATTTCAAAACCTAATATTGCAACTTTTCCATTCCAAAGTTTCAATCCAATTTCAATAACATCAAAACACACTATGACACCATTTCCAACACAATACCCCGTTCAATTCTTCCCTTTATTCTAAGTCAATTTGGATGTTAATCCATAATTGAACTCAAATACAGGGTTTCGGCACTGCTCACAACACACACGAATCACATTTGAGTGCCAAATCACATCATATTCTCCAAAAGGGTTATTTATCACTAACCACATCCACTTTTGGAGTCATTAACCCTTAATCACAATTTGGGATCTTGCTAAACTGGGGCATAGCAATCCACTAATCTTAGGCTTATTCTCTTAGCTCAAGTCTCAAAATTTGGGGTATTACATATATTCTCATTCATCTTTATCCTTTGGCGACATATCAGCAATAACCTTAAAGTGAGGAGCAAGTGGACTGCTAACCGGCTTCATTCTCTCATTCATAACAAATTGATCTAGCATCCTCTTCAAATTCTCCTTTTGAGATAAAAAGAGTTTCTTTGATTATCTGTCTCTTATTATCTCCATGCCAAGAATTTTCTTTGCTTCACCTAAATCCTTCATCTTAAACTCCTTTTTAGTTGAACCTTTAGCTTCTCAATTTCTGCTTGATTTTTCAAAGCTATCTACATATCATCAACATATAAAAAGAGATATATAAAGGATCCATCTTCAAGCTTCCACAAATAGACACAATGATCGTATATGCTTCTTCTGTACCTATGCCTCAATATAAACTTGTCAAATCGTTTATACCATTATCTCAAAAATTGTTTCAATCTGTATAACAAATTTTCAAGTTTTCAACATATTCTCATTTCCATCAACTTTGAATCCTTCTGGATGAGTCATATAGATTTCCTATTCTAAGTCTCCATTTAAAAATGTAGTTTTAACATCCATCTGAACCAATTCCAAATCTAACTGTGGTACCAAGGCCAACAAAATTCTAATGAAGAAATGTTTCACAATTGGAGAAAATACCTTATTGTAATCAATCCCCTCCTTCTGAGCATAGCTTTTAGCTACCAATCTTGCTTCATAGCGCATATCACTTTGGATAAGAAATCCTTTTTTCTTTGTATATACCCATTTCCAACCAATTGCTTTCTTACCCTTCGAGAGGTTGGCCAATTTCCATGTACCACTCTGATGAAGGGATCACATTTCTTTATTCATGGCATTCCTCCACTTATCCTTTTCTAAGCTTTGAACACCCCTTTTATAAGTTGAAGGAATATCATCAGCTACAATTGAGGTTGCACAAGTCACCATATCCATGAAATAAGTAGGTTTTCTTATTGTTCATTTTGGCTTGCTAGTTGCTATTGATTCATGTTGCTGTTGAGATTCATGAGTTGGAACCCCCCTTATAAATGGCTCTTCTTCTTCTACAAGAAAGTCTTCTTTTATTTCCCCATTTATTCCTTGTACTAGGAAAATCATCTTTCCTTCAAACTCCACCTGCTTTGAAACACCATCAGTTTGTTTGGCATCTTTAGCTACTACCTTTTTCACCACAGCAGATTCATCAAAAGTAACATTCCTGCTTAATATAATCTTCTTTGTCTCCGAGCACCATAAACGATATCCTTTGACTCTAGAGGTGATCCCCAAAAAAATGGCTTTCTTTATTCTTGGATCTAATTTTGACTCTTTCACATGATAGTATGCAGTTGAGCCAAAAGCATGCAAAGAATCATAATCTATGGCAAGTTTCCATACCATTGTTCCAACGGTATCTTACCACCAATAGCAGCAGATGGTAGACGATTAATGAGGTGACACACATATGTTATTGCCTCATCCCAAAATTCTTTGCCTAAGCCAACATTGGACAACATACACTAAACCTTCTCCATCAAAGTCCGGTTCATGTGTTCTACCATTCCATTTTGTTGTGGTGTATTCCTGACGGTGAAGTTTCTTATGATGCCATCATCCTCAAAAATCTTTTGAAAAGGATCATTCATGTATTCTCCTTCATTGCCTATACAAAGACATTTGATTCTCATGCCTGTTTGTGTTTATATCATCACCTTCCGTTTGAGAAAAATTCCCAACTCTTTATCTTTAGTCTTCATCGTATACACTCAAACTCTTCAAGAGATATTGTCAACAAAGGTTATAAAATAATGTTTTCCTCCCAATGAAGGTGTTTTAGAAGGACCCCAAACATCAGAATGAACATAATCCAAAATACCTTTTGTATTATGTTGTACCTGACTTAACCCTTATCTGTTTCCCTTTTACACAACGCCCACAAAACTCCAAACTGCAATACTTTAATCCTTTTAACAATCCTTGATTTGATAGAGCTTTCAAGCATTTTCCTCTAGTATGTCCTAAATGCATGTGCCACAGCCTGGTCACTTCTAGCTCATTCTCATTACTAGATGTCACTGTTACTATCCCAATAATAGTACTTCCTTGATAGCAGTACACATTATTGTTCTTCTGAATACCCTTCATTACCACTAATACATCAAAAAATATCTTCATTACTCCACTTTCTACAGTGATTTTGAACCCCTTTGAATCTAGAGTTTCTACAAAAATTAGATTTTTCTTCAAACCCGATACATAACGAACATCTGTTAATGTTCTAATTAATCTATCATCATTCCTTAATCGAATTGAACCAATGTCATATACGGTAAGAGAAGTGTTATCTGCTGTGTGTACAACTCCACATTATTCTTGTTGAAAATCAGTGAACTAGTCTTGATTAAGACACATATGATGGCTACAAGCTGAGTTCAACAACCATACGTATGACGATCTTGATGACATCATTGTAGATAGAGAGAAGTATGAGTTTTCATCACAGCAGCTACATTTGAGTCCCTAATAGTCTTCCCAATGTTAGGTTTAGCTTTGTTTTTCAACTTTGGACAATCCTGCTTATAATGGCATTTTTCTCGACAAAAAGCACATTCATTTTTGTTGGGTCTAGACCTCAATTTGGATCCCCTTTCCTCGATCTCGTCTACTTTTCAGTACGTCCTTTCATGAATAGTGCCTCTGCTTCTCCACCTCTTTGTTTTTCTCTCTTTCTTTGTTTATAGCTATATAAGGTAGAACAAACTTCTCTGAGAGATACTTCCTCTTTGTTGTGAAGTACAGTAGTCTCTAGGTGCTCGTACTTATTTGGAAGTGATTCTAATAAGATCAGGCTATATTATCATCTTCAAAGGTCACATCCATATTCTGCAAATCTATTACCAACTTATTGAAGTTGATGATATGATCATTTATTGTGATACCAAAAACATAAGTGAAGCAAAATAGTTTTTTCTTCATGTGGAGTTTGTTATGACTGGTTTTCATCAAGAATTTGTCCTCCAGTGCCTTCCATAGTCTACATGTAAAAGTTTCCTTTATGTGTGGATACTTCTGTTCTTTTAAACGGTATGATCGAATGGTACCACAAGCGACACAATTGATGATCCTCCAACCTTCCTCCCCCACGCTGTCTGGTTTCCTTTCTTTAATAGCAAAGTCTAGTCCTTGTTGCAAAAGGACACCGAGAACCTCGTTTTGCCACATCCCAAAATGTCCCAATCCGTCAAAATTTCAATTGCAAACTTTGCATTGGACACAATTCTTGTCAAAAGCGACAATGCCAATAACAAATTGTTGACATTTGATACGAATTCTTCATTTTTTTGTTAGTCATTTCTGTTCCAGATATTATTTAATAGCTACCAATGCAAAAGCCTAAAGTAATTATGTTCCGATATGGAAGTTCAGATTATGTTGCAACCATAGAGCATACTCAGACAGAACCTTGCTTCTGATACCAATTGTTGCGAAAGCCGAATATATAGAGCATAACCGATTATATTAAAAAATCACAATACTAGAAAACAAAGTTTCTAGACGTGATTTAATAATATAATAAATCACAAGTACTATATCTAATAACAACGAATAAATAATAAGATAACAATAAAAAATTACCATAATTTAATTTCATTATAAATAATTTATAAGTGAAATATTATAAGAGATGAGAAAATACAAAATACCTTATAGAAGAGAAAATGCAATTTGAGGGGTGAGTTTAAAGGAAGAAGGGGCCTTCTCTTTTATGTGTCAACCCCTCCCCCCAAAAAAAAAAGGAACAAATCTTGAAAACCCA
Organism: Inga oerstediana; assembly: GCA_963210345.1. Lineage (NCBI taxonomy): Eukaryota > Viridiplantae > Streptophyta > Magnoliopsida > Fabales > Fabaceae > Inga > Inga oerstediana. The sequence goes on along the minus strand of OY723410.1, from coordinate 12,930,626 downwards.
CACCGATGTGGGACTTCTTGCCATAACCTATATTAGGGATATGAGCAATGAGAGTTGTTAATTCCCTTATGTGTTGTTATAAATCTGCTAATAGTAGTTGTAAATTTGAATATATATGTTGTAAATTCACATTGCGGTATTAATATCTTTTTACCCACAAAATTTAATTTCATTTTCATTTAAGAGTATAGGAAAATTTCATAATATTCTAATAGGGAATGAAAATTAATCTGATGTGGATGGTAGGGGTGTAATAAAATTTTCGCTTAATTTTTCTCGCGGATGTTGTCGTTGATGCACAAGAGGGTCTTTGTTGTCGGCAGGTTCTGTTGACGAACTCCTGCAAATGCACCGTAATCCGAGTCACGTTCAAGGACGCTGTCCTTAAGAGCTATTCCGCGACCACCGGCTAACTGGAAGCGGCACTCCCCAGGATAAAATGGATTCTTCCTGTAGACACAGGGCGAACAGAACAGCAAAACGAAAGCAACTATAAGGCAGAGAGAACAGAGGAATGTCAGAGAGGAAGATAGGGCTCGAGATGTCAGAGCTCGGTGCCTGAACCTCTTGCAGGCAGTGCCTTTTATAGGCCTCCATGCATCTGAACGTTGGGTAACGTTTTAATCCGCATAAACACCATTAAACCGCCGGTTACACAATAATAAAACCACATGATGAGGCCGTTTCTGAACATTGAAGGACCAGACACATTTGGCAGTTAAAATATCCATTTGGCAATTTAAAACATACGTTTGGCAATTTAAAATCTGACCCATGACCTCTTTAACGGAAATACTGATGCTTCAAAATTCAGATGCCTCAAAACTGGATTTTTCTGGTAAGCTATTTTCACAAAAATAAATTGTAGATTTTTTCAAAAAAGCATTTGATAAAAAGTGCCCAGTCCGCATTTAATTCACGCGCAGGGGGGAATCGCCGGATTTCCACTACGTTTTCCTCTTGGTGGCCCTTTGTTGTGCGCGCGAGCCCACTCTTCCTCTTGGCCCATTTACTAGCCCAACTTCACAAGGTGTAATATATACACTAGCATTCTCTCTTTCCCAAGCAATGTGGGACTTGTTCCATTTGACACACCCACATCTAGCTTGTATCTCCAACAATCCCCCACATGTGTCAAAAGGAACGCCTTTAGCTTAGTTGTACACATGGGTATAACCATTGTATCTAGTGGTCCTTTGAACTTAAAACTAGACCTAGACAGTTAACACTTAATACACAGAGGTGTTGGTAGTCCTATGAACTTAAAACCAACAACTCTTAGATGTATACTAGAGGTATTAAAAGTCAGGTTATACCCCCACATTTCGCTGTTAACGCGGTTTTGCACGTTAAGACGGCCATGCGCGTGCCTAGTTCATAACGAATGCTCTTGAGATTTTGCCACGATCTCATAGGAGCGGCCCACTCCACATTCGTAGAGGTGATTTCATTAAATGTACCTGCAATGAGCACACCATTCCGTAGAATTATGAAATCATTAAGAGCTTTGCTCATCCTCACCAAAATGCATTCTAGCACATTCTCAACATCATAGGAAGGGACTAACAATTTACTTTAGTGCTAGCAGAACTAACTCACGACTTGTTCTTACCTATTGAACCTCCTTCATGGGATCACCAATCACAGAGGTTGGGTTACCATCGCTGTTAATTTCTTATCGGCTTAAGTCCCATTCCCCTCGATGAATCAAGGATTTGTTTCCTTCCCAGGGGTTTTGTAAAAGGATCCGCAAGGTTCACAGCTGACCTTACATAATCGATTGAGATTACACCATCTTTGAGCAGCTGCCTTATTATATTATGTCTCAATCGAATATGTCTACTTTTACCATTAAAGGTTTTATTTTCTATCGCAGATTGGTTATCACAATGTAAAGACACTGATGGTGTTGGTTTTTCACCTAGTAGGATATTCGCCAAGAAGTTTTTCAACCACTCAGCCTCAGTACCAGTCAAGTCCATAGCTATAAACTCAGAATCCCTTGAGGAACTAGTTAAAATAGTTTGTTTGACTGACTTACACGTTATGGCACCACCACCAAGAGTGAACACATAGCCACTAGTGGATTTGCTCTCCTCTGAATCTGAGATCCAGTTAGCATCACTGTATCCTTCCAATACAGCAGGAAATCCACTATAATGAATACCATAATTCATGGTACCTCTCAAGTATCTCAATACTCTTACCAGAGCCTTCCAATGCTCATTGCTTGGACAATGAGTCTACCTGCTCAATCTACACACATCATATGCTATGTCTAGCCTGGTATAGTTCATTAAATGCAACAGACTTCCAATAATCTGTGCATATTTAGACTGAGCAATTGGTTCTCCTCTATTTTTCTTTAAATGCACATTAGGATCATAAGGAGTGTTCATAGGAGACTCACCAAACAGTTCAAACTTTCTCAGGATTTTCTCAATATAATGTTCCTGAGAAAGTATGATAGCATTATCATTCCTTTTGATCTTTACACCCAAAATCACTTTCGCTTCACCCAAATCTTTCATATCAAAATTAGAAGACAGAAAATGTTTTGTCTCAAGCACAACATCCATGCTAGTACCAAAGATAAGCATGTCATCCACATACAAACAAATAATCACAGAATCATTATTTACAAGTTTTGTATAAACACATCTTTCTACCTCAACAATAGAGAAACCGCCACTTAACAAAACTTGATCCATTTTTTCATGCCATTGTTTAGGCGCTTGTTTCAAACCATACAAGGATTTAACAAGTTTGCAAACTTTATTTTCTTGCCCAGGAATAATACACCCTTCAGGTTGCACCATATAAATCTCCTCTTCTAAATCACCATTTAAAAAAGCTGTTTTAACATCCATTTGATGAATGAAAAGCTTATGAATAAAAGCTAAGGCAATTAGGATTCTAACCGAAGAAATCCTAGTTACAGGAGAAAAGGTGTCAAGATAATCAACATTTTCTTTTTGAGTATACCCTTTTGCTACTAATCTAGCTTTGTATTTTTCAACAGTTCCATCAGGAAAATACTTTTTCCTAAAAACCCATTTACAACCAATAGGCTTTGCTCTTGGAGGCAAGTCTACCAAAACCCATGTTTTATTTTGATTTAAAGAATCAATTTCAGCTTTTATTGCTTCTTTCCAAAAAGATTTATCCGGAGAAGAAATAGCTTCATAAAAATTTTTGGGTTCATCTTGCACCAAATAAGTATAAAAATCATCTCCGAAAGACGTTTGTTTTCTTTGTCTTTTACTTCTCCTTAAATCTTCAACCAAAACTTCATTTGAATTTTGTTCAGAAGGAGCAGAGGAATTTTCAACTCTTTTAGGAATATGCTCAAACTTCAAAGGAAATATATTTTCAAAAAACTCTGCATCTTTTGTTTCAACAATTGTGTTATGATCTAAAACATCGCTTTTTAAAACCAGAAAACGATAAGCAGCACTTTGTTGAGCATATCCAATAAACATGCAATCAGAGGTTTTAGAACCAATTTTCCTCTTTTTAACATCAGGTAGTAAAACTTTAGCAAGATACCCCAACACTTTCAAATACTGAAGATTAGGCACAAAACCTTTCCATACTCATAAGGTGTCTTTTTAGTTTTCCTGTTGGATATTCTGTTTTGTAAAAAACAAGCAGATAACAAGGCTTCACCCCCACAGGTTATTAGGTGCTGTAGAGCTTACAAGTAAAGCATTCATCATTTCTTTTAAAGTTCTATTTTTCCTTTCTGCAACACCATTAGATTCAGGTGAATAAGGAGGAGTTACTTCATGAATTATCCCTTCTTTTTCGCAAAAATTATTGAATAATAAATATTCTCCTCCTCTATCGGACCTGACCCTTTTAATCTTTTAATCTAATTGATTTTCTACTTCTGCTTTGTACAAAAGAAATTTTTCAAAAGCATCATCTTTATTTCTCATCAAATATACTTTGGTATATTTTGAAAAATCGTCAATAAAGGTAATATAATACCTTTTACCACCTTTAGTCTCAATTTGCTTTAAATCTCCCAAATCAGAATGAATTAAAGCTAACAACTCGGTTTCTCTTTGAGTAGAAAAATGTGGTTTTTTAGCTTGTTTAGTTTCTGCACAAACTTCACACTTTTGAAAATCATCTTTAGTTTTAGAAATCAGCCCTATATTTTGTAGCCTCTTAATATAAGATTTATGAACATGTCCTAATCTAGCATGCCACATATCATAGGAATCAATCAAGTAAGCAGAAGAAGATGCATTCTCATTCATTTCAGAAACACTAAGAACAAACAATTCCTTATTACAATAGCCCTTCCCAATAAGAACATTGTTCTTAGTCATGACAATCTTGTCAGATTCAAAACATACCCTAACCCCAGCTTTCCCAAGAAATGCCACAGAGACTAAGTTAGCTCTGACCTCAGGTACATATAGCACGTCACTCAGTGCCAAGGTCTTTCCAGATGTGAGCTTCAATACCATCCTCCCTTTTCCATGAACCTTAGCGGTTCGGGAGTCAGCCAGATAAACGTGGTCTTCCCCTTCTTCAAAGGAGGTAAACATCTCTTTGTTTGCACAGATGTGCCTGGTAGCTCCTGAGTCTACCACCCATTTCTTCACATCAGAGACAAGAAGGGCTTGTGACACCACAGCAACAATGATTTCTTCATCACTGCTATCATCTCCTTCAACTAAATTCACATTTGGCTTAGGAGGATTTTCACCCCTTTGAGAGTTATCTCCCTTAGCCCTTTTCCTGCACTGTGTTACATAATGACTTGGTTTCCCACAGACAAAACAATTGCCTTTCTTCTTCTTGGGGTTAGAGTCTTTGGGCTTGTAGTAAGGTTTCTTATTTTTATTATTTTTGTTTTTGGGATCGTACCTCTTGTTGTACGGCTTTTCCTCAACTAGGTTTGCTTTAGCAGCCATTTCCATGGCCTTTGCAGCTTGTATTGCCTTTCTGTTGGTATCTTCAATGATGATATGAGTGATCAGATCATTCAAGGACAACTGTTTCTGTTTATGTTTCAGTTGTTGCTTGTAGTCATTCCATGAATCTGGCAGCTTTTCGATCAATACACCAGCCACGAACTCATCTGGCAAATTGATCTTCTCAGCCTTGAGCTCCTCATTCAGCTTATGGTACTCGTTGATCTGGAGCTTGATGTCTTTTTCATCTGTCATCTCCCACTTGTAAAAGTTTCCTATCACAAACTTCTGCTTTCCAGCATCCTCAGCAGTATACTTGAGGATAAGTTATCCCCATATCTCACTTGCTTCTTTATAGACATGGTACACATCGAACAGATCGTTAGATAAAGTAGTAATAAGAGTGTGTCTGCAAACCTTGTTGGCATAGGCCCAAACATCCTTTTGGGCTTGGTTAGCATCTGGGGATGGTGCAGATTGTGTAAGCGCATCAGCAACTCCATACATGTCAAGAACAGTGTAGACACGTTCCTGCCAGCATCTGAAGTTCTTCCCCTCAAAATGTTCAATCTTGGAAATGTCTGGAAACTGCCTGGGCATAGGCACCACCATCGGAATAGGACCAAAACCAGCATTGTTGACTCCGGGAGCAGCAGCACTGTCAGGTTAAGCACCAGCGCCAAAACCAGTAGGAGGAACAGAAACAGAAGCCATTGTAACTCTTAAGATTGTTGACGAACTCCTGCAAATGCACCGTAATCCGAGTCACGTTCAAGGACTCTGTCCTTAAGAGCTATTCCGTGACCACCGGCTAACTGGAAGCGGCACTCCCCAGGATAAAACAGATTCTTCCTGTAGACACAGGGCGAACAGAACAGCAAAACAAAAGCAACTATAAGGCAGAGAGAACAGAGGAATGTCCGAGAGGAAGATAGGGCTCGAGATGTCAGAGCTCGGTGCCTGAACCTCTTGCAGGCAGTGCCTTTTATAGGCCTCCATGCATCTGAACGTTGGGTAACGTTTTAATCCGCATAAACACCATTAAACCGCCGGTTACACAATAATAAAACCACATGATGAGGCTGTTTCTGAACATTGAAGGACCAAACACGTTTGGTAGTTAAAATATCCATTTGGCAATTTAAAACATACGTTTGGCAATTTAAAATCTGACCCATGACCTCTGTAACGGAAGTACTGATGCTTCAAAATTCAGATACCTCAAAACTGGGTTTTTCCGGTAAGCTATTTTCACAAAAATAAATTGTAGATTTTTTCAAAAAAACATTTGATAAAAAGTACCCAGTCCGCATTTAATTCACGCGCAGGGGGGGCATCGCCGGATTTCCACTACGTTTGCCTCTTGGTGGCCTTTTGTTGTGCGCGTGAGCCCACTCTTCCTCTTGGCCCATTTACTAGCCCAACTTCACAAGGTGTAATATATACACTAGCATTCTCTCTTTCCCAAGCAATGTGGGACTTGTTCCATTTGACACACCCACATATAGCTTATATCTCCAACAGGTTCCACCGACTGATATTAGGATTGGACAAGGAAACTTATGCAATGTTATTATTTCTATTGTGATATTGACGAAAAAAATCTATTTAGATGGTTTCCCCGAAAAATAGTTTGAATGTGTAGTATGAGTGTAGGTACGATATATACAATATGATAATTACATGACTAATTAATTACAGGGAAAATATAATATGATTGGACAAGGAGAATCCTAATTAAATTCAGTCCAAATACTAAAATCTAAATTCAGGCCTATACTTTTAATAAATTCTTAATAAGGCTAATAGGCCTCATTAGGGATTTATATATATTGTTAAAAGATTATAATGGCCATCTATAGTTAAGACGAAAAATTAAAGGCACCTTTGACAGAAAAGCAAATTTAGACATAAATTTTTAACAATTTTCTAACCATTTTATTAATGTAAACCATTTTTTAAACGTTTCATTTCATTTTGTTTATTTAAACAACAATTTAATCTTTTTATTTTGTTCCCAACATGTTAAATATCTTAAGTTGCTTAAGCGGTTAAAAAATCTTAATTTACATTTTACTAAATGTCATTTTTTCTCAAAAAAATTGTTTCGTCACGACTGCTACTACGTTAATTCGAACGAAATGAATTATACTAATAATGGGTACTTCTTGGACAGAGAAAAGCAATTTATTTTTTCATAACGAAACAAAAAAAAAAAAGATTAAATTTTCATTTAAATAAATTAAAAAAATGAGTTGACCAAACCATTGTTTAAATAAATAAAATGATTAGGACATTGTGAAGATTATATGCCTGAATTAAAACTTTGGTTAAAGGTATCTCTAATTTTTCTTTTTAACTATAGACGGGCATTTTGGTTTTTGAACAACATTCAAAAATCTATAATGACGCCTCTTAGCCTTATTAGGAACTTGTTAAAAATGTAGGCTTAAATTATGATTTTAATATTGTGGTTGGATTTAATCTGAATTCTCCTTTAATTAAATTACAGATGATAATATATTTAATAAAATTATTTTATAGTTATTGTTAATTATTATTAATATTAATAACTTATGGTAAACAGAGCTGGATAGGAAAAATTACATAAAGAACCAACAAACTATTGAATGAGATGTGAAACAGCCTCTCTATAAGAAGAAGAGCGCAAGTTGCCATTATCACACTTCTCTTTAATTTTATTTTTTAACCCCAATCATTTTCTCACATTTAACAAATTCATGGCTCTTTCATTTCATCAACCTACTCCTTCTCCATTTGTCTTTGTGTCATCTTCCGCAAAAGTATGTCTTCGAATGTTCCAAGATGCTTCTGATTGCTTTCGTCCTCCTTTGAATTTTCAGAGCCCTCTATTTCTATATAATCCCCTTTTTCCTCTCTCACATCTCATCCACTAGCAAACAGTGATAAAATTAAACGCTCCTTGACCTTTTTCCTCAACTTTTATTCATATCGCCAGTTTCAAAGCAACGAGTTGGTTTTGAGTTTCATAAACCCACAAATCACATCTTCTCCGAGTTTCCTTCGTTGCTTCAGAAAACTCTCAGGTTTAATTCTTCTCCGTTCACCATTAACGTAAGCTCAGAAGCTTTAAAGCATAGTCCTTTTTTGTGTCTTGTACATATATGGTTTTGAATTGATTGGTTTTTCATTTTGGTGAAAACTTCATATTTGGTGGCAACTAGCTCCACCATGATATCTTCAACCATGGCTTCTTTTTGGAGGGCAAAACCTCCTCGCATCATTATCATTATCACGGGTAAGATTAAGAGTATTTGAATTTTGAAGGGTTAAATTATTACTATTAGTTTGCTTTTGTCTAATGACGTGTTGATAGAAGTTGTGCGTATTTAATTAACATTTTGATGATTTAGGACCTTCTATACATATTTGTGCTGTTTTTTTTTTAAAAGAAAAAAAAGTGAAGTATGCAGGTTTAATGTGGAGGTAGTACAGTCTATTTTTTTTTTGGGTATTTGCTTCTAAAAATTTATTTAAAAAGATTTATGCTTACAAAATTAATTTTATTCTACTGTATTAAAATAGAAAATAGCAAGGATGTGAAATATTGGTAAATGTTTAGTGAAAATTATTAAATTAAAAGACAAGTTTGTAATATTAATTGCAAGAATTCTGACTGAATCATTTCTATCTATTGCAGTTTTCCTTATTGCCTGGTTACTGATGTTGCTCATGTTCAGAGGCCTAATCACTATCGTGGTCGGCCTGGGTAAGATCTACGTATATGTAGTTTTATAAGGGTTAAATCAATAATGATGAAAGTTCATTAATGAATTACAATGATTAAATTAAAACAACTAAACCCATATAAAATTAAGCCACGAAGCAATTTGGCTTAAGTTTGTCAATTGTTAATTTGTTGTTGCCAGAATTTTGACTGATGATCGTTTATATATACCTTTCTGTAGTCGGGTTTGGTGGCTTATCAGGATTTGCCATATTAGAATATCGTAAAAGATTTAATGAGGACCAAAGGCGTCACAAAGAGTTTCTGACATTAACTATGGAAAAGTTTCTGAATGATTTGGAAAGAGAGAGCCCAACAATTCTCACTTCAGACAACCTAGTACGTGCAACAAACAACTACTCCGACATGTTGGGGTCAGGAGGTTTTGGATCAGTCTATAAAGGAACTTTCAGTGATGGAACTGTTGTTGCAGTCAAAGTTCTACATGGCACTTTTGATGAGAGAATATTGGAGGAGCAATTCATGGCTGAAGTCGGTACAATTGGAAAAGTTCGTCATTTAAATCTGGTTCGCCTCATGGGATTTTGCATTGAACAGAATATGACAGCTCTAGTTTATGAGTATATGAGCAATGGCTCTCTTGACAAATATCTGTTTAGTGAAAATAAGTACTTAGCATTTGAGATACTACATGAGATTGCAGTTGAAACAGCCAAAGGAATTGCTTACTTGCATGAAGATTACCAGGAGAGGATCATCCACTATGACATAAAACCAGAGAACATCCTTTTGGACGATAATTTGCATCCTAAAGTTGCTGATTTTGGTTTAGCCAAGCTTTGTAACAGGGAAAAGTCATATGTCACAATGACACGTCAAAGAGGGACACCAGGTTATGCTGCACCAGAACTTTGGATGCCTTTTCCTGTAACACACAAGTGTGATATTTATAGCTTTGGAATAATGTTATTTGAAATCATAGGAAAAAGAAGACATTTTGATGTGAGCCTCCCCAACAATCAACAGTGGTTTCCAAGATGGGTTTGGATAAAGTTTGAAAATAAAAATCTAGAAGAAATCATAACAGAATGTGGTATTGAAGATAAAAACGAAGAGAAAGTGAAAAGAATGACAAGGGTAGCTTTGTGGTGTATTCAGTATAGACCAGATTTGAGACCTAAAATGAGCGATGTGGTGAAAATGTTGGAAGGCTCCATGGATGTTCGAGAACCTTCAAACCCATTTCAACAATTGCTGGAAGAAAATCATGAAATTGAAGCATCACAAATGGATAGAAGTAGTGATGATGATGGCTCATCTACTCTTGAGGGAACCGAATCTTCCATTGCGCCTTCTCGTCCTGAGCTTTGAGATCTAAATACATTCATAAGTTCTACATTATCTTATTGATCCATATCTTGTGATTTGATTAAAGCCGTGTGTATTGTTTTCTAGTGTGTGATATTTCATTTTAATTTTTAATCTTCATTTGTTGTTGTTGAGATCGTGTATTGGAATTTAAATATTTGTGTTTAGAAAATAAAAGAGTTCATTTAACAATGGTCTTTTAATATTTATAATTTGCTTGATTATGTACGTAGTATTTACAATCAACCTTTTAAATTTACAAGTTTCCGATCCTCTAGATAAGTTTGATACGCAAATTTAGGTATTTTTTGTTATATCAAACTAAGGAATGTCAGGATGAACTTCTTTATTTTCCACTTAACACATTGACATTAAATGATTTGGTCATTCAAAGGGGCTAAGTTTGAATAATGGTAGAATCCGACAGTGAATTACTGATATTTATGTAAGTATTTTGAAGTATGATATTTCAAAATTTAACTATTACATATACATATATATATATATATATATATAAAAAGTATGTTGACTCATTTCAAATATACCTAATGAAATGGAGTTAATTATGTGGGCCTACTTGAAGTTAGTCAGTAAAATATTTTGATCACCCTTCTGTTTTTTTTCCAAATTACATAGACTTGCACTCTATTTTGAAAATATATATTTAAGTTCAAACGGTTAACTCCGTTAACAATACTTCAAAACATTCTAAGAATTATATATTTATTAATTAAATCCCTAATTTATTTTTGATAGTTTACAAACTTCATAAAAAGAGAAAACCCAAGCCACAGTAATGAATTTAAATGATTTACGTAGTTCCTCCGACTTATACTTTTTCTATTATATTATAAATAAAAATATGTGTTTTAAATATATTTTTACTTATTTAAAGAAATTAAAATAAAAAAATTTCAATAGATGTGACAAAAATTAAAATTATAAAATTTTATGATATAAATAAAATTAATAAATTCTATAGCGTATTAGATAGTTTGAAAATATATGCATTATAATTATTTTTTGTTGTAGAAAAAATAATTTTTGGTAAATATAAATATTTAAATAATTCTTATATTAAAGAGGGGTATTTTGGTCAAAAATAAGTTTAAGAGTTAAATTTAATAGTTAATAACAGTTTCCATAGATGAAAATGAAATTTTAAATATATAAGGAGGTTAATGTGACGTGTATTTTAATTTTAAGTGAGTTTTATATATGTTTTCTAAATGAATAGGAAGTTTGTGTAATTAAAGTAAATGAAAAAACTGTTAGAGTATTTTATTCTAATTTAATTATTAAGAATCTTACCGTAGCTATAACGTTGTTGTCGCGTCAGGTTCCTAAGTTAGCTGACTTTACAAATCTGAACACACACTTAACTAGCTGAGTTTTAGTCATTAAATCTTTTAGTTGAAGTATATTTTTAGTCCTTTAAATTTATATGAGGTATGTTTTTAATCTTTTAATGTTAATAAATATGTTTTTGGTCCTATAATTCTAACACGCAATTAACTTAAGTAATAACTACGTAAACTAAAAAGATGAGTGTAAGTAAATACTATTAATCTTAAATTTAAAATATGTGTAAATTAAAAAATAACTAAATATCTAATGAAGCAATAAATATCAAAACCTCGATTGTATTAAATTTAGTTAATAATATAAATATATTAGTTTAATAATCTAAATATCAAAACCTTAATTTTTTTTTTTTCATTTCATTTCTTCTCTTTTTTGCCCAGTCAAGACATTGATTTCATTTGCAATGATTTATCAGTTTATTTTAATTTAATAATCTAAATATATTATATTAAAAGAGTTAAAAATTAAAAATGTTTTATCAACTACACAATCATTACTTAAATTTGTTATGTCAACATTTTCTGTTAACAACATTAATAATGTTAGAAATATAAGACCAAAAATATACTTTATAAAGGTAAGAGATCAAATATAAACCTTACGTAAAATTTAAACAACTAAAAATATATTTTAACCTAATCTTTTTTTAGCCAGCTTTTTGTCATTGGTTGACACATTTGATCAAAATCATTGGTTGCCACATATTATCGGCTATTGACTTCTTGTTGTATGTGCATCGTTCATATTTATTAAATATGATTTGCAAGTTGGCGATAGATAACATTGAAACAAAGATATTTTAACTGAAATAAGGAATACAAATGTTGGAAAATCAAATTAAGATATGGACCGATTCCTTTCCAAATAAACTAACGAGTCCCTGTCCGAGAATATGACTGGCTATGAAAAAAAATAATCTATGAGGAATTATTCAAACGTTGACTTCTGCCAGGGCACAATGAACAGAAATTTTGAATCTGTATATTAGTGGGTATTAATAAGGTGATCCAGATCAATCCTCATGACGCTAACAAAAAGTCTCGTCTTTAATAGCAATTGGGGGTTTTTTTTGGAACAATTTTGATAGCAATTAGTTAGCTTAAAGCTTTATGGAGCAATGTAATGGACTTACTCCCTCATCCTTAATATAAGATCTATTTTAGTAAAAAAATTGAACTACAATTTTATTTTATTTTTTTTGGTAAGTATATGTATCTTTTTATTGAAGGCAATTCTATTCAAGGTAATGTCTAACATTAAATGTGGATATCTTTTTCAATGAGATTTGAACTTTAATTCGTCACGTTGTGAGAGACTAGTCTCTTCCACTAGACCCAACTTCCATTGGTAACTACAAACTTAACTACTCCCTCCGGTCCTAATTATAAGATAAAGTTGACATTTTTGGAGAAATTAAGGAAACCAATTAAATTACTTTAGAGTATTTTTATTTTTATTTTTTTCTCCAAACTAATTAATTTGACTAATAAACTAATATATAATCTAAGAATACTAAAAATATAAACATTCTAAAGTAATTTAATTGGCTTCATTAATTTCCCCAAAAAAGTCAACTTTGTCTTATAATTAGGACCGGAGGGAGTATTATATAATGTGAGAATCCGACAGTGAATTACAGATATTTATGTAAGTATTTTGAAGTATGATATTTCAAAATTTAACTATTATATATAATATGTTGACTAGAATATTTCTTCAAGCTATTCATTTTGAATATACATAATGAAATGGAGTTAATTATGTGGGCCTACTTAAAGTTAATGAGTAGAATATTCTAACGACCCTTATGTTTTATCTAAGTTATACAGACTTTCTTTCTATTTTAAAAATATATATTTAAGTTCAAACATTCAACTCTGTTAACAATACTTTAAAAAATTCTAAGAAATAACTTATACCTTTATAATATATTTTAAATATATTTTTACTGATTTAAAAGAAATTAAAATAAATAAATTTCAATAAATGTGACAAAGATTAAAATTATATAATTTTATAACATAAATAAAATTAATAAATTTTATAGCAAATTAGAAAGTTTGAAAATAAATGTATATATATTATAATTATTTTTGGTAAATATAAATATTTAAATAATTCTTATATTAAATAAGGGTATTTTGGTCAAATAAAAGTTTGAGAGCTAAATTTAATAGTCAATAACAGTTTCACAGTAGGGAAATGGAATAGCAAACATATAAGGAGGTTAATGTAACATATATTTTAATTTTAAGTAAGTTTTATATGAATTTTTTAAATGAATAGAAAGTTTGTGTAATTAAAGCAAATCGAAAAACAAACAAGAGTATTTTATTATGATTTATTTATTAATAATCTTACTGTAGCTATAATGTTGTCACGTTAGGTCCCTAAGTAGAGCTGGTAAAAAAGACTGGCCTTTTATAGGCCATGGCCTAAAAAGACCTGCATAGCTAAAGAAAAACAATCTTTTTTCGAGATCTGGCCCGTGAGCATAAAGGCTAAGGTCAGCCTTACAGGGCCGAAGCTATTTTAACAATTTTTACTATTTTTTTCACTTTTTTTAAGTTACAATAATGAAAATCCTAATTCAACACATAAATATTATCAAAATTAGGGTGTTAAATGGTACGCATGATGCAACAAATAAACACAGTCACTAAGTTATAATCAATGATAAATTATTGTCCACATACCTCAATTACAAATAATTAATGAGAAGACTTAAAAAATTAAAAATACTTCTTATAAATATGTTTTGAAAAATCAAAATAGTCAACAATATATACAACACAAGATATAAATAAAACAATCACCAGAAAATAAATCAAAAAAATACAAAATTGGTAAAAATACTTATGAAATAAGAAATATCTTTTGTAAGTTTTTAATTTTTAATTAGGATTCTTAATGCAATATATTCTTATTAAACTTAATTCTAAAAAAAGATAATAGCAACTAAATATTTGCAACATCATTAATAAAGTATAAAAAATCAATAATATTATTATCATATAAAAAGTTTTAAAAAATAAAAAAATATATACAGGTCTAAAAGAGCCGGCCCTTTTAGGCCTCCAGCTCTATAGAACTTATCATTTTAGGTCCGCTTTCACTTTTAAGGCAAAAAATATTAAATCCCGCCTTTGTAAATTCAAGAACTAAAAGGGTCGGCCTGACGGGCTTGACCCGTTTTCCCAACTCTATTTCTAAGTATGCTGACTTTACAAATCTAAACACACACTTGAGTTGTTGAGTTTTAGTAATTTAATTTTTTTTGTTAAAATATATTTTTAGTCCTTTAAATTTATATGAGGTATGCTTTTAGTTCTTTAACTTTAATAAGCATATTTTTGGTCCTATATTTTTAATATCGTTAATGTTTCTAACAAAAAACGCTGACGCAACAAATTCAAGCGATGACTGTATAAACTTAAATGATGAGTGTAATTAAATGTTATTAATATTAAATTTAAAATATATGTAAATTGAAAATTATCTAAAAACCTAATGAAGCAGTCAATATCAAAACTTCGATTGTATTAAAAAATTTAGTTTAATAATCTAAATATCAAAACTTCAATTTATGTTTTTTTTTTTTGCCCAATGAAAACCTTGATTTCATCTGTAGCGAATTATCAGTTTATTTTAGTTTAATAATCTAAATATATTATATTAAAAAAGTAAAACTTAAATATGATTTATCAGTTGCACATTCGTCGTTTAAAAAAAATTAAAACTTAAATATAATTTATCAACTGCACAGTTGTCACTTGAATTTGCTATGTCAATATTTTTCGTTAGCAACATTAATGGTATTAAAAATATAAAACAAAAAATATACTTTACAAAATTAAAGGACTAAAAGTATACTTAAGGTAAAATCTAGGGAGAATGACGGAAAAGGAACTTAGAAATTGGGAAATGACAGATGGGTTTTTTTTTATCAAAAATTGATTAGAAAATGTCAAAATATAATAAGGAATTCCCAATTTTTTTTTTTTTTTGTAAAATGACTGATATATCATTTTTCAATTTCTAGGTTCTTTTTCTGTCATTTTCCCTAAAATCTAAAGGACTAACAGCTTAAATTTAATTTTTTAGCCAGCTTTTAATCATTTAATTTATCATGTCACCATTGAAAATCATTGGTTGCCACTTATTTTTTTTGGGATTACAAGGCGACGCGGGTTCGAACCCCGATATGGGGGAAGGGGTCAGTGCCTAACAGCACTTTAGTAACCAGTGCGCCTAATGCCGGTGGTTTGGTTGACACATATTATAAGCTTTTTTTTTTTTGGTCGAAACATATTATAAGCTATTGACTTCGTTTGAAATAGCTTATTGGGAGATTTACACTTAGGTCCCATGCAAGGAAAAAAAAATGAAAAAATGGTCCCTATAGATTGCAAAATGAAAAAATGGTCCCATGGAATTGTCAATACAGGCTCCTGGAGTTGTCATTAACAACTCCAGGAGCCTGTATTGACAACTCAATGGGACCATTTTTTCATTTTGCAATCTATAGGGACCATTTCTTCATTTTCCCTTTTCCTTGGGACTTCACTGTCATTCTCCCTAGCTTATTTTTAGGTAATAAATACTTATAAATCGTGATTCACGATATACGAGATAAGTATGTGAGAGAAGTTTTATCTTAACTTGCGTAATAAGGACTTATTGTCCAAAAATAAACCCAACTAAACACACACTTCATGTTGTATGTGCATCGTTCATATTTATTAAATATGATTTGCAAGTTGGTGATAGATAACACTGAAACAAATATATTTTAACTGAAATAAGGAATACAAATGTTGGACAATTAGATATGGACGAGTCCTTTCGAAATAAACTAATGAGTCCCTGTCCGGGAATATGACTTGCAATTAAAAAAAAAAAATCATCTATGAGGAATTATTCAAACGTTGAATTCTGCCAGGGCACCATGAACAGAATTTCGTATCTGTATATTAATCAGGTTTTCCAGTTCAATCCTAATGACCCTAAAGTCTCGTCTTTAATAGCAATTGGGTTTTTTTAAAATAATTTTAATAGCAATTAGTTAGCTTGAAGCTTACGGAGCAATATAATGGACTTACTCCTCTGTCCTTAATATAAAGTTTATTTTAATAAAAAAATTGAAATACAAATTATTATTATTATTTTTTACTAAGTATAAGTATCTTTCTATTGAAGATAATCCTATTCGAGGCACTGTCGGGCACTACATGTAGATACTTCTTCCAATGGAATTCGAGTCTTAGTTTATCATGTTGTGAGGGATTGACCCCTTTTGCTAGATCCAACCTCCATTATTAACTACAAACTAAATCTTATATCAAGAATTAGATGGAGTATTAGGAATAGCAAATTATTAGTTTGAGTATGCACTCTTAAGCTTGCTGTCAAAAAAATTAATACCCTCGGGTCAGTCTGGGCTATCTCCTGGTCCAACCCAGACATTAGGATGGACCAAATCCTGTATTGTTCTTTTTTGCGTTGATTTTTCCTCTGGGTTGGACTGAGTTTTGTCAAGCCAGACCGGTTTTCCTAGAATTATTAAATTCCATGTTCAACCCTACATACTAAAATCCCGATTGATTCCAACGCATTGCATTATCAGGAGATGAGCATTTGATTGTTCTTTAGTATGATAATAGATTTTATCATAGTAATATTGAGTACCAAACTTTTGGTAATACACATTTATACATCCCCTATGTAAATCCTTATCACCAAGCGAAAGTGCATTTCTTAGAATTATTAGATTCTATGTTCAGCCCTACATACTTAAAACCCGTTTTTTATTCCAACACATTGCAAGCATTGCATTATCAGGAGATGGACATTTGGTTGTTTTTTAGTTCGATAATAGATTTTATCATGATAATGTTGATTACCAAACTTTTGATAATACACATTTATACATCCCCCTCTGTAAATCCTCATCACCAAGCAAAAGTGAATTTCACAATGGATAATTGTTTAAAAGTAACGACTTCTAGTAAAATTAAATAAAATAGAAAAATTGTGATATTCCAAATTTACTGTTCACGTCTGAAAAAGTATGGCACCGTGTTTTTGCTGTTCCAGCAGAGTGGAATGAGGTCCCAAAAGAGAATGCCTAGTAACAGTTAAATTGTGTAAATAAAGGGGGAAATTAGAACGAAGGACTTAGAACATATAATATTTAATGGAAAGGATCATAAAAATTGTAATTATTTAAAAAAAAAATTATCAAAATAAAAATTTAAAAATACTAAGTTTAATCAAGAACAATTTAGTATTTTTAAATTTTTATTTTAGTTATTGGTCCTTCTGAATAATTACAACTTTTACGTTCATTCCCAATAAATATCATCTGCTCTAAGTCCTTAGTTCTAATTTTCCCTAAATAAAAGGCCTTTTACTGATTACTTTTTTCTTGTGAATAAGTATAATTAAAATATCATAATATGTGGAGTGGGGCTCTGATCTAGTTGAAGTGTTTGATTTTCATAAAGCCTTAGGAATTTGATGACCAAGAACAGCCATTATGACATAGCCATGGAAGTGGTGAGACCACCATGAACTGCCTCTAACACTATTCTTTTTTTGTTTGTTTGAAGAAGAAGACGGTAAATCTGGAGATAGCCATGGAAGTGGGGTGTTTTTTATTTTTTTATTTTTTGATAGAAAAAGAGAAGGCATAGCCCTACATGCTCTATTCTACTAACTCAGTACAAATGTGTTGGTACATAACATCTTCCATGATCAATCGTTTAACTTCATCAGGTTCTCTATCGACCACAAGAAAATCCACCATCATAGTCCATGCTCTTTTTGCCAAGTAATCTGCCACCCTATTCGCCTCCCTACAACAATGTAGTATCTTCACATCCCAGTCACGTTCCAGCATCGATTTAATTTCCAAGAGTAAAGTAGCATCATGATGTTCATCAGGTACCATTCCTTGAATAAGATCTAGTACTTCGCTGCAGTCACTCTCAACAATAATACACCTAAATCCTCCTTCCCAAGCTAATTTCATACCCCACAAAATTCTCCAGGCCTCTGCTGTGATTACCGACCTACTTTCAATCCTAAACATAAACCCTTGAATAAATCCGCTTTGTTCATCCCTTATCACCCCACCACAAGTACAGCATCCCGTCGCTTCATTCCTGAATCCATCTGTATTAATTTTAACCATCCCAGTAGGGGGAGGGCGCCAACCCATACTTGTTGCGATGTGAGACTTCGGTTGCAAGTGGGTAGACATACCCCAAGACAACACCGAACCAGTACGTGCCAGTAACTCCTGTTTACTCCATTGTTTATTGTTGAAGATATGGTCATTCCTTGCCAACCAAATGTGCCTACATAGAATCGTAAACCAAAGTCGAAACTCGTAGCCATACACATGATCACGACGGCGTAAACACCATGTTAACCAAGTGTTTCTATCAGTTGAGCCAAAGAAATGCCGATGCCATGAACTAGGTAATGTCTCACTCCATATCTCTTTAACCATCGCACAATCTCGAAGTACATGCATAATTGATTCAGTCTTGTCATGGCATAAAGGGCACATCTCATTCGTGTGGATTCCCCGTTGAGCTCGTGCCAAATTTGTCAATAAACGACCATGAGCACATAACCACAAAAACATTATGTAACGTTGAGGAACCTTTAGCTTCCATATGAGCCTCCATCCAAACAAAGAATTGCTTTCACCATGCCCAGCTAACCTCTTGTACGCCGATTTTAGTGCAAATTTACCATCAGATGTCCATCTCCAAATAGGAAAATCACCACTAGTATTGCGGTTAATATTCACTCTTTGGATTGCAAACAACACATGTTTTGGTAATAAATGCCCATACTTATCCAGATCCCATTGACCAAACGGAGTAATACAGTCGGCCGCTTTCCATTCCCTTATTTCATCTGTTAATGGTTGAAGTGTCAAACTCTCCAATCTGTCAAAATGGGGAACCCATAGATCATGCCAAAAAGATACCGAAGTTCCATCAGTAATCTTCCAGGCAATACTCTCAGTTACACTTTCCCAATTTTGTCTAATACCCTTCCATGTGCTTGATTTTGACCGTCTTTTTTCCACTGTTGGCACCAAATCACTGCCCGTCTTGTATTTCTCCCGTAGGAAACGAACCCACAATGCATCTCGTTTGTGTATCAAGTTCCACCCCAATTTCGTCATGTAAGCCTGATTCTGAAGCCTTGCTTGTCTTAAGCCTAGTCCACCATCATTCTTCTGGGAACACACACGACCCCAAGCCACCATATGTGGCTTACGACTCGTGGATGTACTCCTCCAAAGAAATTGCCTGCACTTTTTATCTATCTCATCACAGGTACCCAGAGGAAGGGGTATAGTTTGCATTGCATAGGATGGCATAGACGACATGACTGATGATACTAGAGTATGTCTTGCTGCCATCGATAACATGTTTGGTTTCCAGCTTACAAGGTTGAGGAATAAGATAGTGAATCTGGGGAGTAAATGAATATGGAAAGGAGGGAGTTCTTTTTTCCTTTATTTTATTGAGGGGTAATATAGAGTTTTCATTATTATTTTTATTTGATTACACATTAAAAACAATTTTTTTGCTCATTCTTCTTAATAACCTACTGAACATGTTGATGGTAATGAGCATTGCATTATACCTCATTGCACGCATTACCATACCTATGCATATTGAACTAAACAGGCCCAAAGTTTCACAGGCTAATCTAAGGGCAATAATTTTTATGTCATTATTAAGAGAAGCTGGCTAGCTTTATATCAATGATGAAGAAATTAAGATCGTTTAATACTTTGTTAGATCTATTCTGTTCCTAGATGTAACTAGTATATTTGTTCTCCCCTTTAAATTTTTCTAAAAGAGAAAGGGAAACTTTGATAAATTCGATGTATTATGAAACAAAAGAGCAACTTCATAAGCAATGTATAGGAAGCATGCTCCTCCCTCCTGTCCTTAATATAAGACATATTTGGAGAGTTGATCTTAGTCCTAAATATAAAACATATTTATTATATTTGTCAATCTTTTCCTAATTTATCCTCTATTAGGAGGAGACGGAAGGAAGGCATTAAGGAAGATGATTAGGTGTTTTAGCAAATATATGTCATATTAACTGATTTAACTAATTTTCTTAATCTTATCAAATTGGGTAAATATGTTTTATATTAAAGACCAAATGGAGTACTTCTTTTATCTTCAGATCTACAAAGTTCCTTGCCACTTGAAAAGAAGAAGAGTAAATTTCTGAAGAGATCCTAAGAAGCAGGTCACTTATAAAGGTAAGGACCAGAAACCATATAGAAGAGGATGATACAATGTCCACTTTGTTGCTCATAGTTTTAGTGTCTGTTTGGTTCGATCCCATTACACCCCGCAGTGCAATACAATTGAAGCAATGGTAATGCAATGCAATATTAATTACATGGCTAGTGTTTGGTTTAATTTTTAAGCAAGGTGCAATGAGTTAATATTTTAACACTTATTTAAAATTAATATATTGCACAAAGTCTATTTTATTTTTAATATAATCTTTATAGAAAAAATAGTTAAGAGTCATTGCTTTGCCTCATCATAACTATCACGCTATCTCGCCAAGGATCGTCCAATGGTGATGGTTGTGGTGGTGCAGGATGGTAACGGCGATGCAGGGATGGTAGGTGGTGATAGTGACAACATTAGAAGAGGAGGTAGTGGCGGCGACGACAGGGGGTGGCAATGATGGTGGCGGAGAAAGAGGAGGTAGTAGCAGTGGCAACAGAGGAGGAAGAGGAGGTGGAAGTTGTGGTGGTGAGCTGCGGCAATTATGAAGGTGGCAGTGACAGGGTTTGGTGAAGGAGGAGGAAGTTGTGGTGGTGAGTGGCAGTAATTGTGAAGGTGGAGGTGGCAGTGGAGGAGGTAATGGTGACGACAATTATGGGGGGTGGCAGAGGAGGAGGAGATAGTGGTGGTGGGCGAATGGCGAGGGCAGCATTGGAGGAGGAGGTAGTGGCGATGGCGGGGGGTGACGGTGGGGGGGTGAAGGAGGTAGTGGTGGTGGCAGCGGGTGGAGGTGATGACGGTGGTGGTGGAGGATAAGGTAGTGGTGGTGGCGGTTGTGGCATGATGTAGTAAATGAAATAATATAAGTGGAATAAAGACACAAGAAACTAAGGATAAATTGAACTTTTTTAACCATGCAATAGGATGGTAATGAGAATTCATAAGAGAGATGTATGAATAAGGATTACCAATTTTTTGATAATCATCATTACTATGGTAAACCCTACTACTAGGCTAAAGAGCAACCAAACACTCTTTTTTTGGTAATATAATCATGATTACCGTTATAGGCATGCAATGACAAACAGACTCTTAGTTTTCAACATTCAACCATAGTTGCTAAATAGTCACTACCTGATCATTTTGAGACATGTGATTCCTCTTATTTCTTCTATTGGACTAACTGTGTGGCACATTTGGCTGACAAAGGTTAGTTAAGATAATTTTATGGTGACTTTATTACTAATACAAGCTGGTCTCTCATAAAAATACAAATCTGTTGCTCTATATCATTAGATGTTTTGAATAAAACTAAATAGGTGGGACCCTGTATTGCAAGGATTTCATAAAATAAGATTAATAGTGCCACTTGGTGTAGATTTTATACCATATAGAGAATTGATTATTAATATGTGTCGTACATAACTTTTTCTTCACAAAGTTGTTATGTGATACTAAGCCATAAAAATGATTAGAGGTTGTATTACTGGTTTTCAGTTTTCACCTATAAACAGGGCATTAACACCAACTTTTTTGTAACTCATTAGCTCCAACCTCCACTCTATAGCTTATAGTTCCTATTAAAAAAATTTGATTCTTCCTTTCAAGAATACCGAGCTATTATAGTAAATAAAATTGTACCTCTCTAGAGTTCAAAAAAAAAGATTCTTTAATCAAAGCAGCATCCTGCAAGTCAAAAATGTAAAAGGGGTTGCTACATGAAGAAATACAGCAGCCAACAATTTGGCTTCATAATATGCAATTTTTGCAAAGCAGAGTCATGCTTAAATTACAACAATATCTTTTACACAATGTGATTATACATCTATGCAAACATAACATTTGTATAATGAATAGAAACAAAAGTGAATGGCTCAATGGGGTAATCAAAGGTAAATGATGAATGGTTTGTGTTTGGGTCAATGGATTTAGAAATGAATGCCCTTATCATACTACAAATCCAAAGTATTAATGTAGCTTTGAAAAAGAACCTAGACAAGTTCTAGATATTAACTAAAGAATAGGTGAATACACACACATGATGAGAAAATAGAAGGCTCATGAATCTTCCAACAAGGCTTTTCTCTACCATATCAACTTCCTAAAATCAAGCTAGGTATCCAAATTAATAAATTTGCACTAAAGAGACTCCAATCACTCAATTAATCAAGCAAAGAGATTACTCAAGCTTAATGCAATTATACTTGGAAATGCTTGACTTTCACAATCATCATGCATTTAAATTTCCATAAAAACATGCCAAGGAGTTGCATTAGGAAGTGAAAATAAGGGTCCATTAGGCACTTCACCAAACCAATTCTCAAGTTTAAAATTTTTTAATTTTTCTCAAATTTCATGAACCAAAACATTGTGACTGGAGCAATCCCCTCCCCACACTTAATTCTTGCATTGTCCTCAATGCATGACTAAACAAGCAAGCACAAGTGAAGATATAGGCAAGAGACACATGCAATGGAGATTTATTATCCTAAATCTACTATCAAAATCCAAAAAACTACCTTTTCTACTAGAATGACCTCTTCCCCCACACTTATGCTACAACCACACATGCCTAACAATATAACACAAGTAACCACTAGCATGGTAAGGAAGACAAGGAAAGAAAAGAAGAAACCTGAGTTTTATGGAGGCTTATAGCTCCCCTTCAAAAGACGAAGGCGCTCTTTCTTTGCTTGGAAATAATTGCCTTGAGCGTCCTTCAATATGACCTTCCCATAGTGACAGAGGGAGTAAATCTCAAATGGCCCAACAAAATATGTTTGTCGTTCATCACCTGGTACTTTATATGTAGAAGATAGGCCAATGACCTTGTCACCAACTTGAAATTAGGTCTCTTTACCATCCATTAGGAAGTGATCTTTATAGCTTCCATCAAAGACTTGGAGGTATGCCAAAGCAACTTGTGGTGTAGTAGTGATTGAAAATTGACGCCTATTCATCTTCTTGAATCGGAGTTTTGGAGGAATGGGCTCTGCTACTTCCCTTTTACTTTCTACTTTCTCCATGTCCATAGCAGCAACAACCTTTGTTTCATTAATCATCTCAGTTGGAGATTGATATAGGACAGAGTTGATAGCACAAGGTACCCTCAATGGTCCTTGTTTAGCATTCAAGGCACGTAGCTCCTTGAAAAATTTGGACAACTCCTTCTTGGAAGTCTTCTCAGCTCTACTAACTCCTACAAGATTATCATAAACAAAGCCTTTCTCGAACTCATTGGGGTTAGTAGTAGACTTCACAAGCACATAATCAGTATTTAAACAGTTTGATGGTGTGGAAAAAGTGTAACCCAATTGTGAAGTGTCAGGACATCTCACGTCAATACCATGTGAAAGAAGGAGAAAAGAAGTGTTAGTGAAATCAGTGGGTGATGTGTGCATGTCATTATCATCATGCTCATCAACAAGCAAAGCATCAATAAATTTGACATCACACATAGAATAATCTTCATACGGCTGCTTCATTTGCTCATACATGTTGAAATTCAAAGATCTATCCCCAATAGACATTGAGATAGAACCCCTTTGCAAACTAATATCAGTATTGGCAGTTCTAAGAAAAGGTCTACTTACGATTAAAGCCCATCCCCACGGGCATTAGGTATATCTAGCACATAAAAATCTGTAGGGAAAACTAGATCTTCAACTTGAACTAAAATGTCTTTTAAGATGCCATTGGGATACCTTATGGTTTGATATGCTAGTTGTAACATCATAGAGGTAGGTTTCAAGGTCTTCACCCCTAGGTCTCTATATAGAGATTTAGGCATCATATTAATTGCAACTCCTAGATCAAGCAAAGCCTTAGGGATTGTAGTCTTTCCTATGGTGCAAGGAATGGTGAATGAACCAAGATCCTGACATTTAACTGGAAGTTGTGGCTTAAACAAAGTAGACACACTAGAGGACAATTGTACTTTTTTGTTTGGCTGAAACTTCCTCTTATGTGTGCACAACTCCTTAAGAAATTTGGCATACTTAGTAATTTTCTTAATCAAATCAAGCAATGGCACATTCACTTCAATCTTACTAAACATGTCAAGCAAGTCATTATCTTGTTTCTCATCAGCCTTTCTTTGACTAGCTAAGTAAGAATGAGGAAAAGGAAGAGCAAGAATGTTTACCTCATTACCTTTGAGTAGAAGCTCATAGTTGGGTAACTTCTTGGCTCTTTCATCTTCTTGTGCAATCACCTATCCCTTTTGCTTTTGATTTTATGTCTTTAAAGTCTTCTCCAAGAGTTTCTTTTCTTGCTTGCTCTCAGAATGAGGAGCTTCCTCTTTAGAAATTTGAGAAGACTCATCATTTTCTTGCAATTGAGAGGGTTAAGGAACTGGCAAAGATTTTTATTGTGCCCTTATCTTGCGCCTCTGATAAGTCATCATTGGTTTGGGAGTCATATTAGGAGCCTTTTCATTTCTTGGAGGTGGATCCACTATGATTTCCTCATCCACTTCCTCCTCATCATCATCATCCTTAAACCCAACCATTTTCCCACTTCTCAAGGTCAAAGCATTAATGCCCCGTTTGGTATATTGGAATTAAGTTCTGAGAAGTGGAAGTGGAAGTGAATTGCTAAAATTAGGTTGTTTGGTAGACTGGAACTCACTTCCATGATGGAAGTCACTTCCATTAAAATGATGGAAATCACTTCCTTTGCTAGACCCATAAAAGTGGACTGGGTTCTATGGAAGTGAAAATTTCTGACTAGTATACCCTCGTGCATTTTACCAATTGACCACATGACCCTACTTTATCTTTCTGCACTCCCCGACTAGACAGCCTCCTCCCTTCCTTTCGATGATGGTGAGCCCCCCTCTTAAACAGCAATGGTGAGTAGATCAACGACGAGGCATAACGACCACGAGTAAAGCGACGGCGAGGCACAATGGCTCCGCGACTCACCCAGGCTCGATCTCAATCTCACTTGGATCCACCATAGGGCCCTCTTCCTCATCAAGAAAATCTTCTTAACGATCCTCCTCCGGTGAGGACTCCAAGCTCCTTCTCCTGAAACAGCCGAAGAGGAATCTCCGGTAGACAGCAAAGCAAAGCAAAGGAGCTGGCAATCTTGAGGTGGATTTTTTTGGGATCATTGAGATCACCGGAGTTGTCAAAGGCTGGAGTTGGTAGGGTGTAGAAAATCGGCAGCTCCACGAAGTAAGTTTAAAACAATAAAAAAGGGGATGAATCAGAGGAATCGATAATAGGAAGGGGATAACTTTTTTTTAAGCCAGGGTTAGTTTGGTACTTTTATGACATAAATACAAATATTGAATTAAATAATATCTCACTTCCACTGTTGTACCAAATATACTTTTAACCTCACTTCTATCCCCACTTCTAATTCCATTTCCACTTCTAATTCCACTTCCACTTCCTTCAAAAATACTTCCCCTGTACCAAACGGGGCATAAGAGATTTAGGATTCATGACTGTATTAGAAGGCATAGCACCACTAGACTGAGCTTGCTTGTCATTAATGCCATCTGAAAGTTGAGTGATAAAGGAATTCAAGTTAGCAAACTTAGTTTCCCATTGCTTCATCTTACATTCCAAACTTGCAAATCTTGCTTTAGTTCTAGCATCTGTCTTTTTCATATCATCATGCATAGATTGGACACACTTAAGAAGTTGTGAGATGCAGTCATCATTGTTTGGAACATAAGGTTGAGTTTGCAAAGCTTGAGAAGTAGAAGCATTGTAAAGAGTAGGTTCATCATTACGCCACCGGAAGTTTTAATGTGTTTTCCAACCTTCATTGTAGGTGTTGGAATTAGGATCCCACTTAAAGTTTGGTCTCCCTTGATACATAGCATTAACTTCCTTATAGCGGTTAGGACATAAGCTTGTAATGTACATCACAGAACCACAACTACTACAACTAGATGACATAAGAGCTTGTGAATAAGAAGGAGAAGTCACTTGTTGAACACTCAAATTCCGGAGCTCAGATGTAATGAAAGAAAGTTGGGAAGTGACTATGTCTATCTTATACTCAAGTGAGTCCATTCTCTTATTGGAACTAAGATCATAAACTCCCAGTAGCTCTCTGACATTATATTGTTGAGTGTTTCTAGCTCTTGTTTGAATTTGAGCCTATGCCTCTTCAGCAGTACAATCTTCTAAATAACCGCCAACTATAGCATCTAGAATATCCTTCTCATTAGGGAGAAGACCATCATGAAAGTACTTAATCAAATGTTCATCACTAATTTGATAGTGCGAGCACTGATCTAGAAGCTCTTGAAACCGGTTCTAATATTCATAAAATGACTCTAAAGGATCTTGTTTGACAGAATAGATCTCCTTTTTAAGTTCTGCAATCCTTACATCAGAAAAGTATTTGTCCAATAAGGCTTTTTTCAAATTTGCCCAAGAATGAAGAGCATCATTAACATTTCTTGGTAGCATTAAGTACCAATCTTTGGCCTTCCCTTCCAAAGTGAAATAGAACGCCTTGAACAACACATCATCTAAACGAGCACCAATAGGCTTCATATTGGAGCAAGTTAAGTGTAAAGCTTTGAGATGGTTGTAAGGGTTTTCCTTTTCAAGTCTATGGAAACGAGGTAGTAAAGCAAGCAAATGTCCCTTAAGCTCAAAATTAACCTCAAAGTTAGGGCATACAACACTTAAAGGATCATAAGTCACGTTAAATCTTATGACATCCCTTATGGTTCTTCTCCTTGGTCCACTATTACCATCACCGTCCATATGTATACCTTAAAAAGCATAATCACTTATATCAATGCAAAATTCAATGGTAGTGCCAAAATTGTCTTACATACAAATTCAAGGAAAATATATATAATGGAATGAGTGCAAGTGTGTGTGAGTATGTATAATGTGTATGGACAAGAAGAAAATTGGCAATTGTATTGTCAAAATGCTCACTATTCACATGAAGAATTATATCATCAACATTGTAACTTGGAAATTGGAATCATGCACTCAAATAGCATTAAAAGAGAGTTATCCACAATCAATTCGAATGCAATGACACCATTTTACATCAATCAAGCACAAGTCATGCAAAATTCAAATGAGAAAAATACAAGAATGAAAATGCAAAAATAAAGAAAAATCAAGATATTTATTTATATTTCTTCAAAATTTTCTATACAAAGATGCAATGTGTTATGAAAAACATGCAAAACTATCTAAAATAACTAAAATGCAACGTAAACTATGACTAAGTATCAAAATACTTGAAAGTAAAAATCCTAAAGGCTTACACCAGTCAAAAATACTTGACACTTAGTTACTAGGAAACCAATTTCTTGGCTCCCCGGCAACGGCGCCATTGATTAGATACAACCTTAGCCGTCTCAAGGTCAAATCACAAATTACCACGAATTAAATGCAATATAGTGCAAACAACTCGGGATCGTTCTCTTATCAAGGAGCCGATTATGAAACTAATTCCTAGTAAACTAAATAATTACAATGCAAAATTGATAGAGGTAAAACTTAATTAATTGATTCTCAAAACTATGAATTAAATGCAATCTAAAATATATATTTTTGGGATTTTCAAATAAGGAGGAATGAAAGTGGATAAGAAATGCAAATGAAGAAGATGCTCTCAGAAATGGTTTTCAATGGCTATCCTTGCTCAATTAAGATATTTGGAAAGTTAATACACTAAGCTTCTAATATACCAAACCTCAATTACCATTGAGTCTAGCATCACAAGAGAGGAACCCCTACCCTTGAAATGCTATTAAGCCCTTTTAGTGTAATGAATTTTTCTAAGTTTTCTAATATACCAAACCCCAATTACCAGAGTCTAATGTTTAAACTCATAAACCCATTTATTTAAGCATTATTAAAACCCCTTAGAGAATGACTTTAGAATAAGTAATACATTTAGGTTCAACTACAATTTCAATTCAATCAAACTATCCAACAATACCATGTTAAATAGAGAGAAACAATAGAATCATAGAAAAACATATATATAATTATATATATTGATGAGTACAAATCCTCATTACAAATTCTAAATCACAACAACTCAATCCATAAAATAAAACATAACTAAAATTATAGTGTCAATATATAAATAAATTCTTAAACCTAAGAAATCACAAATATAATGAGTTATAGATAAAATAAACTCCCCTTTGAAGCACATGTGAACTCAAGCCATCTCCAATTCATCTCCAAGAGCACAAAATTACCTAGCTACTCATGAGAATAGCTTCAAGAAATACAATCAGACTCTGATTCAAACATACAGCCATGTAAAACACTGAATTAATTAACAAATTAGCACTAAACAAATTAAGCTCAGGGCTGAAATTTAATCCAGAGGCAGAACAGAGAAGCTATGGCTATAATGAATTCAAAAGCAGAGGAAACCACGGCCTGGAACTGAATCGATGGCTGAATATGATTCCAGAAAAATTCAGATGAGCCACAGCTTGTGGTGATGTCAAAACAGAGGCAACCACGGACTGGGATTGAACGTTGAAGAATGAGACACTCCAGAAGACTTGGTTTTCAGCTATGGACTTCCTCTCTCGCTCCACACCAAGCTTGTTGCCACTCCTGGAGCTTCTCTGTCTCAGCGCCTCTGATTTTTCAGATCAAGCTTGGAGGAACGAAGTTCGAAGGTCACCAGCGATAGATGCAAGGCGGGAAGGAATGATGGTGACAGTGATGGTAGATGGAAGATGATGGGAGGCCATGAGGGAGCGGAGATGTGGTGATTGGCAAAAATGAAGCTGCGGCCGCTCCCCCTCAGTGAATCTCGACCTCCCGGTTCTGTCTCAAGCCCTCCTCAAAAAAATCGGTGCCCCTGTTCTCCAAATCTATTGCTCCTTTTCTCCAGCTGCTCGCTCTCAGTTTCCGTGTCTAAACCCTTGGTCAAATCGTGCGTTTTGACCAAGGGACTCAAATGAAAAGTCTGAAAGATTTAGGAGGGACTAAACAGCAAATCATGGAAACTTATGTGGGCAAAACTATAGTTTCAAAACATTTGGGCCCTTTACTGTAATTGTCTCTGAGTCTTTTCTTCATCAATTTGTATTTTCCAAAAATCTTGGGTACTTTTTTGAAATTTTTCCCAAACTGATTTGCAATCAAAATAAACCCAAAATATAATATCCTGTATTTCAAAAATTAATCAATTAAGGTAAATCATAAAATATATGATATTATTGCCCTTTTTCAACCTTAATTTCATTTAAACACATTTAATCACAATTAATTACAAAAGAAATATTTTAAGCTCAATTATTATGACAAAATCCCCAAATAAAATATGAAAATATATAATAAAATAGGATTTGTCAGCTGACATAATTGTTCCTACTTTCTTCAAGCAATGAAGGATGATGGTGTTTGCTATTACTAGAATGGCAATTATGATCACAGTCCCAACAACTGAAAAATCAAAATGGAACAGAATATGAGTAAATTTTATTGTTCACCAAGAAAGAAAGGTAAACAACAAAGCAAACTAAAAGAAGGATGATCTCTAACACTGCTTAGGACTTGAGCTTTGAATAAGCAAAACAAATTTCTGCCTCAATAATTAGGAAAAGAGCTGAAGGATCAACAGAAAAAAAAATGGGACTTCTAGGGAAGAAAACAAAAATAGAAACCATGAATGAAGAATATTAACAGACATCTTCATGCCAATACACTTAGCTACCGCCCGCCCATTTTATATTTGAATTGATTTGGCCACCGTGCATATTTTTGGCCCGTGTGTATTGTATGAACTGTGATACGATGGTTGAGACAAGAGAAAGATAATCTTTTGGTCTCAAAGCTTGAACTGATGGTGGAGAAGATAAATCAAATAGCAAGAGAGGTGTATGAACTGTGAATAAGTAATAAAGGCAAAAGGAGAGATAGAATAGTTTATAACGATTTATTTTATTTATGAGAAAAGTACTGACACTGGGCTTCTGTTGATTTTGATCATGTGCCCCATACCGTACGTGTTTGAGTCAAATTTTGAAGAAACTTCTCATGATCTTCCACGCGCTTGTACTTATATATGTCAAAGTGTTCGTTTGGAACAGTGATTGAAGTTTTCAAAAGCAGCTTTTCAAATGTGATTTATAGTATACAAGATAAGTATGTGAAAGGAGTATTATCTCGACTTATGTGTATAAGCATTTATAGGACTGTCAATCGCCCAACCAAACAAGCACTAAATACCCATAATTTTAAACTACATGAAAATGAAGGATAAGCAAGTTTCTCTGTCTAGGGACTCATTCCCTTGAGTTTGAAGCTTAAAGGGCACTTATGCCCTTTTCTATCTTTTCAAGGGCGTTTTGTTGAGAAACTGCTCTAACATCTTATATTCTACGTCAGACAAATCCAGAAATTTCAAAAATAGTTGTTTTTTTGTTTGCTTTTGGCTTCAACAAGGTAAATCTAACTAACTTAGATATTCAGTTTATTAGTCCTATTAAGGTTATCCAGATCAATACTAATAACTCTAACAAAAAGTCTAGTTTTTTAATAGTAATGAGTTAGCTTGAAGCTTTATGGAGCAACGGAGTTACTCCCTCCTCTAATACTTAATACTCCCTCCGGTCCTAATTATAGGATATATTTACCTAACTTAGGAGAAATTAAGGATAGTAGTTAAATTAGTTAATTTTATTTATTTTCCAAAAATGCCCTTATTTAATAAAGGTGATTTAGGAATACTACATGAGTCTACCATGAGACAATCCAACCATTATCTAAATCAGTATTCTCTCTCCACCTCTCTGTGTTTACTTTCATGGTATTTTATTTGGTGTATGTTTGATACTTCATGGTACCACACATCAGACGAGGCAATCCAACCATTATCTAATAATGGGGGTATTTTGGGAAGAAATTGATAAAAATTAAAATTTTGTCCTATAATTAGGACCAAGATCAACTTTCAAATATTGTCCTATAATTAGGACCGGAGGGAGTATATGATATGTTTCAATAAAAAAATTGAATTACAAACTAGATCTAATATTAACAAAACATATACAAGACTCAAACAGCAATATCACATCATCTACCTTATATCACAGATTGAATCTGCTTCAAGGTGCTTGACTTGTTGAATATTGTTTATAGAAAAAATTAAGGCTTCTTTAATGCAAAAAAATTTTACAAACACACATCAGGTACAAATATTCAAACATTCAAGTACCAGAGACTACGGCCTGGAGATATACAGACACTTTTACTAATGCTTCTTTATACCAACTGATGCACTGAACGGTTTTACCTAGTAAAGTTCCTTGTGACTTGAAAAGAAGTGTAAATTTCTCAAGAGATTAAGAAGCAAGGCAGTTAGCCACAGAAACCATACACAAGAGGATGATACAAGCACAACTTCAGCGTTCACTTTTCTGCTCATAGTTTTCAACATTCACCTTAGTTCCCAAATGGTCAACTGCATAACGTCTTGGGCTGTTTCATTTTCAGACATGTAAGTTCTCTTATTTTTTACATTGGACTAATTGTTCGGCACTGATGACTTCCCAATATTTGATTATGTTTTCACTCTAAATTGCAATTAAAAAGGAGTCATCTTGGTGTCATTTAAGATAGATTGGGTGCTTTTTTGAAAGAAATTAAGTAAATTAGAGGTTAAGTGGGTAGTGCTTGATTTTGATGATTTCTGGACCCAAATGTTCACTGATGGACTTATTTTTACGTCTAGGGTAGACCAAGATGAGAACCCAAATCTTCAAGGCCAAGCACATTTGACCGACAAATTTAGTTAAGATAGCTTTATGGTGACTTTAGCATTGATACAAGTTGATGTTGAAAAATACAAATCTTTTGGTGTTAGACACTTAGACCGTGTATTGCAAGAATTCCATTTAATAAGATAATGGTGCCACTTGGTATAGAATTTAAATTTATATCATACACTGAATTGGTTATTAGTATGTGTAGTGCATAATTTTTTCATCAAATAGTTATTATGTGATACACTGTTTTTTTCAAGTCATAAAATATTATTAGGGGCTGTGTTACTGGTTTTCACCAAGCAAACAGGGCATTAACACCAACTTTTTTGTAACTCATTAGCTTCAACCTCCATTTTATATCTTATAGTTCCTCTAAACAAAAAACAAAAAAAGCTTGATACTTCTTTCCAAGAATATTGAGCTATCAAGCTACTTGTACAATGGTAAAATAAAATTGTAGCTCTCAGGAGTTCAAAAAACGATTCTTCAGTCAAAGCAACATTCCGCAGGTCAAAAATATAAAAGGGGTTGCTACATGAAGAAGTATATAGCAACCAAGAATTTGGCTTCAAAATAAGCAATTTTTACAAAGCAGAGTCATGCTTAAATTACAACAATCTCTTTTAACAATGTGACATACATCCATGCAGATTTTTCTATATGGAATATATTCTTGGCTCTGGTTTAGAATTAGACTGTTCAGAAGATTCTGTCACAAATGAAGTGGAAGCATCTGAATCTTCATTATTAGTTCCCTGTGAAGTCAAAGGTGGTTGAAATGATACCAAATTCTGAAAGGGAAATGGTGGTGTGCGGATTTCCATATCGCCCTCCAACATCTTCACCACATTACTCATAAGAGGCCTATCAAAAGGTGAATATTGAACACACCAAAGAGCCACCATTATTATTCTCTGAGCTTTTTCCCTGTCTTTCTCTTCAATCCCACACAGAGAAAGCATCACTGCCAATTCATTATTCTCAAACATATCCCAAGTCCATTTTGGAAGCCATTGTTGAGATTCACTGTAACCACTATCAAAATGCCTTCTCCTCCCCACAATTTCAAACAGAACAATACCAAAACTATAAACATCGCACTTATGATTCACATGACAAAGATTCCACAATTCTGGTGCAGCATATCCTCTTGTTCCTCTAAAGTGTGACATATTCACTTGGCTGCTTTCTCTGTTGCAGAGTTTTGCAAGACCAAAGTCTGCTACTTTTGGTTCTAAGTTCAAGCCAAGAAGTATATTCTCTGGTTTTATATCGTAGTGAATGATCCTATGTTGACACTCTTCATGTAAGTAAGCGATTCCTTTCGCTGTTCCAATGGCAATCTCATGAAGCTTCCCAAACTCAACTTCGTCTCTGTTGAGACTGCCAAATAATAAATTGTTGAGAGATCCATTGTGGACAAACTCGTATACAAGAGCTCGCTTGTCACGGTGGAAGCAGAAGCCATAAAGCATAACTAAATTGATATGGTAAGTTCTTCCAATAGTGCTAACTTCTGCTTTGAATTGTTCTTCTGTCCCAAGATCCATACTGTTGAGAACTTTCACTGCAACTTGTTGTCCATTTGACAATTGACCTTCATAAACAACTCCAAAAGCACCAGAACCCAAAATAGTTGTGTAGTTGTTTGTGATATGTTCAAGTTCCTCAGGTGAGAATCTGATGGGTTTCTCTTGGTTGATGTTGTTGAGGAATCTTTCCATAGTTGCAAACTCAACTTCTTGTGAATCTGGTGGCATTGCTAATGTAATTTCTTTGTTGTTTGAAGGATGTGAATCTGAAGCTTTATGGTTATTTTCTGAGGTTGGAATCTGGGTGTAAGCTGGAATTGCTAATCCTGCTTTCTTCAAGCACTCGACAATGGCGTATACTATTGCTATAATGGCTATTATCACCACCACCGCATAAACTGAAGATCAAAATGGAACAATATTATTTCTTTTTTTTTCGATACATGAACAATATTATTTCAACTAAGGAATTTTGAATTCTTACATATAGGTATACATTGATGTTCAGTCAAAATGACTTAAGTCACTTCTGGACCTATCTCATCCTTTATGAACCTTCAATTAAATGTCCAACTAATCGATGTGAGACTTAATATATTCTAATCATATTCTTACTCTTTTTTTTTTCCCCCATTTTTGTTCATTCATTTCTCTTTTCTTTTGTTTGTGCTTGTATTTCTTTTGGGTCTCAAGTCATATCTTCTTTTTTTCCCACTATAGCTTCTACTTTTTTATTCTTAGAAACATCAGGTAAACATTATTCTTTTTCCTTGCAATAATCATTTTTTAAGACCGAATGACTAATTTTTAGATATAGCTATCGGTTGATAAAAGGAAAAAAAAGATACGAAAAGTATCAAAATATATTGAGACAGTCTCATATCGATTAATTGGACATCGAATAGAAAATATATAAAGATTGATACAAGTCCTATCAATAATTCGAGTGATCTGGATAGAAAGAAAGCATCAACCTATACCTACACCTATGTCTAAAAATTCAACAACGAATTCTTGCTTGTTTGCTCATATGGTACGTAGGAAATGAAATTAAGAATAAACATCACAGAGATATTCAGCACACAGTGCACAGATAAAGGGAAATTCTGGGGAACAAAAACGCAAAAATAGCGAGCATGAATGAGTGGAAATTAATAGGTTCATACCAATAGACTCGGCCACTGCCCATTTCATCGTAGAATTAACATTGTCACCGAATTTATTGAACGTATCTTGGGCTTGTGTCTGAAAATCATCGGATGAAGAAGAACTGTGAAACGACGGTGGAGAAAACACAAAACTCATCTTTGTTGTTATAACAGTAAAACCTGAATAGATATGTCTGAGTGAAGAAAAAATATTGGAAAAGAGCAAGCAAATGGAAGAAAGAGGAGTACAAAAAACTATGAAATATGAATAAGGAAAAAGCTAAATGAGTGTCTGTGTCTTGTGTATGGATAAATTATCAACAACACATATATATGTTGACTTTGACCATAAATAATGCGCCAACGCGTTTGGATGAAATTTCAAAGTTGAAGAAACTTCTCATGATCTTCCTCCTGCTCTCTCAATAACGTATGAAATTTCAAAGCTGGAAGCGAAAAAAAAAAAAAAAAAATTGAGATGTGGGTGTCATTTTCTTATTTTGTCAATATTGAGAATTCTTTTTAATAAATCTTATCTGTCTCTGATGCTCTCGTAACGTATTCTGGAATTGTCCACCCTTGAAGTGCGCAATCTTTGACCAAATCTTTTGATTATACTGGACGGAACTTGTGTTTAAAGCTAACTCAGTTGTTTTAACATGTAAGCTGTGTTTGGAATCACTTAATTTTAGAGAATAAGTCTTTATTATGTAAACCGAGATAAAACTCCTCTCACATACTTATCTCGTATACCGTAAATCACGATTTATAAGCACTTATTACCTAAAAATAAACTATTCCAAGCAAGCATATATTGATGTGATTTGATTCACTTGTATAACTATTATCTTAAACAAGATTATGTGAGTTTTCATATTTTCATTTTTAGGTTTAGTTATGTGAAATTAGCTTGACTTTTGATGATGACTCTTCAGTTCTATCTCACTAACTAGTTGGCCCACATATCAATTGTTGTTTGCCTTCTAATCTGATTCATTTCAGGCAACATATAATAATACTTAGTTTAATCTTCCGTTGAAGTAACGTGTATGGCTCAAGTTTAAACAACTTAACTGCTGAAGTTCTTGCTTGATACATGAAGACGCCATATTGCAACAGATACGTGCTATGTTATTTCATTTTGTTGTGGATTGTATTATAAATTGCTGTGGATTTTGGATTGTAAATGGAAGTTTACATTAGGAAAATAAAATAATTACGAAAAATTATTTTTTTTAAAAAAAAAGACTTCCTATGGCGCTTCTCCAAACTTCCAATGGCACTTCCTCGTGAAAGCACCATAGCTTTATATTTAAAAAAATTAAATAATCAAGCTATGACGCTTCCATATATTCAAGAAGCGTCGTAGCTTGTTTTAATGGCGGTGGAAGTATGGCACTTCCCAAGCGCCATAGTATTTTTTAAATTAAACGCCACAGCTTGTGTTTTTTGTAGTAGTTATGGAATTAATCATGGTTTAAAGTATATAAGTTGAATAGAGAGGAGGTTAAGGCATATGTACATAGAGGCTATCAAAGACGTTAATTTGTGCTTTTGTACATGTTATATAGTCCAAAACTGATTATATATACTTAAGTTGTGAATTTCCCCATATGGACATATGTATATATCGTACCATTTTATTGTGTGCGCTTGTATGGTTTTATATAAAGCTATACTTAGGTACGTAACAATGGGATGTATAGTTCGGCCGATACTTTTTATGTGTATTCTTTGTTACATTTTTGGCTGTCTACAACAGAGTAGGCTCACTTATTTGAATTGGACATTTTTCAATTAACTTATGAAACTTAATTAGTATTTAGTAACATGTTTTCATCTAGAGCTTGCCGTCGATGCGAGTGGCTTTCCCTCTGCTAGGGTTTCTTCCTTCAAGAGAGGGCGGTGGCCTCCGCCATACCCAGCTGTTCCGGCTAGGGGGTCTAATTCGTCCCTCTCGCAGTAAGGCTTTCTCTCCCCTTATGGTGGAGTCTTTTCGTAGTCCCCTCAAGTCGAGGCCGATGGAAGTTCCTACTGGGAGTGAATCTGGAGGAGGCGATGAGTAGGGAAGTAGAGTGGAGGGTTGCGGGAGAGCGTTTAGGCTGAAATCCTCTGAGCGACCCGCGGATAACGACCTCTGATGGGTTCCCCCTTGGCAGTTGTAGCTGAAGAACAAAGTGAAAAGGGGGATCAATCTCCCACCAAGCGAAAGGGTGACCGTAACGAAGGCTGGAAGATGGGGTTGTGCAGCTAGGCTGAGGGACTTGAAGGTAGAATCTCAGATGCATCCAAAGGTACGAAATGCTTGATCCTTTGATCTTGAGGTGAGTGATTTGCTAAAGGTTCCTATTTCCTCAATTAAAGTCTGTTTGAGATTGAGATTAGTGAATAGTTGGACCGGTTTGCACTCTGTTGATCTCGATATGCTAAGCACTATCGGCTTATCAGAAGCTTTGATAGTGGGAGTAATTTGTTTAGTTTGGTTTGAGTGGGTTCTTCGTTTTATACCTCCACTGGGCAAAGGATTTTCTAATTCAAAGTCCTGAACCAGGCTACCTCTGTCATGTTCGAATTGGTGGGGAAGGGTTTTAGATGGAAACGAATGATTTTTTCAAGCTACATCACCAAGGAGTTTGACATCACTCCACATAATGGTTATGCTGGGTGGTCTAGGATATCGGTATGTGGTGAAATGGGAAAGTTTTTTATTGATCAACTATTGATAAATTGTGCAATAGATAAACAACTGGAACTTATTAGTCTGAGTTTGTTCAGAATGTCTTTATGCGTTGTTCATTATTTGGTAAATAGGTGCCTGTTCAGTGTGTTGATCAACACTGTTCATTATCAGGGTAGACATATGCTAGT
This sequence comes from Inga oerstediana, assembly GCA_963210345.1. Taxonomy (NCBI): domain Eukaryota; kingdom Viridiplantae; phylum Streptophyta; class Magnoliopsida; order Fabales; family Fabaceae; genus Inga; species Inga oerstediana. The sequence continues at coordinate 12,892,657 of OY723410.1, read as the reverse complement.
TCAGTGTACATGGATTTACTGTTCATCCTCGAACTAGGGTAGTATTTCTTTATCCTATTGTCTATTTGATTGTGAGTTCTTTGAAATGTTGGTAAAGGATCTCCTGGAGTACGTAGTGGCTCCAAGGAAAATGGTTAGGAACTCTTCTTGCAGGTGTACTCCCATGGAAGCAAATTTGGCAATCGAGTGGATTGACAAAACTTCATTAGAAGAGTCTTGTCCTGTAGTTTGGGTATTGCAACCTCCGTTTCTGCTACAGGCCTATTCGGTGTATGGTGCAGTGGGTGCTTTGGCTATGTTCTTACTTTATCATTGTAATAGAGATCCTTTAATTATTTGTTTTTCTAATCTATTTTCTAGGTATGTCGGTATGTGTTTTTTATATTTTTCTCTGCTAGTGCTAGTTTTAGTTCCTGAACATTGTATTCTATTTGCTCTTAATATTACTAGTTTCCTTTAATGGAAAAATAATAATTAGTATTTAGTAGTCTTGTAAATAAAATAAACTCTCTTTGATGCTAATTATTATTAGACAAAGTCGATCTTAACTTTTAAAACTCTATACGTGACCCTAAACATAGGGCAAAGACGTGTTCATCAAAAAAAATTTCAGTATTACTCATTTTTTAAAAAAATTTGAATAAGGGGTCCCTCTTTTTTTTTTAACCTTTCAAGGGTTCCCCTTTTTGGCTTGACAAGGGTTTCTTCTCGATGCTTAGATTATTTCCCTATTTTTTTGGCCATCTATTATTTCCCTTTTTTAATTACAATAGATTGTTGATATTCTTTAATATAATTTTTGTACAAAACTTCATTGTGGCAATTAATTTTAATAAATGACAAAATTGGAAAGTCTCTGTAACGATCAACTTTCAAGATATCTTAGTACAATGGAATAATAAGTATACATTCAATATTCAATCCAGTTTATAGCAACCATGAACAACTGGAAATACATTCATGATACTAATAAGTATGAATAAAGATAAACAGAGGATAGAAAGATGAAGAGGGAAACAGATACAAGGGAAGGGGGAAGAAGCATGAGAGAATTCCCAATAATGGGACCAGAGAGAAGATCACACAAAATTATCCACACTTTATGTAACCGTTTTCACCTTTATTATACTGTCTCCACTGCCAAATCTCAATTGTTCTTGTTTTTAGGCTTCCCATTGGGCCCCCACCTTGGTCCAAATCCTTTTATGACTGTTACATTCTCCCATTTTTTTAATTGATAATCTTTTTTTTTAACACTAAGTATAGGCATCCTCATATTGGAGGCACTGTCGGGAACTAAATATAGACACCTCTTTTAATTGAGATTTGAACTTTGATTTGTTATATTATGAGAGGTTAGTCTCTTTCACTAGATCCAACACTCATTGATTTAATGTACGAGAAAACATGGGTATATTCATGGGCCAAAAAAAAAAGAAGAAAGAAAACATGGGTATTGCAGCCTAACCGGCCTAGAAAACCCAAATTTTTCTACAAACAAATATAAAAGGGCTAAAGCAACATAAGAGTTTGAAAATACCCAAAGAGTTAATTAGGATCTAAAGAGCAAAGGGTCCATTTGGTTCAACTCCCATATATTTTTGTCATCTCAGGAGGTAATCCAATCTTCAATTGTCTCATCTCTTGATGAGATCGCTATAGATTAATTCTATTCAAAATTAACAAAAACCATTTTATCATTTGATGGAATTAATCGATCTTGACATGGTTTAAGGTATAAGTTGTTGAATATATCATATATCTAGTGATTTGATTATGTTGGAGGCTGCCGACAAAGGAAGGGAAAGAAAATTAACAGTAAAAAGACAAAATTGTGTGTTAATAACAGCTATTAAACAAAAGAAATGCAAGAGCACATCCAAAAAGAGATGAAAGGTGAAGCAAACATCCAACAAGATTTGAAATAGCAGCTCTGTTCATGTCATATGTAACAAATTCATTTAGAACCTATGAATCGTCTTATATGGGTGGTGGGCAACTGTAACTGTTTCCTTCATTAAACTGAATATAATTTCTTCAAAATCAGAGGAAGACCAAGAAACAATATTTATAGTGCTATAATATACGAGGTTTAGTTACAGGTTCAGCTTCAAGACTAGCAATTACAACTCAGAATCCAAACAAAAAACAAAACAAAAAAAGGTTCGGAGAGTAGAGTCGCAGGGAGAGAAGAAGAGACGGAAGAGAGAGTAAATTTTACCAAAATTCTTCACTGTCTCTAAAACCCTTGACTTTGGTGTGTATTGAGACTATTTACGAGATCATATTTGAACTTAGAGCTGTTTACGGGACCGGGACAAGCTTGTCCCAGTATATAGAGACGGGATGGATTTTCCATCTCGTGTCCCCTAGGACGTCCGGTCTAGAACCTTTTTTTTAAAAAAAGAAAGAAAGCTATATTCCACAACTGTTATTTCCAAACCTGACGTCCAAAACTTGAAGGAATCAACAATGTTCACACATTTTTGCAGGGAGAATATGACAGAAAATTTAACATAAATATTCTCAATAAAGAATGATTTAATTAGCTAAAGATTTGAAATGCCTAAAAATATTGGAACTAGAGAATTGTTTTAATTAGCTTTTGGATTCATGCTGAAGCTTATTGTTGACTGGGAAGGAATATCGATCCTTGTATCTCCATCTTTTGAAAGGGAATTTAATGAGGAGCCGTTTGATAATGTCCCAAGTGGTAGGGTGAAAGAGAAAAGGAAAGAAGAAAACAAAAAAAGTATGGATATGTTGAAAGAGAAAGTAAGTGACAGGGAAGGATGAAAGATATAGACCTGGCCTGGGGTGGATAAGGAGCTGAGAGAATTTGTTGGAAGAATCCTCATCTATAATGAGGGGAAGCTGGATATTATACTTGACGTCAGAGAAGTGGGAAATCTGAAATTATGGATTTAAGAATGCTTTTTGGGATAAAATAATAAAATCAATATAAGTAATATGTATTGTTAGTAAGTCCTTGTTGCAGACCTTAAACTATGAAGATACAAAACGCATCCCAGTATACAAGATTTCTATTAGATGGGTAGAGGAAGGTTAGATATACGCAGCCTTAATCCCATAATTAGAGAAGATGTTTCTAAAAATATAAGTAATATGTGCTTAAAAATAAATTAATAAAATAAAAAAATTATATGATATACTAGGACAGAACAAGATTGGGACTCCCTCATCCCAGATCCCATTCTATCCTGTCCTGATATGACTGAGACCATAACGGGACATCCATGAACACCTCAATCAATGATGAGTTTGAAAGAGTTGGATTAGACAGTTTCATGTTGAGATTTAGGGTGATAGTTAGCATTACACCTAAATAGAAATCAATGGAAAATTTTAAGTAGAAATCAATTAAATTTGGGGAAAATTTCATGGCACCTCAACATAGCAAAATTAACTTATATTTGCCCTCAAAAGATTTTGGAATTTCATTGCACCCCTTAGACAAAAATGAAATTAATGTTTGTGGTGAAAAGACATCGGCTCCCTTATGTGAATTTTGCAAAAAACATATGCAAATTTACAACTATAATTAGCAAATTTACAACAACAATAAAAGAATTAATAACTCAATTCTCATATTCTCTGTCACGCCCTTATTTTAATTTCACTTTACCAGAGTATTCGCAGAAAATGATATGCAATTCAGTGGGCAACACTGAAATAGTATAAATATACTGATAATAAATGCATGATTACAAAATTTCCCCATAGGGGTTCGTACATAATAATTACCATCAATGTAGCCACACAGGGCTACTTGGGTGTCTAAACTCGTCCTAGTGAAATAGAGACACCTTCTCGTCTTCATTCCACCACTGTTATCCTCTCGTACGATTCTCTTCGTTGTTCTCAGTATATCTACTGTCTTCTCTTGGCTAAATTGTTGGTAGGGGAGGGTGAGATTCGAGAGAATCTCAGTAGGAAACAAATACCATAATGCATGCATGATAGATGCTATGTGTATGACATGTTAACTTTAACTAGATGTATACCCCCTAATGACATTTCTACATGCTCAATGTTTCATGTAGCATAACTATGGCCACAGTGAAAAAAGAAACATAGCTTCATTTATTCAAATATGCTTTACACAATCAAGTAAAGCAATCACATATATCACTACACAAGCAGGATATCAAATACATGCAAATAAAGTAAGTCCCTTACCTTGTGTCCCTTTTGCTAAATAGAAATAGTTCTTCGATCTATGTGCAAACAGCCCGGGCTCCATATTCAATCCTACAATGCCAAATGTATCGTATAGACACTTCCATAGTGTTTCTGGGGGTTATATGAGTCTATATTAAAAAATTACTAAAATGTCCCCAAGACCACAGCCCGGCCTCACCGTACCCGGTCCGACTGTACTTCTTTTGAAATTTTGACATGGGCTATTCTAACATATTTTCACCCAAGGAATCCGTTTCCGGGCTTGGAATTACCAAATTCATTGCCAAAAGACAAAATTGCCCTTGGCAACCCCGTTTTAAGGGTTTCAATGGCGTTTTCGTAATTATGTTTTTTCGGGCTTTTCCGAAAAGTGATCAATTGTAACCCCACCTAATTTCCCCCCTTGAACGTAATGGAATCATCAAATCATTGAAAATCTAACTCTAAGACCCCTAACTAGAGCTGGCTAAAACTTATGCATTCTCCGGGGAAAATTGGGGTTTTGTGATTTCGGCTCCGTAAACGTGTTCCTTTCTACTCCTAACCACTTTATTGACTATTCTTTAAGTTACAACTACCATTTAAACCTAATTTTAGCAGCATAACATTTCCAACACACATTTTCCAATTTTCAGAAACAAAGATAATCCGGCGAAATTTCATCGATTAAAACAACAACCGCTGCTAGAACAATCAATATTCGAAGGTTTGGGAGTTACCTTTCGCTTCCTCCTGGCTTTTCTTGATGTGGCTGAAAAAACCTAACTTTTCCAACCAAGATTTGAGCTTTAACAACCTTAAATAACATGGAAGAGAAGCTTAGGAGCAGTGTTTTACGCGTTAGGTAAGGATTTACCGAAGAAATCAACTTACGGTACAAGATCTCTTCACTTTCTCTCTGTAGAAAAATCTGCTCTTTCTCTCTCTATTTCAGGGCTGTTTTCATGCTGAAATGTTGTCAATACCCGTTTTCATTTCGATAATCGAAGAGTAATAAAGACGGAATTCCATGGGCAGACAGAAAGGTACAATTATACTGATAAAAGTATTCATTTACAATCCCAACGTCGTTCATCAACGAAATACAAAAAATACAGAAATACAGTGGAAATTCTAACGTTTACAGGATTTTCCAAAATATCTTAAACATAAACTAATTAGAACCACCAACCTTGACCTTGCCTCGGGACACGTGTCAACCACTTCTCAGTGTCTACACCTTTGCCTTTCGATCCACTAGCACCCGCTGATATGTTTATTTAAAAATAGGGTGAGATTCTAAAGAATCTCAGTAGAAACATGCTATCGTTCATAGAAAATGCGAAAAGTAAATATGATATATGCGCCAAGGTATGCACCAATTAATGAACAATATAAACACATCATCATCATGTATATGTGTAGGGCCCAGCCCCACAATATACACCGGTTGGACTTCCGCCAACTCCCAATGTAAGTGCACCTCTCTAGGCAAATCATGTTGATTAATAAAGCACATTTACAAATAATGACATCCACACAATCACATAACTGTGGTATGATGTATGAAGGATAATGTCCCTACCTCAAAGTTCTTTTAACCCCGTTTTAGTGTGCCTCGTAAAACGTGTCACTTCCGGCTTTCGTTTCAGTCCTTAAATATTAAATGTACAAGAAATATGTCATAACCTATCCAAGTATCATTTTAGACTATTCTATAATGTTTCTTGTGGTTATATTAGTCTATGGTGAAAATTTACCAAAATGCCCCCAGGACCCTGGCCCGGCCCGGCCCCGCCGTACCCGGCCTGATGGCACGTTTTTTCAAAATTTTGATTAGGGTTATTCTGATGTATTTTTGCCCAAGGAGTCCATTTCCAGGCTCAAAATTATCAAATTCAATGTCAAATTTCGAAAATACCCTTGACAGCCCCGATTTATAGTTTTAGAGGCGTTTTTGTAATTATGCTTTTTCGGCCTTTTTCGAAAAAGTGACCAACTGTAATCCCCCTATTTTTTGCCTACTGAATCCAATGGAACCATCAATTTCATGAAAATCCAGCTCCTTTCCCCAGAACAATGCTGGCCGAAATATTAGAAAAAAATGAAAAAATGGGGTTTTGTGTTATAGCTTCCAAAACTTGTACTTTTCCACTTCTAATCCTTTATTAACTCATTTAAACACTTCTTAATCATGATTCAAAGAAATTTGGGCAGCATAACCCCTTAGGATTAGGGTTTTCTAAATTTACAAACTCAACCAAAAATCACCAAATCCACAACACTTCATACTAGTATAGATTTGAGTTTGGTGTAGCTACCTCTTGAGCTTCTTAGATCCTCTCACTCTGGACGCCTCCTCCCTCTCTTCTTGAGCTAAGAATGTGTCTTCAAAAGCATGGATTTCATGAAGATAAAGGTTTAGAAAAGGTTTTTCATGAAAGCTTACAAAGAAAATGCTTAAAAACAATGTCTTACCTTAACTTTCTTTTCTTCTTTCTCTCTAGCATCCAAGTCTTCTTCAAGCTCTCTCTTTCTCTTCTTCTCTATGTTGGACGAAAATGAGGAAGGGAAGAGGAAGAGGAAATGTGTTTTAATTATCATGCCTCATCTCTTCTCTTAGCCCTTGATTTTCCAAGATCAAATCTTGTGGTGACACTTATCAGAAGCCATGCTTCCACCCATACCTCCTTCATATTATGACACACTTATTCCATTAGCTTCCATTTAGATTTGAACCACTTCTCTTCTCCCTTGGTTGGCAAAAAAAAAAACATGCTCCCCCTCTTGCTCTAACCAAACCAAGTGTTCTTCCAACTAAACCAACTCCATACTCTACGAAACACTTAAGTTCATCCAACCCTTTACTCAAGCTATTCCCTTACCTTCACTTATCATGATCATTATATCCATGCCTTCATGTAGTGTACACTCAACCTTGCATACATGTTCATGTAGTAATTAGGAATGTGCTCTTGGAAATCAATTTTCCCTCCATCCTTCTCATAATTACCATGTTCATGCAGCATTATTTTAATGCAATTGGCCACATGTGCTCATCTTCATAAATCATAATATAATCCCCTCTTCATATGATAATGACACTTGGCATCTTTAATTCCATTAATCAGTTTCTAACACATTTTATTTTCAATTTTCGGAATAATGCCAATTCTGGTAGATTTTTTGTCCTAACTTCGAAAAATCATAACTAATTTTGTAGTCATTGTTTTGGAGTGATTCCAAAGACTATAGAACCCTTATTGAGTCTAGTTTCAAGGAAAAATATGGACTTTAGCCAGTTAGAAGCATATCAATACCAAATTTCATTTCTTTGACAGCTGCTCTAGAGACTTTCCAGATTTTCTGGACTAATTTCAAAAATCCATATCTTTTTGCATATAGCTTCAAATGATTCATATGACTATCAAATTAAAGCTTAGGATGTCTAATTTCACCCTATAAAATTTCATAATTTTTTCTTATCATTTGATCTTTTAAAACCACATAACAAATTCACTTCCTCGCAGGAGATTTCACTGAAAATACTATTCAACTTTCAATTTTCAATATTTAATTCCTTTGGTCTTAAATATTCATCATTTCATTGAATATATAAAATAATCACAATATACTCTTGGTGAATAAAATTTGGGGTGTTACAAATGTGGTAGGAGAAAGAAGATGATATATTTTATAATATATCTTATGTTATTTTATTTATTTGCTTTATTTTCGGATTTCAGATTTTCTGCCCTAACTTTGAAAAATTATAACTAATTCTAGAAAAATTAAATCGAAGTGATTTCAAAGGCTATGGAACTCTTATTGAGTCTAGTTTCAAGAAAAAAAATATAGAATTTAGCCAAATGGAAGAACAAAAATCCCAAAATTTAAATCTCTAAATGCTGTTCCAGAAACTTTTTAGTTTTTCTGGGTTAACTTCAAAAATACATAACTTTTTGTATATAACTCTAATTGAGTCATATGACCTATCAAATTAAAGCTTAGGATATCTACTTTCACCTTACAAAATTTCATAATTTTTTCTCATCATTTGATCATACAAAATCACATGACAAGCTCACTGCCTCATAGTGATTTTACCGAAAATATAATTATATTCTCCAAACTTCACCATTTCATTTCATTGACTATTTCCAATAATTACAATATATTTGGTGAATAAAATTTGGGGTGTTACATTCTTAACCTAATTTGCAACTACAATTAGTAAATTTACAACATGTAAGGGGATTAAAACTCTCATTTCTTATATTCCTAACCTAATTTACAATTACAATAAGCAAATTTACAACATCTGTGTTTGGTTCAGCATTTTGGGGGTATATAAGTTCGTTTTTCATTGAAAAATGACTTATTGAGTTGAGTTTTTTTTTTTAATATTTGGTTCATCTTTTTCTAATTGTATCATGAGTAGAATAAGCTACTTGATAAATAAGCTCCTTACTGCAGCTTTTCTATTAAATCACTTATTACGTAAGTTGAGATAAAACTCCTCTCACATACTTACCTCGTATACTGTAAATCACGATTTATAAACACTTATTGTCTAAAAATAAATCACTCATCCAAACATAGTGCTCGTTTGAGATAGCTTGTTTTTTATTTATAAGTACTTATAATTCATGATTTACAATATATGAGGTAAGTATGTGAGAGGAGTTTTGTCTCGACTTAAGTAATAAGTGTTTATTTCCTAAAAATAAGCTATTTCAAACATAGCTATAAATCACATTATAAAAACTGTCTTTTCTATTAAATTATTTTTAATAAGTCAGAATCATAATAAGTCATTTTTCCTATTGCTATTCCAAACACAAACAACAATACATTAGGAAATATGTGTTGGGAATATGAACAATGAGAGTTGTTTATTCCCTTATGTGTTGTTATAAATTTGCTACTAGTAGTTATAAATTTGCATATATCTATTGTAAATTCATATAGGGTATTAATATCTTTTTACCTATAAAATATAATTTCATTTTGACTTAAGGTATAAGGAAATTTCATTATCTTCTAATAGGGAATGAAAATTAATCTGATGTGACAGGGGTGCAATAAAATTTGCGCTTAAATTTTCTCGCGGATGTTGTTGTTGACGTACAAGAGGGTGTTTGATGTGGACATGTTCCACCGACTGAGATTAGGGTTGGACAAGTAAACTTATGATTGGACAAGGAAACTTATGCAATGTTATTATTTCTATCGTGATATTGACGAAAAAAATAGTTTGAATGTGTAGTATTTGGGTGGGTACGAGACATCATTATTTTTTGAGGTATAAAAATATTAATGAAATTTTTTTTAAAAGTGCATCTAACATTATAAATTTTTAAAAAATTTATAGGTATTTTTATATCCAGAAAAACTTTTATGGTATTAGGTGCATTTTTTAGAAAAGGTCATTGGTATTTTTGTACCTTAAAAAATAATAATGCGGGTCCCACAAAACGGACGTTTGTACCAATTAACGGTGTGTGTATTTTTACCTCATTTTGAGAAATTTATGGGTATTTTTGTACTTAAAAAAATTTACGGTGTTGGGTGCATTTTTAAAAAAAGTTTATAAGTATTTTTACACCTTAATCCAATACTAAAATCCAAATTTAGACTTATATTTTCAACAAATTATTAATAAGGCCAATAGGCCTCACTAGGAATTTATGTATATTATTAAAAGACTATAATAGCCATCTATAGTTAAAAAGAAAAATTAAAAGTATCTTTAAGGGAAATTCAAATTCCGACATATACTTTTAACAATTTTCTAATCATTTTATTTATTTAAACCATTTTTCAAACGTTTCATTTCATTTTGTTTATTTAAACAACAATTTAATCTTTTTATTTTGTTCCCAATATGTTAAATTTCTTAAGTTTCTTAAGCGGTTAAAAAATCTTAATTTACATTTTACTAAATGTCATTTTTTCTCCAAAAAAAAATTGTTTCGTCACTAATACTACTATGTTAATTAGAATTAAATGAATTACTAATAATAGGCACTTCTTGGATGGAGAAAAACAATTTATGTTTCAAAACAAAACAAAACAAAATGATTAAATTGTCATTTAAATAAATAAAAGAAAATGAATTGACTAAACTATTGTTTAAATAAATAAAATGATTAAGACATTGTGAAGAGTATATGCTTGAATTAAAACTTTGGTTAAATGTACCTTCAATTTTTCTTTTTAACTATAGATGGGTATTGGTCCTTGAACAACATTCATAAATTTCTAATGATCGAGTCCTGTAACAACCTCCTATCATTATTGTATAACTAATTACCTTATTGACACAATATAAGCACAATTTATAAATAGGTTAGGGCATATGAAGCCCTCAATGTAATTATTATCACCACAGTCCATTATAAAAAAGATATATCTACATTTAAATGTTTAAATTCATTCCATAAACACTTAGACCCAACCTCTAATGAAGTAGGCTAAGCAATAAACAACATATCATAGGGCTCTGCCCATAATACAAATCCCAATATGCAGCGGACTATTCAAAATATGCAACGTATACCAAAAAAAACCCTTAAATTCAGCAATATACATTAAACTATGCTTATGTAACTAAACGAGGCATACGATTGATATCAAATCAAGTTTCGTACGCCTTCCCCTTGGTAGTACCGCTTGAACTCTCGCTTGAAAAATAATAAATAACAACAGGATAAGTCACATGAACCCTATAGCCACAATTCTATTTTAACAAGTATGCAGATAATGATTACAAGATAGTTAAGCGGGTAAAATATATGTTCATATAACATAAAGTCTAAACAATCTTCCAAAAACATTAGTAGTTCAAGAGAACAATTCAATATATATAGAACTCCATCAACCATTCTTATACTCTCCTTATAACCACTAACAGAACCCATGAGCTACAACACATAATAGGATTGGTCTCTTTGATAAGAATGTACCAAGCTCTCCAATAATGAGGTGTAGCCTAGCCAAAGGCTACAGAACTCATATCAAACTATGGGTTCCCTTTCCGTTGAATATGGAAAGGTGCCACATCCCTTGAGTTGGGCCTTAGCCCGGGCAAAGAAAAGGTGATACTAAGGGCCCTAAGAATGTAAGAGCTATCCACTGTGCGTGCAGTGACGGCTATACCACGCGGTATATAAGAATCAACCTCCTACAATCACATCTCATGACAATCCCGTACACTTCAATATATAGCTCAACATCCCAAACATCCACATCAATGATTTATCCTCATATTCAACATTCAATGATATGCATAATCAATATCACAATCACAAGATAAACAATTTAAGCCCACTTAGCTAAAAAATCTACTCATAAACAAACATTTCACATCTACATTTTCCATTCATAAAATACTAATTCATATATATATCATTTAAAAATACGAATATAAACTTATTATCATCTCAACAAGCATACAAGATAAATTGGAAAGTGGTTATCTCAAATTTGACATAAGAACTAAACTTGAGAGAATTCAAATTCAACAAGCCAAATTCAAGTTCACTCTACAATAATTTATAATTACATGTTAATAAAATTAATAAGAATTGCTAACTAATATAATAGTAAATAGCAAGTAATTAAACCCCCCAAATTGGCTCACTTTAATCTTCTTAGAAGAATAACAACAATTTATTTATCCCTCAAATCATCCTTTCAAATCATAAATCTTAAATTTCTTAACTCTATTTTACTCAATAAAATCTTTAACAACAATAATTTCCTCTACAACCATTATCCTCAAACATTCTAATTTTCTTAATAATCCTTAACCTCAACAATCCAAGGTCATAGATCACTTCTCATGAGCCCAAATCACTCATTAAAATCCTTAGATAACTATATCAACCTCTCACATTAATCACTCAATTTCATATGTTATAGTTTCACCTCCAACACACCAATAGTCATAAAATCATTAACATCAACATCCAACACCAATTAAATCTCTTTTCTAGCTTATATAAGTATAACCTAATTATTAAACAACATTTGAAACCTCTACATAATTAAAATCATATCAAACTCCAATTCAAATATCAAATCATAACTTATAGTTTCATATAGCTCAAAATCTAACAAACTAAACTGATTAAAATTTCAGTAATACCTCCAATAACCTAAAAAATTATTTAAACCAAATTTAATTGGCAAAAACACCCTATTGAAACTAATTTATGATCTGGTTATAAAAGAAATTGATTATAAAATTATATGATAATCAAATAATAAATCCAAACTTATTAAAATTAACTATTAGCATTCCTCTATCAATATATAATTATCTATTATCAAAATTCAAAACTTTTTTAAAGTTTTAATCCCAAAATTCTCACTAATCAATACAATATTATTATCAATAGAAAGATAAAAATACGTAGAACAATTTCTATGAAAGAAATTTGATAAAAAGAAGTGAATTTAAATATTAAAATTATCTAAAAAATTTCAAAACCTTACTTAAAATCACGATGGAAACGCACCCGTTACGTGTTTAAGATCTCTTATTCTTCATGACATCTGTTATTTTGACACAAATCTTTTCGATGGAAACGCACCTTTGATCCTTCTCGCCAAATGACACTAAAGTGGTGGGGATGGGTATTTAACAACACCTCCCACCAACTTTGACCGAATGAAATTGGTGGCGGTGGCTATTTAATAACACCTCCCATCAACTTTGACTAAAGGGATACCGGGCACATGCTCTTTAGTTTATTTTAATATATTATTATTATTATTATTATTTTATTACGTTTTTTTTAAATTATATTTTAATCAAGCTTTTCTTTTCTTTTATTCTAATAATTACCTATTAAATTCATTTTTCATAAATAATTATTATTTAATTATAATCACATCCTAAAAATAAAAATAAGAATGTTACAAAGCCTATTGACTTTATTAAGAATTTATTAAAAGTGTATGCATGAATTAGGATTTTAGTATTTTGGTTGGATTTAATCAGAATTCTCTCTTAATTAAATTACAGATGATAATGTATTTAATAAAATTATTTTATAGTTATTATTATTTATTATTAATATTAATAACTTATGGTAATGGATAGAGATAATTATATAAGGAATATATAAATTGTCGGTAGAGGTGTTAAAAAATCTATGTAAGAATGAAAACTTACGGTACAGGATGCTTCTGACTGCTTTCGTCCTCCTTTGAATTTTCAGAGCTCTATATAATCCCCCTTTTCCTCTTTTGCGTCTCATCTCCTTTTTCCTCAACATTTATTCATATTGCCAGTTTCAAAGCAACTAGTTGGCCGGTTTTGAATTTCATAAACCCACAAATCACATTTTCATTGCTTCAGAAAACTCTCAGGTTTAATTCTTCTCCGTTCACCTTTAACGTAAGCTCAGAAGCTTTAAAGCATAGTCCTTTTTTATATATGTCGTAGACATATATGGTTTTGAATTGATTGGTTTTTCATTTTGGCGAAAACTTCATATTTGGTGGCAACTAGCTCCACCATGATATCTTCGACTATGGCTTCTTTTTGGAGGGCAAAACCCACTCGCATCATTATCATTATCACGGGTAAGATTTAGAGTATTTGAATTTTGAAGGGTTAAATTATTACTATTAGTTTGCTTTTTTCTAATGACGTGTTGATAGAAGTTGTGCCTATTTAATTAACATTTTGATGATTTAGGATCTTCTATACATATTTTTATGAGTATTGCGTGCTATTTTTTTTTAGAAAAAAAAGTTGAAGTATGTGGAGGTCAAAGGTCTAAATTTTTTTTTGGTTTTTGCTTCTAAAAATTTATTTAAAAATATTTGTGCTTATAAAATTAATTTTATTATACTCTATTAATTAAAATAGAAAATAGCAAGGATGTGAAATATTGGTAGATGTTTAGTGAAAATTATTAAATTAAAAGACAAGTTTGGAATATTAATTGCAAGAATTCTGACTGAATCATTTCTACCTATTGCAGTTTTCCTTATTGCCTGGTTAATGACGTTGACCTTTTACGGAGGCATAATCATTTTCGTGGTCGGCCTGGGTAAGATCTACGTATATATAGTTTTATAAAGGTTAAATCAATAATGATGAAAGTTCATGAATGAATTCAAATGATTAAATTAAAACAACTAAACCCATATAAAATTAAGCCACGAAGCGATTTGGCTCAAGTTTGTCAAGTGTTAATTTGTTGTTGCCAGAATTTTGACTGATGATCGTTTATATATACCTTTCTGTAGTCGGGGTTGTTGGCTTATCAGTATTTGCCATATTACAATATCGTAAAAGATTTAATGAGGAAAAAAGGCGTCACAAAGAATTTCTGACATTAACTATGGAAAAATTTCTGAATGATTTGGAAAGAGAGAGCCCAACAATGCTCACTTCAGACAACCTAGTACGTGCAACAAACAACTACTCCAACATGTTGGGGTCAGGAGGTTTTGGATCAGTCTATAAAGGAACTTTCAGTGATGAAACTGTTGTTGCAGTCAAAGTTCTACATGGCACTTTTGACGAGAGAATGGAGGAGCAATTCATGGCTGAAGTCGGTACAATTGGAAAAGTTCGTCATTTAAATCTGGTTCGCCTCATGGGATTTTGCATTGAAAAGAATATGACAGCTCTAGTTTATGAGTACATGAGCAATGGCTCTCTTGACAAATATCTGTTTAGTGAAAATAAGGACTTAGCATTTGAGATCCTACATGAAATTGCAGTTGAAACAGCTAAAGGAATTGCTTACTTGCATGAAGATTACCAGGAGAGGATCATCCACTACGACATAAAACCAGAGAACATCCTTTTGGATGATAATTTGCATCCTAAAGTTGCTGATTTTGGTTTAGCCAAGCTTTATAACAGGGAAAAGTCATATGTCACAATGACACGTCAAAGAGGGACACCAGGTTATGCTGCACCAGAACTTTGGATGCCTTTTCCTGTAACACACAAGTGTGATATTTATAGCTTTGGAATAATGTTATTTGAAATCATAGGAAGAAGAAGACATTTTGATGCTAGCCTCTCAAAAAATCAACAGTGGTTTCCAAGATGGGTTTGGATAAAGTTTGAGAATAAAAATCTAGAAGAGTTGATAACAGAATGTGGTATTAAATATAAAGATGAAGAGAAAGTGAAAAGAATGATAAGGATAGCTTTATGGTGTATTCAGTATAGACCAGATTTGAGACCTAAAATGAGTGATGTGGTGAAAATGTTGGAAGGATCCATGGATGTTCGAGAACCTTCAAACCCATTTCAACAATTGTTGGAAGAAAATCATGGAACTGAAGCCTCACAAATGGATAGTAGTAGTGATGATGATGGCTCATCTACTCTTGAGGGAACCGAATCTTCCATTATGCCTTCTCCTCTCCTGAGCTTTGAGATCTAAATGCATTCACACGTTTCACATTATCTTATTGATTCATATCTTGTGATTTGATTATAATCGGTGTATTGCTTTCTAGTGTGTGATATTTCATTTTAATTTTTAATCTTAATATGTTGTTGTTGAGATCATGTATTGGAATTTCAACATTTGTATTTAGAAAATAAAAGACTTCATTTAACAATGGTCTTTTAATATTTATAATTTGCTTAATTATGTACGTATAGTATTTACAATCAACCTCTTAAATTTACAAGTTTCCGATCCTCTAGATAAGTCTGATACGTAAATTTAGGTATTTTTTTGTTATATCAAACTAAAGAATGTCAGGATGAACTTCTTTATTTTCTACTTAACACATTGACATTAAATGATTAGGTCATTTAAAGGGGCTATAAGTTCGAATAATGGGAGAATCCGACAGTGAATTACCTATATTTATGTAAGTATTTTGAAGTATGAAATTTCAAATTTTAATTATTATATATATATAGTATGTTGACTAGAATATTTCTTCAAGCTATTCATTTCGAATATACATAATGAAATAGAGTTAATTATGCTAGCCTACTTGAAGTTAATGACGAAAATATTCTGACCACCCTCCCATTTTTTCTAAATTACATAGATTTTCATTCTATTTTAAAAATGTACATTTAAGTTTAAATTTGAAACAGTTAACTCCGTTAATAATATTTCAAAACATTTTAACAAATATATATTTATTAATTAAATCACTAATTTATTTCTGATAGTTTACAAACTTCATAAAAGAGAAAACCCAAGCCAGTGATGAATTTAAATGATTTATGTAGTTCCTCAAACTTATACCTTTTATATTATATTATATTATAAATAAAAATATGAGTTTAAAATATATTTTTACTGATTTAAAAGAAATTAAAATAAATCAAATTCAATAAATGTGACAAAAATTAAAATTATTAAATTTTATAACATAAATAAAATTAATACATTTTATTGCATATTAGAAAGTTTGAAAATATATGTATTATAATTATTTTTTGTTGTAGAAAAAATTATTTTTGATAAATATAAATATTTAAATAACTCTTATATTAAATAGGAGTATTTTGATCAAATAGAAATTTAAGATTTAAATTTAATAGTCAATAACAGTTTTGATATAAAGAAATGGAATCTTAAATATATAAAAAAATTAATGTAACGTATATTTTAATTTTAAGTGAATTTTTTAAAAGAACGGAAAGTTAAAGCAAATTGAAAGTCAGATAAAGTATTTTATTATGATTTAATTATTAAGAATCTTACTGTAGTTATAATGTTGTCACGTCAGGTTAGTAAGCTGACTTTCCTTACCGGCCAAAAAAAAAAGTAAGCTGACTTTCCAAATCTGAACACACATTAAGAATCTAACTGTAGCTGTTGTCACGTCAGGTTCCTCACGAAGCTGACTTTACAAATCTGAAGTCTGAACACATACTTGACTAGTTGACTTTTACTGATTTAAGTTTTTGATTAAAATATATTTTTAGTTGTTTATGTGAAGCATATTTTTAGTTTCTTAATTTAAATAAATATATCTTTAGTCTATAATTTTAATATCATTAATGTTTTTAATAAAAACGCTAACACAAAATAACATCAAGTGATAACTGTATAAATTTAAGTGATGAGTGTAATTAAATAATATTAATCTTAAATTTAAAATATGTGTAAATTAAAAAATATTTAAAAATCTAATGAAGCAACTAATATTAAAATCTCGATTGTATTAAAAAATTTTACTTTAATAATCAAAAAATATCAAAACCTCAATTTCCTTTTTTTTTAAGCCCAATCAAAACATCGATTTCATTTGTAGCGGATTGTCAATTTATTTTAGTTTAATAATCTTAATATATTATATTAAAAAAATTAAAACTTAAATATGATTTGTCAGTTGCACAGTCGTCACTTAAATTTGCTGTATCAATATTTTTCGTTAGCAACATTAATGGAGTTAGAAACAGGACTAAAAGTATACTTTATTAAATTAATGAGCAACAAGTATACTAAGATAAAATTTAAAGGACTAAAAGTATGATTTAGTCTAATTTTATTTTTTAGCCAGCTTTTAATCATTTAATTTGTCATGCCATCATTGGTTGGCACATTTGATGAAAATCATTGGTTGACACATATTATACGCTATTGACTTCATGTTGTATGTGCATCGTTCATATTTATTAAATATGATTTGCAAGTTGGTGATAGATAACATTGAAAGAAAGATATTTTAATTGAAATAAGGAATACAAATGTTGGAAAATCGAATTAAGATATGGACGGTTCCTTTCGAACTAAACTAATGAGTCCCTGTCCGAGAATATGACTTGCTATGCAAAAAAATCATCTATGAGGAATTATTCAAACGTTGACTTCTGCCAGGGCACAATGAACAAAATTTTTGTATCTGTATATTAGTGGGTATTAGTAAGGTTATCCAGATCAATCCTAATGACGCTAACAAAAAGTCTCGTCTTTAATAGCAATTGGGTTTTTTTTTTTTTTGAACAATTTTAATAGCAATTAGCAAGGTATTAAAACCCAGATCGGGTATTGAACCGGTCAGGGCACTGAGTTAAGAGTCAGTGGGTCAAACCGGGGCCAAACCGGAGCTAAACCGGGACCAAACCGATGAGTAATTGAATATTTTAAACTTATAGTATAAAATTCTAAAGGAAAAAGTTAAAAAAAAAATTTTTTTAAATTGGGACCCGGACCAGACCGGTCCGATCCGGGTCCAAGAACACTGGCAATTAGTTCGCTTGAAGCTTTATGGAGCAATATAATGGATTTACTCCCGTCCTTAATATAAGATCTAAATATAAGTATCTTCCTACTGAAGACAATCATATTCAAGGCACTAAATGTGGCATCTCTCTTAATAAGATTCAAATATTGATTCACCACGTTCTGAGATATTAGAGCTTTCCATTAGACCTAACCCCGTAGGTAGCTACACACTAAATCTTTTGTCAAGGATAAGGATAAGGTTAAGGTGGAGTGTTAGTCTTGGGAATAGAAAGTTATTAGTTTGAACAGGCACTCTAGGTTCCTGTCAAAAAATTTAATACCCTCGGGTCAGTCTGGGCAAATCTCCCGGTCCAACCCAGACATTAGGATGGACCAAATCCTGTGCTGTTCTTTTTTGGGCTGATTTTTTTTCCTCTTTGGGTTGGACTGAGTTTTGTCAAGCCAGATCGGTTTCCTAGGATTATTAGATTCCATGTTCAGCCCACATTCTAAAACCCGTTTGATTCCAATGCGTAGGCATATAATAATAATCATGATTACTTTATCAAAATATATACGTTTGGTTACTTTTTAGTATAGTAATAGGCTTTACCATAATAATATTAATCACCAAAATTTTGGTAATACACATTCATATCTCCCTCCCTGCGAATCTCCATTATCATGTAAGAGTGAATTTCACAAATGATAATTGTTTAAAACTAACTATTTCTAGTAAAATGAAATAAAATAGAAAAATTGTGATATTTCAATTTTACTGTTCACATATGAATAAGTATGGCGCCGTGTTGTTGTTTTTTCAGCAGAGTGGGATGAGGGCCCAAAAGAGCATGCCAAGTAATAGTTTAGTTGTATAAATAAAAGGGAAAGTTAGAATAAAGAACATAGGGTAGATGATATTTATTAGGAAAGATCATAAAAACTGTAATTATTTTAAAGGAAAAATTACCAAAACAAAAAATAAAAAATACTAAGTTTAATCAAACGCAATTTATTATTTTTAAATTTATATTTTAGTTTTAGCATTTCTGAAAAATTACAACTTTTAAATTCCTTCTCAATAAATATCATTTGCTCTAGGTCTTTAATTCTAATTTTTCCTAAATAAAAGGCCTTTTACTGATAAATTGTTTTCTTGTGAATAAGTATAATTAAAATATCATATTTTGGTGTGGGGCTCCGATCTAGTTGAAGTGCTTGATTTTCATAAAGCTTTAGGGCTTGTTTGGTACGCAGGAATTGATCCCATGGAAATGGAAATGGATGCCAATTACTTGTCTTGAAGATGTTTGGTATGATGGAATTTGGCAAAATTCCATTTCCACATGGAACCCAATTGAGGTCAATTCCACCAAGATCAATTCCATACAAAAAGTCAAGATTTGTAATTCCACCCCTACATTTCCATCGTTACCCTCCTTACTCACTGGCGATTCTGCTCACTCACGGCGACGATGGCAACTTCTTTTCCCTCACCAGTGATGGTAGCTTTCCCCCTCCACTAGCAACGACAACGACGGTGGCATCTAGCACTAGTGATGACAACCACGGGAACGACAGCTCTCCCTCGCCGGCAATGGCAGCGACGACAGCTCTTCCCCCTCCTCTGGTGAGATCTAGGCTCGCTTCGCCAGATTCACATCTCCATCTACCCCCTCTTCTCCGATGGACACGTGCACATCGGCGACAAGGTCGAACTTGGAAGGGAGAATGAAGATCGAACTTCGCCTCATCTGTTTTGGGAACGTCGAACTTCGTCTAATCTATTTTGGGAGTTTTTTTTAGGAGGGCATTTTGGTCTTTCCATGTAAAAAATAAAACTCATTTCCATGACATACCAAACATACTTTTAAAGCCCATCTCCATATTCATATTCATATCCATTTCCATTAAAATCAATTCTATCATACCAAACGGCCTTTAGGAATTTGATGACCAAGAATAGCCATAGGACATAGCCATGGAAGTGGTGGGACCACCGTGAACCGCCTCTAACATTATTCTCTTTTTGTTTGTTTGAAGAAGACGACGGTAAATCTGGAGATAGCCATGGAAGTGGTGTTTTTTATTTTTGTTGAGGAACAAGATAGTGAATCTGGGGAGTGAATGAATATGGAAAGGAAGGAGTTCTTCTTCTTCTTCCTTTTTTTTTTGTTTCCTTTATTTTATTGAGGGGTAATATAGAGTTTTCATTATTATTTTTATCTGATTAAATATTAAAAATAAATTTTTTGCTCAATCTTCTTAATAACCTACCAAACATGTGTTGATGGTAATGAGCGTTACATTATATCTCATTGCACTGCATTACCATACTTATGCATATGGTAATTGAACTAAACGGGCCCTAAGTTTCACAGGCTAATCTAAGGGCAATAATTTGTATGTCATTATTAAGAGATGCTAGCTAGCTTTATATCAATGATGAAGAAATTAAGATCGTTTAATACTCTGTTAGATCTATTCTGTTCCTAGATGTAACCGGTTTATTTGTTCTCCCCTTTGAATTTTTCTAAAAGAGAAAGGGAAACTTTGATAAATTGGATGTATTATGAAACAAAGGAGCAACTTCACAAGAAATGTATAGGAAAAATTTTACTCCCTACTATCCTTAATATAGAACATATTTGGAAAGATTATCTTTATCATAAACATAAGACATATTTAGCAATCTTTTCCTAATTTATCCTCTATTAATGCTCTTTCAACAATAATTAAATAGTTACGAAAACATTAAGGAAGATGATTAAGTGTTTTAGAAAATTTATGTTATATTAACTGATTTAACTAACTTTCTTAATCTAATTAAATTGGGTAAATATGTCTTATATTAAGGACAAAAGGGAGTACTTCTTTTATCTTCAGATCTTCAAAGTTCCTTGTCACTTGAAAAGAAGAAGAGTAAATTTCTGAAGAGATCCTAAGAAGCAGGTCACTAATAAAGGTAAGCCCCAGAAACCATATAGAAGAGGATGATACAGTGTTTACTTTGTTGCTCATAGTTTTAGTTTTCAACATTAAACCATAGTTGCTAAATAGTCAACTGCCTGATCATTTTGAGACATGTGATTCCTCTTATTTCTCCCATTGGACTAACTGTGTGGCACATTTGGCTGACAAAGGTTAGTTAAGATAATTTTATGGGGACTTCAGTACTGATACAAGCTGATGCTCTCCCAGAAAAATACAAATCTTTTGGTCTTTATCATTAGATGTTTTAATTAAAAACTAAATAGGTGGGACCCTATATTGCAAGGATTTCATAAAATAAGATTAATAGTGCCACTTGGTGTAGATTTTATACCATATAGAGAATTGATTATTAATATGTGTAATACATAATTTTTTCTTCAAAAAGTTGTCATGTGATACTAGGTCATAAAAATGATTAGGGGTTGTATTACTGGTTTTCACCTACAAACAGGGCATTAACACCTACTTTTTTGTAACTCATTAGTTTCAACCTCCACTCTATAGCTTATAGTTCCTATTAAAAACTTGATTCTTCCTTTCAAGAATACTGAGCTATTATGGCAAAATAAAATTGTGCCTCTCGGGAGTTCAAAAAAAAAAAACAGATTCTTTAGTCAAAGCAACATTCTGCAAGTCAAAAATGTAAAAGGGATTTCTATATGACGAAGCAAAGCAACCAAGAATTTGGCTTCATAATATGCACTTTTTCAAGGCAGAGTCATGCTGAAATTACAACAATCTCTTTTAGACAATGTGACATACATATATGCAGATTTTTCTATATGGAATATGTTGTTGGAAGGTTTAGAATCAGGTTGTTCAGAAGCTTCTGTCACAAATGAAGTGGAAGCATCTGAATCTTCATTATTATTAGTTCCCTGTGAAGTCAAAGGTGGTTGAAAAGACACCAGATTCTGAAATGGAAATGGTGGTGTACGGATTTCCATATCACCCTCTTAACATTTTCACCACATTACTCATAAGAGGCCTATCAGAAGGCGAATATTGAACACACCAAAGAGCCACCATTATCATTCTCTGAGCTTTTTTCCTGTCTTTCTCTTCAATCCCACACAGAGAAAGCATCACTAGTAATTCATTGTTCTGAAACATATCCCATGTCCATTTTGGAAGCCATTGTTGAGATTCACTGTAACCACTACCAAAATGCCTTCGCCTCCCCACAATTTCAAACAGAACAATACCAAAACTATAAACATCACACTTATGATTCACATGAAAAAGATTCCACAATTCTGGTGCAGCATATCCTCTTGTTCCTCTAAAGTGTGACATATT
The DNA here is from genome assembly GCA_963210345.1 of Inga oerstediana. Taxonomy (NCBI): domain Eukaryota; kingdom Viridiplantae; phylum Streptophyta; class Magnoliopsida; order Fabales; family Fabaceae; genus Inga; species Inga oerstediana. The sequence continues at coordinate 12,869,999 of OY723410.1, read as the reverse complement.
CACTTGGCTGCTTTCTCTGTTGCAGAGTTTTGCAAGACCAAAGTTTGCTACTTTTGGTTCTAAGTTCAAGCCAAGAACTATATTCTCTGGTTTTATATCGTAGTGAATGATCCTATGTTGACACTCTTCATGTAAGTAAGCAATTCCTTTCACTGTTCCAATGGCAATCTCATGAAGCTTCCCAAACTCAACTTCTCTGTTGAGACTGCCAAATAATAAATTGTTGAGAGATCCATTGTGGACAAACTCGTATACAAGAGCTCGCTTGTCGCGGTGGAAGCAGAAGCCATAAAGCATAACTAAATTGATATGGTAAGTTCTTCCAATAGTGCTAACTTCTGCTTTGAATTGCTCTTCTGTCCCAAGATCCATACTGTTGAGAACTTTCACTGCAACTTGTTGTCCATTTGACAATCCACCTTCATAAACAACTCCAAAAGCACCAGAACCAAAAATAGTGGTGTAGTTGTTTGTGATTTGTTCAAGTTCCTCAGGTGAGAATCTGATGGGTTTCTCTTGGTTGATGTTGTTGAGGAATCTTTCCATAGTTGCAAACTCAACTTCTTGTGAATCTGGTGGCATTGCTAATGTAATTTCTCTGTTCTTTGAAGGATGTGAATCTGAAGCTTTATGGTTATTTTTTGCCGTTGGAATCTGGGTGTAAGCAGGAACTGCTGATCCTGCTTTCTTCAAGCACTCAACAATGGCGTATACTAATGCTATAATGGCTATTATCACCACCACCGCATAAACTGAAGATCAAAATGGAACAATATTATTTCAACTATGGAATTTTGAATCTTTACATATAGGTATACGTTCATGTTCAGTCAAAATGACTTAAGTCACTTCTGGGGACCTATCTCATCTTTTTAAACTTTCAATTAAATATCCAACTAATCGATACGAGACTTTCTTAATATATTCTAATCTTTTTTTTTTTTTTTTGCCAATCTTAATATATTCTAATCATCTTCTTACTCTTTTTTTTTTTTTATCATTTTTGTTCATTCATTTCTCTTTTCTTTTTCTTTTGTTTGTGCTTGTATTTCTTTTGAGTCTCAAGTCATATCCTTTTTTTTCTCCACCTAAGCTTCTACTTTTTAATTCTTAGAAACATCAGGTCCACATTATTCTTTTTCCTTGCAATATTAATTTTTTAAGACTGAATGACTAATTTTTAGATATAACCATCGGTTGACAAAAGGAAAAAAGATACGAAAAGTATCAAAATATATTGAGACAATCTGACATCGATTAATTGGACATTGAATAGAAAATAAGATTGATGTAAGTCCTATCAATCACTCGAGTGATTTGGATAGAAAGAAAACATCAACCTATACCTACACCTATGTCTAAAAATTCCACAACGAAATCTTGATTGTTTGCCTCATGGTACGTAGGAAATGAAATTAACAATAAACATCACAGAGATATTCAGCACACAGTGCGCAGAGAAAGGGAAATTCTGGGGGAACAAAAACGCAAAAATAGCAAGCATGAATGAATGAAAATTAATAGGTTCATAACAATAGACACTAGTACAGAAAACGGATTTTAGATCGGAATATTTAGATCGTTTATAGATTTATTTGGTTCAGCGTTTTTTTAAAAAATAAGTCATTATTACGTAAACCGAGATAAAACTCCTCTCACATACTTATCTCGTATACTGTGAATCACGATTTATAAACACTTATTGCCCAAAAACAAGCTATTCCAAACGAGCACAATCGGATAAGATCTTAAAAATATGACCGATGACATTTTTATAATTATGATCAAATTTTAAGACCGGTTATATTTAGAACCGGTCTTAAAAATATTTTAAAGACCGGTTATAATTAAAACCTGTCTAAAAAATAATTTTAAGAGCGGTTATAATAATAATCGGTCTTAAAATATATTCAATTAAAAAAATAAAAATATGTGATATATTTTCTAAACCGGCTCTATATATAACCAGTCTAGAAAATATAATGTGACTTAAAGACAATTTAAAAAAATAAAATGTTTATTATTTTTAAGACCGGTTTTAAATAAAACCGGTCTTAAATATTAAAACTTTAAGATCGGTTATTATTAATAACCAGTCTTAAAAAGTTTTTTATTTTTAAGACCGGTTATTTATTAATAACCGGTCTTAAATATAAATTTTAAGACTGGTTTTTTATTACAACCGATCTTAAAACTGACCTAAATCTCAAATCATGAAAATATTCTAACTCTGAAATCCGATACTCAAGCACATCAGCAAAACCCTTACGTCAGTTCACAGCAGCTCTTCCTTTCCCCTTCTCTCCTCCGTCCTTAACCTTCGCCGTCAACACAGATCTACGGTTGCAATACATTGCTGTAAGGCTATCGTCGCTTGTTCCCTCTAATTGGTTTCGTTCTCAACCTCGTTTTTATTGTCAGGTTCGTGTTTCATTCGCCAGGCGTTCAATTAAATTATTGGTTTCATTTTTGGGTATTTCATTAAAATTGTGAGATGTCTTAGCTTCCATTTTCTTTGTTCGATTCTTGCAGCAAGTCGTCAATTCACTTTTCAGAAGCGTCCATTGCCTTCTAAGAGAGATCTTACTCGATTCGTAAAGTGGCCAAAGACTGTTCAAATCTAGAGGAAGAAGAGGATCCTCAAGCAAATGTTGAAATATCTATTTCATCTGGTGTTACCTCATGTGACTTAGGCTTCTTAGCTGACATGGCAAACTCTCACTTGTTCCATTGTTGGCATCTCCATTTTAGGCCTTTAGGGGTATTTATAAGACAACAACGATTAGGATGAAATAGATAAAAGGACCCATCTCTGAAAACGAGAAAGTTAAGAGCTTATTGTTCGAAAGATTTAGGGAGCCTTTTGCGTCCAGCCAAAGTAGAGTCTCTGCATTTTTCCAAATTTTTAATCCATAATTTTAGAAAATTAGAGATTCACACAACCACCAGATTATTGTTTTATACTTGTATTATGCCACCTTATTACAATGCTTACTAAATTCATCTCATTGTCTAATAAATCCCAATTTATAGGTACTTTCTTTTGAATTCTTTGTACTGATCTTGTTATTGTTATTTGCAATGGAGTAACTATCTGTGAAAGCAATGAAGTGCTGAATTCTAATACAAATTATGTCCTCCTTTACAGTTGCTCACATCATTAGTACGGTGATGGTAGCGGCGAATGGCAAATTCAATGCACTTGTAATGTGTACATATAATAGTAAGAGGTATATATTGATTCCTTATGACTTTTGTTAGCCAAACTTGTTTGCTTTTATGCTTTTTATCAGATAATGCAGTGCAGTAACTCATTTTAAATGCATATTGGTTAGCTAGATTTTGAGATTTCCTGTATTTTGAGATACTCATCATGCTATGTAAGAAGAGGATCCTCAACCAAAGAAAGTTCAATTCTATATTTTTGTATGTATGTTCAATATAATAAATTACTTGGGAATTGCTTTTGAACTTACTTGTGTTCATGTATGTTCATATTACCTAACTCTGTATTTTTGCTTTAATACTAATTCTTTATTTTTGCATGTATGTTCAATATAGTAAATTACTTGGGAATTGCTTTTGAACTTGCTTGTGTTCATGTATGTTCATATTGCCTAACTTTGTATTTTTGCTTTAATACATTCTCTGGATTCATAGTGCTGATATTGCTTGATATTGGTTATCAAGTTGTGCATTACAATTAATTATTTATTCATGTTTGCATAACTTGGGAATTGCTTTTGAACGATGCCTTTGTAGATAGTGTCGTGTTATAGCAATAAGCACCGTGTCGCAAAATTTCCTTAAACAATCACTAGCTATCCTTAAATAGTGTTCTTAAAGTGAGGATAATGAGTCCTCCTAGTAAGGATACTCCAGATTCAACTAATATTAATCAAAGCGAGCCTAGCAATGCTCTGAGTCAGGAACACAGTAAGCCACGTAACCGGCCTAGACGAAGGGGTAGGAGAGCCACCAAATTGAGAGACATTCCTCTCAATCGGAATACCGGGGAAAAGATTCCGATTGAGTTTGATAGATATTGGAAATCAATCGGGCTTAATGCCCAATGGTATAGGAGTTTTGTCGGCCTCCTAGCACGCAACAAGCCTAGCATCTTAATAGAGCAGTGGAGAAATGTGGATACAAATGTGAAGCGACATATTTGGGAAACTATCCAGCTTACTTACGACATTCCTGAGAATGAAGCCCTGTATAACAAGACAATGACGTATTCTAATGAACACTGGAGGAAGTTAAGACAAGTCTAGCCGACAATTATGTGCATATCAAGGTGGAAGAAGGTCAGCCTTGTCCTAATCCGTGCGACCAGTATTCTTATATTGACGAACACACTTGGCAAAAATTTTGACGGCTTCGGACTACTCCAGAAGCATTGGTGAGTTGACTTATTTTGTATTTGATTTATTTATAAATTGTGAATTGTCTTTATTGATTGTACCTTAATTTTGATTTCTTATTTGCAGGAAAAAAGGAAAAATGCCCAAGAGAGTGGTAAAAAACATGATTGCCCCCATACAATGTCTCGTGGGGGTTATGTGAAGGCCAAAAAAACTTGTGGGCGGCCAAACGGAAGAGATTGGAAGAAGCATCTTAATCCGATCCTTCTGTTCTTCTTTCTCCACCATCTCCTATACGTCACGAAGAGAAGTGGTTGTTCGCTCACCAAAAGAGGAGTGGGTCTTATATGAGTGAACAATCTCGTTAAGTTGGTGAGAAAATTGTAAGTATTGTTGTTGACCTGTTGTTATTAATTATTTAGTAAGCAAATTTCATTACTAACGTTTGTCATCTGTGTCTTATAGGAGGAGCTTAAAAAAAAAAGCCGATGGATTGTTTAGGTTGGATAGGAGGAATGACATCCTAACCGTAGTTACAGGAAAATGTGAGCATCCCGGCCGTGTCAAAGGGGTTGGAGGAGGGGTAGGCATAAGGGATTACTTTGGAGCACCCTCACACCATTCCTTAAGCAGTATGGTGACGAGTGAGGAGATGGAGCATATATTGGTCACTGTAAGGGTGGAAGTTAGGGCCGAGGCAAAAGCATCATTTGATGCATGATTTGAAGAAATGTTTAGCAAGATGAAGGAGGAATAAATGATCATGACCAGCACAAGACAAGCAGATACCAGTGCTCCCCAGGCTTATTCCCTAAACCGTAAATAAAGCACTAAAGGAAGTTGTATTGGTCAGTCATCAGAGGGTCCTGGAAAAGAAATTTGTGATCCTTGTGACTTGTTTGTGGAGGATTTTCTGAGACGATTAGTTGCACGGGGAGCGTGCATAACTTAGGATCAACTGTCTACCACCAAGAAATAAAGGATGATCAAGTTAGAGTGGCAGTTGAAGAGGTGATCGTTGCAGATGTATCTCTCCCTATCCTTGTTGATGACTTCAAGGTTGTAGGCGATGTCCACAACTCTTTCATCTTGTGGCCAAAGAACCTTGTTTATGATCGAGCTGAGGAATCCTCACCACCTCCACCTCCCTCTACTCAAGATGTTTCACGGCCTCCATTGAATGTCATGCAGCAAGTGATTCTGATGGCATATGATACGTCCTTTTGAACAAGAGATTGGCCTTCTGAGTCAGCTGTTGGCAAGTCAGGGGCACAATGCTATCTTGAGAGAGATGATTTAATGTCCCTGGTATCAACAACAGCTTACGATTTCGATGGTCTAACTCTTTTTAATGTAAGTATCTTCTCAAATTGGAAGTTAATATTTTACAAATTACGCTGTTAAACTTTGATTTGTGTGCTTGTATTATTGTAGATACATGAATCATAGATTGGTTGACTCTGGCAAAATCAATAAATTTGGACTCCTATGCCTACATTAACTCTACGACAAAGGGACCACTATTACTATCAGACACACACACTTATCGCACAGGCTTAGTGAAACCCAAACTGAGTGTTTCTCAGCTTCATATTTGCATGGGTAAGAAACAAATTTATATTGAGTAATATACATAATGTTTTATATTTGCTTAAAATTCTTCCCTTTTTTCAGTGATAATTGGCAACTGGCTATTCTGTGCAAGAAGAGTTATTCTGTCATCCTTTTATGCTCCCTCTACCTCAGCAAGCCAACTAGTGAATTGAAGAAGAGCTTGAACTCGTAAGTTTTCTTGCATTATTAATTACCTTTCGTGTGCAAAATTTATGGAATTTGTGTAAAATAAGTAACCTTTGTGATTTTGATGATGCAGGGCTATGCGAACATTCCAACACACTACTTGTGGTAGGCCTATTCGTGAAGTAAAAGACCCTACATGGATCTTGCCAAATGTTAGTTACATATTAGTTTGTTTTAAGAATATATTCAATAATAAGTCGTGTTTTAATTTTATACTTTTTTTAATGATATCATATTATTTTTTAGACCTGTAGGCAACCACCGGGGTCCAATTTGTGTGGGTTGCATGTTCTGAGGCACATTTATAATATTATTACCCTAGGCACGACATAATTTACTCAAGAGGTAAATGTATATATATTTAAAAAATTTAGTATTACTTTTATTTTTTTTAGTGAAGTTAATGTTTTGCCTGGCTTTGGTGTTTCAGATGTTTGATCTTGCTGACCCCTTTCCAGAAGAAGATATTGATCACATTCACAATTGTTGTGCTGAATTCATTTATGAACTTTTACAACAGTGAGTTCTTGTAAAACTAACAAATTTTTTGTATATATTGATGATGAATTGACATGTTGGTTGATTGCAAAACTTGTTGGATGCATGTAGAGCCAGGAAAACGGGCCGAGCCCATCGGGCCGGCCCTTTTAGGCCTTGGCCCTTCAAGGGCCGGGCTTGCAAATTGTAGTCTTAAAAGGAAGTCGGGCCTAAAAGGGCCGGCCCTGGAGGGCCTCGGGCCGGCCCTTTAAGCCCGTTTATTTTTTATTTTTTTTTCTTGGACATGAACCATGTTATATTTTTGAATTGCCTTATTAAATCTATATTTCACTCTATCCTTATATTGTATAGAGTATGATTTTTGAGTATATTGTTTTTTTTAATTGAATCATATTGTGATTTTTGAGTATGATTTTTGAGTATATTGTTCTGCCTATTTAGAATAAAATCATATTATATACTATTCTTCCTGATATAATATGATTTTTTATGGAGGTTGTGATTATTTGACTACTTGAACATACTCCTCAAAGTGAAACACAATCAAATGTCCTTGAAATTGATGATAGTGGCGAAGAAGGTGAAAATGATAGTCGTCATACTCATGTTGTTTAGAGGTTAGAGTATTGAGCTTCTTGCCTTCTTATACTTTGACCTTTGTGTGAGTTATTTATGGACATGATTTTACCTTTGATTATACATTAGTAACTGTGTTTGTTTGTTGCAAGAGACGTGTTATTTAAACCTTAATGTTGGCAACATTTATGTATTAAATTAGAACTTTAATCGTTGTTATTTATTAATTATATCTCTCTGGAGAAAATACGCAGGAAAAATACTTAAATATTGTGAAAAGGATTTCCCGGCCCTGCGGGCCGACCCTGACCCTGATGTTCTCGGGTCGGGCTTTGAAAAACTGTAATTTTCCTAATCCCGAGCCCTTTAGGGCCGGCCCTGTTAGGCCCTGGCCCGTCAAGAGCCGGCCCGACCCTGATTCCCAGCTCTAGTTGCATGATTTGGTGAATCTGTTTGAGCCATAATGCATGTCATTGGCCTGCATGTGTTTTAAACAACTATGCATATATATAGATGGTTTTAAACAACACATTACATGAGGATATATGACATGTTATGTTATAAGTTCCCAATGAAAAGGTTAAACAAAAAGGAAATGGCAAGAGGAAGTAAACTGAACACCTTATAGCACTTAATAAGTTTGGTATTGGAAGTAGCAATTCTAGGATGCGTTCTTGTAACTAACCTAATCATACACAATTAAAAAAAAAACAAATTTCAATACTTTTAAGACCAGTTATTATTATAACCGGTTTTAAAATTTGTTTTAAGACCAGTTTCACATATAACCGGTCTTAAAATTGAAATTTTAAGACCAGTTTTATGTACAACCGGTCTTAAAATGAAAATTTTTAAGACCGTTTATATATAAAACCGGTCTTAAAACAACTTTTAAGATCGATTATAATAATAACCAGTCTTAAAAATGTGCTGTAATTAACTTTCAAAAGAGATATTTTAAAACCGGTGCTCATAACAACCGGTCTTAAAAGTATTTACTTTAAGACGGTTACTAATACAACTGGTCTTAAAAGTGAGAATTTTAAAATCGGTTATCAAACCGGCCTTAAAAGCGATATACTTTTAAGACCGGCTGTATCAAGACCGGATATAAAACCTGTTTAAAAAGTCAATTTTAACCGGTCTAAAAAACTATTTTTCCATTAGTGAGACTCATCCACTGCCCATTTCATCGTAGAATTAACATTGTCACCGAATTTATTGAACGTATCTTGGGCTTATGCCTGAAAATCATCGGATGAAGAAGAACTATGAAACGACGGTGGAGAAAACACAGAACTCATCTTTATTGTTACAACAGTAAAACCTGAATAGTTATGTCTGAGTGAAGAAAAAATATTGGAAAAGAGCAAGCAAATGGAAGAAAGAGGTGTACAAAAAACTATGAAATATGAATACCGAAAAAAAGCTAAAGGAATGACTGTCTTATGTATGGATAAATTAATGCGCCAACGCGTTTGGATGAACTTTCAAAGTTGAAGAAACTTCTCACGATCTTCCTCCTGCTCTCTCAATAACGTATGAAATTTCAAAGCTGTAAGCGAAAAAAATGTGAGATGTGGGTGTTATTTTCTCATTTTGTCAATATTGAGAATTATTTTTAATAACTCTTATCTTTTCTTGATACTCTCGTAACGTATTCTGAAACTGTCCGCCCTTGAATTGTACAATTCTTTGACCAAATCTTTTGATTCCACTGGACGGAATGTGTTCAAAGCTAACTCAACTGTTTCAATATGAATTGATGTGATTTGATTCACTTGTATAACAATTATCTTGTAGGTTGGCCAAAAAAAAAATCTTGAAGAAGATTATGTGAGTTTTCATATTTTCATGTTTAGGTTTAGTCATGTGAAATTAGCTTGGCTTTTGATCAAGATGACTTTTCAGTTCTATTTCACTAACTAGCCCACGTATCAACTATCGTTTGCCTTTTAATCTCATTTATTTCAAGCAACATATGATATAGATTTTATATACATATTACTTCACATGTAATTCTACATTTTGTTTTTCTTATTCACTTGAAATATTATTATTCTTTATTAGTGAGAAATGACTTGAAATTGAATCAAAAATATTTGCATCAAATTGAGTTCACAAATATATAAGCAAGTCAATGATTTAATAACCAAATGACACTCTACACTCTGCTTACCCTTTGATGACATGATATTGTAGGTTGGATTCCATATGTCATCACTTGTAAATATATATACTTCTATAATCCTTAATATAAGGCTAATTTATCTCATTCGCAAAGATTAAAGAAACTAAATAAATTATTTAGTTAAAACATATGTGATATAATATCTCTAAAATACTCATATGTAATATTAGACTACATATTAATTTATAAGATAGGTAAATTAATTTTAAAAAAAAATTGTTAAACATAAAAGATAAAATGAAAAAATGTCATACATTTAAAATTAAAATTCATCCCAAAACCTTTAGAGGCATGAAAGAGTAATATATTAGCAAACCTTGTAAAGTGACATGCTTGAAAGACATGAAAAAGTTTAAGAATATTAAGGTGAGGAATGTTTGAAAAATGGAAACTTTCATGACATGAATGTGACCCCTGTTGACAAGTTCTAAGAAGCATTCATCTCCAACTTGCAAATCATTCTCTCTTGCAAAAGCAGCCCATCCTTCTGAAAAGAAGCCATAATCCGGTGAATGATGTCCACAAGTTCTGACCAACTTAACCCTCCTTGATCTATCCCTAACCTGCAACTCCACAACACGTTTCCCCAGTTTCCAATACTTCCTTAAGAAAGTAACTGGCACTGCCTGCATAACATCAAGTCCACCAACATTTATATGTACTGGACACTGCCCTAGGGCGGGGAGAGAGAGAGAGAGATTAATTTTGCAAATGAATATATAATTTTATCATTTATTTATTATCATATTGATTTAGTTTTTGTGAGGTATAATGTATATGTAAAGTTGAAATATGAAAAAGTTAATGAAGTTTTAGTTTTTTTGACATGTTAAAAATGCCTTGTAGATAAAACCAGATGACTACCTCTATGCAAAATGTTAATAGTGATCTGAGAGGGTATACCTGAGCATGGGATAATCCTATGGTTACTTTGAAGAAGGGATTTTCTGAGTTGAAACTATGAGCAGGAGAAGTAGCTTTTGTAAACTTAGGCTTCTTTGGAGGAACTTGAAAATTCTCAGTCTCTGTTTTAATGTTCACCCTCTTGTTTTACTGGGTATGTTTTTCTGTTGCTGCAGAAGAGACAGAAACTTATCTCGTTAAGCAATAATTGATCAAAAGGTTGACTAAACTTGTAAGAGAGTTTCACCTTGAGACAAATGAGCATCTGAAGGATTGGTATTTCGAAAGATTGAGACCCGAAAATTGAGTTCACGAGTTGGTCCTTTGATGAGCTCAAAAACACAAACATCATCTACTTTCAAATCATTGTCCTTCACAAATGCCTTCCAACCACTGGTAGAGAGTTCAAATTTTGTTCTTGTCCCCTGTTTCCTTGTGATGAACTTAGTAACACAAACCCTCCCATTTGAAGTCCCAAGATTCGTACTTTGTCCATTCCTTTTTGAAGCCAAGAACTTTATGCCAAACTTTGATGGTATAACCTGGAAAAAATGAAAAGAAATCGATATTTTTTTTCTCCTCCATGTTTGTGAAGATTGATCTCTTAGCAGAAACTTACCACTTGACAAGAAGCACTAATGTAGGATGGTCTAGCAACAAACATGAAAGAAGGATACTGAGATTGAGATTTGAAAGTTTTAGCTCTCTCAAGTGCTCTTGCTCTGTTCCCCTTAACAACTTCACCTTTCACTTTAATCACCTTAGAATTAAACCTGCCTCGTTGGCTACCCGCTATAAAATTAATAAAACATATCCTTATAACCTATGGATCGCCACAATTCAGGGTTCATCCATGTATCTACACACAAAAACCAGATCATCATCAAAAAAGGATTTTGTTTCGCTGTTTTATATGTTACATATTTCTTAAAGCTTCTTTTGGGAAACTAGGTTGGAAGAATGCTAAAAAGTCAAACTAGTGGTAGATTATGCAGTAATGGGTTGTTAGATCATTTGGATTTCCAAAGCAATTCAAGTTTCAAACTTTTATCAGTACTAAGAGGTTTAAGATGATATATATACATGTGTGTGTGGCTCCGTATTTCTAAATAAAAATGTAGCCTTTATCATTGAATATGTACCTTTGCACTTTTTGCTGGTGTGATACAAATCTGCATCTTGTGAATACAAAGTAGTCTCAGCATTATGGACTCTCTTAAGGTTTCTGTTCTTCTTACGTTGTTGAAGGAGACGAGGTAATGGTGATTTGTTCTTTCCTGTTCCTCTTGGTGATTCTTCTTGTTGCTTACCTTTAATGCCATGATTTGAAGGATAGCCTATTTCTTCTGAAGTGGTGAGGTCCATTATGAGAACGTTTAAACGATGAGAATACGAATCGTCATACCCAAACACTAATAATCGTCCCTTGAAGAGAGAATGATACTCTGCAAATTCTCTCCATCCATTCTCAAGCCACACATCACCATTATTTCTTCTCCCAAATTCACTTTCCACTCTTCACCATTTGGAAGCTTCAGAAACAGTGTGTCAGAGAATACATCCCCATATTTCATCACAAACTTTCTCGGAATCATCTGTCAAAAAGCAACTCAATATATATAATAAGAAGCTAAGCCAGCCATGACAATGAAGAAGATGTACAGAAAGATGGCACTGTAAAATAATTTAAGATGGTTCCATGGAAGAAGAAAGCATGCAAGAAGAGGACTTAAAACGATGGTCCCTTACAAGCTTATCAGTGAGGCTCTCAGAGTGAATGGGCTTGAAAAAGAGTGATGTTGTCTTAACAGAATGCTGATATTGTTGGGAAGCCATGGCCTGCGTTTAACAGCTGCACTATCCTCTTAACTGGATTGTCTATTTGATTTGTCTACTGATACAAAGGAAGACAGTGAAGAGAGACCAGGGACTTTGAGCACGCCTTACCTTTTGGCCAATGCAAAAATTTTGAAGCTAATTATTGTATGTTTGAGTGTTGAGTAATAAGACCACTTTACGAGGTTTTACAGGAAGCTACAGAATATAATGAGAGAGTGCTAGTTGTAGTCTGTAGTGTAGCTGTGACATCTCTCTCTTTGAGTTATTTATAAAAATATGACCGTCTTTATGTTTTTATCTCCCTTATTAAAAAATAGACGTTTATAAGGGTAGGGATATCTTCAACAAGTAGTAATATAATTCTTAAATCCAAAGATTAACATGAAAACACTTAAGTCCTTGTCTGTTAAGCTGCTTTTTCGCCGTCTGTGCGACTCTTTTCCCTCTGATAGGGTTTTTCGCCGACGGTGCGATTTCCTTCGAGAGGGCGGCGCTCTCCTCCGGTGGCGGCCCAACGCTGCTAGGGGATAGATCCCGTCCCCCTCTGTAAGGTTGGCTCTTCCTCTTTTGGGGGAGCTGTTGAGTAGCTCCCATGGCTCGGCCGGCGGGGTTACTGGTTCGGAGTAAAGCCGGTGACGGCAGTGATCGGGGAAGAAGCGAGGAGGGACGGGGGAAGGCATTTTGGCCTCAACCCTCTGTGAAGCCGTCCGATGAGGACCTCCGGTGGGTTCCCCCATGGCTCTCGCAGGTGAGGACCAGATTGAAGAGGCGGATCTCTTCCCTCCCCAGTGAAATGTCGATCTTAATCGAGGCTAGCAGGTGGCGATCTGCAACTGTGCTGAGTAAACTTAAGGCAACATCACAGAAGCAATCACAGGTACCTATTAGTCGCTCCTTAGTTATTGAGGAGTGTGAGTTGCTAAAGGTTTCATATTTGTCCGCTAATGGCTGGTTAGGATTGAGATTTTCCTCTGGTAAGACCACTTTGCTTACTGCCGATTTCTATATAAACTGTACTGGGTGTTCCTTCGTTCATGCTTTTCTTATTAGATCCATGGTCAGTGTATTTGGTGGGTATCCCAGGACCAATGATTTCGATATCACTGGAGATTTGGGAATGAGATTTGAGCAAGTTAGTATGGCTAGATGCGGTGCCCTCAGTTGTTATATATGTTGTTTAGATGATAAAATTTTCAATTTGAGCCTGTTCAGTGGATCTGTATACACTGTTCTTCATTGGGTAGACATTCGCCTGTTCAGTGTAATTCTCAACACTGTTCATAGCTGGCTTCAATGTGTGCCTGTTCAGTGGGTATGGCGATACTGTTCTTCATTGGGCTGGAATTGTAATTCTTTTAGTTGTTGTCATACTAACTGTGCTCTGTGTGCTAGTGTTATGATTGACCTCCTTGAACAGTATCCTGTCTCAAGGAAAATTGTCAGGAATCATTTTTATAGATGGGTCCTCATAGAAGCAGATTTGGTAATCATGGAGACTGCCAAAGCTTCATTGGATGGTCTTGCCCTCTGCGTTGGGTACCTCGACCTCCTCCTCAGTGGTTGGCCATCAGGGCCTCTGGTGTTATGGATGTTTAGTTTGATTTTCATTTATGTTTGTGCTACATTATGGAACCTTTATTGGCCTATGCATTTAGTTTCAGTGTTTGTATGTTTTAAGTTTAATATGTGTTCTTAGTTTATAGGTAGCTCCTTTTGATTTCTATGTTGTTGTAACTTTCGGTTGATTTCAATATATTATGTTTCTTTCTTGGCAAAAAAAAAAAAAAAAAATCCAAAGATTAACATGAAGATAAACCATGGTTCTATAAGTATAGAAACTTATGGGTAGATTATCGTTTTGCTAAAAGTGGTTGTAATTAAAATATCCATTGAACCAGATATTATCCCTTTGAATTTGCATGTCATTCTTGAAGAAGCCTTATATGCATTGGAACAACTATTTTGAGAGATAAGGAGATTGATAAGCGATAACCTTCCATAAGGTATATCAAATGTGCTTGCTTCTATAGCATCTTCATCTTTCTCACACACTATAATAATGCTGCAAATGATTGTTTTGAATCATATTGTGACTAAAAAGTATGAGATATTTTTTTTTTTTTGAGTGAAAAGGAAGATTTCATTGATAAATCAATAGTACAAAAGTGAAGCCGAAAGGTACATTACATAAGGAAATGGATTTCTAAAAAAAGAGCAAGCTACTATGATCAATGACTAATTGCAATGGTATTTGACTGTGTGTGAAACTGTGGTATGAATATCAATTAAGATCTTGTCTATGTTGTATCTTTCATTCACAAAAATTTGGCGATTGCGAACTTCCCAAAGCTTCCAAATAGTGATGCAAAAACCAATCTTCCATGTATTCTGCAAATTTGGATTGTTTAGCTGCTTTATGAACCAATCTGAGATGTCTGTGCGGAAGAATTCTGCCCACATATCACTTGGTAGTATTTTTTTCCAAACAGAGCCGGCCAACGGGCATCCTTTGAAGACATGATTAATATCTTCATCGAAGCCGGTGCATAAGGAGCATATTCGGTCCTGAGTCATCCCACGTCTGAAACGTTCAGCATTTGTCATCAATCTTCTTTTTAGGAATAATCAGAGAAAAGTTCGTACCCTTTGAGCTATGGGCATTTTCCAAATTAGTTTCCATTTTTTCTGAGCCGTATCCCAGTTGAGAGATTCTATAGCTTCGTAAGCAGATTTCACAGTGAAATGTCCTGAGGATGTAGGTGTCCATATGCAGGATGGTAAATCATGGTTCACAGAGATGCTGGTTTTGCGAATATCATTGTTTAAATCTGAGGGCAAAAGAGGCTCAAATAGGTGATGTTGCCAATTACCATTCAGATCCAAGTAATCTTTGAGAGGTCTGTTTAAATCATTTGCAGTGATAGGGGCAAAGGACAGGTGCTTTAGGGGCCCATGATCACCAATCCAGTAGTCTAACCAAAATCGAAGTCCTTCACCATTTCCCACCTCCCATTTGATGAGAGGAAGTGCGTCATGAGAAATTTTAATTAAATTGCGCCAGAAGTGAGAGGAGTTTGAACTAGCAGAGGAGGGAAAAAGTATGAGATATTAGTTTTTAGCTTCTAGTTTGCAAGAAGTCTCTTTATATATTAATTGTTGAATAGTGCACTCTGTTCCTGGTTTTATAGTCGTTGTTTTATACTTGGTTTTGTAGCTGTTGTTTTGAATGTGAGAAATTATGAGTAATTTGTTGTGTCCAATAGCTATTTTAAGATTGTTGAAATGATTGTTTGGAAACACTTATTTTTAGATAATAAGTCCTTATTACGCAAGCCGAGATAAAACTCATCTCACATACTTACCTCGTATACCGTGAATTACGATTTATAAGCACTTATTACCCAAAAATAAGCTATTCCAAACAAGCACAATAAAGTTAACAGTGGTTTATACATAAAAATTTGTGAATTTTGTAGTCATTAGTTTTGCATATAATGTTGCAGCTATTTCTAGTTTTATGGCCATTCTTTTGTACATGATTTTGTAGTTGTTATTTTGTACTGGTTTTGTGACCCTTGTTTATCCCTCGTTTTGCTACCACTGCTTTATACCTGATTTTGTTCACTAAAAATGTTGTTTGTCTTTTTTAGTGAGATATGACTTCGATCAAATAGAAAATAGTTGCATCAAAATGAGTTCATGAATATATCAGCAGGGAGAATGACTTAATAACCTAATGACATTCTGCTTACCCTTTGATAACACGAAAATATAGGTTCGATCCATATATTATAACTTGTACTCATTAACCTTTACAAGTGACATATTTTAAAAAAAGAAAGAAAGAAAGAAAAACCATGGAAACGTTTGAGAATTAAGGTGAGGAGTGTTTGAAAATGGAAACTTTCTAGACATGAATGTGACCCCTATTGACAAGCTCAAAGAAGCAGTCATCTCCTACTTGCAGATCATTCTCTCTTGCAAAAGCAGCCCATCCTTCTGAAAAGAACCCATAACCCGGTGAATGAGATCCACAAGTTCTGACCAACTTAACCCTCCTTGTTCTTTCCCTAACCTGCAGCTCCACAACATGTTTCCCCTGTTTCCAATACTTCCTTAAGAAAGTAATTGGTATTGCCTGCATAATATAAAATCCACCAACATTATATGTACTGGACACTTCCATTACAAATTAAATAAAGTTCAATTCAGTAGGAAGCTGAGCTCTTGGCATACATCTGCATTAGCTCTGCTCTGCCACTCTTATATTGTTCTTCCTTGCTAGCTAGAATCGAATTAGTTGTAGTTCAATGTGGCTTTTAGAAAATGGGGGATTGGATACCAAAGTACTATATCAGATCTTAAATAAAAGAACTAGTTGATTTTTTTTAAGAGAGATTAAAGAGGCTAATTAGATTACATTAAAGTTTTCATATTTATTGTTTTTCTTCTAACTAATTTGCTTGCTTATAAACTAATATATACTCTAATAATACATGATATATGTTATCATTAAGTAGTTTATTTATATTTAGCTTCCTCAATTTTTTAAAAAGAAAGTCAACTAACTTTTATATTAAGGATAAGAGGGAGTACTTATTTCTAGAATGTTTTGACTAAGGACGAGAGGGAGTACTTATTTCTAGAATGTTTTGACTGAGAGGGCATACATGAGCATGGGATAATCCTATGGTTACTTTGAAGAAGGGGTTTTCTGAGTTGAAACTATTAGCAGCAGCTTCTTTTGAAGAAGTAGCTTAATTTGGGCTTCTTTGGAGAAACTTGAAAATCCTTGGTCTCTGTTTTAATTTTCACCCTTTTGTTTTTCTGTCCGTGGTCACTAACGGTATGTTTTCGTTAATAACTTGAAACATGTTGCTGCAGAAGAGATAGAAACTTACATTGTTAAGTAACAACTGATCAAAAGATTGACCAAACTTGTTCCAGAGTTTCACCTTGAGACAAAGGAGCATCTGAAGGATTCAAACGTGGAAAGATTGAAACCAGAAAATTGAGTTCATGAGTTGGTCCTTTAATGACCTCAAAAACACAAACATCATTTACTTTCAAATCATTGTCCTTCACAGATACCTTCCACCCAGCTTTGGACAGTTCAAATTTTGTCCTTGTCCCCTGTTTCCTTGTGGTGAACTTAGAAACCCAAACCCTCCCATTTCCCAAGACTCGTACTTTGTCCACTCGTTTATTAAGCCAGGAACTATTTGCCAAACTCCGATGGTATAGCCTGGGGAAAAAAATTGAAAAGAAAGGTTTGGGTTTGAAATTTGAAAACTTTAGCTCTCTCAAGTGCTCTTCCTTCATTCCCCTTAACACTTTCACCTTTGACTTTAATGACATTTGACCTGCCTCCTTTGTTAACTGCTGTAAAATTAATAAAAGACATCAGTATAGCCCATGGATCACTACACTTCATGGTTCATCAACTAATTCTATTTATAATTTGCTTTTAATGTTTTCCCGAAACTCAGAAAAAACATTAAATCGCACTAATTTTGTTTTAAAATCTTATAACATTCCAGCTTAACCCTTATTTAATATACACTCTAATCTAGGAGTATAAAGTGCGCACAATAGTAATAAGTAAAAGTGTACCTCATGTGAAAAATTTAGTTATGTGACTTATAAGTAACCAAAAGAAAAAAGAAAAACTTCTTTCCTAGCAATAGCAATAGGACTAGAGGATAGTATAAACAGAAACCATATCATCAAAAAAAAAAATTGTTTCGCTGTGCTGTATAACCCATAGAGTAATTCATTTGTTCTAGAGCTTCTCTAGGAAGATGTAATAAGGTTGTGGATGGTTAAGCACGAATGGGTTGTCTGATCACATGTGGGTTTCCCAAAAAGCTGTGTTTTAAAAACTGGCCCATTGGTCTAGTCCGGTTGTTGACCTTGACTTGACCGCGCAGTTTGACCGTTTTTTACACGTTTTCCTGGCTTTTTGTATTTTTTAATATTTTATTTAGAATTTTATATAAATAACCCTGAAATCTTCACTTCCTCACTAGTCTAACCCCGGTTGGACCCCGATTTGACCCGCTGACCCTTGACTCTGTACCCAAATCAGTTCAGTGGCTAATCCAGGTTTCAGAACCTTACAAAAACGCACTTCAATTTTTAAAATTTTATCAGTATTGGGAGTTTTACGATGATATATGCTTTTTATTCAGTCCTTTTTATAAGCAATTTATCTTTATTAGGACTTGCCCTTGATATAAGTAAATTTTTTTTTCTATCTCAAAACTTAAACTACTTTTTCTATTTCTATTTTTATTAAATACATATCTTTATATTAATTATCCCCTACTAATCACCAGTTCTCTTTCATTTAATCATTTATTACTCATTATCCGTCATATTTTTTACTCTCTCTCTCTCTCTCTCTCTCTCATGCTCTTTTAATTAAAAGGGGAGTATTTTAAAAAAAAATGACATTTGTAACACTTTCATAGCTAATCTTATCCATCTTCTAGAAAAAACTTATAAAAAGGACAGGAAGGAGTATATAGCATGGTTTATGAACCCAGACCGAACTGACCGATCCAGCCCAGAAATTGGCGAACCGGCCAGTAAACCGATTCGGTTCGGCATCCGGTCCGTGTAACACCCCAAATTTATATTCATCAAATATATTATAATTATTTGAGAAATTCAATGAAATGGTGAATATTCATGAATTTGGAATTTATGAATTTTATAAATGTTCATTTTTACAAGAAATTGGGAAAAAATAATTATAGGATTAATTTGGGTAATTTAAAAAGCCCAATATTAAGGTCAAAGAATAGAGAAATATTAGAAAAAAACATTTGATGCAAAAATAGATGGAAGTTGGCCAAATAAAAATAAGAAAAGAAATTAGATTAAAAAGGTAATGACAAAATTGTAATTTTGTCAAATTAGCACAAAATTAATTATTTTCTGATTAATTGAATTGAATTTAATTAATTAAGGAAAATAAAAGGTAAAAATATATTTGGAATATTTTAGTCAATTAAATATGAATTTATGAAAAATTTGAGCAAAAATGTAATTTTGATTAAAATTGGGACTTTACGTGTATACGTAATTGGATGTGAAACCAATTTGGACCTAACAGAGGGACCCTTAAGTGTCTCCTACATGTGGCATGAAGAAGGAAATATTAGTTTAGGTTAATGCCATGATTACATGTACATAGAGTTATTGTACATAAAAATGGATTTTGGTAATTTTTGGAAATTATTAAATAAATGATATGACATAAGATAATAGAATAAAGCTTTGTCTCCTTCCTTTTGCTGCCATAAACCGCCATCCACAACTCTAAAAGAAGAGAGGAAGTGCAAATTTTCTTAGAGAGAGAAGGAGGAAGAGATCTTATATGGCAAGTCAATTTCTTTGGTAAATTAGCTCCTAACGCGTATAACTCCGTTCTTAAGTTGTTCTTCTATATAATTTAAGGTTTGGAAGCTCAATTTCTTGTGTTGAAGTGAGCTAGGTTTAGCCACTTTGAGAAAAAGCTAAGGGGAGCTTGAGGTAACTTCCAAACCTTTCTATATTGACTATTCTAACTGATATGGACAATTTAATTGGTGAAATTTTGCCGGATTGTCTTTGATTTGAAAATTTGGAATTTGTGTTGCCTAAGGGTTATGCTGTCCAATTTTGGTTCAAATGGTAGTTATAACCTTATTAAATAGTTAATAAAGTGGTTAGGAGTAGAAAGAAATACGTCTGCGGAGCTAAAATCGCAAAACCCTAATTTTCCCTGAGGGTTTGTTAGTTTCGGCCAGGGATGTTAGAGGGCCTTAGAGTTGGATTTTCAATTATTTGATGATTTCATTGATTTCATAAGGGAAAATTAGGTAATGTTACAGTTAGTCACTTTTTCGGAAAAGCCTGAAAAAGCATAATTACAAAAACACCCATGAAACCCTGAAATAAGGGCTTCCAAGGGCAATTTTATAATTTGATATTGAATTGATAATTATAAATCCGGAAAAGGATTCCTTAGGCGGAATTATGTCAGAATAGCCTATGTTAAAATTTCAGAAAAAGTACAGCCGGACTAGATACGACAGGGCAAGGCCAAGGTCCCGGGAGCATTTTGGTAAATTTTGACCATAGCTAATATAACCATAATAAATACTATGGAAGTGTCTAAAATGATACATGGATAAGTTTTAACCTATTTCTTGTACATTTTATATTTTAGGACCGAATTTAGAGTTTTAGCTTGACATGTGTTACGAGGCAAGCATAACAAGTCTGAGAAGGGTTCAGGTAGTAATTATTATCTCTCGTACACTATGTGATTGTTAATATGTTGTATTTTTTGTATTACATGATATAAATTCGATACCTAAGGTATGTTACCTAGCTGTGGTTAGGTACCCAACAGAGGTACACAAATATTGCCTAGTTGTGATTAAGTGCCTAGTTGAGGTATTCGTAAAGGTTCCAAGCTGTTGTTTAGCCCTGAGCATTGTGTACACATTAAAATATGAATTTCCATTTTACATCATATGGTGCATTGTATATTTAATTTTCGTATTTTATATGTTTGATAGTATATTGCTACTGAGATTCCCTGGAATCTCACCCCTTTTCTAAATAAAAATGTCTTAGCGGGTGTTAGCGGATCGAAAAGCAAGGACACAGATAAGAGGAACTGTTGGTCATGTTTCCCAAAATGGAGGTAGTGGTTATATATAGTCTATCTATAGAATATTTTTGGGTATTTTGTACATATTTGTAAATATTTTAACATATTGCATTGTTGATGCATGTTTGTAAACGAATATCATTATCAATATCACTGTACTGCTCTGTTTGCCTGTGGAACTAGTTCGTTATTGCCCTGCGCATATCAAAATGGAAACGGGTGTTGACAATCCGAGTCACTATTTTTTTAATTTTCTTCGTAATTTCATATTAATAAGCCTAAAATCTTCAATTTCTCATCGGTTTAGCCCTAATTTATTTGTGATTTGGCCCTGATCTGACCCACTGATCCTTAATCTAATACCTCAGTCGGTTCAGTGCCTGATCTGGGTTCATGAATCTTGATACACAGTAACACCGTTTTTCTAAGGTAAAAATTTAGCCTTTATCAATGATATTTTCTTGGCGCTACAAAGATGTATTGCAAGATGTGATGAACAGAGAAGAATATATACTTTTGCACTTTTTCCTGTCTTTCTTGCGTTGTTGTTGGAGACAAGGTAATATTGGCCGGTTGTTCTTTCTTGTTCTGCACGGCGATTCAACTTGTTGCTTATTTCTGGTTACTTTGAAGAAGGGGTTTTCTTTAGAAAAAGGGGTTTTGCCAATTTGGGCTGCTTTGAAGAAACTTGAAACTCCTCAGGGTCTGTTTTAATTTTCACCCTCTTGTTTTTCTGTCCTTGGTCACTAACGCTATGTTTTCCGGTTGCTGCACAAGAGATGGAAACATATATTGTTAAGTAATAATTGATCAACAGATTGACTTAACTTCTTCCAGAGTTTCACCTTGAGACAAAGGAGCTTCTGAAAGATTGAAACCCGAAAATTAAGTTCATGATTTGGTCCTTTGATGAGCTCAAAAACACAAACATAATCTACTTTCAAATCATTGTCCTTCACAAATGCCTTCCACCCAACATTAGAGAGTTCAAATTTTGTTCTTGTCCCCTGTTTCCTTGTGATGAACTTAGTAACCCAAACCCTCCCATTTGAAGTCCCAATATTCGTACTTTGTCCACTCTTTTTTGAAGCCAAGAACTTTATGGCAAACTCTGATGGTATAGCCTGGGGAAACAAATTGAAAAGAAATCTATATTTTGTTCCTGAAGATCGATGCACTAAAAAATCAAAAAAAAAAAAAATGATTTCTTAGCAGAAGCTTATTACCACTTGACAACTAGTATTAGTGTACGATGGTCTAGCAAAGAATATGAAAGAAGGATTTTGAGATTGAGATTTGAAAGCTTTAGCTCTCTCAAGTGCTCTTCCTCTATTGCCCTTAACAACTTCACCATTGACTTTCAGGACCTTAGAATTAAACCTGCCTCGTTGGCTACCTGGTATACAGTTAATAAAAGAGATTAGTACTCGTATAACACTTCAGGGTCCAGCCTTGTATCTTATACACACAAAAACCAGATCATCAAAAAAAAAAAAAAAAAAAAGATTGTGCTTCCTTTTTTTTCCCAATGAACCCAGAATCTTAATCGCTTCATCCAAAAAAAAAAAACGATTTTTTTCTCTGTGTCATACATATATAGCTCCGTTTTTCCAAATAAAAACTAAGCCTTTATCATTGAATATGTACCTTTGCCACTTTTAAGATTTCTGCCCTTCTTTCTTGATGGTGATTCTTCTTGTTGCTCATTGCAGGCCTGCTTAGCTTCAACGCCATGATTTGAAGGATAGTCTATTTCTTCTGAAGTTGTGAGGTCCATTATTATAACGTTTAGACGATGAGAATTCGAATTGTCATACCCAAAGACTAATAATCGTCCCTTGAACAGAGAATGATACTTTGCGAATTCTCTCCATCCATTCTCAAGCCAAACATCACCATTATTTCTTCTTCCCAAATTTACTTTCCACTCTTCACCATTTGGAAGCCTCAGAAACAGTGTGTCAGAGAACACATCCCCATATTTCTTCACAAATTTTCTCTGAATCATCTGTCAAAAAGCAACTCAATATATAAGAAATAAAGCCAGCCATAACAATGAAGGTATACAGAAAACGTAGAAGAAAGCTGGAAAGAACAGCACTAAACGAGGGTTCTTACAAGCTTATCAGTGAGGCTCTCAGAGTGGAAAGGCTTGAAAAAGAGTGCTGTCGTTTTAACAGAATGCTGATATTGTTGGGAAACCATGGCCGCCTGGGGTTAACAGCGGCGCTATCTTCTTTACTGGATTGTCTATTTAATTTTTCTGTGGGCTGAGACTTTTACTACTCGATAGAGCTACTGATATAAAGCAAGACAGTGAAGAGATGCCAGGGACTTCGAGCACGCCCTTCCCTCTTGGCCAATACAAAATTCTGAAGCTAATTATTGTTGTAGCATGTTTTGGGTTTGAGTTTTGAGTAAGAAAACCACTTTACGAGGAGGTTAAAGAAAGCTAAAGTGACAGAAAATAATGAGAGTGCTAGTTGTAGTCCGAAGTGTAGCTGACTAGCTCTGGATTATCGGGTTACTCTTATAAAAGCAACTTTCTTTTCTTTCTTTCTTTCTTTTTGCTGATTCTTAATATAAACACATTTTTTCATCTAAAGATTTAGTACTCGTTTAGAATAGTTTATTTTTTTTGTTAATAAGTGCTTATAAATCATGATTCATGGAATACGAGGTAAGTATGTGAGAGGAGTTTTATGGAATACGAGGTAAGTATGTGAGAGGAGTTTTATCTCGACTTGCATAATAAAGATTTATTATTTAAAAATAAGTCCAACCAAACACACACTTAAATTATTTTCCCCTTTTGTTTTCTGTTCTTATTAAATACATACGGCTTTATTAAACACATCGTGATTGAGTGCGTTTGTATTAGTTTCTAAGGAATAGTTTTTAGAGAAAAAAAGTTATTTTAAAAAATAGCTTCTAGATTCAACCCTAAAACTATGCTTTTTAGTCAAAACTATGGTTCCGTAAAATTTCAAATGTGATAGCTTTACATAAACCATAATTGTGAGAGTTAAAAGCTATTTTGAATTTTCTATAAATGTTTGACTACTTAACTTTTAAAATTATGATTTGGGCCAAAATCATGATTCAAAATGCGATCCCAAATACACACCGGAGAGTGAGATATTAGGTTGTGACTTCTAGCCTCTTAGAAGTCTCCTTTTATATATATATATATATATATATAGAGACACATTACCATTCTGATTCTATTTATAAGTCATTTTTAATCAAAAACTTTAATCCTATTTATAAGTTCATTTTCAGGGTAGAAAATGCATTTTGTACTTTTTTACCCATATTAATTATAATAAACAAAATGAATTTATTCATGTTGACTCTTGCAACCAATCATAGATAAGGGTAAAATTGAAAATTTAGCCCATAGTTAATAAATTAACTAACTCTTCTTAATATGTGAGAATTAGTTAAAAAAGACTTATAAATAAGACCAGAATGGTATATTATATTATTGAACACAACAAAGCAATTAATACAAGAAACGTCTAACAGATGACTTGTGGAAACAAACTTCTAATTGATTTTTTCATCAAAAAAAATACAAAGGGGTATTATTTTTGTAAAAATTAGTGTATGGAAAAGTTTTTTTTTTTTTGGGTAGGCATAAGGTATCCACCGTCGGTAATAACAATGAGTTTTTTTTTTTTTAATATAGGTATTATCCTATTAGAGATAATCCCTATTTGCACTGTTGGGCATTAAATGTAAGCACCTCTCCTATCAGAGATTCAAACCCTAATTCGTTAAATTGTGAGGGACTAATCCATTCAACTAAACTCAATCTGTTGGGTTTAAATGGAAAAGTTGTTCCAATTTATATAATGAAAGATGAATGAAGCCTTCCGATAAAAAATGAGTGGAGGTCCAATCCAAGAAAAATAGCCTCCAAAGATTCACACCAACCCAAGATGAAACTCAAACTCTTCTGTTTGTCATATATTTATAAGTAAAGGAGCATCTAACACCCTAATTTAATTTTAGAGGTGTAATTATCATCTTAAAGTATTTAAGGGTGCTAATTTTTAAAGATACAATCATCATCCTAAAGTATTTAAGAGTGCAATCAGCACTCTAAACTATTTTTAGAGGTGCAACAATTCCTTAAATTATTAAAAATGAAGCAATTACACCCCTTCACTTAGAAAATTTAATACAATTTAATATATTCTTACATATGTGATTGAAACTAATAATTTACTATGAATAAAAGTCCCCTCTGATTTCAACTTGGTTTCTTGTTTTATTTGAGTATCGATATTCAACAAGACCAAAACAAAACACTTTCATCACAATGATAGGGGAATTATGATGGGAAAGATAAACCTCAAACCTTGAGTTAATATTCTGTTAGTAAAGGGGTGCAATTATTCTATTTTTAATACATTAAGGGAAAATTTGTACACTTAAATACTAAAAGAAGGGATGAACATGTTGAAAATCGATGAAAAAAGAAAGGAAAGAATGTGTCAGCAAACAGAGTTAGTATTCTATTAGTAAAGGGGAGTAATTGCTCCATTTTTAATACATTAAGGTGCCGATTGCACCTCCAAAAATATTCAACATCCTTAAATACTTTAGGATACTGATTGCACCTTTAAAAATAGATTGTGGTGCTAGATACACCTTTACCCTATATTTATTTATGATTTAATCCTCTCTTCTGACTTACAATATACTTTCACCTTGTTTCACCAAAATTAAAAAAAAAAATATGAATTCTATTTTTAAATTTAAAAACTTTCTAAATTTATCAATATTTAAATTCACATAGATAAATTTTAAAATTCTATTAAAATATTAGCTTCGAATATTGCTCATGTTGACTTTCTAATTCTATCTCTTTAATGACATCTTAATTCTGATTTGATTTAGACTAGTTCATTTCAGACAACATATGTTGTATACTTTTGAATACAAATTTCTTCAAATGTCATTAGATTCCATTCTGCATTTGTATTTTCTTTCTTTTTTTACTACACTTGAAATAGTTTTTAGTGGGAAATGACTTGAAATTAAATAAAAACTCTTTACATCAAATTGAGTTGACAAATTAATATATCAGTAAGCCAATAGCTTGATAACCTGGTGCCACTCTGCTTGCTCTTGATTGCACCAGGTCACAAGTTCAATCCGCTATGTTATCACTTGTACTTAAAATATATATGTGTATATATATATCAGCAAACTTTGTAAAGTGAAATATTTAAGGGAACAAACATGGAAACGTTTGTGAATTAAGTTGAGGAACGTTTGAAAATGGAAACTTTCATGACATAGAAGTCATCCCTATTCAGAAGCTCAAAGAAGCAAGCATCTCCTTTTTGCAGATCATTCTCTCTTAGAAATGCAGCCCATCCTTCTGAAAAGAAGCCATATTCCTGTGATCCACAACAAGTTATGATCAACTTAACCCTCATTGATCTATCCCTAACCTGCAGCTCTGCAACATGTTTCCCTTGTTCCCAATACTTCCTTACAAAACTAATTGGCACTGCCTGCAAAATAAAGTGGTACTACACACTTCCATTAGAAATTTCATAACACTAAAATATATATGAAATCAGAAATATAAAGTTCAACTTGTAGGAAGTGTGCAAGCTTAATAAATTGTCCCTCAATATTGTGCATCCAAATTGTGGGGGTAAAGTTGCGTATATCTATGCCTTTCTAGACCCACCTGGTGGAAGCATTGTGCATTGGCCCGCCCTTTTTTATTGTGCATCCAGATTAATCCAAAAGCTCACAATGTCCCCACTAGAAGAACTTAAAAAATGACTGAAAGCTACTCCATAATTATGTACTATGGATGGTTCATATTTATTGAAAACTAGTTGGGCCGGAGAGATCTGCCACTTTTATATATAGTTCTTTTCAACTAGACACCAATTAGCTGTAGTTCAATGTGGTTTCCAGATATCAGGAAATTTGATGCCAAAATATATAAATGTAGAATGTTTAGATACCTGAGAATGTTGGGATTTTCCTATGGTCACTTTGAAGAAGGGGTTTTGTGAGTTGAAACTATGAGCAGCAGAAGATTCTTTAGAAAAAGTAGCTTTTGTAAATGTAGGCTTCTTTGGAGGAACTTGAAGCTCCTTAGTCTCTGTTTTAATTTTTATCCTCTTGTTTTTCTGTCCTTGGTCACTAGTAACAGCATGCTTTCTTTTAGCTGCAGAGGAGATAGAAACTTGTATTGTTAAGCAATAATTCATCACAAGATTGAAGAAACTTGTACGAGAGTTTCACCTTGAGATTGAGACAAACGAGCATTATCTGAAGGATTATTCATATTTCGAAAGATTGAAACCCGAAAATTGAGTTCATGATGAGTTGGTCCTTTGATAAGTTCAAAAACACAAACATCATCCACTTTCAAGTCATTGTCCTTCACAAATGCCTTCCAACCACTAGTAGAGAGTTCAAATATTGTTCTTGTCCCCTGTTTCCTTGTGATTAACTTAGTGATCCAAACCCTCCCATTCGAAGTCCGAAGATTCGTACTTTGTCCTTTTTTTTTTGAAGCCAAGAACTTTGTGGCAAACTTTGATGGTATAGCCTGGGAAAAAAAAGAAAAGAAATCTCTATTTTGTTTGTGAAGATCAATGTACTGAAAAAATTGATTTCATAGCAGAAGCTTAATACCACTTGACAAGAAGCATTAATGTAGGATGGTCTAGCAACAATCATGAAAGAGGGATGCTGAGATTTGAAAGCTTTAGCTCTCTCAAGTGCTCTTCCTATATCCCCCTGAACAACTTCACCTTTCACTTTAAGCATCTTAGAATTAAACCTGCCTCGTTGGCTCCCTGCTATATAATTAATAAAAGAGATCAGTATGGCCTCAATGGATCACCAAACTTCAGGGTCCATCCATATATCTATACACAAAAACCAGATCATCATCAAAAAACGATTTTGTTTTGCTCTGTTATACTCCCACATAAAGATGAAACTCAAACTCTTATGTTTATCATTATCATATGGTCATCTATGATTTAATTCGCTCATCTAATTTATGATATACTTTCGACTGTTTCATCAAAATAAAAAAGTTATAAATTTTATTAATTCTGTCTTAAAATTAATAACTGTCTAGCTTCGTCTCTATTTCAATTCACATTGATGTTAAAATATTATTAATCATAAAAATCTCACATGGCAAGATTTACTTAGAGAATTGTATCTAATGCATATAAGAAAATTAACCCAAAATTTTTCCTTAACTGTTGGTTCTAAAAGAATGCTAAAAAGTCAAACTAG
This sequence comes from Inga oerstediana, assembly GCA_963210345.1. Lineage (NCBI taxonomy): Eukaryota > Viridiplantae > Streptophyta > Magnoliopsida > Fabales > Fabaceae > Inga > Inga oerstediana. Next base: position 12,841,864 of record OY723410.1, on the reverse strand, counting down.
TGGTTGGTTAAGCAGTAATATGGGTTGTCAGATCATTTGGATTTCCAAAGCACTTCAATTTTCAAACTTAAATATAAAGTTCAGTTATGATAATTTTGTGCCGGAAGTATTTTAAAGATAATTTTATTCTGAAAATGTTAAAAAAAGAGTAATTCTATCTTGAAAATCCATATATCATTTACTTCATCTTTTTTAAAAGTTAGGTTTAAATTTTTTTGAAATGAATTTATACCTTAATAAAAGTAATTAAATGAAAAATGAACTATCAACTCAATATATCAATATATTTAGTTAATAAAATTAATCGAGAAAATAACAAGCGGAGAAAATTGCTTCTTTTTACCTTTCAAAGGCAAAATTGCAACTTGACCCTACAAATTTATAACATTTTACCATTGATATTTTACTGCAAAGTGGACTAAACAGAAAAGAATATCTATGTACCTTTGCACGTTTTGTTGTTCTTTCTTGTTCCGCATGGAGATTCTTCTTGTTGCTCATTTCTGGTCCGCTTAGCTTCAACGTTATGATTTGAAGAAGGATAGTCTATTTCTTCTGAAGTGGTGAGGTCCATTATGATAACGTTTAAACGATGAGAAGTTGAATCGTCATACGCAAACACCAACAATCGTCCCTTGAAGAGAGAATGACGCTCTGCAAATTCTCTCCATCCATTCTGAAGCCAAATATCACCATTATTTCTTCTTCCTAAATTTACTTTCCACTCTTCACCATTTGGAAGCTTCAGAAACACAGTTTCAGAGAAGACATCCCCATATTTCTCCATAAACTTTCTCGGAATCATCTGTTAAAAGCAACTCAACATATATAAGAAGCTAATTGAGCAAGCCATGACAATAATAATGAAGGTGAACAGAAAGACAGTACTGGTAAATAATTTAAGATGGTTCCATCGAAGAAAAAATTAAAGCTGGCAAGAAATGGACCAAACGATGGTTCTTACAAGCTCATCGGTGAGGCTCTCAGAGTGAATAGGCTTGAAAAAGAGTGTCGTCGTTTTAACAGAATGCTGATATTGTTGGGAAGCCATGGCCTGCGTTTAACAGCTGCGCTATCTTCTTAACTGGATTGTCTATTTGATTGGTCTGTGCGCTGATACAAAGCAAGAAGGTGAAGAGACACCGTCCAGCCTTTACCTTTTGGCCAATACAAAAATTTGAAGCTAATTATTGTATGGTTGAGTGTGGAGTAAGAAGACCACTTTACGAGGAGGTTAAAGTATGCGCAGAAAATAATGAGAGTGCTAGTTGTAGTACGCATGGTGTAGCTGTGAATTGTATCAGGCTCTCTCTCCCCCTCATTCAAAATTGAATCCCTTTTTTTTTCTGGAATTGCATTGACAAGAGAGAAATCTCTTGCGGGCTATTTAAGGCCGCTACGTATGTGTTTGATTGGGTTTATTTTTAGATAATAAGTTTTTATTACGTAAGTCGAGATAAAACCCCTCTCATATACTTACCCCATATACCGTGAATCACGATTTATAAGCACTTATTACCTAAAAATAAGTTATTTCAAACGAGCACGTACATCATACATGAAAAATAAAAGCTAAAGCAACCAAATCTGATCTAAGGTTAGCTGATATTTGGAACGAACAAAAAGTTAGGGGATGTTGCAACATTATTAGCTCATTGTTCGAGTCTAATGCTAATTTAGCCAAAAAATCAGCACATTTTTGTTCTTCTCTGTGTTCGTGATGGATCTCTAAATCCCAGTCAAGATAGATTAAACGTCTAATGTAATGCCTTAAATTTTGATTAAGGGCTAATGATAATTATTGAGAATATTCTGTGAATTAAAGTTTGAATTGTTATGGGTTATGTGGCAATTTCAGTTAATGTGTCATAATCAGGGAAAAATTGAAGGAATGGAAACTATTGGGTAATTAGTCAGTGATTAATGGGGGAATTAATTACTAACTAAGAGAAGAAATGAGAAGTGTAACTAAATGACTAATGGAGTGGTTAAAGTAACTAATTGGTTACTTACTTTATAAGGACCAATAAGATTGGGACATGTGACAAATGGAGATGATGGTAGAAGTTAGAGAAAATCAAAATAGAGTATTTTAATCATATTTTCTCTCTCTCTTTCCCTCATTTTCACTATAGCAAGTATGGCATGGGAATGAAGTATCATTTCATCTCCTTCTCTGCTCTTCCACTTTCATTTCTCTCTCATCCTTCTCTCCATTTTCGAGCAGCCATTGAAGGTGAAGAAAGAGAAAGTTTCCAAGGTAAAGCTCTTACATTTTGACCTTCTAAATGACCTCAAATGTCAAAATTCCTTTCTTTAATCTTGTTCCTTGGGTTGAGGGCCTCATTTTGATGGTTTTAGATTTGCCATTGGTGGTGATTTGAGCTCTTAAGGAAATCTAGTCATTGGAGAAGCAAGGAACTCCTTTCAGAAAGTTAAAGAGGTGAGTAAGTTGAACCTTTCTATATAGGTTTTGTGTCATTTGGTTGAGGGTGGAATTTCTGGGAATTTAGCCCTATTTTTCAAAAATGAGGGTCATGGTGTATTTGAGTTGTTGTAGTTATGGATTTGATGCCTTGGAATGTATTTTGGATAGATATGATTGATTTGGAATTGAATTGTGAAAATTGAAGTTTTTGGAAAATTGCATTGTATTGTTGCCCATGCTATATCTTGTGAAAGCAATGTGAAATTGGTCATTTTGGTATCTCCATTGGCTTTCATGTGAAATTTTGTGTGGGAAAGAGTTTTGCATTGGATTTTGGAACCATTGGAGACATAGGTTACAAAACTGGAAATTCTGGAAATGTTAAGTGTGAAATTACTATTCAAGTAGTCAACTTTGCTTGGTAATTTGAAATAGAAGATGGTTCTAGAATGAGGTGAAACTTTCCAATTTTGTAGTTCACATTTCAAGCTTTCCATTGATAAAAAGTTTGGCCAATTCTGAGTTCTGTGCTGAGATTTATAATCGGTTGAAAATAGTCAAGAATCAGGACAATTCTTAGCCGCGGCCCATAACTTTCTGTCCATTTCTTGGCCACAACCTAAATGGTGGCTGGCAGCGGCCCAAATGTTTCGGACTTGTTTCTGTGGCTACCCAAGGTGGCTAGCTGTGACCCAAAACTTTTGGACCATATCTTGGCTGCGGCCCAAGGGTGGGCTGGCCACGGCTAACCCCTGTTTTCCAGCACTCCCAGATTTTGAAAAGTGGTTTTCAACTTAGAACCTCACAACCCTTTAGGGCTATCGTTAGAGCCTTTCATAGCTACTTAAGGGACTTTAATGATAACCAAATCTAAGTGTTTTGAAGTCATTGAGTATTGGGATAAGTGATAACTTATCGTCCTTAATTATGACTTTAGGATTTTATATTTGCCCGGAGCGTTAAAGGCCTATGCCTAATCAAGAACGGAAAGAACAAGGTAGTAACACTTTATCTTATATCATGTGTAATGCATTGCTTGTTTGGTATTTATCATTGAATGAGTGAGGGGACGTGGTGTGAGCTCGGCCTTAAATATTGTTGAGGGGATGTGGCATGAGCCTGGCCTTGAATAGAAGACGTGGCGGTTAGCCCGCCTTGAATATTGTTGAGGGGACGTGGCGGTTAGCCCGACCTTGAATATTGTTGAGGGGACGTGGCGGTTAGCCCGACCTTGAATATTGATATGCTGCATTGTGATATATGCTTACTTGCTATGTTTAATTATGTATCATATACGTAAACTGTTGCTACTGGGATTCGTTTGAATCTCACTCTTTCCAATTAACAATCTTAGCGAGGGAAAGTGGATCTCGGGACAAGCAAGTGAGCAAGGACGACTAGGATTGCCAATGGTATTCTTAGTTTCTTCTTAGTTTTTAGTTATCATATGGACAATTGTATATATAATTCTATGGATCATAAAATAGTATAGTTGTGTAATTCCTGGTATGGGAAACTGAGATGGGCAATGATGCCCTGTAAAAACTCTTGGATTAATGATATTATCCCAGTGAATGTCGAGAATTTTGCTAGCACTCTGATATTGTATATGTGACAAACCGAAAAGGCCAATTGTTTTTACTTCAAAATAAATGAAGATCTTATATACAGGTTTTGTAAAAAGTTTTTAATTACCCTTGATCTCTTATTCAATTATTAAACATGTTTAAACACTAATCACGGCCTTGATGATGACAGGGGTTACATCTGACATCCTCTAGTTTTGAGTTAAGAGGGTGAACTAGACTATTTGACTAGAATAGCAATTGAATAGCTTCCGTTGAGTTAGTGTATAGTCTAACCTTAGTAAACTTCAAGGATTGACATATTTGTAGTCCAATCTTCATAGCTTGAATCTCAGCCACTGTCAAGCCAACTGTGAATCCTATGTTGTGCTGAAACCCACAGATCCACGAACCTTGACTGTCGCGAACTACTCCACCTATTGCTGACTGTCTCTGACTATCCAAAGCCGCATCCACGTCCACTCTGATAAATCCCTCTAGAGGTGCAAGCCATCTATCTAATGCTCTGTTAGGAACTCTGAAAACTTTATGCTTAAGTCAGCCGTCTTCGACTGCTTCATGTAAGAAATGGAGACCTCTACACAGCAATCGTTGGGGCAGGTCACATGCTCCTTCTATTGCCTTCTTGCATCTGTTCTTCCAAATGAGCCAGCACAGCGATCCAAATGTCCTCTGCCAGGACCAATGGCCAAACTTGCGAACACCAGGCGAGTGCTGCATATTCTATTTAAGCCAACCTGCAAATTATTAAAGAAACAAACAGAGTAATATATTGGGTTAACACAAGAGAGCCAAACACCACTCGTAAACTCACAGTCTATCAATGTATGAATAGCTGTTTCCTTGCAGTTACACTAAAATGGACACTCTATATTGTTGCTCACCCCCCCCCCTTTGCTCGGGTTGAGTTCGTTGGGATTCTCTCTTGGAACAACTGCCACATGAAAAATTTGACTCTCTCAGGAATAGGCCACCTCCATATACTTTGCCAGAAAGGATCACTAATTGAAGATTGCGCACAATAGATCATGGAGTAGGCAGATTTGACACTAAAGTTTCCATTAAAAGATTTCCTCCACTAAAACATGTCATTTCCTGGTAAGTTGGGGGGATTTACTAGCTTAATTTTCTCGATCACTTACCATGGTAAGTACATACTCCATTTATGCAAGTCCCAACCACCATCTGGTATGACAAACTGGTTAACCATCTCTTTTTGGTTAATTAACTGTTGGTTCCTGTTGACGTAGTGTATAAGTGGCTGATCAAGTTGAGTCCATAGATCCCACCAAGCATTAGTAGAATTACCACTTCAGAGTTTTCTTCCCATTGCTTTCCTGAATGAGTCCCATACTGATGTTATTGCCTTCCACACAGCAGATTGATTTCTTTTCTTTACAACTCTTGGAAGTCTGCTATCCCCACAACCATACTTTGATCTAAGAACTTGCACCCATAGGGCATTGGGCTTGGTGATGAAGTCCCAACATAACTTCATAATGAAAGCTTCGTTTTGGCTAGATAGGTCTTTTATCCTAAGGCCTCCATCTTTTTTGTCTTTCTTGATATTCTCCCATGCTACTAGGTGCATTTTCTTACTTTCGTGTCCTTGATTCCAGAAGAAGTTTCTACTCAATTTTTTCTAACTCCTACAGGACCCCTTTAGGAAGAATAGTAGTTTGCATGTGATCAAACGGGAGAGTTGAGATGACAGAATTTATCAATACTGTTTTGCCAGCCATACTTAGAAATTTTCCCTTCCAGGATGAAAGTTTATTCTGAACTTTTGAAACTAGTATAACAAAGATCAACTTAGTGGCTCTTTTATGCAACAGGGGAACTCTTAAGTACTTGCCCAGGTCTGCTATGATGCTGATTCCCAAGGTTTCTCCAAGCTCAACTGCTCTATGGAATTGGACGTTTCTTAAAATGAAAATTTTGATTTGGGAAGGCTAATTCTATGGCCTGACACCCTACAAAAATACATCATCAAATCTCTGATTTTCTCCATCTGGCTAGAGGAAGCTTCACTGAATAATATCATATCATCTGCAAAAAAAGAGACAAGAGAGCTTCGGTCCTGACTGATTGAGCTTTAACGGTTTTCATCCACTGTCTTCCACCTCCTGATTTATCAGTTGATTAAGTCTTTCCATACAAAGGATGAAAAGATAGAAGCTCAAAGGATCACTTTGCCTTACTCCTCTTGATGGATGGAAAGGATCTGATAGAGAACCATTCCAAGAAACTCTCATTGTAGATGTAACCCCCTTCCAACCAAGGCCGAGATTAAGTTCATAAAAACGTGATTACATTAAATCAGAGACCATAAAACAATTTGGGACTTATAAACAAAATCAAACTTTCCAAAATCAAGGTTTATAAAAACTTTTACAACACTTGTTCCACAATGGTTTCACATTCACCTTTCAATACATAAATGGCCTGTACAGGTTGATTCCATTCATAAATATCAGAGTACAATGTAAATTCCCGACACACTCGGGTTCCATTAATCGAATAAGGGTTCTACAAAGGCACAAAGCCCATAAACTTTTTCCTTTTTACTTAGGGATTACACAAAACTATACTACGAATCCCAATATACACAATTATTTCCCAAAAACATCCAAATAATTTTACATGATAACCAATATCCAAAATAATTTCCTACACTTGAGCTCTATCCGCTCTTCATCGTCCGCTTGCCCTTAGATCCTTCGGCCCTGTTTAAAAATTTGGTTTACGGGAGAGTGAGATTCTAAGAAATCCCTGTAGTGTCAAATCACTCATAGTATGCACAACAATAAGGCATGAAAGCAAATAATAACCTACACATAGCAACTACAACGGCAGTTATAGTGGCAAGGGCAGGTATGACTTGCGTCACCCTTACGTTTGCTCATGCTGAAGTGCTCACGCTGTATTACACCACAACAATTCACACAATATATTTCACCACAGCTGGGATTCATATAAAGCATTTCGTATACACGCCATACTAGCAAGATTAACAACGCAAGCCATACCGGCAAGATATATAACACACAGCCCACGAATGGATTCACAACACGCTGCCCTATGGGTCGGATTCACAAAACTATTTCACAACAATTCATGTCGATTACAACGGCAGTTCAACGGCCGAGGTAAAGATGACCAGCGTTAATCTCTAAACGGCTCGCGTTGAAGTGCTCAAGCTGTAATGGACCATGGCACATTTTCCAATCACATTTCAAAAAATCATGATAAGTCATGCATACCAAAACATCATACACAACATGAGAGAAGAGTCACTACCTTGGTTCGTTCCATGCGTACTCTGTCACAGGTTTCTCCCAAGCAGGGCAAATATCGAATCCTATAATCCTCAATTAGGGACGAAGAGTTATTCTCTATTCCAAGACTCAATTGACTTCACAACACTTAGATTTTGTTATCATTTATGTCCTTTAAGTGGCTACTAAAAGCTCAAACATATGCTTAAAGGGTTGGGAAAACAACTATACCAAAAACCATCTTCGGAAGTCCAAAATGTCATTTTTGGGGGTTGGCCGCGGCCAAAAATAGGTCCGAAGCATTTGGGTCGCGGCCAAGAAAAATCTTGTTTCTTGGCTGAACTTCCAAAAATCATAACTAATTCTAAAAAAATCGAAATGAAGTGATTCCAAAGCCAAATGAAAGTTATTTAAGTCCTCTTTATAGAAAAAATATGGATCATTACTAGAAATCACCACATAATTCCAGATTTACACAAAACTCAACACTGCTCCAAAACAGAGTCTAGTTTTAGTCCTAGACTTTGGCAAAACATAACTCTCAGTTCACAAAAACGAAATGAAATGAATTATCTGTCAATTTTAAAGCTTGGGATGTGAACTTTAAGAATAGAAAGTTTCAGAATTTTTTCAACACCATTTAGTCATGCAAAAATTTCGTGCAAACTGACTGCCCGGAATAAAGTTCACACTTGACAGATTTCCAATTTTCTACCAAAGTGTCCAATGACTCCAAAATCAATAACCAAACCTATTCCCATACAATTTCTCACAAGGAACACAATGGCAAACTCAAAATAACCAAAATCCCAACCTATCACCATGCCTTGTTTTGACCAATACACAAAACCAAACACAAAGTTGCCAAACTTCACCTTGAAGCTTCAATTCTATTCTATTCATTCAAAACACTAAACAAGGCACCATTTTCATGACAACAACATGCCAACAACACAATGACCCTCATTTTCGAAATTCAAGGCAAAATTTCCAGAAAATCCAAACTCAACCAATGGCTACAAAACCTATATGAAAAGGTTTTTCTTACTCACCTCTACAACTTTCCCCAAAGGAGTTCCTTGATTCACCCAAGTCTAAAATTTTGTGAGAGCTCAAACACCACCAAATGACAAATATAAAACCATGAAATTGAAGCTCTCAACACAAGGAACAAGTTTATAGAAGAGAGTTTTTCCATTAGATGCCATTAAGAAGGTCAAAAGCCTACCTTTTACCAAGAACTCTTCCTCTCTCTAGCAGCTGCAATGGTGGACGAAAATGGGAGAGAAAATGAGAGACAAGGGAGGTTGAAGATGAAATGATGGCACACATACTCCCATACCCTCTTATCAACAGAATGGAGGGAAGAAAGAGAGAGAAAAACTAAATTGTTTATTGATAATTTGACTTTCCATTGACTCTCTCTTCATCTCCACTTAACACATGTCAGAATTCTATTGGTTCTCATAACGCAATCAACCAATTAATCACCTTAATCCCTCCATTAGCCATTTTAATTTCACAGCTCATTTTCCTCTTAGTTAGTAATTAATTTCTTCCATTAATTACTAATTTATGGCTATGCTTTCAATTTTTCAATAATTATGGCATATTAATTAAAATTGCCACAAAATACATGATAACTCCAATTTAAATTCAAAAATATTCACAATAATCCTCATTAGCCCTTAATTGAAAATTGGGGCATTACAATGGAAGATGAGACACACAACATCATGAGATTCACAAAGTGTTGATTTAGACCCAGACCCTGCAGATTAAATTTTAGGAAGCTCCAGTCTAATCTGTCAAGTGCTTTCTCCATGTCCACCTTTATTGCTACATACCCTTTCCTCTTTCTAGTAGTTTCCATGGTATGAATAGCTTCCTGGGCCAGGATGATGTTTTCACAACTTTGTCGCCCTCTGATAAAGTTGCACTGAGTAGGGTGAATCAAGAAATACATCACAAGCTTTAGCCTATTAGCAAGCACTTTGCTCAGGATCTTGTAACTGACATTGCATAAAGAAATAGGCCAAAACTCTTTTAAAGAACCAGGGTTATCAACTTTTGGAATCAAAATGATGTGGGTTTGGTTTATATCTTTAACCTTTTCTGGATCTGCGAAAATGGAAAAAATGAGCTCACAGATCCTTGATCCCACAATCTCCTACTGAGTTTGGAAGAAGTGCGGTTACAACCTATATGGACCTGGAGCTTTTAATGTCCCTATCTGAAAAGCTGCATTTTTTATTTCCATCGTAGTCACATCTCTCTGGATATTTGCTAGTTGAGCTTTATTTAATGGAGGGAAATTAACCAGCCAATCAAACACATGTATCACCTCTTGGTCCGCTGAATAAAGATCTATGAAGTAGGTAAGAGCTGAATGTTTTAGTTCCTCTTGATCAAAATTGAATCCTTTGAACCTGATATTTATGATCCTTTGAATTTGCATGTGATTCTTGAAGAGGTCATATACCACCTTGACCTACCACTCTGATTTTGTTTATAAATCTAAATTGCTTGATTTTAATTACTCCCTTCAGTCCTATTTATAAGCAACTTTCTTCTTGATTGCGCAAAATGAGCTGGTAGTTAAAAGCAATAAGTGAATCAAAAATGCCATATTTTTTTATATATGCCCCTATTTATGAAAAGAGTATAGGAGAGAGAATAGATAAAAAGTATGAGAGATAATAAATAGTATAAGATATGAAAAAGAATGAGTACTTAATGATAGTAAAATAAGAAAAAGAAGCTTACATTTTCAGACAAAAAATAAAAGTTGCTTATAAAAAAAATCAACCCTATGAGAGAGAAAGGTATTTATAAATAGGGTTAAGGTGCAAAAATAGCAAAGAACTATTTCGCGAAGTGCACTCAGCACAATTAACTATTTTTTGATGCAAAACTAGACATCAACAATATTTTTGGGTGCAAAACTAGACATCAACAATATTTTTGGGTGCAAAAGTAGCAACGCCGTTAACTCAGGATAACTTCCGTTACTTTAATATAATTTTAGAATGGTTAAGGTGCAAATTTAGCAAGAAACTATTTTCTTATGAACACCAAACACAATAATTTTTCACACGAGCATTTACAAGACAAATATGAGCATTTACACAGGAGTATTTACATTAATGATCTTACTTTATTTTTTTCATAAGAGCATTTATAAGATAGATAAAGGGATTTCAAAAAATGCGGGGAATTAAAAAATTTTGATCTTTCATATATTTATCTTGTAAATGCCTATATTTATCTTTCCACTGACAAAACCTAACTTTTACTTGACTGAATGGGGTACAATAAAATTTTGTTAACTCACTGTATTCTTTTAAATCTCTTTATTTTGTCTTGTAAATTCTCTTATTAGAAAATTGGTGGCACCCATATTTTCTAAAAGGGTTAAGTTGAAAATTTAGCAATGAATTATTTCCCTATGGGCACTAACGCAATTATTTTTCTTAAAAGCATTTACAAGACAAATAAAGAGATTTAAAAGAATACAGTGAGTTAACAAAATTTTGCTGCACCCCATTCGGCCAAGTAAAAGTTAAAGTTAGGTTTTGTCAGTGGAAAGATAAATATAGGCATTTACAAGATAAATATATGAAAGACCAAAATTTTTTAAATCCCCGGATCCTTTGAAATCCCTTTATCTGTCTTATAAATGCTCTTATGAAAAAAATAGAGTAAGATCATTAATGTAAATGCTCCTGTGTAAATGCTCATATTTATCTTGTAAATGCTCGTGTGAAAAATTATTGTGTTTGGTGTTCATAAGAAAATAGTTTGTTGCTAAATTTGCACCTTACCCATTCTAAAATTATATTAAAGTAACGGAAGTTATCCTAAGTTAACGGCGTTGCTACTTTTGCACCCAAAAATATTTTTTATGTCTACTTTTGCACCCAAAAATATTGTTGATGTCTAGTTTTGCACCCAAAAATAGTTAATTGTGCTGAGTGCACTTCGCGAAATAGTTCTTTGCTATTTTTGCACCTTAACCCTTATAAATATAACCGGAGGGAGTACATGATAAGGAGAGTAGTCAATAAATATGGACCAATTTAATAAACTCTTCCAATTTTTCACCCCTAAAATTTATTCTCAATTCTCTCATTTATTATAACTAATAGAGGTAAAATTGTCACACCCTCATTTATTATTCTAAAAGCGGACCAAATTTTTTTTTTTCAAATTAGACTTATAAATAATAACAGAATGTAATGCATTGACTCAAAGGATTATGACAAAGAGAAGAAGGAGATGGATAACCATCCGTATGTCAATTGCGCTTGTATCTATAGCACGCATCTTCATCTTTCTCATACACTATAATATTGCAAATTGTTTGAATGATTGTGACTAAAGAGCACGAGATATCAGTCTGTGGCTTCTAGTTTGCAAAGAGTCTCTTTATATATACTCCCTCCTCCTTATCTTTTTTATAAGAACTTTTGAATTATGTTGTGTAAGAAAGTGGTTAAAATTAGTTAAAAATAATAAATGTGTATGAGATAAACCTTTTCCCCCCTAAATATACCCTTATTTATGAAGGGCAAGTAAAGAAGAGAAATAGAATAAATATATGTATCACCAACCTTTTAATGAGTAATGCAATTCATATAATTAATGAGGAGCAAAAATGGAAAAAATTCATATTCAGACAACTCTTGTCATGTTTTTATAAAAAAGATAAAGACAATTTAAATTTTGGGCTCTTATAAAAAAGATCGAGGGCAGTAAGGTATTATTGAACAGTGCACCATATTTCTGGTTTTGTGGTTGTTATTTTGTGCTTGATTTCATAGTCGTTGTTTTGAATGTGAAAAATCATGAGTGATTTATTGTGTCCAATGATTATTTTAATAAAGTCAATAGTGGTTTACAAATAAGAATATGTGGATTATGTCCCTTAATTTTACACTTGATTTTTGCAGTCGTAGTTTTCAACATGAGAAACCATAGGTGATTTGTTGAGTTAGATGGTAGTTCCAAAAAGTCAATAGTGATTTATATGTAAGAATCGGTAGATTTTGTGGCCATCGTTATGCAACTATAGTTTTGAACATGAGAAACTATGAGTGATTTGTTGTATTTGACAGTTGTTTTAACCAAGTAATGATGGTTTAAATACAAGAATATGTGAGTGTTATGGTCATTGCAGATAGTTTTGTAGCCTTAGTTTTAAATTGTTGGGTTTTGTTTTAACAAAGTTCACAATAGTTTAGATCTAAGAATATGGATATTTTTTGTTATAGTTTTGTGCTGGGTCTAATTTTATAAGGTGGGAAACTAAAAATAATTTATTGTGTTCCATAATAATTTTTGTGAACATAAGCGCACATTAACTGTATCATAGACATAAATATATTATATATTTGATTTCTTTAGATAACAAAATATAGTCTATATATAATTTAATTAATCTTACACATAAGCTTATAGAGAAATAAATGCAAATCCTAGGCATCCATCATTTTGAGAGGATGAGAACTAGGAGTAGGAGATCCCAACTTTTGATGAAAATTTTTTCTATAATTCTTATGTTGGCCAATCACAAGTTTTCCAATAAATAAAAATATGACAAACTTCTAATAGATGCCTTGTGAGAATAAAAACAAAGGGAGTAATTTTTTTTGTAAGAATTATTGTATCAAAAAATTGAGTGGGGCCAATTAATCCGATAAAAGACGAGTGAAGGCCCCGTTCGAAAAAAAAGGCTTCCAAAGATTTACACCGGCCGAATATGAAACTCCAACTCGTGTGATGTGTCATATGTTTATGTATGATTTAATTCTCTCATCTCATTTGTAATATACCTTTGACTTGTTTCATTGAAACAAAAAATCTTAAGTGTTATTAACCCCATCTTAAAATTTAATAACTTTCAAAGTTAAAAATTTTAAATTTATGATATACTTTCGACTTGTTTCATCAAAATAAAAATGTTATAAATTTTATTAATTCTGTCTTAAAATTAATAACTTTCTAACTTCATCTCTATTTCAATTCACATTGATGTTAAAACATTATTAATCATAAAAATCACACATGGCAAGATTTACTTGGAGAATTGGATCTAATGCATATAAGAAAATTAACCCAAACATTTTCCCTTAACTGTTGGTTCTAAATTTGAAAACATTATATTAACAAAGTTAGATCATTATATTCACAGTGAATAGTGAGAGTAGTTCCAAGAAATGTTTTGTTCTTTAAAATCATAATCCGATTTCGATATGATTTTTCAAACACTATTCATCTTCAAACACTACTACAAAATATAAATTTGGCGGCACCAATCTTATGACACTTCTTCAAATAAGCGTTAAAGGAGACTTCAATTTAAAAATAAAATATATGTGGTAGCTATGATGCTTAACCAGGAAAGTGTCATAGCTACTGAATACCTTCTATAACACTTTCTTAGGGAAACGCCATACAAGGTGTTATTATATATGACTTCTATTTTAAAAAAAAAAAACATGTGGCAGCTATGATGCTTAACCAAGAAAGCGTCATAGTTGTTTAATACCTTCTATGGCGCCCAGGAAAGCGCCATACAAGGTGTGTAATTTTTTCTTTAAAATAACCCCTTGTATGGCTTCTCCATTTCTTTTAGATCCTTTTAGGGTCACTCCCCCAAGGTGTTATTATATACATACTTACTAGGTTCCAAAGTCACACTTCCTATTACATTTGAAAACGAACCTCCTATTCATCATGTCTAAAAACAGAAAAAAATTGTGAAGTGTATAAAAAATAGAAAACTTGTGAAGATTATTTGGGTTGAGATGAGATTATCTTGCATTCAATTCAAATAAATCAATCACAACTTCTATTGTCTGTGTTTCATAAAGGAAAAAAGTCATACCTAAACATGGAGTAAAAACTAATTGTAGTAACTAGCGGGAGTCAAAATTAATTAAAAAATAAAGATTTTCTAAAGATTTAGAGGGAAAAAAATTTTAAGTCAAGTTCCTTAATTCCTCATGTCAAGTCCTCTAAGACCATTTGTCCTATTTATTCCAGCTAAATTTATAGAGAAATTATAATATTTCTAAAATATGACACATGTATCCTATTAATTTTTAAACTTACAAATATAATTTTATTAGTTGTTACTTGTTTAATTTGCTCATTGTCTTTTATATTTAATTTATTATTTGAAATTATTTTTTTAAAAAAAAAATATTTTCTACTGGAAGGGCCTCCAATGGCACTTGCTGGAACAAACGTCATAGGAGGCATTTAAGCCTCCAATGGAATATGCCTCCAATGGCCCTTGCTAGAGCCAGCACCATTGGAGGCTTAAATGCCTCCAATGGCGCTTGCTTGGAGGTAAACTTACTAATGACCTCACTTTCTAAGGTTTTTAATTTTTTTTTTAAATTAGGAAGCTAATGCCTCTACAAGGCTTTCAAATTTTTTTCCATTTAAATTGGGAAGCTACGGTGCTTTGTGTCAAAGTGTCATAGCTTCTACCACTTGTATGACAATATGTTATATAATTTTCACATTCTATTATTTTCGTTTTTATTTTCATCTTCCCGCGTTCCCTTTAGCTCTCTCATTTCCCAGAACTCCGTTGCAGTACAAACTTCCTCTCCCGCCTGTTTTTCTTCTTATCTCGGATTCCTTCAGAAGTTCCCTAGCGTGTAAGTGTTTTTTTTTCAACATTTGATCCACATTTTTTTAAAGTTAAAATCTGTCATGAATCTCACATGTATACTTATAATTTTGTTTTCAGGTATTTATTTGAAGTTTCAACTCTGTCTTCTTGAATTTCCTATACATTGTAATGACTTTTTTAATTTTTGAGCTTACAAATATAATAATACTTAGTTCAATCGTCCGTAGAGATAACGTGTATGACTCAAGTTTAAGTAACTTAAATGCTAGAGTTTTTTTTATACTTGATACATAAAGACGCAATATTAGAAAAGATATGTGTTATGTTATTTTATTTTGTTATGGATTGTATTGTAAATTACTATAGATTTTGAATTGTAAATGGAGGTTTACATCAGAAAATAGAATAATTACGATTTTTTTTAAAAAAAGACTTCCTATGACGCTTCTTTAGGAAAGAATGACTTCCAATGGCACTTTCCTGGAGAAGCGCCATAGGAATGGCACTCCACTGTGAAAGTGCCATAGCTTTATACTTAAAAAAATTAAATAATCAAGCTATGACATTTTCGTCTATTCAAGAAGCGCCGTAGTTTGCTTTGATGGCACTAGAAGCTACGATGCTTCCCAAGCACCTTTGTTTTTTGAATTAAGCGACACAGGTTTTATTTTTTGTAGTAGTGAAAAAATTTTACTATTCAAAAATCGGTGACTTTTTAAATATAGGTAGATATATATATATATATACCCACTAGTTCAAAATTAATTAAATTTTCATGTTCATTTGTCAAATAAACGAATAATAATTAAAAGACATTTAATACATTCTATCCTCACTTCCTCGGTGCCAATAGGGAAACTTAGAAGGGAAAATTGCAACCATGCCCCAGTTATCAGACTCAATTGCAATCAAGTTCCTCAAAATCATCAAATTGCATTGAAATCCAAAAGGACATGATGATTGCTATTAATTCCAAATATGAAAATACAATTTTATCCCTTTGTTAGTAATGACAAATTTGGAGCATCTAATGACAATTTACATGGCAACAAGTGACTACATAAAATATTAGTTCAAAACACAAATAAAATTTACACATGTTGTTCCTCTCTTATATCATCCCTTATTGGTTGTGTATTATTATCTACATTCTCTCCTACATACACATGACCACTTTCTCCATTAAATTTAATAAAATCTTCTACTCCATTGTCTACAGGGTCCACAAAGGTTATTACATCAAAAGTCAACTTGAATGTCATCGAAATTCTACTGCTCTCTTTTCTAACAATTGATGCTGTAATTGTTCTCAACTCTTCATATGCAATGCATTCCTTTATGGTTTTTGTTCTAACGCTACCCCCCACATATTGCAAATCATCACCTCCTCTATTTAAAACTTACCCCTACCCAACAAATATGTAAGAAATATAATATATGCTTTTTAAATGTACTCGACATCTTTTCCGTCACTTTGTAAAATAAAGTTATTATTAACAACTACATGAGCAATATTAACAACTTCATAGCACTGTATTAATGACACGTTTTGATACTTCATAACATGAATTATAAACTCATAAAGTTCCATCATTTTCATTTATCCTTGTCTAAGTACAAAAAAACATAGTACAATCGCCGCAGCAGAAATTCATATCCTCCCATACACTCAATGAGATAACAACATAAATCATAAAGGCAACATACACTTAACCATTATTGGATACTCTAAACTACACTTGTCATTACTAACAAAAGGGCAAAAGTATACTTTCATGTTTAGAATTAATAGCACCCAGGTCCCTTAGGACTTCATTGCAATTTGATGATTTCGAGGGACTTGATTGCCAATAAGTCTGTTAATTGGGATATGGTTACAATTTTCCCAAATTAGAATGAAGGACCTAGAGAAAGAGATATTTATGGATAAGGACCATAAAAATTATAATTATTTAGAATGACCAAATACAAAAATATAAAATTAAAAATATTAAAATGCCCTTAATAGAATCTTCTGCATTGCCTTGTACATTCTTTCTTGTATTCTATTTTTAAAAATAATAAAAAATTCTAAATTTCACTAAATTAAATAACAATTTTCTCAATTTTTCGTTTTTCACAACCTGCACATATATCTATTGGAAAAATTACTCATCCTTCAAGTTTGTAAACATTATAATTTTTTTAATCAACAAACGTTTAATTAAAAAAGAATTATATAATTTTAATAAAACTCAAGGTCTTTTATAATTTATTATTATTTTTAAATCAAGAAATTTTATATGATTTATTTTTGTTTTAGAAGCAATTTATGTGGGTTAAAAAAATTTATTTAATGCAAATAAAATTTAAAAAATCTAGGAAAAATCCTATATAAAGACGGTTAAATTATCTAAATTCTAACTAGATTATCCGTCATAATTAGGGATTTAAAATTTAGGTCAAATTAGTTCCATATTCTTTAGTTATGGACGAGCTTCAGAGAAAGATTTCCTCCTCGATGTACTTTGTCTAAATAGATTTTGTGGAAAATAAGGTTGAAAAATAGATAGAAATAATTAAGAAGAAGGAGATTGATCAAACAATGCCCGATGATAATTGATTAAAGAGGAAAGCAAATCAATCACAAGCAACAAAATATGCATATAATTAGGATTCCTTCGTACGCTTGATTCCCCTGAAGTAGTGGATGAGTTTTGGTGGAATCTTGCCTAGCAAAAGCCAGATTAATATCTTCATAGTAACTCAATATTACTCCTCTGAAAATTTGTGACTTGAAATCGCCTACTATATATCAAAGTAAGGTTCTCTCATCACTGAATATTGTATAAAAAAAAAAAAAAGAATAGTGCGCATAATTAATCTTTGGAAAAAATTTTAGAGAACAAACATCGTATAGCACTTCTCAAGAAATTAATTGATAGAGTAAATAATAGGGTTGTGTTTTCAATTTTCTTGTTTTAATAACTAAGAAATATGGATATAATTTGACCCAATTTTTAAATCCCTAATTATGACACATAATCTGATATATGTTCAGCGATTTCAATTTGAATTTGGATAATTCAATCATCTTTATATGTGATTTTCTAAAAAATCTAAGCAATCTATTATATCTTGAAAAATATGAAATGAATTTAGTTTTTATTTTTATAAAATATTTTAATTAATATCAACGCTGATAATATATATCGGCAACTTGATGATATAAATTGGTGAAAAATTAAAATTAAAAAAATATGAGTTTAAACATTGTTAATTAAATAATATATTGAGATTTTTTTTTTAAAAAAAAAAAGTTACGATGATATCATAATAGGTGGTTTTAGTTTTAATTTTAGCTATTTTTTTAATTATGAATACAAAAGATAATATAGAAGGTTTGGTTAGGGGCAAGTCAGTGATTTTAAAGTTATATTATGATATTCGGTCCTTCTAAGTAATTACAATTTTTATAGTATTTTATAATAAATATTATTTTCTCTAGGTCCTTTATTTTAATTTTCCCATGTTAATATAAAGTCAATTAATAATGATTTATAGTAGTGTTATTCATACATAATTAATCCAATTCATTTGTTTGATCCTTGGCTTGTGCACATTTGGGAATTAACGTTTTATTGCAAGGAATCTTACAAGTGCTGCAACAGGAGCAGGAAGCTGAAGAGAATAATCTTCCTCTTTTGTTACTTGAAATTGCCATATGCATTGGGACAATGAATCCGAGAAGGCAAATTTGCTTTCTCCTATATAGCCTATTCATCTTTCTCACACACCATATTGCTACAACATAGTTTGAATAATATTGCAGCTAAAGAGTATGAGATAGTAATTTGTGAATTCAAGTATGTAAGAACATTTCTACAAGAAGGCTCTTTATATATTATTGAGGAGCACCTTGTTTTTAGTTTCTAACCGTAGTTTGTCATCTGGTTTTGCAGCTGTAGTTTTGAACAAGAGAAAATGAAGCTATGAATAATTTGTTGTATTTGACAGATCACAGATGTCTCAAAGCCAATTTAGATGTTAGAATCTGTGGGCTGTGTTACAGCACCCTGTTTCCGACCTTAGTTTTGCACATGGTTTTTTTGTTTGTCAAAAGTAGCTTTCTTATTAATAAATCCGATAATCAGACATAACAACATAAAAAGCGAAACACCCATCTGAGAATCTGAAGAAAAAAACAGAGTCTTAACTAGAATCACAAACCAAACATGAAAAACACCCAGCATGAAGGATTAGCCAACACCGGATCTAGAGACGTTCAGAGCAGGCTCTGCTGACAATCGTTGCATCCCTTTCGCATCTGAAGCTAGAATTGAAGATAAAGAGAGTGATGGTTGTGAAACCCACCCCACAAGGTACACTCCCTTGAAAGCCTCTGCTGCCAAAAGATCAGCTGCAGCATTTCTGAGTCTAGGAGTAAAAGAAAGAACAAACCCAGCTTTAGATGTTAGGAGATTAATAACGTCTTGCACTATGGCCCTGCTTTTCCAGTCATAAACATCTGGGAGACACATATCAACAAAGGACTTTAAGAGTTTAGTATCTGTTTCACATAGCACCTTGTCCTTTCCCAAGTCTATGGCCATCAAGAGAGCTCTCTTCAATGCTAAAGCCTCCCTCATGAAAGCCGAGATGGACTTAAGCTTATCCACAAATCCCCACTGAAATTTCCCATGCTCATCTCTACAAACAATTCCCACCGCAGATTGTCCTGAGAATGCATGGAAAGCTGCGTCACAGTTGAGCTTAACATATGCCGTAGGAGGAGGTGACCAAAGATATTTATCGACCATTGGCGACATAACGGGTGTATCAATATTTTCAATAGCAAATAGAAATTCATCATTTCCCCGGGTAGCTGAATCAATGACCAAGGCGGGATTGAGCCGGTCATTACGCTGCTTCCAAATGAGCCACAGGATCCAGCATATGAGTGAGATATCCGTGCTTGTGAGACCATTCCTATGATCATTGATCTTTAGCCACCAGATCGTGAAATTTGCAGTAACAATTTGATTAAGCTTAGCACCCAATCTGCAACCAAACCAAACACATCGAGTCCAGTGGCACCTAAAAAATAGATGCTCAATAGTTTCATCTTCCTGGTTGCAAAGCTGGCATATCGGTGTAATAGCCCGCTTACGATGAAGGAGTACTTCATCTGTACTGCGTTGCTTAGGATTCTCCAGATGAAGTGCTTTATTCTTGGGAGGGTGTGGATCTTCCACAGAGATTTCCAATCAGCTGCTTTCACCACACATGACGAACTAGCCCTGGTCAATACCTTCACTCCACTGACTTTTGCATGTCTATAACCCAATTTAACCGAGTATCGGCCATTGGGGTCCGACTTCCAATAAAGCATAGTTTTGCAGACTACGAACTTGCTCTTGTCAATTCATGGTTTTGCAAACTATGATTTTAAAGACATTGCTTTTAAACATCTGCATCGGACCAAATCAGATTATGAAAAAATATATATATTTCATTAAGAGAGTTATTTGAACAAAATCATGATTGTGGCCAAGAAAAACAAACTAAAAGTGAATGTGGTATACAAATTTATGGATAAATTCATTATTATATTGTAGTAGTTTTGAACTTGCAAACCTTGATTTTATCTAATATTTATTAACAGGAAGATAAAACATAGTTCTTATCAAATATAGCTACATATGGGTTGATTTTTTTTTTTTTTTTGGCCAACATACATATGGGTTGATTATTGTTTGGTAAAGTGGTTTAAAATAATGCTGCGATTTAGCCGTTAAAGACTGTCATCATTAAAAACATATATTCTTTTTTGTATTTCAAATCCGACTATTCACAAAAAGGTAACTTTTTAATGTATATATACACTAGTTAATACATCGTACCTCAATATCAATATAAAATACAAATTTATTATAATTTATATTAGGGAAAATCGATCCTTTAAAATACCACCGAAATAGCTAAATCCCGATCCAGTGCTATGAAATTGCAAAATCCCAATTCAATACTGTGTCAGTACGGATGAACAGTGTTGGGGTGCGAAAAGACGATTTTACCCTTCAGCCCTCCCTCTCACCACTTCAGAATAACAACATGAGACTCTTAATTAACAACTCCGGCTTCTTGATTAACAACTCATCTTTATTCTTTCATATATTCGTATCTAAAAAATATAGTGTTGTTAATGTAAAATACGGTGTTGTTAATAAAGAAAGAGGTGTTGTTATTCGCCCTGAAACTTAAATTACAAAGTTGTGAAACAAGAAATGGGAGTTGTTAATGTAGAATATGGTGTTGTTATTGTGAAAGTAAAAAGAAGAAACTGGATTTGTTAATCAAGAATCCGGAATTGTTAATTAAGAATCTCGTGTTGTTATTCTGAAGTGGCGAGAAGGAAGGCTGAAGGGCAAAATCATCTTTTCGCACATCAGCATTATTCATCCGTACTGACACAGTACTGAATTGGGATTTTGCAATTTCACAGTACTGAATTGGGATTTGGCTATTTCGATGATTGTTTTAAGGGATTTTCCCTTTATATTATTCAAAAGTATAAAAAGTACGAATTAATTTTGAACTCAATATAGAGTACGTACACATGAATATAAATATAATATAACCCTATTGTGTTCCACACTTCCTCCTTCATCAGCATGAACTGATAATTCGGGTATTGAAAGTAGCGATCACATAAAAAATTGGGAGAATTATATTGTAGTCCAAGGAAGGGAAAATATGAATAAATGGTCTTAAAAAATGTTCAAATTATTGTCAAGTCCCATGGGACCATTTTGTAATAAATTGCAGTTGAGAAATGTCTAAAACACCACTAACAGATAAATAAAGGGAGTGGATGAAAAATGTTGTCAAATTACAAGGGAACAACACTAGAGAAGGCAAGAAAACAGAATGAAGATCATCAGCCATGGTTGAAGAGTAAGGTAGGGAATTGATGTCATCTACTCTCTTGTCTTCATTATTCCATTTGATTCATGTTTTTTGTTGGGTAGCTAAACAAATGTTTGATTCTTTTTTTTTTGTCTTAAAAAATAGAAAAAGTTGTTTGCTTTTTGTGGGTATTGTCCTCCATATGCTTGTAAACTAAAAAGGCAGACCTAGTAAATGCAATGGATATGCTTTAGCTGTGATTTCAATGTGTTTGGGTATGATTTAGTATGCTCTGTTTTTGCTATCATTATGCTCTGTTTTCTGGTTCATTGTGCTGTGTTTCTACAATAGAAGAGCCAAAGAATGAAGATGAGGATGAAATATTTGTGGCTACATAACCTGATGTACGTAGGAAAAAAATGTGTTGTTAATGGGAGCAGTGATAATTGTCAATGGATGCTGCTAAACTTGTTAATGACAAGTATATGTCATATTTAAATGTTTTTTTTACAACTATAGGTTTTGTTGATTGTTCTTCGTTTTGGTCCTGATAAGTTTTTTGTGGGTATTATCCTCCATATGCTTGTAAACTATAAAGACAGGCCTAGTAAATTGCAAGGAATATGTTTTGGCTGAGGTTTCAATGTGTTTGAGTATGGTTTAAGATACTCTATTTTTGCTGACATTATGCTCTGTTTTCTAGTTCATTGTACTGCGTTTCTGTAATAGAAGACCTAAGGAATGAAGATGAGGGTGAAAGGTTTGTAGTTGCATACTTGATGTGCTTAGGAAAAAAGGTGTTGTTAATGGAAGCAGCGATAGTTGTCAATAGAGGCTATTAAACTTGTTAATGACAACTATATATCATATTTAAATGTCCTACTTATAGTGTAATGATGTTTGGCATGAGCTTGAAAAGTTTGCTATATGTTTTGGTATTTGTGCTACTTTTAGTTATTAGAAGTGAGATTTAAAGAACAAGGTGTGAAAGTTGTATGGCTGGAAGTCCTGATTATGTAGTAAGATGTGTTGTTAATAGGGGCTACGACAGTTGTTAATAAAGCTACTGAAATTGTTAATGAAAACTGTTTTGTGTAAGTGGACAGCATGATGGCTACCACGTGTGGCAAGAATCTACCATGTTTCCTTCATATAGGGAGAAGGTTTGAAGTCAGTGAAGACCATGATATAACATAAGTTGGTCGAACGGTCAGATCTAGAACCATTAAGGAAGGGACAAGTTTAGAAGAGTTTAAAACAATGATATCCTCCATTGTGGGAAAAGAGAACGGCGGACTTATTATGAAAATCACATTGACGTTTAATAGAACATTTATGGACATACTACATGATGAAGCAATTAAACATTTAATCAGTTTTAGTGGAGAAAGTGCGCATGTCTATGTAGATGAAGGGCAAAATGAAGATGATAATACAACGGCAATAAGGGATGATATAAGGGATGAGCAATATGTGTAAGTTTAATTTCGTTATTGAAAATAACTTGTGAATGAAGTGCTGTTAACTTGTCATTACTAATATATTGTACTATGCAATTTAATCCAGGTTTGATAACTTGTCACAAGGTTGGGATAGAGTATCAGCCAATATATGTATTGAAGATTCACCTTCATTGTCATTCACTATCCAAATGATGCCAACAGGAAGACCTGAAATGAACTCCACAAAGTGGAAGGATTTGATAATCGAGGAGGGACAAGTTTTTACCAATGCAAATGACCTTCAGCAAATATTATATAAGTATGGCATTGTGCACAACTTTGCATATAAATATGTCAAAAACAGCCAGCAAAAGATCATCTCCAAATGCATGGTTAATGGTTGTCCATGGTACTTGGGAGCATACTCAATGGGAGAACTACAAGATACTGACTTCCTAACTATAAGAACATTCAAAGGTGACCACAAACATAATGCATATGATAATCTACTTGCAACAGTGTGTAAATCTGATTTCAAGACAACCGAGTTTGAATATTATGGTAATGATATGATTTCAATTGCAACAGTGTGTAACAACCGAGTCATCCATCTGACTATTGACCTTATAGGACACACATGCACTTGCCTGGCATGACAAATGAGCGGAATCCCTTGTTCACATGCATATGCAGCAATTAAGTTAGTTCATCATTGTGTGTACTCGTACGTCGATGATTGCTACAAACTTTCTACCCAAGAAAAGATATATGCAACACCTATGAGGCCTATAGCAACGCATGATTGTGGCAGGTCCCCGGGAAGGCCAAAAAGAAGAAAGATTGAATCTCAGTTTCAAGACAAAAGGGTTTATCATTGTGGCAAGTACAATGAGGCTGGCCACATTGTGAAGACTTACAAGAATCCTAATTTGGTGGTTAATTAGGGCCCTGGAGTTGTCCTTGTACTTAGATGAAGTTGTTAATATATATATATATGCAGTTATAATCACATTGGAAAATGAGTTTATGTGCATATATTTATAGATTGCCTATGTTGTTGATATTCAATATTAATTAGGTGGTCATATTATATGACTTGTCACTGGTGCCCCCTTGACTTGTCAATGGAAGGGTAGAAGAGTAATCAATGGAGTCCCAATGACTTGTTAGTGAAGGCTCCTTAGCTTGTCCATAGAGACACCTGGAGTTGTCAGTGGAGGCCCCTTATCAATGGAAGGCCATTGAGTTGTCAATGGAAGCCCCTAGAGTTGGTAGGGGAGGCTCCTTGACTTGTCAATCGAAAGCCATTTAGTTATCAGTAGAGACCCCTGGAGTTGTCAGTAGAGACTTGTTGACTTGTCAACGGAAGGCTATTCAGTTGTTAGTGGAGGCCCTTAGAGCTGTCAGTGGAGGCTCTATGACTTGTCAACGGAAGGACATTAAGTTGTCGGTGGAAGCCCTTGAAGTTGTCAGTGAAGGCTCCTTTACTTGTCAATGGAAGTGTAATGACTTGTCATTAGACGCCCTATAACCTGTCAATAAAGCCTCCTTGACTTGTCAATGTAGGCACATGGAGTTCTCAGTAGAGGTTCCTTGACTTTTTAATGGCATGACATTGAGTTGTCATTGGAGGCCCATGGAGTTGTCAGTGGAGGCTCCTTCACATGTCAATGGAAGGCCATTAAGTTGTCAACAAATGCCCTATGACATGTCAATGGAGGCCCCTTGACTTATCAATGGAAGGCCATTGAGTTGTATATGAAGGCACAATGACTTGTCAATAGAGGCCCAATAACTTGTCAATGGAAGGCCATTAAGCTGTCAATGGAGGCCCCTGTAGTTATCAGTTGAGCCTACTCGAATTGTCAATGGATGCTCCTCTACTTGTCAAGGGAAGCTTGTCCTATTGTCACTAGACGCCCATTGACTAGTCATCACTCTCTCATGCAGATGTCAATAGAGTGAAATAATGTGCAAGAAAGAGCTTTATATATACATTACATAACTTTAGCACTAACGTTAACTCGTGAAAATGACTCTGTAATTCATAAATATTCAAAACATCTTAAGTACAAGTTTGAAGTTGATCATAATAAAAAACATCACATATATACAATATGATTGTACTTAATCATTATAAAAAAGATAACATATTTACAATTAGTGTGAACATGATCATTACAATCCCCTAATATGCTGTCCATACAATCATAAGTCAATCCAAGTCATGGTATACTATGTCAAAGTTAGCAATTAATGGAATGTAAAATCCAAGTCAACATCCTATTTGGTTCTCTTCCTTTTATGTATGTCTTGAGCCAAAGATATAACTTTTTCCGCATGTTTGTTGTGAGGATGAGTAACTAGCCACCACAAGAACTCAACCTTCATTTCATGGAGTTCATTTGTGGAATAGTAAGGCATGGTGTAACCGTCATGTCTTATGAGTGGAAAGGTATTGAATGGTCACTTGTTTCTTAGTGATCATGTCTCTTATAAAATGATATTAAATGTCTATGTGCTTTGTCCTACTATGGTCCTTAGGGTCCTTAGCATAGGCTATTGCGGCTTAACTATCACAATATATCAGAAAAGGACCCTCCTTTCTACCTTTCATTCCTAGATGTTCTAGAAATCTCTTAAGCTATACAGCTTCTTGAACAGTGGCAGAACAAGCTATGTATTCAGATTCCATGGATGACGAAGCCACACAGATCTGTTTATTGCTGCTTCAAGAAATTGCTCTATTGTTTAGGAGGTGTGCGTACCCTGAGGTAGAGTGTCGTTCATCTATATCTCCCGCCCAGTCGACGTCAGAGTATTCTACTAGATGCATATCTCTACCTTGGTAACATAGCTCATAATCCATGGTTCCCTTCAGGTACCTCATGATTCTCTTCATATCTTCCCAATGCTTGATTCCTGGGTTGGATTGAAAACGGCTCACAAGTCTGATCGTGAAGCATATGTCTGGTCTAGTACACAACATAGCATACATCAAGCTTCCGACTGTACTCAAGTATGGGACTCTTTTCATGCGCTTTGTTTCGGATTCATCCATAGGACACATGTCTGTGTTGAGGTGGTGTCTTTTAACCATAGGGGTATCTATAGGCTTGCAGTCTCTCATATTGAATCGTTCTAAAATCTTTACTATGTATGTCTTTTGTGACAAGGATAGCAATCTTTTTTAACGATTCCTCTTTATCTTGATTCCCAAGATATATTCTACTTCGCTCATGTCTTTCATCTCAAAGTTCAAGGATAACCAATCCTTGATTGTTTTAACTACCTTAAAACTCGTTCCGTCCAGGAGTATATCATCTATATAAAGAGACAAGATCACAAAATTATCTCCAAACCGTTTTATGTAGACACAGTGGTTTTCTTT
Source organism: Inga oerstediana (assembly GCA_963210345.1). Taxonomy (NCBI): domain Eukaryota; kingdom Viridiplantae; phylum Streptophyta; class Magnoliopsida; order Fabales; family Fabaceae; genus Inga; species Inga oerstediana. The sequence goes on along the minus strand of OY723410.1, from coordinate 12,815,203 downwards.
GATTATTTTAAAGTTGAATGAGGTTACTGCCTCTTGAAATATTAGATACCACTGTCTAGATTATTGTTTTAGTCCGTAGATGGATCTTAGGAGTTTGCAAACCTTTTGTTCACTTTCCTTTTCTATGAAGCCCTTAGCTACTCCATATATATCTCTTCATCTAGTTTTCCATTAAGGAATGCAGTTTTTACATCCATTTGATGTAACTCCAAGTCCATGCTTGACACTATGGCAAGTATGAGTCTTACTGAGTTAAAACGCACCACTGGTAGGAAGGTATCTTTATAATCTATTCCTTCTCGCTGAATGTACCCCTTAGCCACCAAGCATGCTTTGGATTTGTCAATTGATCCATCTGCCTTTCGTTTGTATTTAAGAACCCATTTGTTCCCAATCGCCTTTCGGTCTAGTGGCAGGTCAACCAATTCCTAAACTTGGTTAACTTTCATGGAATTCATTTCCTCTTCTAAGTCCTTTTGCCATTTTTCCTTAGCAGGTCCGGTCAGCGCTTCTTTAACATTTTTTAGACCTTCCTCACTATCTTCTGGATTGACAATGAGTACTTCCCCTTCAATGGAGAAGCGTCTTCTAGGGATTCTATCCCTTTAGCTTCTCCGGGGTAGGAGCTCTTTAGAATTCTCTTCCTGTGATTGATCATTATTTCCATATTGTGAAAATGACTCATTTCTCCCACTCGGGTCAGTGATTTGAGGAGTGCCTTCAAATTCCTCACTCTCATATAGAGTTTCAGTTTGGTTAAGGCTTCTTCTACTAGGAAAATCTGCTTCTATAAACACTGCTTCTCTTGATTTTACCTCAGTTATTAAGCCGTCCTCATTTTCACCAATAAAGACATATCCTTTTGATTGCTCGAAGTATCTTATAAAGATACATTTCTTACCTCTAGGTCCTAACTTTCCATGTTTGTGAGATAAGTTGTGTATATAGGTCGCCGATCCCCATGTTCGTAAAACACTTAAATTCGGCTAACGTCCTGTCTACATCTTATAAGGCGTAAAAGTGACTGATTTGGAAGGCACTCGGTTAAGTATGAATGTCGCAGTCAACAATGCGTAGCCCCAATATGAAATTGGTAGTTCAGCTTATGACATCATTGACCTAACAATATCGAGAAGAATTTTATTCATTCCCTCTACCACCCCATTTTGTTAGGGAGTTCCAGGGATAGTCAGCTGTCTGACAATTCCATTTTCATCATAGAGCATTTTAAACTATTCTAAAAGGTACTCTCAACCCCTATCAATTATCAAGGCTTTAACCTTGCAGTTTAGTTGATTCTCAACTAAAATAAGGTACTTCTTAAAGCATTCTAAAGCTTCAGACCTGTGAGAGATCAAGTATATATGTCCATATCTCAAAAAATCGTCGATAAATGTAATGAAGTACCACACTCCATGTCGTGCCCTCACACTTATAGGTCCGCAGATATCTGAGTGTACTAGTTTAAGAGGATGTTCTGCTCTAGTTGCCTTTCCAAAGGGTTTCATTGTGCTTTTACCACTAAGGCAATGCTCACATAGAGACATTTCCTTTTTTAACACTTCTCCTAGCAATCCTTCATTTACTAGTTTGGTCATATGTTCTTAACCAATGTGTCCTAATCTGGCATGCCATGTATTATAATTATCATTAGATGAAATCGCATAGCAATGACTAGAATCAAAATCATAATTCATTAAAACAAAGAAACCATTCGAAATACAACCAAATCCGAAAAAATCAGTCCCATTTGAAATGTCAACAACTTGATCATAAAAGTTAACATTAAAACTGAATTTAACTAAAGAAATAACGGACACAAGGTTTCGTCGGATCTCTAGAGAGTAGAGGACATCTTGCAAAATTAGGGTTCACCCGCCTTGTAAAGTCACTTTACAGGTGCCGATCCCTTTGACTTCTACCATCGCATTGTTCCCAACATAAAGCCATATGCTTCTAGCTGGTAGCCTGTGAAACTCAGTGAAGTTCCCACGATCTCTGCTCACATGGTCTATAGCCCCTGAGTCTACAACCCACACAGGATTAGCCTCAGCTATAAAGGCAGTACTAGAAACAAAAGAAAATGAGAAGGGTTATCACATAGTATCTTGTTCTTCTCAGGGTAATCTTTGGCAAAATGCCCTTTCTTTTCGCAAGAGTAGCACTTGACCTTGGAAAGGTCTCGCTTCTTTATAGGTTTCTTGTTCTTCCTGAAGGCATTCTTATCCTTCTTTGCCCCTGGGTTCCCCTTCTTCTTTTAGGGTCCCTTGCCTTTATTGGGCTTCCGCTTCTAGGATGAAGATCCTTTTTCTTTAGTTAAGAGTGCTTGACCATTAGTCTTTGCATTGTACATACGGTTATCCTCTAATTGCATGTGATGAACAACATCAGCAAAAGTTTTGATGGTATTGTTGTGAGTTATAGTGTGTTTCATGTGATCCCAAGGAAGATATAAGGAAGAAACGGAATACGCAGGCGATAATCTTTTCATCTCTGTGTGTGTGTGTGTGTGTGTGTGTGTGTGTGTGTGTAAAAATATGGCAAAACATAGATCATATACAGGCACAAGATCAAGTGTGTGTGTGTGTGTATAAAAATATGGCAAAACATAGATCATATACAGGCACAAGATCAAATACGCTCTGATACCAATGAAAGAATAATTAGACTAGATGGAGAGAAGAAACACATATCAGGTCGAGTCGGATCCGGGTATTAAGAGCCCACGCAAATACTAGACTACAAGAGCCTAATAGAGATTTGCACAGCAGTGCACCAAAACAAGCAAGATGGTAGGAGAGAAGGGATTACTAGAAAACTCAATAGTAGGGATGGTTTGCAATTGAGGAGGCACACCCTATTTCTAATGGTTTAGAGTGGTCACTAATTAGAAAACATGTGCACTCCTTCTTGCCCTCCAAAACAGTAATTAAATTAATTGATTCTCAATTAATTTACTAATTATGGTGACTTGTTCCTCAATTAACAATCCCATAATTAATACTGACTTGATTTACCAATCCATAGTTAATGCTAATTGATTTCTTATTTGATAAGGCTACTTGTATCCTTAATCAAATAGTCTGGCCCATCAAGGGCTGACTTGGACCCAAAGTCCAACACTTCTCTTCCCGATCCCTTCCTGGTATCTCATATGCTCTTACTCTTGTTCATCATTCACCATTAAATTCTCAACCTTCCCCCTTTTCTCCAAGAAATTCAACTCACTGTTCTTCATCTGATCCATTAACCTGCACCCAAGGAGAGACGCCATGAAATCCTTACGCTTCCATTGAAATCTTTGTAATCGAAACAAAAGAATGAGAGAATAACAAAACCAGCGACAAAGAGAAAGACGGTGGAACTGTTAGCAGAGCTGGTAGTGTCGCCGTATTTGTCGCTGCCAACGCTGTGTGAGGAAGACGGTGTGAAGGAGGAAGTCTGGAGGGCTTGGGTTTCTTCTGACGTTCAAAATAGGGACTTGGCTTCTCTCTGCCATCAGGTCCCATTCGCTGCCCTCCTTTTTTTAAAAACTGAGAAAGGGAAGGGCTGAAATTTTTTTTCCCTTAAAAAAATGGTATCTAGTATTTTAAAATAGTTTTTAGATATATCTAGTATCTTAAAATATTTTTTTAAGTACCATGCAGTATCTTAAAATAATTTTTAGTGTTTTTAACTATTTAAAATATTTTTCAGTTGTATCCAATGTGTTAGCAGATTGATTGCAATTTTATTTTTAATGTACTTTTTTCAGTTTCAAAAACTACTTTAACAATATTGTTGTTTTGATGATTATGATTCCACTTGAAGAAAAAAAAATCTAAAGCAGTAGAACCAAATTTCAAAACCTCACAAATATGCAAATGAAGAGCACATGAGAGAGATGGAGGGGAAGTGGAAGAGAGAGATGTGGAGGTAGGAGAGAAATGAGGGTGAGCTTTTTGGAAAAGTGGTTCAAAGGGGCGAGAGTAACTAATGAGTGCATATATTTGTAGAAAAAAAATAATAGAGATGAATGAGTGACACCTAGATTGACACATAAGAAAATATTTAAGCTATCAAAATCCTACTGGCCAGCGCACAAATTAGTAGCCAACTGGAAGAATTGTGGGGCCCATAATGCAAAAATGGGATGGACTTTAACGGGAGTGCCAAATTTATTATTTCTTAAAATGATTATGCCTCCTTTTACACCCAACAAAACATAATTGTGCTATGGGCTTGTAGCGAAAAAACTTCATTTGTTAAATTTACATTTTTAACTATAAGGATAAGTAACACCCTAACCTATTAGAAATTTGTAAGAATTGCATCACTGAAGCTAGACCAGTGACTTTAAGCACTTTTCCTCTTGGCCAATACAAAAATTTGAAGCTTTAATTATTGAATGTTTGAGTGTGAGAAAGAAGCTAAGACCAATTTATGAGGAGGTTAAAGAAAGCGACAGAAAATAATAATGAGAGATAATTAGGTGTAGGGCCGTGTAGTTGTTAATTGGGTCAACCTCTCTCTCTCTCCCCTCCCCCCTCTTAATTGTTATGAGTATGACAATAATATTATTATTTATATAAGTTGAATTAGTTAAAAAAGTTATATGATTATTTTCTAAAATGCCCAAGTCATCTTTCTCAATTCTCACGTTTCCTCTCCTCCTTAATTATTGTTGATGGATCATCAATAGGGGTAAATTAAGAAAAAAATGATAAATATGAAAAATTTATCTTATATTTAGGACCAAAATCAACTCCCAAAATATGTTTTATATTAAGGACGACGGACTAATATACAAAAAATTGGCCTCTCAAACTAATTTAATTTCTATACTATTCTCTGGTATTATCACTACAACAATAACCATGGCAAGCTTAAAAGATGCAAAATTGAGCAAGCGTTGTGAATCATGTGAAGCAAAGAAGATTATCATCAAGCTCTCCTCATATTCCTACTTTGTTGTAGGATACATTCATGGGTGTGTCGACCCCAAATATCAGAACTTTGTGATTCTTCAAATGGAGGCTAAAGAGAATTCACTTTCATTCCTCTTTGCACGAGGGTCTTGAAGCCACAATGATATGCATTGGGACATTGATTCTGAGAACTAGAAGAAGGACACTGATAACCTTCCATTATGTATGTCATCAATGTGCTTCCTCTTGTAGCATCTTTATTTTGCGCACACATTATATTGCTACAAATGACTCAAATGGCATTGTGGCTAAACAATATAAGATATTCGTTTGTGACTTCAACTTTGCAAAACTCCCTTCATATATATTATTGAATAGCGTACTTTGTTTCTGGTTCTGTGACCATTGTTTTATACCTGGTTTTGTAGCTGTGATTTGATACCTGGTTTTGTATTGGTTTTATACAGTTGTTTTGTACCTGGTTTTGTGGCCGTTATTTTGTACATTGTCACAGCCCGCAACCCCTCAATCAACCCGGCACACCGAGTGCCTGGGGGAAACTGGACTCAAAGGAATATTTGCACCCCCTACACATTTCTTTCGCCTCCCCATGACTCGAACCCTTACCCTGGGGGTAAGTATAAGAGTTTGGCGAAACGTGGTACCATTAAGCTAAGCTTAGCTCAATGTGCCGGGTACTCGGTGTACCTAGTCAATTGAAGGGTTGTGGGATGTGAGTCCTTTGAGTCTAGTTTCCCCCCAGGCACTCGGTGTGCCGAGTACTCGGTGTACCTAGTCGATCGAGGGGTTGCCGGCTGTGACAATAAAAAGGCGCCTTTTTATGTAACAGCTCGGGACCACACACAGCACCCGCGGCTGGCCAAGAATATACACAGCACCCGGTAGGATTTGTCCCCCCTCCACCCGACGGCTTAGGGATTCTCCTCTTAAGTACTACAATTTCCCCAAGAGTCGCCTCCCTAAGGACTCGAACCTTGGACCTGAGGGATAAATCCAAAGCCTAAGAGCTCATTGGTAACCAAGTGCGCTACTAGCTCAATGGTACCACGTCTCACCAAACTCTTACACTTACCCCCAGGGTAAGGGTTAGAGTCGTGGGGGGTGAAAGAAAATCCCTAGGGGGATTATATTCCTTTGAGTCCAGTTTCCCCCCAGGCACTTGGTGAACCTAGTCGATCGAGGGGGTGCGGGCTATGACATCATAAACATAAACATATTATATATTTACTTTTCTTTTGATCACCCACAAAATATAGTCTATATTTAATTAATATTTTAATTAAACTTGATAGTAAAATAAATGAAAAATTCCAAGCATCCTGTAAGGTAATTTACACATATGAATATGATAAGCTTCTAACAGATTTTTTGTATAAATAGTAAAAAGAGAGGGAGTATTGTTTTTGTAAAATATTATTGTTTAGAAAAGATGTTCCAATTTCCAAAATTAAGGATATGATGAGGCTCTAACCTATAAAGTTTCTAACTTTACATCTAAAGATGAAACTCAAACTCTTATGTTTATCATATGTTCATCCATATTTTAATTGACTAAATTGTTTATGCTTAAGCATGTGCTCTACAACATTTCCCAAATTAATAGGTGACATTTAGAAGTATCTACAATTCTTCAATGTAAATTATCGCTGTAACTAATATGGGTGACATTTAAATAAATATTTACTTACTGTTTTTTCTTCCGACGTATATGTAGGATCTAATTATGATTCAATATTTATTACTCATTGTCAAATATACCTCTATCAATTCATGTAAAAGTGGGTGAATAAATGGAATCTACTCGTTCTCTCACTATTATCAATGAAATTGAATGATGCTAAGTTTGAAATAAGAGTTTATATGATTTTTCTTAAAAAAATCAAGATTATTTCCTACATTTAAATATCTTTCTTTCTTAATTCATGATATTTGATTAAAACATGTTATATCCAGTTAGCTGATATACATCGTCAAAATACAGACAATTAACGACATAAATTTTATAGTTGGTAATGCTAGAATATAATATACCAATATACACTCACAAACACTAATATTCTTTTTGGCCAAGTTGGTCCCCTACATCTATCTGTATGTCGATCTTGTTTGTGTCAGACAATGTGTGTGTTTGTGTGAGCGTTTTACACAGTAAAAACGCACTTATTACGCAAGCCGAGAAAAAACTCCTCTCACATACTTACTTCGTATACCGTGAATCACGAATTATAAGCACGTTTTGGACAAAAATAAGCCATTCCAAACACACACAATGTCTCAAGCTGCATGATGCCTCAAGGCATGAATTATTTAACTTGTCATTAATATTACCTCAATATTTATACATATATGACGTGTAATGAACGGCTTTAACTTTTATATAGGAAAGTTTCAATGCTCGTATTCAATACAAATCCATTGGCATGGCTTTAAAAAAAACTAAGGCGTTGTTTGATTTTTTTTTTTTTTTTTTTTTTTTTGCTTGAAAAAAAAATTTATTTTAAAAATAAGAAATTTAATTAAATAAAAAATGTGTTCATGTGGGGCCTAAACAGTGTACTTAATTATTGTGGTCCTCGTAATTAATTTGATTTTGATATATGTTCTTTAATTCAATCGCACGTATGACAGCTTCCAATAATTCAGCACTGGGCCTTCAATTCAATGGCGATAATGGCATATGCCAACTTGCAGGACAGCCATGTGTGATGTATGTGTAGATACGATCTATTATGGCTTAATATCGGCTAAAATATAAATAAATAAATACGTATGGCTATGGTGGATATTATACATTTTTAATTAGTTTATTTAGTTTCCCTTATACTATAATTCATTCAGTACTCTACACTTAACTTCACAGAGATTGAATCTATCTGTCTAACTAAATCTTTTAACACCAACCATAATGTTAAGTTCTGAGTTAATTAACTTTTTTAAAAAAATCAAGTTGGGCCTTTTTATTTTTAACATAACATTAAATGATTAAGTCATTTGAGCTGGACATATCTGAAGGTGACGACTAACAGAATAAAAATGAAAAATTATGTCCTACTCGGTGAAACCGTGAAGGGTTTTCACTTGTTTAAATTCGATCCTATAAAATGTATGTTGACTTCAATAATTGATCATTTATAGATTCTTAATTATTAATAAAGATAATTATCTGGGCCTGCCAGAAATTTTTATAAACCTTATATATTGGATAAATTTTTGGAGAATAACTTATTAAAAAAATGATAAAAATTGATTTTAAAGAATAGGTTTTGGATAATAACTTCTAAAAAGTATGAAAAAACTTGCTTATGGGAAAACCTTTCCACCCCAAAGTTTTCTTGCCAAAATAGATTGTAGAGAAATATAACCAAAAAAGCACTATTACAAAGAAGCACTTCTCAAAAAAGTCCTTTCTAGAAAGAAAAAAAAAAGCACTTTTCCAAACAAACACTTATATCTAAAAAGCACTTCTCAATAAAAGCACATTTGTAGGAAAGCAACCCCCTTCCTAGAAAAGCACTTCTCTGGAAAAGAACTTGTGCGAAAACGCACTTCTTGAGACACTACTACAGAATACACTTTTAACGTCCGTTTTTATACCCTTTAGACGTTCATTTTTAGAGGGACATATATGTGAGTTTCGTTGAAAGTTTTGAAATAGACTATTGTTTTAACATAGTTGTTATAAGTTACTTACAACGACCGTTTTTTTGAAAACACTCATTGTAAGTGACTTACAACGACTGTTTTTTAAAAAAACAGTCGTTATATGTTTCAGACTTAAAACGACTATTTTTCTTAAGACAGTCGTTGTAAGTCATTTTTAAAAAAAAAAATTATTCGCATTTTCTTTCTATAGCCTTTGAAAAACCACCAGTTCGTAGAAAACATGCATGCGTATTACCCAAAACATAACACTATTAAGCCAGTATATATATATCCAGCAGTTCATAAATATAATCAAGTGCTCCAAATTCTACGTATTACTCTTGACTCTGAATAATAATCCAATTCCCTCAAATTGCCGATTTGGCTCCATCTCATGGAAACGTAGGAATTTTGCAATAGGGGTTTCCAAATTGTTCATTTTGCACATTGAAAAGTCATGTTCAAATTTGACCACCATAAGCCCAAACACTGCACTTATCCTCTTCTTTAATTAAGCCAACATATCTTGGACATCCTATCATCCTTTTGCGTAAAGCCTTATGTAACACCCCAAATTTTATATTCACCAAATATATTGTAATTATTTGGTAAATTCAATAAAATGGTGAATATTCATGAATTTGGAATTTATGAATTTCATAAATGTTCAATTTCATGGGAAATTGGGCAAAAATAATTATAGAATTAATTTGGGTAATTTAAAAAGCCCAATATTAAGGTCCAAAAATGAAGGAATATTAGAGAAAATATTTGGTCCAAAAATATATGAAAATTGGCCAAAGAAAAATAAGAAAAGAAATTGGATTAGAAAGGTAATGGCAAAATCGTAATTTTGCCAAAATAGCACAAAATAAATTATTTTCAAATTAATTGAAGTTAATTTCAATTAATTAAGGAAAATAAAGGTTAAAAGTATATTTAGAATATTTTGGTCAATTTAATATGAATTTATGAAAAATTTGAGCAAAAAGTGCAATTTTGACCAAAATTAAGACTTTACGTGTATACATAACCGGAACAAGTTGTGAAGCCAATTGAGACCATAGGGAGAGACCCCTAGGTGTCTCCTACATTTTGCATAAATAAGAAAATGTTGATTGGGCTTAATGAGTATGGTTATATGTACATAAGGATTTATGTGCATAAGTTCATTTTTGAAATTTTGGAAAATAAAATAAATAAATAAAATATTGCAAAATATATGATAAATAAATATATCATCATCCTCTTCAGCCCATTTTAGTGCTGCAACATACCTGAAATAAGAGAGAGACAGTTGACAGAGTTTAGAGAGAGAAAGAGAAGAAAAATCACAAGGTAAGTCGATTTCTCCGACGATTTTGCTCCTAACGCGTATAACTCCGACTCTAAGCTACTCCTCTTTGTTCTTTAGGGTTTGGAGGCTCAAAAATCTGTTCTCTAAAGGTTAGGGTTTCAGCCATCTTTGGGGAAAAGCTTGTGGGAGCTCGAGGTAACTTCCAAACATTCGTATATTAACTATTCTGGCTGCTGTGGGCAATTTAATCAGTGAAATTTCGCTGGATTGCCATAGGTTTTAAATTTTGGAAAAGTGTGTTCCTAAGGGTTATGCTACCCAATTTTAGTTCAAATGGTTGTTATGACTCAATTAGATAGTTAATAAAGTGGTTAGGAGTAGAAAGAAACGTGTTTACGGAGCCGAAATTATAAAACCCTGATTTTTCCCACAGAACACCATTATTTCGGCCAGGGATGTTTGAGGGCCTTAAAGTTGGATTTTCAATGATTTGATGGTTCCATTGGGTTCAGGAGGGAAAATTAGGTGGGGTTACAGTTAGGCACTTTTTCAGAAAAGGCTGAAAAAGCATAATTACAGAAACGCCCATAAAACCCTAAATGTAGGGCTGCCAAGGGCAATTTCATAATTTGACATTGAATTTGGTAATTTTGAGTTCGGAAATGGATTCCTTGGATGAAAATATGTCAGGATAGCCCTAGTCAAAAATTTGGGAAAACGTGCCATCGGGTCGAGTACGACTGGGCCGGACCGGGGTCCGGGGCATTTTGGTAAATTTTCACTATAGGCTAATATAACCACAAGAAACACTATAGAAGTGTTTAAAATGATATTTGGATAGGTTATAACCTATTTCTTGTACATTTGATGTTTTAGGACCGAGTTGAACGCCTATAGTTGACATGTTTTACGAGCGGACCCTTTGAGACAAGAAAGAGGTTAAGGTAGGGACTACTATCTCTCATATACTATGCGACTATTTGTATGATGCGTGTTACTGTATTTTGTGATCTGAACACGTGCTGGAGGCACATTACCTAGCTGTGGTCTAGGACCTAGCTGAGGTACACTAGTCTTACCTAGCTGTAGTCAAGGACTCAGCTGAGGTACATGAAAGGGTTTCAACGGGTTAGTTGGCCCTGAATTTTGTGTACACACACGGATGATATGAGTTTTCATTTTACTTGATACGGTGCATTGCATATTTAATTTTCGCATTTTATGTGTTGATCGTATGTTTCTACTGAGATTCCTTGGAATCTCACCCCTTTTTCTAAACCAAACATCTCAGCGGATGCTAGCGGATCAAAAGGCAAGAACATGGATAAAGGAAAGTGACTGACATGTGTCTTGAGGCAAAGTTAAAGTCCGTGGTTATAGATTGCTTATGTTGTAAATATTATCACCTTTTGTATCTTAACTTTGGACTGTAAACAAATACTTTTATCAGTATATATATACTTTTTTGTATGCCTGTAGAACTTGGTCTTTATTACTCTGTGAATATCGAAATGGAAACGGATGTTGACACCTTACATCTTTCAATCAAATTGATCAAGCAACTGAAGTTAATTGCTACGGAAAAAAAGACAGTAACCTGAGCAAATCCATAACTTGTTCTCCTATTTAAGAAGAAATTCGTAACTTCGGCAAATTTGTCACAGCCAATAGCGCATGCCCTTTAATATCCAAATATAATGCTAATGATTCAATATTTTTAACCAAGACAAATTGCAGCAAAAATAATTTATTTAAAGAGTGACGAGGTTATCATGTGGAATGTACAAAATATAATGTACTGTGTTCACTACCCAAATCACTATCCAAAAGGGTACAACATAGTTGAGATGATCCTTAAAATGAACAAAACAAGCCAAATTGAGGCAAAGTAAGTCACACAAGACTAAAAACATCAGTTAAAAAAAGAGCAGTTGTGAATATTCTTGAAGGAAAAAAGCTTTCTGACATTTTGGTATATTATTCTTAATAACAATAGTTCATAAAAACAATAAATAGTTGGAGTTATATTCTTGAAATATCATCACTAACTAAAGCTAACTCCCATCCGCTCTCCTCTCTTTCCCATAAATTGATGAAAGGTGGGAATTCAAACACCTTAGGACCTACATAAGGTCTCAGCTGCTCCCTTCTTATCCATTGGCCTTGCTTTCACATCTACATTAAGCATCACAGATCAAACATTGTAATCAATGATCTGCTCGGCCAGAGATAACACACCTCCTGTACAGAATACTACTTATACAACAAATAAAATACTTTTAAAAATTCTATGTCCAACTATGCAAGAATATCATCAGATTCCCAAGTTTGCACCAAATGCAATTGTTGGCAGCATGAGCTTCCAAAGGAAAAATCAAAAGAACATGACATAAAACTTATTCAATAAGAATGCCACTTAAGTAACTGCTATAATTTCAATTGCTGTTGTTTCTGAGTTGAAAAAGGTATGCAAAGTATTCAACTCAGATGAGGCTGGAACTTAAAACTTACATTACAGGAAGTAAAAATAATGCAACTATATATCAGAATCCCAAATCTAATGCTCTGCTCACATGACCCATAAAGACTTATCAGCCCATAACTTATGGGACCAATGATTCAGCAAATTATAGAGTAGTAACAAACAGAGAACATTGTGCCACATCCACGCACATGCAAAACAATTTATCATCATTAATCTAGTGTTAGGTACTACTACAACCCTTAATCGTTGTTTCCTTCTTGAAGCCAGAATCTGAACACCCCGCTTCAACAAAAACCACCCAATCACAAAAATGTTTCGGCATGTTTCGGCTAGCACTGTTCTGGGGGGAAGGAGCTAGATTTTCATGAAATAGATGGTTCCATTGGATTCAGTAGGCAAAAAATAAGTGGGGTCACAGTTGGTCACTTTTTTGGAAAAGGCCGAAAAAACATAATTACGAAAATGACACTGAATTTGGTGATTTCGAGCTCGCAAATGGATTCCTTGGGTGAAAATACATCAGGATAGCCCTAGTCAAAATTTTGGGAAAACGTGCCATTTAGCTGGGTACAGTGGTGCCGAGCCGGGGTCCCGGGGCATTTTGGTAAATTTTCACCAGACTAATATAACCACAAGAAATACTATGGAAGAGTCTAGAATGATACTTGGATAGGTTATGATCTATTTCTTGTGCATTTAATATTTTAGGACCGAGTCGGAAGCCGGAAGTGACACGTTTAACGAGGCACACAAAAAAGGGATTGAAAGAACTTTGAGGTAGAAACATTATCCTTCATACATCATGCCATAGTTATGTGATTGTGTTGATGCTATTGTTTGTAAATGTGCTTTATTAATCAATATGGTTTGCTTAGAGAGGGGTAGTTAGTACCGGGGTGCACTTACACTGGAAGTTGACGAGAGTCCAATCGGTGTAGATTGTGGGGCTGGGCCCTACACATGTATACATGATAATGATGTGTTTATATTGTTCATTAATTGCTGCATACCTTGGCGCAAATCATATTTACTTTTCGCATTTTCTATGAACGATAACATGTTTCTACTGGGATTCTTCAGAATCTCACCCTTTTTTTTAAAATAAACATCCCAGTGGGTGTCAGTGGTACGAAAGGTAAAGGTGCATATACGAAGAAGTGAATTGCACGTGTCTCAAGGCAAGGTCAAAGCTGGTAGTTGTGATTAGTTTATGCTTTAGATATTTTGGGGAATCCTGTAATTATTAGAACTTCCACTGTATTTTGTATTTCGTCAACAAACAACTTTCGGGTTGTAAATGAATACTTTTATCAGTATAATTGTACTTTTTTGTATGCTCATAGAATTTCATCTTTATTACTCTTTGATTATCAAAATGGAAACGAGTGTTGACAATGAAAAAGCGTAGAATTGCAAGTCCAAATATAAGAATTTTTCAATGACTGTTTCTTAAAAAACAATCATTGAATTAACTTTCCATGACTAGTTTCAAAACGATAGTTGAAATTTTAACTTTCAAAGATTGTTTTTATTAAAAACAGTCGTTGAAAGTCTAGCAAAATTTCAAAAATGTCACCGCCTTTTTTTTTACTACTGTTTTCTAAAAACGAACGTTAATTCCTGTCGTTAAAACAACTTTTTGTAGTAGTAAGAAAAGCACTTTTTTGGGAAAGCACTTCTCTAAAAAGCACTTTAAAAAACGCTTCTCCAAAAAAGAGCACTTTTGGGGAAAGCAATTCACTAGAAAAAGCACTTTTTGTGAAAAAAAAATACTTTTCAGGAAAATCACTTCTCTTGACCAACAATTTTGTGGAAAATCCCTTCTTCAGAAAAAGCACTTTTGCGGAAAAACAGCTTTTGAGAAAATAAACTTTTCTGGAAAAGCACTTTCGAGGAAAATCACTATTCCCAACAAGAACTTCTATGAAAAATCCCTTCTCAAGAAAAGCACTTTTGTGGAAAAAGCACTTCTCACAAAAATCACTTTCTATAAAAAGCACTTTTGGAAAATTAGACCTAACACAGTTCCAAATAGAAAAACTTCAATCATTTGTATTTGTTTGAAAATAGCACTTCTCTAAAAAATCACTTTTGGGTAAAAGTATTCTCTGAAATAGCACTTTTGGGGAATAACACTTCTCATGAAAAGCACTTTTAGGAAAAATCACTTCTCTAGAAAAGCACGTTTGTAAAAAAACACTTTCGCTGAAAAGTATTTCTCAGGAAAAGTGCTTTAGGGAAAAAAGCAAAGGGAATGCACTTCTGACTAAGGTTGTGTTTGGATTAACTTTTGAATAATAGCTTTTAGAAAAAAAAAAAAGTGAAAAAAAATTATTTTAGAGAATAGCTTTTGAAAGGGTAAGAAAAATGGCTTCTAGATATTTATGGTTTTCTTCCCAAACCATGGTTGTGAAGAATTTGTGAGTGTCTGGGTAAACCCAAGTCATAGTTTTGAGAGTCAAAAGCTATATTTGGTTTTGAAGTGGTGTTTGGCTACTTCATTTTTAAAACCACAGTTTAAAAAGTGTTCCCAAACACGCACTTAAGGCACATTTGTGGAAATCACTTCTTTGCGAAAGCATTTTTGGAAAAAAAAAAAAACATTTGTGCAAAAGAGCATTTTTTAAGAAAAGCACTTTTGCGGAAATGCACTTCTCTATAATAGTACTTTGGCGTAAAATCACTTTTCTAAAAAAGCAAATTTAGGGAAAAATACCTCTTCAGAAGAGCAATTTTGCGAAAATTCACTTCTCCAAGAAAGCACTTTTAGGGAAAAAGTACTTCTTCAATAAAACACTTTCAAGAAAAGCACTTCTCTGTAAAAGCACTTGTGTGAAAGGCACTTCCCCCAAAAAGCAAATATGCAGAAAATCACTTGTCTAAGGGTCTGTATGGGTTAGTGGTGGCAAAAGTGACTTTTGAGCTTCTTCTCATAAGCTCATTTTGGGAAGAAGAAGAAACCCCAATTGCCAAAACGCTAACTCAAACACTTTAGTTTTCAAAAAGCCAGACATTACAGTGCTTTTTCAAAGAAAAAGCCATGTTTGAGATTGCAGACACTATCCCAAACAAGCTCTGAGAAAACACTTGTCTGGAAAGGCACTTCTTCAGAAAAACACTTTTGTGGAAAAGCACTTCTCAATAAAAGCACTTTTGCAGGAAAACATTTTTCCTTAAAAGCACTTCTCTAGTAAAAGCACTTTTGTGAAAATCAATTATATAGAAAATGTTGGAAACCCAAACTGGAGTTGGGATTTTTTTTCCAACAGCTAGACTTGGAAATTTTAAGCATAAAAATTCAGTTTAAAATTTATTCAACTTGTTCAACGCTTGCTATCACTACTATCAAACATGTTTTCCAACGATATCAACTGCCCACCTTTTAATCAATTTCAATATTAATATTATAGATTAATGTATTTGATATTGAAAATCAAATGCCTTAGTATGTATATTGAGTTTTTTTTTTAGCTAACCTTTTAATCAATTTCAATATTAATATTATAGATTAATGTATTGATATTGAAAATCAAATGCCTTAGTATATATATTTTGAGTTTTTTTTAGCTATATATATTGACTTTTGTCAAGACTAGCCATTAATTTTATACCATTGATATTAGGGAATAAATAAAATAAAAACCCTCATTTTACAGGCGGCTTATAGCGAAGTCACATCGTGTAGATGTAGAAACTTTGACCCAGTCATCTCTTGCTGCCTTGTTCACGTAACTAAACCTAATTTCAAACTTTTGCCGATGTCTAATTCTGTATATTAAATTCTTCAAATACATTTACCTATCAAATATGAATATATATATATATATATATATATTTGATTAATCAATTTTATATACATGTGGGGAGGTATGTATGTGTTCTTTATATTTAAGAAAAGAAGTTGCATCTCCAACAAAAAATGAAATTTAAAAAATAAATAAAACATTAGAAAATTGAGGAATAGAAACTAACCAAGAAAACTATGATTGATGATTAGCAAGAAAATGGAGTTCATTGCTATAAAAATTACAAAGTTGCAAAATTTAAAGGGCAAAAAGGCAGTGTTAATGGGAGATTAATTAGTTAGGAGCAGCAGAATTAAGCCCAACAGCTACATGAGATATCTGCACCTTTAGATGATATATATGATAAATATATATAAAAATATATTTATTTACAGGTAGTTTGAAACTTGAAAGTGATACTCAACAAAACTAATTAATTAAGAGCTTGCAATGGAGTTTGGTAGAGTCAGAGAGAATGAACTTTCATATTCACATTCCAGATCCTCAAATCCCCAGAATTCTTCTTCTTGTTCTTCCTCTTCCTCTGGCATCTTCCACTTCTCTTTGTTCATTTCTACCTCCTCCATTACCTCCAATACCTGTAACATTACAATTATCAATATTAATATGTAAAAGTTCTAGTGCGAACACAGGCACTGAAGGCTTAAGATAACAAGCAGGATCAAACTAATGACCTCCTACTTACAAGAGAGTTTACACACCAATAGGTGACAAGGTCATTAGCAACATAACTCATTCTTTAGATTTTATATAAGGCACAACAAGGGCCAAGCCATCAAGATTGAAAAGTATGTATAGTACTTCCCCTAATCCTTTTTATAAGATCCAGATAACCAATTATGTAGTTTAAAAAATCTATTAAAATTAGTTAAAAGTATTAAGTATGCTAGAAAAATTGTACTTTTTCAATCATACCCTTATTTATAAGAGGGTAAATAAGAGAGAGAAATAGTCAGAAAAAATATGAAAGAGAACGTATAAAAGAAGAAAAAAAGATAAAGAGAGAACAGAATTAATTAAGGGTGAAATTAGAAGAAAAAAAATACATTCAATGTTTGCACAACCCCAGACTGGATATGATAAAAGGGACTAGACTAATTCAAAATTTTGAATCTTATAAAAAGGCATCTGCATAATACTGAGAAAATTAGGACCCACATCTAATTCAATGAATCAATAAACCGTTCCATGGACTCTATCTGACTTTCAACAGAAGATCAGAGAAGATATGTGAGAAAGAGAAACACAAGATGGTAATGGAGTTCAATGAGACTGCCCCCCCCCCCCCCCCCCAAATTAAAAAAAAAACACTGATATGAGAAAGGAAATCAAACTTAAAATAAAGGGTATCATTAATTATGTCAATAATGTGAAAAATGATTGCTTTAAGTGATTCCCAAAAGGAAAATGAGGCCTACAAGAGGTTTTGTCTTTCAATTCCTCTTTAGACTAAATTAATGAACACAGTTTTGACCCATTTGGTGTTATTGCTTAGCTTAGTCAATACAATGATGAAATTTAAATTCACTGGATTACGGTTTCTGAAGCTAGACTCCTCATTTTAATACTCAGATCAATTATGAAATTGCCAGATTTTTCTGTACTCTTATTAGTATAAAAATTAAAAGTTTGTTGAGATGGAACATCACAGATTAATCAAATAATGGGAAAAAATAATTAAAGAAAGCAACACAATGACAACAGCTAAGAGAAAATGGAACTGAATCTATGACCTTATACTACAATATCATTACTGCTGAAAATGACATGAATAATTATCTAATAAAATGACAGGTTACGTAACACTATTATATGTAGATTCTGAAAATCTCATGGAAGTAATTACAATATAAAATAACAAATTGAAAAGGCTTATGAAAGAAGTGAACTCAGGAAGAAGAAAACTGTGCTTGAGAAAGATTCCCAGAGGGGACAATAAAAAATACTCACAGTAAATCATTTTCAAGTATAAACTTTTTACCCACTAAGAAATACTAAAGCAGATGTGTTCAAGAGCTCTTTTTTCCCCTTTGTCTTTCTCTTAAGAAAGAACACTTTCAAAAGTTCAAATTCCTTTCGCTAACAAGAGGTTCTAGATTGTGGGCAAAAAGAAAAAGAAAAAGAAAACAAAACGTTTTAGATTTTTCAAAAACAAAAAGAATAAGAATTTCACGTCCCATATGGCAAAATAAAAAAATAAATCAAGTGGATGAGTCACAGATATTTCTAAGAATGATGCGATAACGTGGTTGGTTTGACTTCTGCCTGTCTCTGTATTTTCCTGGTTTGATGATGACCAAAATGAAGTTGGTAATTAAGAGGAAATTGAGAAGAAGAAAAAAATAAAGAGGATAAAAGGCTATAGTTTTTTAGTTTATATCAGGTAGCAATCTCTCCTATAATAGAGACTAGATTATATAAAGTAATTAATAAATCATCAATATTTGTTTAATTAAAGATTAAACTAGATCCACTTGCAACGGCCTCAGAAGTTGATGCAGAACCCGTGAACCACATTAATGCAAAAAACAGTTCAATGTGTCATTTCAAATATAGTGGCATGTTGAATATAAGTATCTACCACGTACGTATCAAACATTTACATGCATTTCAAGTAAAATATATATACACACTCATATATATATATATATATATATAAAGAAACCTAACCTTGATTAGAAGTTTTCAAGAAAAAAATTCAAATGCATTGATTTGTTGTTGTCAATTTAGTCCTTATCAGGAAACGTTATAATACAAACTGAGTTAGGTTTTAAGACTTAATATGATGTTAATACTTTTCAAATTTTGACCAATGGTAGTACCATATTATTATTATTATTATTATTATTATTATTATTATTATTATTATTATTATTATTAAGAAATTATGAGGTAGCAAATGCACTTGAACTACCTGGCTCATGGTAGGTCGCCAAGTTGCCGAAGCTCGAATACAGAGAGAAGCTGCAAAGGCAAGTCTTTGTAACTGAGCTAAATCGTAGGCCCCTTCTAGCTTTGGATCTACCAGCTTTTCTATTTCCTCTTTGTTCAATAATGGTTTTGCCTGTTTGATTCATCCATATATTACCAAAGAAAACAAAAGGGAAAGTTACACGATTAACATCTGTCTAAGCCTAAGTTTGGAAGAAAACAAAATGGGATTTCATTTCCCTACAGAACACGGCAAATTCATAAGAAGGAAAAACAAAAGATTTTTATTATTATTATTATTTGTGCAAAGACTTTCACTTTACCCAGTTGTGTAAGCTTTGGTGAGAACCGTCCACCGGTTTCCTTCCTGAGATGACTTCAAGCAAGAAAACCCCATAAGCAAACACGTCTGTTTTCTCATCCACTATTCCATGTAAATAGTACTCTGGTGCCAAATGTCTGAAAGAAAATTTACAAAAAAAACAAACATGTCATTTCCATTCTCAGAATCTGAACCAAAGTCTTTGTTTTTCTAGAAGAAGAAGAAGAATGGAAACTACCCAAATGTCCCTTCTATGGGGGCTATTGAATGATGAGTCCATTGATTAGGAAGCCATTTTGCCAGCCCGAAATCAGATATCTGATTGATTTAAACAGAGAAACCATGATGAAATTAGGTTACATCATGAAGAAGAAGTAATTGGAAGAAGAAGCTAGCTAAACCTGTGGTTCAAAATCTGAAATTAATAGAATGTTTGAGGACTTGATGTCTCTATGGATTATCCTTCTTTTGCAGCCTTTGTGCAAGTAATGGAGGCCACGAGCAGTCCCAAGAACTATCTTATGTCTTGTTTTCCAGTCCATGGGAGGCAAGTTTTGATCTACAGCAAGAAGATATGAGCAGAAGAACACAGATGACAAGGCAAGTTTTTTTCTTTTTCTTTTTTTTTGGCAGAAATTAAGGTAAGATTCGATTTTTTACCATGAAGAAGTGAGGCAACAGAACCTTTGGATGAAAGCTCAAAGACAAGATAAAGCCCCTTGTCCATACAACAACCCAGAAGAGGCAACACATTTGGATGATTAACATGACCAATTGTGCCAATCTCTGTCAAAAACTCCTTCTCTTTCCTCTCATCGCTCGAAGTTCTTGTGAGCCTCTTCACAGCAATCTCGTACCCATCTTTCAATGTCCCCTTGTAAACCTGCGCATAGCCTCCTTTTCCGACCAAATTCTCTGATCCCACATAATAAAAACGTTAACTTTCGCTAACGGACAAAGAAAGGAAAGGAAGGAAGAAGAAAACAGGGGATTAAGTACCTGAGCTGAAGCCATTGGTGGCATGGAAGAGTTCTTCGTAGGAGAAGCATTTCCAAGTGGGTCTTTGAGGAGGCTGTTCTGGGGGTGGAAGAACCTCAAAGTTGCCAACTTTTTCGTCGCTGGTGGGAACTTGCTCATCGAAACTGCGTCGTTTCAGGGAGAAGAGCCTCTTGAGGCTGCTGGTTCGGATATACTTCATTCTAGTAAAGTGAATGGAACAGGGGACTCTGTTTCATGGAGGGAGGAGCGAAGGAGGAGGAGAGAGTGTTGTTTTTTAGGCGAGAGGGAGAGAGAAAGAAGAGAGAGTGAAACGGATGTTTGTAATTTTGCTTCTTGGGATTAAGGAATAGCGTGAAAAAGGAACGGCTGGCTGTGGCATAATTGGCTGTTTGTACTAGGCTCCGTGCTCTGCTTATCCTCCCCTGGAAACTGGAATGCCCCGATTTTATTTTTATTATTTTCATATTTCAATTTTCAACATAACTAAAGCATACATACTTCCTCCCTCCCTCCGCAATATAAGTTGCTTATTATAATGTGAGTCATTGGGAGAGAAATTAATATCTATTTATTAATTTTTCTCCTATAATTAATATTTAAATATGAATCTTTGTATGTTTATCTCTCTTTTAATACTTTGTTCAATATGTGAAAAGTTGAAAATTCTTTTCAATTTAAAACAAATTTAATAAGTTACCTATCATTTATTGATTCTAATGAATTTGTTAAAGTAAATTATATTATAAACCGAAGGGAGTACCCCTCTAATCCTTTTAATAAGTCTAGTATACATATTTTTCACATTCTAAGTGTTCGTTTGAAATAACTTATTTTTGGGTAATAAGTGTTTATAAATCGTGATTCACGGTATACGAAGTAAGTATGTGAGAGGAGTTTTATCTCGACTTGCGTAATAAACACTTATATTCAAAAATTAAGTGTTACCAAACATACACTTAAGCAAGTTAGTTAACTTATTAAATATGTTCTAAATTAATGATTTTTTTTAAATTTTATCATCATTTATGAATGACAGTTAAGTTATTAAATCTATCCTGAATTGAAATAAATTTTTAATTTCACTCATATTAAATGATGCTTTGGATGAAAGAGAAAAATAAAATTAATGATATTTAAGCATTAATTATATGGACAAAATTGACAAAAAAGAAACATTAAATGCACTCTAAATAACTTATATTATGGATCAAGTCATTATTCTACCATTCTAATCCTATTTATAAGTTTAAACTACATAATTCTCACATACCAAAAAAAGTTAGTTAATTTAATAAATATGGACTAAATTTATAGATTTTTTTCATTTTTACCTTCATTTATTAATGGGTATCTTTCACCTTTTTCTTCTCTTAATATTTAATAGGGGCAAAATTATAACGCTCATTTATTACTCTGAAAGGTGATGTATAACAAGCACCAAAATGTTTTGCCAAACTAAACTTATGAATAGGACTAAAGTGATATAAGGGAATTACTCAGTGGAGGGAGTATGCATTTAAAATCGGTTACTTCTTCTTTTCTATTTTCTATGCAGTGGGTAAAAGTGAAAAACAATCCATTATTACCTTGTTAACATCTTATATTTTCGATTAAAATTTTCTTCTAGAAGACTTATATGTTTTGAACTGGAGAGTGTGTTTCAATTTTGAAGATGCATTACATTTATTATTTAAATAAGATATTTATTTATGAATTATGCGTCCTTGCAAGATCTCCAATTCTCCATGCATTCAATAATAAGGTGATGATTATATGATATAGATATGCTCCCTCCATTTTGCCAACCAAGATTGGTCCAGTTGGTAAGGGGATAAGCTATGAGTTCGAATCTCATTGATGTGATGACCTTGTTGGTGGTTTATCTTTAAATACTTCTGCATGCACTAAACTTTTTACAATAAGAAAAAAATGCATAATCCCTCCTATCAATAATATAAGTTCCTTTAATCAATTTATCATAGCTAATAAACGGTAATTAACTTATTAAATTTGTCCTGAATTATAGAAAATTTACAACTGTACACATATTAAATGAGATTTTCAATAAGAGAGAGAAATATAATTAGTCATATTTAGACATTAATTACAGAGGCAAAATTGACAAAAGAAAATATTAATTGATCTCCAAGTGACTTATATCGTGGATCAAATCATTCCTCTATAAAGTGTGTGTTCTGATTAGCTTTTGGAGAATAGCTTTTACAGTTTACGAGGTAAGTATGTGAGAGGGGTTTTGTTTCGATTTACGGAAAAGTGCTTCTGAAACCATGACTTTGGGGGTAAAAGAACACACACAATAACTTATATTATAGACTGGTGGAAGTATATTACCACTCTGTATCTTTTTATAAGTCACTTGTACCACATTCTCGCATACCAAGAAAAGCATTAAATGAATAGGTTTTACCATATTTACCTTTATTTATGAAAATGTGTATATCTTCTCTCACATCTTTTTATCTATATGTCTTGACATATCTCTCTTTTATCTCTTTCCCATATGCCCAACCAATAGTAAATAAGGGTAAAATTGACAAAATCTCATTATTTTGAGTAAAACTTCTTAAGGACAAGTGACTTATAAAAAATTATAGAGTGGTACTTTCTTCAACTACTACGAGTATTTGATACTCCTATAATTAGGTGATGATTAATTGATTATCCCTTAGTTTAATGATAAAAATTAGGTTAATGTGTAGGAGTGTGAGAAGGCTATTGAGGTAAATATTTGAAACAAAAGAAATTACTATTAACGTTTTGCACAAAATCAACTAGCGCACAAAAAGTGTAATTAAGAATGTCGATCTCTTTACTAATTAATAAAGTGGAGTCCCCATTTGTAACAATCCTAGAAGTTGCTAGTAATCAACTTTGTATTAATTCTTTTGTTCTTTTGCCATATTACTCCAAGTTGTGAAAGCCTATGTTTTGCTTTTGTGATGAAAAGAAGAAAATGGAGGGAAACTTAAAACCCCCATTTGAGGAAAAAATTAAATATGATTCTCTATATGAAAATCTGATGCTTCATACATTAATGGTACTAGTATTAAAGTCATGCAATTAACAATAACCTATCAAAAGAATATATATGGTTTAGCTAAAGTTCTTTGCTTTGTCTTTGTGGTTCAATGTATTGGCCATTAAAAAGGTTGATTCTACGTTAATTAGTACTTTCCTTTCAAATTTGTCATTCCAAATTTGCTTCACCTTAAAAGTAAAGTTTGAATTTAAGAATTAAAGGGACGAACTTTCCTGTAAAACAAGAAGAATACTTGTCGTCTAATTATTATGGATAAAAAAATTTAAAAGATAGGGATGAAAGAGTAGTGAAGATCAATATATATATATATAATAAACTTTATAACAAATTGTATTATTTACCTGTCAGAAAATAATGGACTTAAATTATAAAAATTAAAATGGTTAAATTAAAGGGAAAATCCTAAATAAATACCATTTGAAAATGCAAAACCCTAAAAAGTCTATTAACACTTTAAAAAGACTTAAAGGTATCAAGTACCAAGTTATATTTTTCAAGTTTTGACATATTTATCATTTTACCTCTCAAAAAATTTTTAAAAAATAATAGTGGTGCCCCTGACAGAGCACCACCGCCAGCTGGCCGCCGCTCTTGTGGTCGGCAGGCCGGGACCCCCGACGGCCGGAGCTCCGACTGGCGGGAGCTTTTTTGATAGGGATGGGTTTTTTTTTTTTTTTTTTGAAAAAAATTGGTTGAGAAATGGCAAGGGGTGGGATCGAACCCATTGGGCCACCAATGCTCCTTTAAGATATATATATATATATATATATTATTAAATATGTATAATATAATTAAAGGCGTAGTAGCTTTGACAAAGTCAGTAATGACTTTGACAAATTCAGTAATGAAAATAACAAAATTCGTAATGGTATTGATTAAACCGTTTGCTGATGAACCTTGACTTGCATGTTTTCATCAGCATTTTTGCACAAAATGCTTTTGTTAAAACCATTACAATTCTTATCAAAATCATTACCAAACTTGTCAATCTCATTACTGAATTTGTCAATCTCATTATTGAATTTGTTAAAATTCTTTTATTTATATTATGAATGTTTTCATAATGGAATCTTATAATAGAATTGTCAAAACCATTACAATTCTTGTCAAAATCATTACTAAACTTATCAATCTCATTACTGAATTTATTAAAACCCTTTTATTTATATTATGAATGTTTTTATAATGGAATCTCATAATGGGATTGTCAAAACCATTAGTAATTTTGTTATTTCTATTACTGAATTTATCAAAATCATAACTAACTTTGTCAAAGCTACTATGCCTTTAATTATACTATACATATTTAATAATTCATATATATATATCAAAGGAGCATAGTGGCCCTTGCTAAAGGGGTGGGGTGGGTTCAATCCCACCCTTTGCCATTTCTCAACTAATTTTTTTCAAAAGAAAAACCCCTTCCCCACCAAAAAAACTCCCGCCGGCCGGAGCTTCTACTAGCAACTGCCGGAGTTCCGGCAAACCGTCCACCTGAGCGGTGGTGGTGATCCGGCAAGGGCACCACTATTATTTTTTTAAAAAAAAAATTGAGGGGTAAAACGGTAAATGTGTCAAAACTTAAAAAACTCAATTTAGTATTTGGTACCTTTAAGTCTTTTTTAAGTGTTAATAAACTTTTTAGGGTTTTGCATTTCAAATGGTATTTATTTGGGATTTTCCCTAAATTAAATTCAGAATATAAGTTGGCGCCTCTAGTCTATTCATCAAAATCTTAAAATTAGGTACTTAAATATTTAGTGCTCGTTTGGGATAACTTACTTTTAAGCAATAAGTGCTTATAAATCGTAATTTACGGTATACGAGGTAAGTATGTGAGAGGAGTTTTATCTCGACTTACATAATAAGTGCTTATTCTTAAAAAATAAACTAATCCAAACATGCTATTAGCCCCTTAAATCTTGGATGAGTGATGTTGTGAGTTCAAAACTCTATAAATAAAGTAGATGTATGAATGATGGGGGAAAAAAGCTTAAGACATGTACAACTATTATGTTTGTGCTTACTTCTTTAGTCATTTATAAATTACTTCTATCACATTTTATAAGAGCAAAAAAAATTAAATCTAATTAATTATATTTAATTTATTTTAGAATTTGATAAACTTTTAATTTTATCCTTATTTAATATACACTCTACTTCAAGAGTATAAAGTCTACATGAATAGTAAAACTATACACTTATATAAAATAGGATTAAGGTATAAATTTGTTTCGAAAGTTTTCGCTAAGGATAAATATTACCCTGGTAGTTTTTTTAAGTTAAATATTGGCTCAACAGTATTAAAATAGAGCAATGTTGCCTTTTTCTGTTAAAAAATTAACAGTCAACGTTAATTTTTTAACGGTCAATATTAGTTTTTTAATGGTATGAGGCACATTGTTACGTTTTAAAATTTTCAGAGTAACATTAAACCTAAAAAAAACTTTTAGAGTAATATTGCTTCTTAGCGAAACTTCCAGAACAAATTTATACCTTAACCAAATATAGAATATTTAACGATATAACTTATAAATATAACAAAAAAATTTCTATTTTATAAATAGGATGAGACCAGTAATTTTAAATTTTGGAGGCCAAACACATCGATTGTATCAAGTGAAAGTCGTTAGCGGGGAAGTGGGGAGAGGATACTGAGTAGAGGAATGAAATTAATGGTAAGCATTAAGTCCCATAACTGTACTATATGTACAGAGGAATAACAGAGACAACCCATCCATGAGGATGTTAAACCACACGGACGAAATAAAACATTCAAAATGTTTAAATGTATTTAATTTTTTGACTTTTCAATTATACGTATGATATGGAGTAAGCTGAATAATACTATTAATTACTCTATTTATTAATTATCACCAGAAATACAATGCATTCATTTTAAATTTTTGTCTTCAATTACTCCCCTGTCCCAATTTCAAAATTTAGCCTTTTAAAGTTTAAACATGCAGAACAAGAATCAGGTGAAAAAAACATACACAACAAGAAATGCAATTAATGCATTAAAATAGCATTAACCACGTTGTGAAATTTACTTTTTATCTAACGAAAAAAGTTAAGAAAATACTACTTGAACTTCAAAATCTCATATCAATGATTTCATACTAATTAAAATGAGTTGTCAGTTATGTTACACAAGTGTAGTTATTCAACAAGACTGATTTGGGATTTTGAAATTCAAGTGTTCTTTGTTTTGTCTTTTTCTCTTTATTTAATACATTAAAAATTTACAGATTACTTTTGAATAAGGGTGTCAAATAATTAATAAATATTTTTTCTGGACTTTAAATAAAAACATGTAAATTGAAACAAATAAAAAATTCGGGAAAATTTATATTATAAAATGGAAGAAGTAACTTTTTTTCCTTAACTTTGTTTAAAAAGGACGGAGGGAGTATACATGCAGATAACTTTTTGTGATATTTTATTTGCATAATTTAAGTTGTAAAAATAGCATAATATATAATTAATTAATGGATAAAGTAAGTTGGAAAAAATAATGAAAAAAATAGCATCTAACATCCTCATGTTATTTCCCATTAACATCTAGCACCTTAATCTTATTTATGATGCATGTATAATACTTTAATATTATTTTTCTAATGCATTCAGTAGCCCTTGATATTATTTTTCAGTTATATCCAATACTCCGATCTTATTTGTGGATTAGAATGCTTAATGCACTCTAAGTAAGATTCGCGTTGTGTATAAATGATTGAATTTTTTGTATTTTATATTTTTGTGTATCATTTTAATTAAATGTTTGGAACAATTTATAATTGTTATAAAAATTTAAAAGCAAAAGTATTTATTTATGGACCAAACTTAGGCCACGTATGTCCAAGCAGCCAATTAGCTCTTGCCATGTATTTTAATTAGACACATCATCACTTAACCTCAAATTAACCCGGTTAACAACCATTGCGTGAGGAGACCGCCATGGAGATCCACTTAAACCGTGGTTGCTAACGGGTTAATTTGAGGTAAGTAAGTGATGATGTGGCTAATTAAAACACATGGCAAAAGCTAGTTGGTTGTTTGGACATACTTTACTTAACTAACTTTGTTCGTTTAGAATAGCTTATTTTTAGACAATAAGTGTTTATAAATCGTGATTCACAGTATACGAGGTAAGTATGTGAGAGGAGTTTTATCTCGGCTTGCGTAATAAGGACTTATTTTCTAAAATTAGTGTGTGTTTGGGATCACTTAATTTTAAAGAATAAGTCCTTATTACGCAAACCGAGATAAAACTCCTCTCACATACTTACCTCGTATACCGTGAATCACGATTTATAAGCACTTATTGCCCAAAAATAAGCTATTCCAAACGAGCACAGTGATCCCAAACACACTCCTTTACTTGTTATGATACACTCTGGTCAAGGCGGCACTCCTACCCCTCGAATCCGAATTAGTTGGTTGCCAATTGGCGTCGGATTACCGGGCAGTTTTACCAAAAAAAAAAAAAGAATTGTACACATGTTGCAATCGATTGAAAAATAAATAAAAGAAGTAGGCACAGTTAAAAAAATAATGAGAAATCAATCTCACGTCAAACACAACATATTCACCACAAGCTAACAAAAATATTGATGCAAGGATCGAATTTTTTGTATTCAGTGTACATTTTTTCCTTGTTACGTAAGTGCGATGCAAATTCAACTTTATTCATTTTCAATAAAAACAACAAACATGTTCTCGCCCTCTCCCTCGTAAAGAAAAAGACAACAATCATTAATAGAAAAGGCAAACAAATATAGTTAATGTAATTAATGTTTTCTAACAAGGTACAGTCACCCTAACTCCGATTTAAAATATAAGTCACATTCTAAGACAACGTTTTAGTTTATAATATACCAAGTCACTTGAACAGTGGTTAACAGTGTATTTGCTAAATTTGTTCCCATAAGTAATGTTTGCAATGTGGATTCTTATATTTTTTTTTTCTCTCCTTCAAAACTTTATTTAATATATTTAAAGTTGAAAGATTTTTTTAATTTTAAAATATTAAATGAGTTAACTGATATTTCTTAGTTTTAGTGAAGTAACTAGTAGTGACTTATATTTTGGATGGGTAAGAATATATCTCTAATATCAGTGATAAGATCTCGTGCATGGGTTCATAGTAACGTTTTTAATAGAACTATACGTTAATGTAATTCCGCTTTCATCTCTAATATATAAATCAAAATTTCAAGTCCAACGTGGCCGCTTTATAAACTTGTATAGTTAAAATATTTTATCCTAAACATGTATGGGTCCGGTTTCTAGATCTCCATAAAAAAATGTTTTTTAATTATATATTACATTAAAAAATAATAATAAATTCAAAATTCAAACTTCTTTTATTTTAAAAAAAAATTATGATTGTTAATGCAGCTCTATCGGCAAGAACCATGCTTTTGTTAAGATTGACGTTGGACGTTTGGATAAATGCAATTTGTCCTATGATTTATAAACTTGATTGTCACTTTCCGTGAGTTTACTTAAACACGATTAATTAATTACCAGTATATTACATATATACACACACTAGTATAATTAACCTGGCTCATCCCACGTCTTAAATTCAAACCCCATCAATTGGATCATAAGTTCATAACTATATAATTAAATATTAAATTCAAACCCCACATATAATAAGTATTTTGTTGAGTTGAGTCTGATCTCATATACGCAATGAGCCCGATGATATATGGAGCATTCTTTATGATGTGTTTATACACACACACACATAAATGATGACTTGATCATTCATTAATATAATTATATATATAGTGTTTAATTAGGGGCTAATAACATTGAATAAAATATTTTAATGAGGGGCAAGTCTGGCATAAATTTTGCCACGTTGCAAGCCCAGAAGGGGGAGGCAGTAGAGACAAATGCAGGCAACTAGAAGCTGCAGGCTCTACCAATAATGGTCACACACACACACACACACACACACACACACACACACACACACACACACACACACACACACACACACACACACACACACACACACACACACACACACACACACACACACACACACACACACACACACACACACACACACAGAAATACCACTCTGGTCCCTATTATAAGTCCCTTTTATCTAAATCCACACACACACACACACACACAGAGAAATACCACTCTGGTCCCTATTATAAGTCCCTTTTACCTAAATCCCACACACACAGAAATACCACTCTGGTCCCTATTATAAGTCCCTTTTACCTAAATCTCACATATCAAGAAAAAGTAGTTAACCCAATGATTATACTCTGGTCCCTATTATAAGTCCCTTTTACCTAAATCCCACATATCAAGAAAAAGTAGTTAACCCAATGATTATAGAGTAAATTTCACACACACACACACAGAAATACCACTCTGGTCCCTATTATAAGTCCCTTTTACCTAAATCCCACATATTGAGAAAAAGTAGTTAACCCAATGATTATAGAGTAAATTTCACACACACACACACACACACACAGAAATACCACTCTGGTCCCTATTATAAGTCCCTTTTACCTAAATCCCACATATCAAAAAAAAGTAGTTAACCCAATGATTATAGAGTAAATTTCTAACTATACTCTCATTTATGAATGTGTACTTTTCAACTTTTTCTTCTTTATCTCTCTTTAAATTATTTCTTTATGGGTATAATAAATAGGGGGCAAAATTATCATAAGCTCATTTATATACTGAAATTAGACTTATAAATAGGGCCAAATTTTTTGGTCAAAAATGACTTATAATAAATACCACAATGGTATGTAACATCACTCGGGGCCTTTAATGTTTGTCTTTCAACTCTAGTCAATTCTGAGTTTCCACACAATTCAGAATTACTTTTTTAATAATTTGATTGGCTACTATTTGAGCATTATCAGATATAATTGAAGGTACGTAGTTTTCTGAAAGGCGTCTTTCTGCATTGGAGCCCACATGACACTGGACGTTTTAAGATCAAACTCCCAAGTGACATAAGAGGTTGGTGTGTAGGGGACCCTTTTCCTATAGAGAAGGATTAGGATACGTTTAAAAAAAGTTACTTCTCTTGTAGCTAATATAAGAGCTAATTGGGGATCCCGATTGATACTTCTTCGATTCTTTTTTATATTTATTAATATTTTTTTAATTTAACTCTATTAATATTTTATTAACATTACTGAAATAAGAGAAATGGAAGGAATCAAAGAAGATTATTAGAGTGTTTTAAAGAAAATATGTCATATTGATTGTATTAACTAATTTTTTTTTTAATTTAATCAAATTAGATTAATAGGTATGGAGGAGTAAATAAGGGGATTTGAATTGAAATGTTGAGGGAAAGAGAAAGGGAAAAATTTAGGACCACGGACTAAGGAAGTGAAATGCATTATTGACCCCAAATTGGAAGAGGCAAATTAAAGAAACTTTCAATAATATATGCTTCCTCTCGCCTATAAGTCATTTTTAGAAAAATATATTTGTTCACAATATAAGTTATTTGGAAATAAATTAATGCTTATTTATCAATTTTAATCCTATAATTAATGTTTAAATATGACTTTTTGTACTATTCTCTCTTTTTTAGTACCTCATTTAATATGAGTAAAATTGAAAATTTCTTTTAATTTAAAACAAATTTATTGATCTAACTATCATTCCTTAATTTTGATAAATTAGTTGAAGTGATTTATATTATATATATGAGGGAGTAAATTTGATGTGTGTGGGCAACTTTCCCCTGTTAATCTCCCTCTCACCTCTCATCTCTCATCTCTTTTTTTTTTTTTTTTGGTTTACAGTGACAAGAGAAAGAACCTCTTGAGGCCACAGCGGGCCAGTACATGAACCGAAACAAAACCCAAGAAAGAAAAACTACAGAGCCCAAAGGTCAGCTGAGATCAGCTAGCAGTTGGGCCGAACAAAAATCTGGTGGGAAATGCAGAGGATGCAGATCATTGTTCAAATCTAGGGCCCTCTTTGCCAAAGCATCGGCACATTCAAGGGCTTCTCTGTGGCAATGATGAATCTCTAAATCCCAATCCCTGAAGATCAATTTCTTGACTTCCTCCACTTCGTACTGTAGCGGATGGTACTGTCCCGCATTTTGATATAACAGTTGAATTGCTTCTAATGAGTCGGTGTAAAGCCTGATCCTACTGAAATTTCTGGATTCACAAAACTTTAGGCCAATTTTGATAGCTTGAATCTCCGAGGCAGTTGATCCCAAACTGAAACCCGTGTTTTGTTGGAAACCCCAGATCCAAGCTCCTGAGTTGTCACGTACTACTCCTCCAACAGCAGAGTTTCTGTGTTCGTCTACCGCAGCGTCTACATCGATCCGAACATAGCCTTCTGGTGGAGCACTCCAGCCTTCTGTGTATCTTTCTGGGACTCTAAAGATCTTGTGTTTAAACCTGCCCTCTTCAATGCCTTCATGGAGAAAATGAAACCCTCTGTGGAGTAGTTGGTGAGGCAGTTCTGAGCTTCCTTCAAACACTCTTCTACATCTGTTCTTCCAGATTAGCCAGCATAGAGAACCGAAGACTCTCAGCCAGGGCCATTTGGAAGACTTACGATCACCCGGTGAGTGTTGCATGTTCCATCTGATCCAATCCTGTAAATTACCAGAAAAAAAAAAGCAGAGTGATAAATGGGGTTAGTACAAGAAAGCCACACAGAACTTGCAAACTCACAGTCTCTCAGTGTATGAATCGCTGACTCCTCACAATTACACTCGAAAGGACACTCAGGGTTTATCCTCGCATCTCTCATAGCGCGAATTGAATTTGTAGGGACTCTCTCCTGAAACAATTGCCACATAAAGAATTTTACTTTTTCTGGAATAGGCCATCTCCAAATACGTTGCCAAAACGGATCTAAGGATTCCAATAGCGATGAATAAATCATTGAATACGCTGATTTGACGCTGAAATTTCCATCAGAAGATTTCCTCCACCAAAATAAATCATCACCTGTTTGTGAAGGAGGAGAGACTTGCTTGATTCTTTCGATCACCCACCTTGGCAAGAACATACTCCATCTCTGGAGGTTCCATTCCCCATCAGGGCCCACAAATTTTCTCACCTCTTCCTCGGGATTTATTAAGTCTTGATTATTATTCACATAGTAAATGAGGGGTTGATCAAGACTTGTCCATAAATCCCACCAAGCATTTGTAGACTGCCCGCTTCTAAGTTTTCTTCCTACTGCTTTCCTAAAAGCATCCCAAACAGTTGTAATTGCATTCCAGACAGCAGATTGATTCTTTTTCCTCTCAACTCTTGGAATTTTGCTGTCTCCGCAATCATATTTTGATCTGAGAACCCTCACCCATAAGGCGTCAGGTTTTGTGATGAGGTTCCAGCACAATTTCATGATAAGAGCCTCATTTTGGCTAGAAAGATCCTTGATTCCCAGGCCATCCTCTTTTTTATCTAACTTTATTTTCTCCCAAGCAATAAGGTGCATTTTCTTTCTGTCTTGCCCCTGATTCCAGAAGAAATTTCTATTTAATTTCTCAAGGTCCTGTAGAACACCTTTAGGAAGTAGGGTAGTTTGCATCTGGTAAAACGGCAGAGTAGAGAGGACAGAATTTATCAGGACTGTTCTCCCGGCCATGTTCAAAAATTTTCCTTTCCAAGAGGATAACTTCTTACGAACTTTGGAAACCAAAGGGGCGAAAGTCAGTTTGGTAGCTCTCTTATGAAGCAGGGGAACACCTAAGTATTTCCCAAGATCCCCAGATATATTGATTCCCAAGGTTTGGCCCAGTTGAAAAGCTCTGTGAAAATGGACGTTCCGAGAGGCAAAGATTTTTGAACATCTCTAACACTTGCCAATTTTCAATGCATATTTACTCTCTCTCACCCCCACACACATTTTTATAGATCTCAAATGGACAACCACGACTTTGGTCCTTTTTCTAAAAGGAAAAGGAGAGTCCTATTTTTTTTCTGCATTGTTGGATTAAAATCTTAACGGTTCAGATTGAACATATTATAAAATTATTATTAATAGTAATATTTTTATAATATGTTTAATCTGGACCGTTGAGATTTTAGCCCAACGGTATAATAATATTTTTATAATATGTTAAATTTAGACCATTAAAATCTTAATCCAACAGTGTAAATCAAGAAAAGGAGGGTCCTTTCCTTAGAAGAAAAGACCAAAGCCAGATCCCTTCCCAATTCCCTTAACTGAAATAACTTGTCTTCACCCAATCACAATTTCTTTGGAGACTATATATGTGGTCTTATTTTTTTTGAATTTTAGTTTTTATTTTTATTAAAGTAATTTTTTAAGTTTGAGGATTGGCATCAATCTTGGCTTATATATGCATGTGTCACGCTTTCAAACATGGATCTTTTTATTGATTTTTCCTTTTTTTATTTCCCCAAATGAATGAATATAGGAGATAACCTTTGAGCTTCTAACTTCAATGGTCTCCGAGAATGAGTTTTCTTGAGTTCCTCGACAAAAGAATGTGTGGCTCTGCTACTTTCTGTGCGGTGCGCATGCAACGATAAACGCATGCCTTTTGTTTTTTGTTTTTAGAAAAACGTGTGAAGGAGTGTTCTTATATTAATAAAATAATTATTATTGATATAAAAAATCATAATCCCTATTATAAGTTTTTTTTTTTGCCCGCCCTATTATCAGCCACTTCTGATATGTTTAATCAAAATTAATGAAAAATTTGAAATTCATTAACTCTTTTTAAAAAATTATTTATTTTTCAATTTCGCCCCAATTAAATATATAGTTTAAAAAAATAAATAACACACCTCAACGTTCAATAAGAGGTAAAAAGAAACAATAGTGATAAAAAATTAATGACATGTCTTATAATTAAAATCAAAAAATTTAAAAAAAATATTTTTTTCTCTATCTTATAAATAGGATCAGGTTATAGGAAAGGTTAATTAACTGATATGTAGTACTTATCCTTTTACTGAGTTAACAATTCAAAACATTGTTAAGATGGAACCACATCATCGTCGTCGTCTTTTTTTAATATCATTTTGATCTTTGCATTAAAAAAGAACAGGAATAATAAAATGCAGTAGCACATGGGTGGGCTATAGATGCATGGGCTTGGGCCTAATATAGGCTGCTCCTAGTCTAGACAAGTAAAACCTTTCCTAAAATTTTTGTATCAAAAAAAAAAAAAGTAGACCCTTTGTTTTTAAGCTCACATTTTTTAAAAATAATTTTCACCAATCTCTCAAATTTAATTAAAAATGTGAAGATTTTACTTTTTTATTTTATTTCTGTTTTTTTTTTTTGTATACTTTATCTCGTTAGGTCATTAAAAATTACTCCATCTTAAACTCCACATGATTGGGTAAAAAACTGAAAAGCCCACTTCAGTCTTGTGTCGATTAAAAAATTTGGAGAGTATTAAAACTTGATTTTTAATTAAACTGATGAAGGACACCCTAATTGAAGTATTTACTCTAATATTAGCTACTTTTATCAAAGCGAAAAAGAATGTAGATATACTCTACATTCTAGAATGTGAACCTAATAAAATGTCTCTTAAATAAAATAAAAATTAAAGAGGCACACACGTGGGTGCCAGAGGTTATGTAAACGTTCTTGGCCTCGATTTTTTTTTTTTTTGGCTTGCTTCTCCGGGTGAATAATTTTCCTCTTTATTCTTTTAGAGATGTTACATGCTTGACTTGACGATTAAGTCAAAACTTCATTCACATGTCAAACTTAACACGTTAGGAATCCATAAATAAACTTGTGATATAATTCTACTTTAATCTTATCCTTTGTGATCATTTAAAAATATATGTAGACAGACACCTAGGGCATTTGAGGTGAGAGGAAAAAGATTCTAGATCCAAAAAATAAGTCATGAATCCTATATATGTATATTTATGCTATATATCTCCCTCTCAAACCTATAATTATATTGTATTGTGCCAGTCTTTTTTTAAGATGAGTTGTCAAAGTATTCTTAAGCCACTTAGAACTTAAGATTAATCCTTACTAACGTTTAGATAGTAAAGGTTTTTTACCTTTTTAATAAATATAGTTCCTGGGATTCAAATTCATACTCTCTTTATTACCGGAAAGAGGTAACTTGCCACATCAACCAATAATTTTATGATAGCATCTTCGGAAATATGAGAGAGGGAGAGAGATTTAGTTACGAATATGATTTGTATCACTCACGGAGAAGATTAACATGGTCCCTGTACAAGAATGACAGGCACAAGTCGAGACACAAATCAAGAAATGATCTGGACGTAGCACTCAGAAAAGAAAAATATGATAAGATGACAATAGAATAGGACCACGGGATGAAGGAGGGTGGCTTTCAAACCAAGAGAGGAGTGAACATATTCACGTGTTGGCCAGTTAAAGTTACCTCCTTTTTGTTTCCTTTTTCTTTTTTTGTTTTTTGCATGAGCATCCGGTTTCCTAAGTCACACCATCTTTCAGGTATATCAATGAGTCCATACTAATCTGAATCAAGGCAGGTCAGGGACCCTTACGGGTGAAACCCCTACTACCTACTGCTGAGTTCCTAAGGCTCAAACTCGAGACCTTTGGTTAAGCTAAAATTACTCCCTAATCATTAGTTGATCCAAACAATTGGTGGTCCTTTTTGTTTTTGTTTTTGGAAAATAGGGCATGGTCGGAGCTTGTAGGTTACAAAGAAACAGGCACATGCAGCCATGCAGGCAGCAGGAAACGTAGACCCCTCATTTATAAACCTCCTTTAACCTTGTACAATCAAGAGAATGGTTGGTAGAAATTCGAAGTGGCATATCAAGTGCTTCTCTGGATTCTGTCCAAGGTCAGTTATTGCTGCCAAAATCCAAACACCCTTTACAATATCCAAAGGTTTAAACCTGTCTATTCTAAATATAAAAGTTAGTATATGATTTTGTATTTGATCATTAATATGATACCTCAATTCATTTTATCTTCTAAATTTTACAATTTCTCCCTTAAAATCTTCTTATTAAGAAAGAAGACTTCAATACACATATTAAGACGACTTTTTATCAAGAGAATCATATTCGGTACAAATTATTAAAACGAATATTTTAAGAAAACCAACACTTACTTTCTATAAATAAATATATTCTTGATATTGGCAAATTAATTATTTACCTCCGGGAGTATATCCCATACGTCTATATGTCATTGTATTCTATTTGTATGTATGAACGTTGATTCTTAGTAGAATCAAATTTCTTATATGACAATTCCATTCCGTATCCCATCATTTAAACTTAATTTAAATAGAAAATGACGTCCCAAAGAAAAAAAGAAATTTCAATCTCTTCCAAAGAGCTTCAACGGCATATATGGTGAAGCAAATTCCCAAAATGGAAAAATATCAATTCAAAATAGCAACTAATGACAAAAAAGAAGTAAGCCTACACTTGTTATGTCATCCTATGAGTGACAATGAAGAAATAAATTGTAATTGATAAATGTCTAAATGAGGAATAATAGGATATCTAAAGAATACTGCATTGCAAATCTTAGCAGCATGAATGGTGGCTTCTTCAAATAGCCTAAACTAAGCTAATGCCAAAGCTTCATGCAGAACCCAGGTGGCACCGTGGATGCTTTCTTGCTTGATACGCAATCTGAGAAGGTGTCCACAAGCTGCTCTGCAAGAGAAGTTGGATCGTCAATGAAGGTATCAATATATACTTTCACAACCCTGATTTCTTGGGCTGTTGCTCTCAAGCTGTACCAAGTCAGAAACTTCTGTCTAAAGTTCTTCTCTATATGTCCTTCACACTCTAACCTTCTAATCACTTTAACATAATACTCAAAATCACCATCAGAAGAAAAACCATCTGCATCACACTCCTCAACTTGTTGCTGCCTTTCCCCATTTCTCTTCTTCGATTTGGTTCCGTCTTGAGGGCATTCTCTCTTCCCAGGCTCATTTTCTTGATCCTTGGCCTTGCCACTGGATTTGGACTTCCCCTTTCTTCCCGGCCCATCCTTAAGCATTTCCAGCTTGCATGGAGTAATGGGAAGGCCTTCCTCTGAGCTACCTGCTAATAACACACGGTCCCTCCCAGCCTGAGCCGAAGAATTAAGCCCGTTATCAATGCTCATGTCCTCAGTGACTTGCTCCTCTGGCGAGTGCTTTTTTTCAGAACAAGGTAAGGGACCAGTCTTTCCTGCAGTATGGTCCTTGTCCGGTAAGGAATCAGCCTCTGCTGCAGGAAGTCTACCTTCGCCTATGTTGGAACAGTTAGTGGGGTCATTGGATAAAATTCCTGAAGCAAGTTTGTCGGTGTCCTTTTGATCAGTACGATGATTCTCCACTCGGTTATTGGTCTGGTCACAATATGGATTATGACTGTTGTTAGTTTCATCTTCTACTGAAGAAGGATTGGAAAGCGTGCTACAGTTTGTTACTGGGCTCTGACTTCTTTCCGTTGTTGAGCAGTTGGGTGCTTCTTCGTGACCTTGCTCCGTCAAAACATGGACTTCACACGTGCTCAACTCCCTCGAATGATTGAAGGCAACAGCTTTGAAGATGTATTCTGTGGCTGGAATTAGATCCCTGATGGTGAACCTTCTGTCTGGTGGATGCAATGTGCAAGTTGAGTCCAAGGGATAGTCCGCGTCATGAGCCGCCCGATGCCACAAGTTGTAACCAACAATATTTTCCCCAGATGTATTATCAGAACCCAAAACTACAGTTAGTGATGTTGCAGTGACATCTTCAAATCCCACCATATCTGAAGCGACCAATTTTGTATCTGCAATATTGTCAAGCATGAATAATCAAAAAGGGCAGAAAAATCAACAACATAAAAAATTTCCTCATGGGTGGGACGTGTTTTGATATAAAGCATAATGGTATAGTACAATTCATGTAACCGACTCCATCTCATGGAATAAGACTTGTTGTTGTTGGTATCGGTGGTGGGCATGTTTTAGGGGGCACTGAAAAGTTACTGCAACATCATGCTTCACTAGTCACTGTTGAATTGAAACCAAATAATAATATAATATGAAGCTTAACTTAAAAATCTTTGAAAACCGTACACGAAAAATGGTTGGTTCCAAGTAATATAATATCATATCAACAGATGAAAATTCAACTCGCTCCACCCCTCTTATTATGGTAAAAATAATACGGTAAAAAAAAACAAAATGATTTACCTGGATATGTCGGACTCGATGATGGAGGCAAGAGCATTTCAGAAAGTGATGAATCCAGCGATTCCAAAGCAGAACCACAGAGTTTCTGGACCTCTGGTCCTGAGGAAAGTCTGTTCACAATTCCCCTACCAATCTTCACTGGTGAGCTAGTTAATGGGCCAACCTCAGGTTCAAGTTTCTTCACAGCCTCATCAATTATTTCATAAAGTTTTTTATACTTTTCAGTCCCTTGTAAAAATTTTTGGGTCAAGGAGAGACGATAGCAGAGAATGTCCACACGCCTGGTGCACTTTCCCATTGACAGTTGTTTTCTACAACATCTAAATACAAATTAAAGGAAAAAAAATAATCAGCTGCCTAGCAGACAAAAATTAAAAGCGTTTGATTTTGGATAAGCTAATTGATTACATGTTAAAACAACCCTTTCCCTTAAAAAGGGAAAGGCTACAAAATAACTACACAGGTAAAGCTTCATAAAATAATTTGGACTTCAACAGGCTAAATGCAATAATAATAGAAACATGACAATTGAAGCCTAATGACCAGATGAATCTAACAGAACATAAACACAAAAACTACCAGAAACCAGATGCAGACATTCCTTACAAATGGAACTGGAGACAGAATAGAAGCAACAAGCTCAGGTTGCCAAATAACATAAATAAATGCAGGCAAAATTTAGCTTCATCGCTACAATTAATAGTTAAATACAACAATAAAGAAGCTCCTATATACATTGGCATTGCATGGTAAGCAATTAATAAAAAGGTCCATTATCCAGTCCTTTTATGCCCATATATTGATTATTAACAGGTTGCGGCCCTCACCCACCTGCCTTCACTTTCTGTTGTTAGCATCCTGTAAATGAAATCTGCGTTGCCAAACACTTGTTTGTATGAAAAATTAATTACAGAAAGAAATCTCCTTTGCCTGCTTCAAAATAGTTCCCAGTCCAGTTTCAAATGTAGAAAAACATGTAAAGTTGCAAACATGCACCAGAATGTATACATTAACACTTGTCCAATACAAGAACAGCAGTCTAAGCAAGGAAGAGATAACAACTCGGTCCCTTCTCCCAATACACTTCATCAAGAAAGAATTCATTTTAATAACTCAATGCAGATCCAGTTTTCATGCTGGATCTCTGTATGAATATCGAAAATGCCCCCATTTCCTAATACAATCATGACCTTAATACTGAAAACTCACATCATTTAGTTTCTGGTGTGTCAAATACTCTTGAGAGAGAGAGAGACTAGGAAAATGAGGAGCAGACAATTTTCAACATGATACAATAAATAATCTTAGAAGCTGTAAAACATGTGCATAAATATAGACCATTACCCAAGCAAATCATTTACTTTCCCACATGAGACACAGTAGAAACTCCCATCAAGCTTGGGATGCACTCCATTTTTTGCCATGCCGGAACCATCATGTTTTAAAGCACATTCAAGATGGCATGACAAGCCACAAGAAACACCATGAAATGGAGGGTCAGAGTTACACATTAACCACAGGCTAGGATCTTTGTTGTCATCATATTGATGACAAATGCAGCACGAGCATCTTTTGCAAAATACATCTGCTTGACTTAGGGTGGCTTTGCAAGCTGAATTTTTACAATATGTAGTGCTACTACTGCCTAAACCTCCATCGCCGTTAGTAATTGGACCATTGCTTGCTGGAATAGGCAATCGAGACGGATTCTCTGTTTTTCTCCGCCTTTTAGCTGGTTTCTGCTCATTTGCAGAAGGAGAAAGTGGTTCAAGATCTGTTGTAATTTCCTGGTTTCCAGATTTCTTTTCAGAGACAATTTTTAAAAGATTTTCTATGATTTTCAACTTTGTCAAGCCAGTATACTTCCTTTCTTTACCCATCTCTGCACACAGAATTTTCAAAATCTCTTGTCGGCTCCATGACTGTAACATCTCTGATGCACCCTGAGACTTGGATATCTCATAGATAAGTTCTCTTTTTTCTTCCATACTCAACTTGCTGCATTTAGATGGATCAAGTGTGGCACCTAAAACACATGACAATGAAAAAAAGCATATTATTAGCAATTATACATTAAATATGGAGGAATATGCTAAACTTTCCAAGCGGTGAAGGAAACTATAATTAGCTACAGAAGATTCCATCCTCTATTTCTCATTTTTCACCAGAAACAAATCATGTTTTGAGAAGCTAAGCAACAAGTGATTATAATACACAGCAAATGCAGGTAAAAGCTCAGGAACCAACACCATAGTAGCTTATAATTTTCAAAACAACCGCCAATATTTCAAATTTCAACAGAAGGAACTGCTTCGTTTGCACCCTTTTTTTTTTTGGTTGTTGTGGTTTGGGGAGGGGGGGTAATAATAACAAAAAGTTCAAACAGTTTTTACAGTGTTGGGAGATTCGACACAGAAAGGGACTTTGGGGGTATTGTAATTGTCACCCGAGATTTAGAAGGAAGCAAACAAAGAGATCACAAGAATATAAAAAAAAAATGATACAATCCAGAAATCAAAAAATGCTGCAGCAATAAGCTTAAACACCAATAGCTGAGCCATAACGTTAAATCCCGAATACAACGCAAATTAATAAATTCATACATACAAATCCAATCGCACAAGATTTAACGAAAAACCAAATTAAACCAACAACACACACACGCAAGTTTACCTTCAAAAGACGAATCCATAACGATAGCTACTCAACAATGAGAAACTAGCTCGACACATTAACACCTAACCCGGTATCTTCTTCGCACTCGCAGACCTAGAAATTACAAATTTAGAGATTAATTAAATAGATGACAAGAAAATAAAAACAAAAAGAAACAAAAAAGGGAAATAGAAGGAAACAGAGAGGACAGGAAGGGAATGAAAAAAGGAGTACCTGACGAATGAAATTGCAGGGAGAAAGAAGAACCCATGAATCGAAAACTCCTTGAGAATCACTCTCTGTCTCTGTATGCCTCAAGGGACATTGTTTGCAGAAGTTTTGGGTAGAGATAGAATGAACGAATAAAGAAAGAGGGAGTGGGGGAGATGATATAAATAATAAATGAGTCCTGCGAATCAGGAAGCGGCTGCATGTTCTGTCAAACATTGTTTGTTTTTTTTTTTTGGGCCGTTTCAGTTAGCCTCTTGGGATACTACAAAACCTCGTCAAATTAGTAAATTACCACTCTGACCTTTCCTCTTCTTTTTTTTTTTTGACCATCCACTCTGACCTTTCCTGGTATATATATTCTTAAGGTATCTTGTCATTTATTATTACTTTTCAAAGTTTCCGTCGCCCTATTTTATTTCTAATTACTTATTTTGTCATAACAAAAACATAGATTGAAAAGAAAATAAAATATATGTATTTTACAATTTTTTTTTAATTTTAGTTCCCATTTAATGTTATACTATTTTAAATTTTAGTTATTTTTATTTAATGTCCTCCCTCTCACAAAGATATTGTTGAAATTAAGTAATGATTGTATTTTAAAATTTAAAAAATAAAATAAAAAATTAAATGAGGACAAGTAAATAGAAACGGATGAAGTATCTTATTTGATGTTTTCTTCTTTCAACAAATACTGTTTGATATGTAAGACAAGCATTTGACCTTTGCATTTTACAATGGCACAAGCATAATCTTGAATTTAAAATGGGAAAATATAATTATCTAGGCTTTTTTGAATAGACAAAAAAAGAAAAGAAAAGAAAAAAAGAATACGGAATAGGGTGAGAAATTTTATTATCCCCCCTATTCTTACTATAAAAATTACTCAATTAACTTTGATAAATTAAGGAAATTAGATAAAGTATTTAATTAAAACAAATTTGACCTCATTTTTCTAAGTTTTTCACATATAACATGAGATTATATATAAGTCTAATAAATTAGTTTGATTAAAAATGATAAATACTAGAGATAAAATGCATATAGATATTTATATTTAGGAGTAAAACTAACCTAATAACTATGTTCATACATATATATATATATATATATATATATATAATTAGAACCCGAGAAATATTCTAAAGTTTCCTCTCTCAATATCACTTCTTCTCTATTTCTTTTTCTTTATTATTTTTTATACAATGCAGGAAAGCTACCAGTAAAAGAATTATGTTTCCTAGGAACACATGATAAAGTCCTCTTCCCAAGTAAATCTACCAACCCTTTTTTCTAAATTGGATGTGGAAAAAGAAAAATACAGAATTGAAAATTTCGGATTATACAGAGGAAAAAAAAAGTAAAAAAGAGATTAAGAAAAAAGAGGAAGCAGACCGTATGGAAATAGCGGAAGCCTGGGAAAACACTCAAAATGCTCAACCAATAAGAGGTCTTTTATTAGTAGCCCACTGGATTATTAGAAAATATATTTTATTACCCTCATTGATAATAACTAAAAATATCTTTCGTATACTATTTAGCATTTTCTTTCTAGCCAAAGGAAGGATTAAATCATATAATTTTCTAATTACAACTTAATTTTTGAAGTTTATTATTAGGCAACTGCATTTCATATAATATTTAAGAATATCTAGATGGCACCCGTTTCTATATGTTAAACTATGTAATAATGTACCCAACTCTATCCTATCAACACATACCCTACCTTATCAATAACATTACATCATGGATTATAAATGCTCAATATTTTATTCACACATGAGATGATAAGATTTTGATAACAAAAATTGCTACTTCTTCGTGTTTTTATTATTAAAAAATAAATTTAAATTTCAAGTCTCCTTCCAATAAATTGTAATAAAAAAATTATTTAAAAATACTATTAATAACATACCTAATGACTTGTGCGTGGGAGTATCAATTCCTTTTATTTAATACAGCTCAAGAGCACTAAACCAAGCAAGCACATAATGGTTTAATTTTTCATTTAAAAATGAGCTTATAGGTATAACAAAGTTACAAGTGTGAGTATTTTTGAAGAAGGGTATAATTGTCCGGGCACAAGCAGCCCACAGATCCTGCTATTATTGCGTTGGGGTATTCTGAGTGTACTATTTTTTGTCCCTGCGCCCATGTGTGATCAGAATCAACATAGGGACTAGATGGTCATTTCATCTTTAAGCGTCGTACCGTTTACAGATCTGCCATCTGGATGAGGCAAAAAGGTGACGGTTTTACGCATGCTATATGTCGTTTCGTGTTCAAATAATATTGTGTTGCTTATTTTTATTTTTAGGTTTTGGTAAAAAAATATCTATGAACTATTTTTAGAAGTGCATCCAATATTATAAATTTTTTTTAGGTGTAAAAATACTTATAAACTTCTTAAAATGGAGCCAAAATGTTAAATCGTTAATCGATACAAACGTCCGTTTTGTGGAACCCACAATATTATTTTTTGAGGTGCAAAAATACCTATAAAATTTTCTAAAAAGTTACACCCAACACCATAAACTTTTGAAAAGTTCATGGGCATTTTTACACCCAGAAAAAATTTTATGGTGTTGGGTACACTTTTTAGAAAAGTTCATGAGTATTTTTGCACCTCAAAAAATAATATTGTGGGTCACATAAAACGAACTTTTATACTAATTAACGGTTTGACATTTTTGCCTCATTTTAAAAAATTCATGGGTATTTTTACACCTAAAAAAGTTTATGGTATTGAATGCACTTTTGAAAAAAGTTTGTGTGTTTTTACACTTTAACCCTTTATTTTTTGCCAATACAATATTGTGTTACTTAATTACATTATTAAACATAAACTAGGCCACTCGCATGTGGTTTGTATTAAATTTAAAAATAATTATTTACCATCAAATTCTTGGATCAACTAGTAAAGAAGTTATTTCCTCTTAACATGAATTCTATGAGTTCAAACCTAAGAATTCAGCACTCTAATACTTTATTTTACCTTATATTTTTTTTCCAGGGTTATTTTACCTTATAAAACCATGGATTTATAGTAATAAATAATTTTTGTAATACCCCAAATTTTATATTCACCAAAAATATATTATAATTAATTGAGAAATTCAATAAAATGGGGGATATTCATGAAATTTGGAACTTATGAATTTTGAAATATTCATATTCATAAAGAAATAGATAAATTAATTCAAGAATTGAATTAATTTACAAAGATGATAGCAAAATCATAATTTTGCCAATTTTGCCCAAGATTAATTATTTTCCAATTAATTGGATTTAATTTCAATTAATCAAGGAAAATAAAAGAAAATGTATAAAGA
This sequence comes from Inga oerstediana, assembly GCA_963210345.1. NCBI lineage: Eukaryota > Viridiplantae > Streptophyta > Magnoliopsida > Fabales > Fabaceae > Inga > Inga oerstediana. The sequence continues at coordinate 12,770,334 of OY723410.1, read as the reverse complement.
GCATTATTCTTAATGGTATAAATCAAGAATTTATAAAATTAGAGGAACTTGGGCATAAATCAATTAAGGGAATTATAGAAATGTTGAAACCATTTTTCTTCCCTTCTCTTCAATAATTTTTCCTATCATGAAATGCATGGGGGAAAATTGATTTAATGAAATTTAACATGTTAAGCACCATTATCATATGAAGAGGAGATTAAATTATGATTAATTTCATGAGCACATGTCCAAAATGCCACAAGAAAAGAATAATGATGACAATAATAAGGTGGGTATGACATGAAGTATAGACATGATGATTATTGTATGGTGATGGTAAGGGAGCAAGTAAGTCATATTATTAGGAAAGTATGGAGCAAGTAAGGCATAAAGTGAGTCAAAGTATGGGTGAAGGTATGGAGGGAGGTATGGTGAGAAATATATGTCACCACAACAACCCTTGATGAGATCAATGGTGTAGAATCAAGGGAGCATTTTTATGAAGCTTTTCTCTTCCCTTCCTTTCATTCATTTAGTCCAAGCCACAAGAGAAAGAGAAAGAGGAAGCGCCTTGGAGACTTTGAGAGCTAGAGAGAAGAGGAAGAAGAAATCTTAAGCTAAGAAGCTAAACTGTTAAGATTTCTTGTGATTTTGTCTTAAATCCTTCTCTAAACCTTGATTCTTCATGCATCCATGATCTTGAAGACACAATTCTTAACTTAAGAAGAGAGAGAGGAGATGTCTAGAGAGAGAGAGGATTCAAGATCTCAAGAGGTAACTTCACAAACCTTAGATCTAAACTAGTATGATGTTGTTGTTGAGTTTATGTTTGATTTTGGTGATTTTTGTCAAGTTTGTAAAATTGGAAAACCTATAAGCTTAAGAGGTTATGCTGCCCAAATTTCTTTGAATCATAGTTAAGATATGTTTAAATAAGTTAATAAGAAATTAGAAGTGGAAAAATACAAGTTTTGGAAGTTAGAACACAAAACTACATTTTTTTCATGTTTCTTGAATATTTTCGCCAGCACTGTTTTAAGGGGGTAGGAGCTAGATTTTCATGAATTATATGGTTTCATTGAATTCAATGGGCAAAAATGGATGGGGTTACAGTTGGTCATTTTTTCGGAAAAGGCCAAAAAGTATAATTACGAAAACGCACATAAAACCCCAAATCGGGGCTGTCAAGGATATTTTTGTAATTTGGTACTGAATTTGGTAATTTTGAGCCCTGAAATGGATTCCTTGGGCAAATATACGTCAGAATAGCCCTAGTCAAATTTTTGGGAAAACGTGCCATTGGGTAGGGTAGGGCGCGCGGGGCGGAGTCAGGGTCTCATGGGCATTTTGGTAAATTTTCACCACAGACTAATATAACCACAAAAAATACTATGGAAGTGTCCAAACTGTACATTTGACGTTCTATGATCGAGTAGAGATCCCTAGGGATTGTCACACAAATCAAGGCACATTATTTGAGGATCAGGGAATGGCGATTAAGGTAAGGAACTTACATCTCCTTCATGTATTTGATATTTATGTTGGTGTATTAATGCATGTTATTACTTTGCTTGATTTTGTGAAACATATATTAATAATTGAAGCTCTGTTTCTATTTATGCTATGGCTATACGTATGTTATTTGAAACATTAAGTATACAGATATGTCATTGTGTGAGCATAAGTTATGTAATATAACATGTCATGCATTAAACACTTATCTTGTATGCATATTGGTATTGCTTTTCTACTGAGATTCCCTAGAATCTCACCCTCCCCTACCAACAATTTAGACAGGAGAAGACATGACATATGCTGAGATTAAAGAAGAGAACCGTACGAGGGGATTGCAGTGGTGGAACGAAGACTGAAAAATGTCTCCGTTTCACTAGGATGGGTGTAGACACCCATGTAGCGCTGTGAGACTACGTTAATTGTAATTATCAAGTACGAACCCCTATGAGGAATTTCCGTAATCATGCACATAATATCAGTATATTTATGCTATTCTTGTATTGTCCACCAAATTGTGTATCGTTTTCCATAAATACGCTGAAATAGGTGAAAAAAAGATAAGGATGTGACAATTTTTTCGTTTTAATGGGCGTTTGGTTTTTTTTCCCCTCCCGAAACCATGATTTGCCCTTAAAAATGTGCTTTTTTTCCCACCCAAACACACACTCATGCTAAACATATATATAGTACCAAATTATGATGGAAAACAACCACTTCTTTTTTTATGTAAGGAAGTATATAGATTGAATAAAAAGGACAAAAAAGGTGATAAATTGAAAATATATAAATGGATGGAATAATGTTCTATATGTAAGGATGATATAAACGCCACGTAATATTACATCATATAGACTTTTAGTAAGATAAAAATAGTTTTCTTGAGCTGTAGAAGATTAAAATAGCTGAAATATACAATACTTTTCATTTTCTTAATATTATAAAATAATCCTCAAACAATAGTATGTTATATGGTGCAAAGTTTGACATATCAAGACACGATATAGAGATTTTTTGGGGTCGTTGAACCTCATTTATGGTCAACATGTTGGTAAGTACGCGTTGAATCAATATCAACCTACTCCTACATAAGTACATGTATCCTTTGCTGAAAAAGTAAAGGACCTCCTTTGCTTTTTTCTGAACCGTTGGATCAAGATCTCAACGGTTCAGATTTAATATATTATAAAAATATTATTATTATAATAATAAAATAATAATATTTTAATTAATATTTTATTATTATAATAATAATATTTTTATAATATATTAAATCTGGACCGTTGAGATCTTGATCCAACGGCCCAGAGAAAAGCAATGGAGGTCCTTTACTTTTTCAGCAAAGGAGAGAAAACGGACTCTATATAATTCATTGAAAATGACAATTTTTTATACTTTTCAAAAATAAAAAAGAAACACGGTTTTACCTATAAACGTAAAACGTGGAAGATTTTAAATGGTACGCCGATAAATAAAAAGGCAAAAAAAAAAAAACCGAAAGAAAGAAAGAAAGAAAAAGTAGTGGAGTATAGGTGAAATGAAAATGATAGTTGCCTAAGTAATCATATGAAGAGAGATAGACATAATTCGGACTGTATTACTGGTGGCGCCGACAAATGAATATGAATCTTTCACTTAAACGGATCATCAGATTTTTTTAGTTATTATTTCAAATGTATTGAGACCTACTATTGTTTTTTTTTTTATCATTACACTGCAATTACTCTAATACTCGTATGGTTATATTTATAAAGTAGAGAGATGATGATTTTTTATCTTATTTATAAGTCACTTCATTAAATTTTCTATATGAATATATAATTTTACCATTCATTTATTATATAGATTTTGTTCTTATAGAATATATATTATATATATTAAATATGGGTAAATTCGGTAAGTTGTTAGATTTTAAAGTATAAGTAATGAGATTTAATGTTTTATTTAGTTTGTATGAAGTATGCTTGAAGTAATTTATAAATCAAACTAAAAAAGTATGGCAACTAGATCACATGTAAATGGTTTATTGATATATACTACTCTGATCCTATTTATAAGTCTAGTTTGAGAAAAAAATTTGGTCTTTATTATAAGTTCACTTTCAAAATATAGATTGTTACAATTTTGCCCCTATTATAGAGAGAAGAAAGAGGTGAAAAATATCTATTTATAAATGAGAGCACAATTGAAATTTTTTTTATCAATTTAGTACAAATTTATTGAGTTAACTAATTTTTTTTTTGTATGTGAGAATTAAATAGTTTGGACTTATAAATATAACAAGAGCAATGTAGTAACATGTTTGAACGAGCAAAATAAACATATCTAAGAAACTAACAGAGAGTGCATGCCCCAAATATAAGTAATCCCTGATTAACCATCAAACCAATATACCACCTTCGGTCATATTAATATAAGACCTCGGTCATAAAACCGAATGTAGTATTTAGGACTTGTTTGGATTTCAGCTTTAGCAACCCAAAAGCTAGTTTGAAAGTCCAAAATATAATTCACTACTATAAAAAACAAAAGTTGTGGCGCTTATTTTAAAGAATACTATGGTGTTTGGGAAGCATCGTAGCTTTTAACACCATTAAAAAAAACTATAACACTTCTTAAATATATGGGAGCGCCATAGCTTTATCATTATTTTTTACAAAAATATCACTTCCTACGGCACTTCCTTGAAGAAGCACCGTAGGAAGTCTTTTATTTTTTTTTTAAAAAAAATTATGACTTCCTACAGCACTTCCCTGGAGAAGTACTGTAAGAAGTATTTTATTTTAAAAAAATAATTTTTCATAATTATTTTATTTTCCTGATGAAAACCTCCATTTACAATCCAAAATTCATAACAATTTACAATACAATCCATAGCAAAATGAAGTAACATAGCATGTATCTTTTGAAATATTACGTCTTCATATATTAAGTATAAAAGAACTCAAGCATTTAAGTTGTTTAAACTTGAGCCATACATGTTACTTCTACGGATGATAAAACTAAGTATTATTATATTTGTAAGCTCAAAAATTAAAAAACTTACAATGTATAAGAAGTTCAAGAAGATAGAGTTGATACTTCAAATAAATACCTGAAAAAAAAAATTTTGAGCACATATATGAGATTCATGAAAGATTTTAACTTAAAGAAAACACGAACCAAATGTTGAAAAAAGAAAAACATTTACAGGCTAAGGAGCTTCTGAGGAGGCCAAAACAAGGGGAAAAACACATGGGAGAGAAAGATTTCTACAGCAACGGAGTTCTGGAACACTATCATAACATTAATTATTAATTATTCATAAGTAGCCAAAAAAAGAGGAAGAAAAAAAAAATGAGTATTCAAATTGTGGATTGTTGTGATGAAATAGATTTATTTAGAAACTGACTCATTTTTCAATTGTTCTATTAATTTTTTAAATTTAGCCCTTTATATCACGTTTTACATTTTTTTTACCTTAAACTCATTACAACCCTTAATAAGTCCTTTTGATTTGAATTATGCATGTGAATTAGGTAGTGAAGATTGAGATTTTTAGCAAGCCTATGGTAGTGCAATTTTTTCAGTTGAATTCGAGTGAAATACTTACCCTTAAACACTTGAAAGATTGAGAGAATGAGTCACAATTACGAACTCGGTTTATTCATTTTTAAATAAAATTACCAGTTTATATTTTTGTTGATTCATAAATACTATGATCTCTTTATTTTTCAATTGTAGTCTTGCTTATGACTTGACACTTCTAATTTTGTTAGAACTAATTAGTCACTCCTTGTTTGAGGATGTCCAAAAGCTAAGTGTGGAAGAATTTGATATGTAAAATATTTTCATATTTATTTTTTCTTATATGATGATTTTGTGGATGATATTTGAGCTTAATTTAATGAATTTGGATGTAATTAATAAATAAATAATGATTTTGAAATAAAATAGAATTTTTTGAAAAATACTAAATTAGACCATCTTTCATTTTTCAGGCAATATCTAGAGCTCTATATGTCAAATTGGGACGTTCTATATATGAATAAAAAGCTAAAAAAGAGCTCTACAACTTTTATGTTGAGATCAAAACCCAGTTCTATCTCTAAGGGTTTCAAATCTTGTTTGGAAGTTGAGAGTGAGAATCATCTATCATTCCACCAACCATTCCATCTACCACATTTCCTCTACCACTTCATCTTCCTTTTCATCTACTACTTCATCTACCATATTCTATCTACTACTTCATCTACCACATTTCATCTACCCTACTCCATTCTTCCCTATATATAGTCACCTTCTCCTTCACATTTTATACAACCATTTTTTCATATTCATTACTTTTCTCTCTTCTTCACTTACAAACTATTTCATATCCATTTCTTTCCTATCTTCTCTACATACATCTTCTTAGAGTAGTTTCATGCATTGTATTTAATTCTTGCATACCTCCTACATAAAAGGTTTAAGTAGTCCTCCTTTATGGATAATATAGGTTGCCACCTACATGGAAAATTTTACCTCCTAAAGGGACGGCTAGATTTTCTCCATTTTCATGCATCTATTTGTTGTATATTTATGTTTTAGAATTTAATAATTAGGTTTTATGCAATGTTAATTTATTTTGGTTTTATTTTTAATTTCATCATGTGTTAAATTTCTATTTTCCTAGGGTGATGATGTAGCTTAATAATAACGGATTGAATTTTAACTAATTAAATTTAGTTTTAATTTTTCCTTCATTATTGAGTTTTAATTATTATTCTTAATGCTTTTGATTGATTTACCATCTTTTGAATGATTTTAATATGTATGTTGAGACAGTAAAAAGATGCATGTGTATAGATCCTATAATTAAAACCATAACTTGCATATGAAATAGAAATATATTCATATAAGTTGTGTAGTCTTATTGAATTCCATAAATCTTAATGCATAATTAATTACTTAAATTCATATAAGAACATATTGGATTAGCAATTAATTATAGAATTGATTAACCTTGGAAGAAGCTAGTAATTAAATTAGGAAAACTCGACTGTCAATCATGTGGAATAAATTGGGCTAGAATAGATAAGTGATTCAATCTGGAATTTATTAAGTAAAATCTGACCCCTAGGGCTTTTTCTCATAGATGTTTTCATATCATTTGCATTCATATTTAATTCTTTTTAATTTTGTAATCTCAATCACCAACTAATCGATCAACTAAATAGAGTTAAAATTACTCATTTTGGTAATTAGTGAAGGAGAGAGTGGCTATATATAGAAAAAATGGAGTAAGGTAGATGAAGTGGTAGATAAAATGTGGTAGATGAAGTAGTAGATAGAATGTGGTAGATGAAGTAGTAGATGAAAAGAAAGATGAAGTGGTAGATGAAATATGGTAGGTGGAATGGTTGGTGGAATGGTAGATGATCAATCCTCGTGGAAACGATACTCTACTCACTTCTGGATTGAGACGTTCTATATACAGATAAAAAGCTAAAAAACATATCTACAACTTTTATGTTGGAACCAAAACCCAGTTTTATCTCCAAGATTTTCGAATTTTGCTTGGAAGTTGAGAACATGAATCATCTACCATTTCATCTACCACTTCATCTTCCTTTTCATCTACTACTTCATCTACCACATTCTATCTACGACTTCATCTACCACACTTCATCTACCACTTCATCTACCCTACTCCATTCTTCTCTATATATAGCCACCCTCTCCTTTACTCAGTACCAAAATGGATAATTTTAATTCTATTTAGTCGATCAAAATGGTGATTGAGAGAATAAAATAAAATGATTAAATATGAGTGCAAATAATATGAAACAACTATGAGAAAAAGTTCTAGAGGTCAGATTTTATTTAACAAATTCCGGATTGAATCACCTATCTATTCTAACCCAATTTATTCCACATGATTGATAGTTGAATTTTCCTAATTTAATTACTAGCCTCTTCCAAGATCAAGAAATTCTATGATTAATTGCTAATCAAATATATTCCTATATGAATTTAAGCAATTAATTGTACATTAAGATTTATGGAATTCAATAAAAACTACACAACTCATATGAATATATTTCTATTTCATATGCAAGTTATGGTTTTAATTATATGATCTACACACATGCATCTCCTTACAATCTCAACATGCATATTAAAATCATTCAAAAGGTGACCAATCAATCAAAAGCATTAAGAACAATAATTAAAACTCAATTATGAAGGAAAAATTAAAACTAGATTTAATAAGTTAAGATTCAATCGGTAATTAATAAGCTACATTATCACCCTAGAAAAATAAAAATTTAGCTCATGATGAAATTAATAACAAAAAGAAAATAAATTAACATTGCATAAAATTTAATTATTAAATTTTAAAACATAAATATACAACAACTAGATGCATGGAAATGGAGAAAATCTAGCCATCATTTTAGAAGGTAAAACCTTTCATGTAGGTGGCAACCTATACTATTCATAAAGGAAGACTACTTAAACCTTTCATGTAGGAGGCATGTAGGAATTGAATACAATGCATGAAACTACTCTAAGATAGTGTATGTGGATAAGAGAAGAAAGAAATGAATATGAAATGATTTTAAGTGGAGAAGCGAGGATGACTATATATAGAGAAGAATGGAGTAGGGTAGATAAAATGTGGTAGATGAATATGGTAGATGAAAAAAACAAGATGAAGCGGTAAATAGAATATGGTAGATGAAATAGTAAATGAAAGGAAGATGAAGTGGTAGATGGAATGATTAGTGAAATGGTAGATGATTCCCGCTCTCAACTTCCAAGCAAAATTTGAAACCCTTGGAAATAGAACTGGGTTTTGGTCTCAATATAAAAGTTGTAGAGCTCTTTCTTAACTTTTTATCCATATATAGAACTTCCAAATCCGACATCTAGAGCTCCATATATTGCCTAAAAACTGAAAGAGGGTCTAATTTGGTTTTTTTTAGAAATTCTATTTTATGCCAAAATCATTATTTATTTATTAATTACACCCAAATTCATTAAATTAAGCTTAAATATCATTCACAAAATCATCATATAAGAAAAAATAAATACGCAAATATTTCACATATCATCGGAGCTAAAAAGAAAACGGGAAGATGAAAATGAAAATGAAAATGGCGGGTTATAAAAATTAAATTACAAGATGGGAGAAGCTACAACGCTTTTTGTCAAAACACCGAAGCTTCTCAATTTGAAAAAAAAAACACTTTGACCAATTTTTTTAAAAAAATGTAGAAGCTACAACACTTTTTCTCAAAGTGCCAAAGCTTCTCAATTTAAAAAAAAAAACAATGAACAATTTTTTTTTAGTGCCAAAGCTACTCAATTTAAAAAAAAAAACAATGAACAATTTTTTTTTTAAAAAAAAATCTTAAACGGTAAGCATGAAAGGCAAGGCAAGCAATCGGATCTTGGCCGGCACTTGCCAAGAGCCGGGCTTGATTGGCCTAGGGCGGTGCTTTCGTGGCAAGCGCCAGTCAAGGCTTTAAGCCTGTGACACGCGCCGGTCAAGTTCTTAGCCTTGGCCGGCCAAGTTTTTTTAAAATATTTTTTTTTATCCAAAGTCTAAAATTCATCATAATATAAAGAGAGATGTGAGGGCTTTTAATGCAAACAAAAACTACAATGCAAACAAAGTGGTTAACAAGCAACTGGGTGACGGATTTTAATGTTTTGAAAGTAGAAGAAAATAAGATTAATCAAGTGAATAATCAACAAACATCATATTTGAAATTTTTTTTTTTTTTTGTGAAATAAGATGAATATAGTAGATAATTAATTCTTAAAAGATCCTTTTTGACTTTCAACAACAAGAGATTCTAAATAATAATGCATTATAATAAATGTCATACTTCAAACTTATACGGCACTTTATTCTTAAGTGCTGGATAAGTTTTTTTCCAAATAAAAAAAATACTAAAAAATTATACTAGCTACGGCGCTTTTTTGAGAAGCGCTATAGCTTTTGCTTTCATTTTATTTTTTAAAAAATAAATGTTTTGTATGACGTTTTTTTTTTAAGAAAATGCCGCACAAACCAAGTACTAAGCTCCGGCGCTTATATTAGGAAGCGCAGTAGCTTCTAAACCTTTTTTTTTTAAAAAAAAAACTATTAATTGAAGAAGTGCAGAAAAAGGGCCTCCGTTAAATATTTCTTTTGTAGCCGTGATTTGAAACCAAACGTTATGTTTAGATTGGCATTGAAGAAGTCAAGTGAATTTTCTTCACTAAAATCTATTCCTTCCGGTCCATAATGTAAAACTATACTTATTTACTTAATTTGATTAGATTAAGAAAATTAGTTCAACTTATTTTTGGTGATATGAAGTCAGTCATGTTAGTTAATATGACATATTTTTTTTAAAATACTATAATCATCTTCATTAATTCTCTTCATCTATCTCTTATTAATTCCCTTCATCTTATTAATTATTATTGAAGGAGAATTAACAAAGGTAAATTAAGAAAAAATTGACAAATATAAGAAATATATCTTATATCTAGGATTAAGATTAGCTCCTTAATTAGATTCTGCATTAAGAAGTGTAAAGAGTAATTAAGTTTGACCTAAAGTCACAATTTGAAACTTTTGAGGTTATAAAAGCCATTATTCAAATAGAATATTTTACAAAAATGTATCCAAAGATACATCATATCACACTAATTGATTTTTGTTTTGCCAACACATAGTAATTGACTTTCACTCCAACTTTAATTTATAAAATATATACAGTTGGAATAAAAATCACTTTTATTAAAGTTAATCTAAACAAGCTTGTTTATTGAATCAAAAAGAAACCAAAATATGAATTCTTCATATGAGATATATTATTACAAGTGATTAGAACAATGAATTATCTATTTTTGGGGTTAAACCAATAACCCCAAAACCATTTGGGAACTAACCAGGGAGAGCCATGTGATTCTCCCTTTGTAACTGAGGATTAAACCATCGTACACGCTTGCTTATTAATGAAGTGAATGACTCGTTATATTGATCAGAGCCTTATATTGAGTGAGTGAGAAATGACAGACTAACCCTATAAATTAACCAATATTCCAACAAAGTCATCAATCTTCTCATAATCTCATATAACTCTCCGATGCCTGCAGATCTTTAGGGCAATGCCTAGTTCTCATGGCTATCTCTCCCCTTTTATCTCAGCAATTTTAGCAATTACAGTACATAGTTAAACACTGGGGATGAAAGCAGAAACTTGGTTGGGGAATACTTCAATTTCATATCTCTGGACATCTATAGCGTTTCTTTTTTCTTTTTTTTTTTTTGAGCGTGTGATAATGCACTTACTCATCAATGATGATTATAGTATATTAGTGGGTTTTTAATTTAAGACGTTTTTCTAATATATATACTATTTGGGGGGGGGGGGATTTCTCATTATCTTCTGGCCCTTCTCCCTTTTTTCCCTTTCCATATTTTAGGTGGTCCGTCTTGTCATCAATCATGGCATAAACATTATTGTAGTATGGCTTTTCCTTAATTGGCTCGTTTGAATCACAGAATTAAAGGCAATATAATCAAATATAATATAATGTAACGGATTATAATGTAATGATTATTATATAAATTTATTTGAATCTGTCATTAAGAAAAAAATAATGTATATAAATAAAAACGTTTGATTGGATTACGACCAACATGAGATTATATGGAAATAATATAGTAAGAGATCAAATTACACATATCTACATATATATGTAAAATATACACGTTGAGTTTATAATAATTTTTTCATTTTGTGCAATAAATATATTAGGTTTATAGTAATTTTTAAATATTTAATGGTGAAAATATTATGTTATGTACAAGTTGAGTTCATAGTAATTTTTTTAATATTAATGGTGTGAATATTATTTATTGGGATATTTTAATATTTTTTAATGGTGGAATATAATTTTTAAAATTTTTTAATGGGAATATTTTTTTAAATGTCTATATTATTAATTAATTTTTTAATATTTAATTGTGGTAATTATTTAATATTTAACCATGTTTATGAGCGAGTACTTTGGTCGATTCAAAAAATTATAATGACAATAGTGTTTTTTTCACTTGATTACAAGATGTCTATATAGTCATTCATCAATCATAGCAGAGTAATCTTGATTATATCAAATGACATGATCAAGATTACAAAATGTAATCATCTTTACATTACGTAAACCCAGCCAAACGCTGTAACCAATCTGTTGTATCAGAATCAAGGAACAAAAAATCGGACCGAGCAATGACCTGGTCACAGCATAGGTTCAAGGGTTAATGGGTCAACCGGAGTCTAACCAGTAGTTGAACCGTTCATATTAAAATATTATAATTTATTAGTAGCAATATATATTAATATATTTTTAAACTTCTATAGATAAAAATGAAGATTCTTAGGAAAAATATGCTTAAAATCTATTAGTATTAGTTATAATGCCTATACTTATGCAATGATATCTCCTTTTTTATAATTATTATATCTTTTAAAATAATTTTTTTCATTATCTTTCTCTTTTTTTTAGATTTGTTCTTTTTTTACCTATTTTTCTCTTTATTTTGGTCTTCAAGCTTCCATTTTCCCTTAAAAAAGCACAAAATAAAAATTTTGAAAAAAAGAAAGAAACCGGTTAACCAACGGTTGTACCGGTTTTGATCGGTCCAACCAGCGTCACACCGGTTCAACCGGTCTGACAATTTAATACTCAAACTAGACTGGACCACTGACCGATTCTCGGTTCAACCGGTCAAACCATCTGGTCTAGTCCGATTTTTTGTTCTATGATCAGAATTATATATAATCCTCTCAAAAGGAATTGAACAAAACAGGCTATAAGTGTATTTTTATCAAATAAATTTTTTTTATTTACCAGGCGCTTTTAATATGTTCACCTGGAATACGTTTCACAGAAATTAAAAAAAAAACTCTAAGTTTTATTAAAAATTTAATAACTTTTCAAATTTATTCATATTTAATATAAATGAATGAAAATTAAAAATTCAAATAATAATAAATTAGGGATAAAATTATACACTAATATAATAAATTTAACAAGATGACTTATATTAAGGATAAAAATCATGGTTCCCGGACCCGGACCGGAAACCGCCGAACCGGTCTCTAGACCGGTCCGGTTCACGGTCCGGTCCGGGTCCCAAATAAAAAAAAAAAAAAAAAATTAACTTTTTCCTTTAGAATTTCATACTATAAGCCTAAAATTTTCAATTACTCACTGGTTTGGTCCCGGTTTAGCTCCGATTTGGTCCCGGTTTGACCCACTGACCCTTAACCTAGTACCCCGACCGGTTCAATACCCGGTCCGAGTTTTAATACCTTGATAAAAATACTCTTTTGGTCCCATATGTAAGATAAAATTGATATATTTTAATAAGAATTACTTCCTCCGTGTCACCATAAGGGAAAAAAAATCATGGTTCCCGGACCCGGACCGCCCGGTCCGGACAGGAAACCGCCGAACCGGTCACTAGAACGGTCCGGTTCACGGTCCGGTCCGGGTCCCAAATTAAAAAAAAAAAAAAAATTAACTTTTTCCTTTAGAATTTCATACTATAAGCCTAAAATTTTCAATTATTCACCGGTTTGGTCCCGGTTTAGCTCCGGTTTGGTCCCGGTTTGACTCACTGACCCTTAACCCAGTACCCCGACCGGTTCAATACCCGGTCCGGGTTTTAATACCTTGAAAAAAATATCTCCTAGGTTTAAGAAAGTTAATTATTTCTACTAATTGTTTAAAATTATTTTTTTAGAATCGCTGCAGGTATTATTAATTTTTAAACTTTGTTTTTTATCTAATTATTTTATTAAAATTTTAAGTAAGTTGAACCCTCAGGGCCTAAACAAAGTTAAGATATGCTTTTTGAATTTCCTTTTTTAACCAGAAATGCTTTTTGAAATTTAAACTCATGTTATTAGCTAGTTGTTTTTATACAATATAACTGTTACGCCCTTATTTTATTTTCATATTTTTTAAAGTATTTGTGGAAAATAATATGCGGTTTCGTGGTCAATAAAGAAATAATATAAATATACTGATAATATATGCATGATTACATAAATTTCCTATAGGGGTTCGTACATAATAATTACAAACCTTGTAGCCGCATAGGGCTCTTGAGTATCTAAACTCATTCCAGTGAAACAAAGACATTTTCCCATCTTCGTTTCACTACTGTAATCCCCTCACACGGTTCTCTTATCTGATATCTGCATACCTTCTGTATTCATCTGTCTAAATTGTTGGTAGGGGAGGGTGAGATTCGAGAGAATCTCAGTAGGAAAATGTACCAATATGAATGCAGGATAAGTGTCTAACACATGACATGCTTACAATACATAAACACATGCTAACATAATAACATATTTGCTTGCTCAATGTTCAAACAACATACTTATGGCCATAGCATAATTAGAAACACAGCTTCAATAATTCATATATGTTTTACATAATTATGCGAAGCAGTAACATGCATCAATACATCAGCACAAATATCAAATACATGTAAAAGAGGTAATTTCTCTACCCTAACCCTTTCTTACTTCAAAACATACGTCTCATAAAACATGCTAATGAATGGGCTCTCAACTTGATCCTCAAGCTCCTTCTCGCTTTTCCTTCTTTGGCTGAAACTCCTCCCCTTTCAAATCCTAGATTTTACTTTCAAAATACCTGACGAATTTTTTGCCTCCTCTCTACAAGTTCTCAAAGTCATTTTCTCTCTCTATACTCACTAATGGCGTCGATTTATGGCTGAACAAAGAAGGGAAGATGACCTTATATCATGATTCTGTCATGTTACAATATGCTGATGTCATAATTTCTAATTTCTCATTTTCAGATTTTCTGGTTGATTTTTTGCCCAAATTTTAAAAAATCATAACTAAATTTGTAGATATCGTATTAGAGTAATTCCAAAAACTATAGAACCATTACTGAGTTTAGTTTCAAGAAAAAAAAATATAGAATTTAACCAATTAGAAGCACAAAATTCCCAGAATTAAATTCGTTGGACGCTGCTACAAAAACCTTTCAGTTTTTCTGAGCTAATTTCAAAAATTCATAACTTTTTGTATATAGCTCTAAATGATTCATATAATTGTTAAATTAAAGCTTAGGATGTATACTTTTACCCTGTAAAATTTCATAATTTTCAATCATCATTTGGCCATACAAAATCACATGACAAGCTCACTGCCTTGCAGAAATTTCCACTGGAAGCATAATCACATTCTCAAAAATTCACCATTTTATTTTATTTAATACCCCTAAAATATAAGTACCATTAGGGAATAGATTTATGACACCTGTTAAATCAGGGCTTAGCAGTCCACTTAATTCAGGCTTATATCCAAACCTCCAATACCAAAATTCGGGATATTATAATAACATTCTTAAAAAATCAGTTTGAATTATACCTACAATCTTAAATAAAAGTTTTTACTGAATCAAATTTAAGCATTATGAATCTCAATTGAAAATAACTCATTCAAATATTTCTTTTGCATTCAAAAAATTTCAAACTTAAAATTATGTATTTGACGTACTAGGATCTCTTCCATTATAACTAATAATTAATTGTAATAATAATATTATTAGGTTAATAATAACAACAATAACATAAAGTTGATTGATTGAGATCCTCATATTAAATATTTTAATGAATTAACTGAAATTATATATTGAAAGTGTCAAGTCAATATATAATTGATTGTATCAGCAAATCAGTAACAAAACTTACTAACAGAAAAAAATAATTATAATTATAATTAAAACAAGCCCTTTGGATTCAGATAAAATTTGACATGAGCTTTACTCTCTGATTTTTTTGGCCAAATGAGATGAACTTTACTAATTGTTAAAAAAGGCTGCTAGGGTAGCATATGGTATAAAGAAGTATCACCTCATAACATTAAATAAAAAACAAAAAACAAAAGAATTGGGCAGATTGTGTAGTTTTGACCATAATAAAACGCAGAATTGTCAACTCGATTTTACCTCAATAACCATCATTTTAGTATATTACATTAATTTATTTCTTTATCTTAACTTAGTCATTATTTTCTTAATTATCTCAGTTTATTCCTACACTTTTTTGTTCTTATCATATTTATTTTTTATTAATTTATTATCTCCAGATATTTTAAATTTTAATTTTCAAAAATTTCTTATCTTTTTTTTTTTCCAAAAAAAATTCTTATCAAATATAAGGGAAAAACCAGTTACAGCTTACAATATACAAATTAAAAGTCAACCAGAAAAAATCTAACTGAAACGTTAAGGTTAAAAACAAATATGCGACCTTGCCGCCATGATGTTACATGAGCGTTAATATTTAATCTTTTTTCCATAAAATTAATTTATTATAATCCGTTTGGTTCAATTCCATAAGATAGGATTGCATGTAATCTTGATACAACAGAATATGCTTGTTTGAGATAATTTATTTTTAGGAAATAAGTGCTTATAATTCATGATTCACGGTATACGAGGTAAGTATGTAATAGGAGTTTTGTCTCAACTTATGTAATAAGCACTTATTTCCTAAAAATAAATGATGTCAAACACTCACAATTAATTACATTAATTATGACATTTGGTAGAGTCTTTGAGATTTACCAACTCTTTGACTATTGTTTTTTGAAATTGTAACGAACCACCCAATGGACTAATTTCGTCCTATCTTATTTATAAACACTTTTAATATGTATCAGAGGTAAAAAAAAAATTTTAAACCTCATTAACCATATTTTAAAATTTAGGGTGAAGGGATAAAAATATATATATTAATTTGTCAAAAGTGCTTCTGACACCATATTAAAACTTTGGGTACAAAAATGTCTATGAAAATTACAAAAGAGCCCAAAAATGCCACAACCAAGAACCCGTTATGTTTGAGCCTTCTCCTTCTTCACTCTTTTTTTTTTCCTTATATATGAAATAAAAAATAATTAGATCAGAAAAACTAAGAAACAGCCAAATGAAACATGTAGAGACGAGATTGTCGTTCAATGGCTTGGGAAGGCATAGATGAGATTATCAGAGGCAATGGAAGTTGATGATAGAGTAAGGTGAGAATGAAGAGAAGGGGGACAATGGATGCAAAGCATGGTGGCAGAGATGGGCCGGGGTAGAAATGGTGGTGGTGGTGGGTGGCGGTGTCCGGTCTTCATCGGCACCGATAGTATATGTTGGATAGTTAATATGTCCGTTCAATAAATTCGTTGAATGTTTTCTTCAGTATTCCTCTATCATTTATTTTTAAATGACTTTTGCATTGCATCATATATGCCCGTCTCACTCACTCATATCTATTATAGCTATGACTAAAATGTTGAAAAATTCATAGTATGTGAGAAACTTTGAATGAGTTGTTGCCGGTAATATAGAAAGGAGATAAGAAAAACCAAAGAGTGGACAAATTTGACTGATCATTGTTCCATTGAATGGAATCCTAATTAAATGTCCTTGCGATTATAACACATACCTAATTCCGTGATTCATGAATGTTATATTATTAATAACGACAATTACTTTGCACCTCGTCATACCCCATTAAGCGCGTTAATCGTTGATATTAATTACATGTCTATTATTGTTGTGTCCCGTTTTTGTATACAGGGCATTATTAAACTTACTTAAATCATTTGTTTTTTAAGAAAACGGACAATTTCCTCCAAGAATGGAATTACAAAAGGCCACAAGAACTTAAACCCTTGTATATCATAGTCTAATTATTACCTAAACATGCCTTATATTTGAAACACATGAAAAACCTTTAATAAATCTTATTATGTCTCTTTCGACTGTAAGTTGAATTATTTGGGCGTAATTTGCAATGATGGGCCCAAGCTATTGGTCCAGTAAGTATGGGCCACAATAACCCTGCTTACGTTTTTTGAAATCTTTTTTTTTTTAACTGCCGAACTCAAATATTGTAACTAGATTTAATGGCCAACGCTAAAACTTTACCCTCATCAACAAGCGGTTGGTTGATGTGGTAAGGGGTTTTATTCTTATAAAAAGTATGACACAAATTTGAATCTCCGAAAATGCATTTATTAGAAGAGGTAAGAATTCTTTGTTTCTCTGAACTTGGAGGGGGAAATCTTGATTAAAAAAAAATAACTTGACACTCATGTAATCAAAGTTGTTAAACTCATGAGTTTAAGCAAACTCATGACAATAACATAAGCTCGAATCTTAAACGGTAAGAGATTACTTTTATCAATAAATATATAGTATAAAAAATAATAACAATTTGATTTAAGTGTATTTTAAATCAAAATAATTGAAATTAAATCCATTAATATCCATTATTTATAATACTAAACAAATAAATTTCTATAAATTGCATATATAAAGCTACTAAACATAATTTAATCGAAAAAATTAACACAAGTTTCAAAGTCAGCTAATATGATTTTGTAAGTTAGAAATGTAAAAACGGTAATTCGATGTGTGAATTCGCAAGTTTAGTAAAGTTTATAACTAGCACAAATTTAAAGATAACTCGACACGATTTTATAAATTAGAAACTTAAAAACAATAAACTTGAAGACTTAATTTAACGTAACCCAATCTAATTTGATTTAAATGAGTTTGGCATGTTGTGGCTTGCCAAAACCCTTTAGTAGTGTTTTTTCGTTCGAAACCTTAGCAGAGTATTAAAAAACAGAGAAAATTTTGTAACAAAAAAAGGAAAAAAACAGAACATTATCATTTTATAGATGGCTGTTATAATTATAATTTCCTTCTGTGTTGTATTTGATTTTAAGTTAGAATGTATAGGTGCTTCAACATATATGATTAGATTTTTCTGATGAAATATACTGGAGACATAATAATTTAGTTTTTTTTTTCTCTAAATATAATCATCTTTCTCACAATTAAATCTGATCAAAATAAGTAAAAAAATATCAAAATATTAAACACAAAATTTGTACAAATCCAAATGAAATATGACTTGTAAACATATTAAAAAAAGAATACAGAGCTGTCCCCATTTTATACTTTACAATGCTATACTCTCTCAGCTGGTTTTTTTTTTTTTTAATAATAATTGCGGAAACACGTCCCTCACAAGCAGCTAACCGGCCTTTTGTGTGCTTGTGTGTGAGAGAGATTTTTTAACCCTTGCAATGCAGTTCCTTTTTTTATGCTTAGAACTTAAAAAGTCTGCTGTTGAATCCCTGGGCCTAATTGGTTATATTAGGGCCGGGCTTCCCTCGACGTGACGTTAGCCCAACAACGATTTAAGCTTTAAACTAAATTAAAGCCTCTTTTTGACTATAACATAAAAGTTTGAAATTCATTTTAGTTCACCTTCCATTGACTGTGTTCTGCCCCCTCTGAGTGAAAGACCCCTTTTTTCATTTGTTGGCAAAAAAAAAAAGACCTTTTTATTTTTTATTAAATGGAGGCCATTGATCGAATGGGAGTTGGTCATCTAGTGGTATGCAAAAGACAATCGTAATATTCTTTTTTTTTTAAAAAAAAAGTTTGACTCAATTATCTAATTTTTGAAATTAGATGTAAAAACCATATCCAAAGTTTAGGCTCATTTCTCTGATTCAAAAATTACAAATAAAATTATTATTTTTTAATTATAAATTATAGATAAAGACAAAAAAGATACCACTTGAACTTTAAAATTCTAATTCACTCTTTTAACCTACAAGTGTATAGGTATTGACTACAAGAAGATAGTAATTGACAACTTATTTTAATACGAAATTAGTTATTTAAGATTTTAAAGTTTAAATAGTATTTTTATGTCTTTTTACTTATGTTACAGTGAAATAATTATAAGAAACATGCATGCACACCTTCTGTCAAATTTAACAATAATGAAAATACTGCACTAAGTAAGACTAAGCACAAACGAAGGTTTTCAAAACAGTGAAAGAGACAAATATAATCTATTATTAATTTATTATTAGAATATGCGCCAGTAATTAGGGAATTTGAAATTCAAATTAAGATAAAACAAGATAAATTAAGAGACAAAATGAGGAGAAGCTAATAGGCCAGTTTGAACATCACGCTTTGCAAATTCCACAGTAGTTAGAAAGCATGGGTGGCCTCATCTATTATCAAAGCATCATTATCAGAATATTAATAGAAAATGATTATACTACTATAATTTAATTAATTTACAAATTTTTCTAAAAGAAATTGGAGAGATAATTAATTAAGCACAAGAAAAGTTGGGATGTTTGTGGGATTTACGTGTTCTTAAGATGACAATGACTTGTTAGCTTGTTCACATTCCAAAAGGCAACGTCCTCTCTAATCACTTTCATCATTAAATTAACAAAAAAACAAATACTACATTTTGGTTGCTAGCTAAGACATAATCCCTACTTTTAAGTAATATTAATTTAATTAATTAATTTATAAACTATAAGTCAGTCAAAGGTACAAAAAGAATAAGAAATGAATAAAGCTAAGGAGGGTTGTATCCTATTATGGCCGACATGGTTTGTTTGAGAGTAAAACAAAAGGGGAACATATAGATTGTGACTTAACTCATTGGTCATATTCCCCAAAGGAATATTACCAAAAAAAAATTTTGAACAAAAAGATAAACTCAAAAAAGAGGTCCCCATACTCTAAACATTAACTAAAGCAAAAAAGTTAAAGGGGTATGAGCTTTTTGCAGTGTTGAATTTGACTACCATTTTGCCCCCAAGCATGAAAAATGTTCACTTACTTTGTCATTGTTCTTGTTTTTTTTTTTGAACTTTTTCCCTAATTTCTGCAATCTTGTGTCGAAATGCAACTGCCGGATCTTTATGACTGGAAAAATAGGGGTATCGTGCATGATATCATTAATCCCATTTCATCCGAAGTTGGGTTCTCCGTTTCTTTTACTCCTAGACTTGGAAATGCTGCAGCTGATTTACTAGCAGCAGAGGCTTTTAAGGGAGTGTGCTTGATAGGGTAGGTATCACAACCGTCACTCTCTTTATCTTCAATTCTAACCTCGGATGTTCATGAAGTGCAATGGTATCCTGCAGAGAACATGATGTCAGTAGCTAGATTGGGAGTTGGCTAAAAAACTATGAATTGATTTGTGTTTACGTTGCTTTGTTTTTTCTTTATGTTAATGTTGCTTTGGTTTTGCTTTGTGTTCACTTTGTTTTGGAATTGCTTTGTATTTTTCCTTATCTATGAGAAATGCGCATTTGTCCAAAAAAAATTATTTGTTTTTTTTATACATGACAATCTAGCTGACTCAGATTCAAGCATTTTTAGAGGGATTTTCGCACTCAAACGCACTCAAACTTAAAACTTAATGCTTAAACAGCCAAAACCCTTTCCACTATACCAATACCTATTATTTCAAATAATTCATTTTTAAAAATATGTGTAGTATATTTTGGGAGAGATATAAAAAGAATATAATAAAACTTACACACACACATATATAAGATATGTAATTTTATTGTTCCAAATATAATATCTTTTCTTATCAACCGTAGAGTTATTTAAATTAATTCATAAAATGCTTGTTTTATCTTTTGTGTGTATGTGAATGAATATCAATCTCTACATGCAGCACGTGCTTGTCCACTAGGGTTGGAAGACGATTTTTTTTAAAAAAAATTTAGTAGTTAGATATAAAGTACAAAAAATAATTAATGTCGATATAATCATATAAAATGTTTGATGCAAAATTCATAGCCACCAAAAATACACGCACACATATGTTGTGCTCACTAACTGTATGTAGCATCACCATTTATATATAAAGGACCTCTATTATTTGTGAAATGTTTAATTAATAGGTCCACCATGTGAGCACACCATATATATCACTATAGATCTGCCATATGTTACTTTAAAATATCTATGTATACGACATTTTTGGAAAAAGTTGAAGTAAGAGCCTCTTTCTTTGAAATGAAGTATGAAGTAGGGTACTTTTTTTTTTTGGGTCAAAGCACGGTACACATTCACACCATTTAATATTATACTGCATTTGTGACAAGTAATTAATACTCATATCTATTCATTTTGTCCCTCCTATATATATATATATATATATATATATATGCTTTGCCATTTTTTCAGTTACATTCATTTAATTTGTCCAAGTTTCATTATACTCCCTCTGATTCTAAATATAAGATAGAATTATTTTTTTTGGAGAGATTAAGGAAGTTAAATAAGTTATTTAATCATATAATATGTTATGTATTCTTAAATTGTATATTAGTTTATTAGTCAAACTAATTAGTTTGGAGAAAAAAATAAAAATACTCTAAAGTAATTTAATTAGCTTCCTTAATCTCCCAAAAAAATCAACATTGTTTTATATTTAGGACCGAATGGAGTACTACATAAGTTCTTTCTTTTCATTACTACACAAGTTCTTTCTTTTCATTTTGATTACAAAACGTTTGGATAAGATGAATATTGAGATTCATTATTAAGAATAGAAAATGTTTTACCGCTCACACGGTATTTATAAAAAAAAACTTATATGTTATTTAGTATAATTTGTGAAACATGTGCTAAAATTCAAAAGAAGCGCATACTAATTAATAAAAAGTCATTTATATGTCAAATGGAACGAAATTGGGAAAAGGAAAATTAAAAACGGAAAGACGATTGAAAATTTGTGTGTAAATCACGTAAAGCGCTCAAAAGATTTCCAAATTTGTCATTATCCTTACTTTCAGGCTGGAGGTAATTTTTCCCCCTTTCACACGAAAACTCATCTTTCTTTCTCTTTCTTTTTCTTTTTTTAAGGAAAGGAATTAGATTTAAACTAAGCAAAAAAAAAAAAAAAAAAAAAAACTTGGGTACTTAGCCTTACGTACTTAAAATGCTTGTTTTCAATTAAATCAAGACATACATGTGAAATTTTTACACGTTATTTAAATTCTTGTATAACAAACTCATTTTATTAATAATAATGCTTCAAAATTAGTTAAATTGTGTTAATTTTAATAGATAAGAGTATATTGAGTATATAAGATCTACGCCTATCAACAAGCAAGGGACATAATGAAAGAGACTTTGGCTGTTTAAGTACAAGATATTAAGTTTCTATTCATCTGAATGTAGAAAATATCTTTAAAAAAATTATCCTCAATTGATTCAGATAATACTTGAATCTGACCCAATCATATAATCATATAAAAAAAAAAGTGTCTATGTCTTTCCTAAACTAAAGGTTATTTCAAAGCCACTTCTCCTCCTCCCCAATTCCTCTTCCTTATATGAAAAAATTATTTCATTATTATAATAAAAAAAATTTTACTCAAAGACTAATATATGCATACCACTTTATTCCTATTTATAAGTTCTTTTTAACTAATTCTCATACACCAAAGAAAGTTAGTTAACTCATTAATTATGGGCTAAATTTTCAATTTCGCCCTTATCTACTGTTGGTTCTAAAAGTCAACATGAATAAATTCTTTTTATTTATTGCAATTAATAGAGGTAAAAAAAGTACAAAACACATTTATTACTCTGAAATTGGACTTATAAATAAGACCAAATTTTTTTGTAAAAAATGACTTATAAATAGGACTAGAGTGGTATTATGAGAGTAGGTTTGTGCCCAAAGTCACAAAATCCCATTTCTAATTAGTTTTCAAACATTGCTATATATATAACACACAATAGTGTTAGTTAGAAGATCTTGATGACAAGCTGCCATATATATTCTTAATATAGTATTTCATTTTCTCTCTAGCTAATTTCATGTTCCTAGCTATCTCCATGCCCATTTGTAGCAAAAGAGAAAAGAAAGAACAACCTTATGTGCCTAATTTATTTCAAAAGATTTTTGGGAGAATGACAGAAAATACCATTTAAACTTCAAAATCCCGCTGACAAGAATGGTAATGGGATTGACAAGAATAGTAATGAAATTGACAACGCAAATATTTGTCAACGGACTAATTGGGATTTTTAAAGTTCAAGTGGTATTTTTTTGTCATTCTTCTAAGATTTTTTAATTTACCGACTCAACACTATACACATTTTCACATCTCCCAGCACTATTGCTAATTTATGGACAAAGTTTTCTTCGCCTGTACTCAAGCCACTACATTATATTAATAAATAGCTGGCTATAATTTATTATAAACTAGTTTGATTATTTTCCGCATACACTACTACACATATGTAGTTCGAAGAAAAACTTAATGTTCATGACTTACAAATAAGTGGCAATTTAATTTACTATTAATCATTGCAATTCTCTGCTGGAAGAAAACCAGCAGGATTAGTTATTAATCAAAGTTGATAGAAAATATAGTACCAAACTCGTAATTATTCCAAGCATCGTGCAACGAAGATGAGATAGCAGACGATATGATAGTTAAGAGAGATTAATTATGGAAAACTAATAATTATAGAAGCTGTCCACACGTTCTCTCACTCGCCTAAATTTTCATCATCATTTCATTAAAGTTAACTAGCTAGCAAGCAAATATATATATATAAGAAACCTCATTATTCCAGTTTCGATGAAAGCTTCTCTGCATTACAATCACAATGGAATATTCTCACATCAAAGGGGTTGGATCCAGCGTGATGATCCATTACACAGTCTAAATTAAAACAGCTTTCATATTTATTACTCCATACCTTCCATTTTTAGTACTTTATTGGTACTTCAAAACTGGAACACACAGTAATTTAATTAATTTTAAAAGAGAGAGAAAAGAAAGGGAACAACACAATACCAAACGGTCAAAACTATGGTCAAAGATGAAGGCATGGTGGGGAAGAATCTAATAAGCGCCGAAAGGTACAGAGGACAATAGACTCGTCATCGTCATCATCTTCCTCTTTCATATATCCTAAGAGGGTTTATTAACATGAGACAAAAAAAGATAAAAACTTTCTTATTATTTTCCCATGTTTTTTCTTCATTCTATTCCTTCTCTTTTTTTTCCTTGTTGATTTTTTTTCTTTAGATAAAGTCACTATAAGGTCTTAAAGGATGAATGTAATCGTTAAAAAAAAAATCTCATAATAGATGAGGAGTTTGGATCTGATATCATTTAATTTTCTTACACGAAAACTTATCATTACATATTGCTTATTAGATTCATTCATTCATTAAGGCATTAGTAATTCTCCCATTTCTTTAATTTTTAAACTCAACATGAGTTATTGCAAGTTCAAAAGGGTATAAAGGGGGACCCATTTCAAAAAGCTCACAAACAAGTGTGTATATATATAGAGAGAGATAGGGTTTAAAGTTTTTGTTGTTTATGTCCCTATTGCATATATATATATATATATGATCATGATGATCTTGTTTTCCTTTAACTTTTGAATTTTGGATTATCACACACATACTTTTGGTCAAATTGGTGCTCGTCCCTCATAATTAGTGGCCCCTGATAAGTTTAACTTTCTAATGTGAAAAGTAAGGAAGACCAATTATTGCATTCTCGATCAGCTTAAGTATAGAGAGAAGATTCACCAATAAATTCAAACTCATGTACTATGACTTACACAGTAAGAGAACAAAAAGTAGGGGTTAAAATATAGTACAATTAATTAGTGGTTCGTGCCATTACTAACGCTTTATCTTTGTAATATTCCCTCCGATCTCTTATATTATAAGTTAAATTTTTTCTATTTATAAGAGACTCCTTGAAATTTTTGGTTTCATTTTTATCCCCATTAATTATCAGCTAGTCTCATTCAGAGTATTTAAAATCGGACCGGATCGGCCGGTTCAAGCCGTGAACTGGCTGTCCAACCGGTCCGATCCAGGGGTGAACTATACGTACCGGTTCACCCATTTTTTAATTTTCTTTTTAAAAAATGGTTTTTTATTAATTTTACATAAACTTTTATATAAATAAGCCTGAAATCTTTACTTCCTTACTGGTCTAGCTTTGGTTTGACTCATGTCTAACCCACTGACCCTTAACCCAATATCCCGACCGGTTCAATGTCTGGTCCGACTTTCAGTACCTTGGTCTCATCACATTAAATTAACTATTTGCTCGTTTTCTCTTTTATATGCTCACTCAGCTCTCCTCTTATATAAATATCAATTAAATAATTTTTTAAAAAAATAAATTATTTTTCACATATTTATTATTTTTAGCAATTTTTTTTTTAATTACAAAGGCAAGCATATTACCTTTTATGGAAGAAAAAAATCACAACTCAGTATTCAGACCCAACCACGGACTATTGCCAATCATAAACTTTTAACTAAATTTAACAACCTCTTTATCTACGTGATTTAGTTATTTGTATCAACAGGAGTGTAGCAATTAAAGGCAGCTCATGAGTTGAAATAGTTATAATTATCTATACACACACAAAGCACTTGTAAGAAAATATTTTTCTTTAATTAATACTAGTACAACAATTATTTTGTGTCATTGAACCACTGATACGAGCAGAGATTTGTGTGAAGTAATCAAGGTGTATAAACACAAATATATGAAACATTTTGTGCTTATTTTGAATAGCTTATTTTTGAATAATAAGTGTTTATAAATCGTGATTCACGGTATACAAGATAATAATATGAGAGGAGTTTTATTTCGACTTACGTAATAAATGCTTATTTGGGCAAAATAAGCCCAACCTTCATATTCTTGATTCTTCATTATTGATCTGTATACCTGTTCTGTTAATTCTACTTTGATGAACACTCCAGCACTAAAAATCTGATCTTTTTCAGGTGAAAGTAATTCGAGTTCGCGCGCTCCCTCACAAGTATATACAAGAAATTAATTCAAACCTTAAATCTCAAAGCAAAGTGAGCAAAAGTAATCATTTTTCTTTGTCGTACCGCGCCAAAGAGCAACATGCTGGCGACCACAAAGTTCAGCCATCGGACAAGCATGATGTGAGATGATAATAAAAAAAAAAACCCGAATTGTAAACAAACGTCCGTTGATCTTTTTTAAAAAAAATTTTTGAAAATATAATTCCAACTACTTTTTTTATCACGAGATTAATTGTAAAATTTATACTTTGCATGGTGTTTTTAAGTTACAAGACTCGCATATTATAAATAGTATGGCATTTTATAAATTTCATCATATACATATTTATATTTATTCTCATATAACGTGGCAACTAAAGACGAGTGGAACTGAGGAAAAAAATGGACGATAGATATTTTTCATTTTTTTCTTCTTCATTGATGGCAAAAGTTGGTTGGGTACCAACAAAACGAAAGGATTACAAAGGGGATAACTTTTCCTATTATACCCAAATATAAAAACATGTCAGCGGTACCAGGCGCAGCAAAGGAATAATAATATATAAGAACCAAAAAGCGAAAGGCAAGAGAGAATGAGAAAAAAGCAAAAGCAAAATCCCCACACTTTTGACAACACCACCTTTGTTCGGACTCATACTAGTAGCTACCATCTAGCGTCAGCCACTCGTGAAATTATCATTCTCACCCCTTCCCCGCATTAATTCCCATCATTATCACCCTCATCTTCGTCTTCTTTTTCATCATCGTCTTCCTCCCCCGCCTCTGCATTTTTAAACCCTAAAACCCAGACTCATAAAATTTAAAATATGAACACAAAATAACATCCACGTTACACTGTAGATATATATATATATACCAGCAGTGTAATAATCGTTTTCTTGTTTGGCAGAGGTAGGGTTGGGTGGGTGGGTGTGTGTACGTCCTTCACTTTCATGATCAAGCGCAGATTCCCATTTCTGCATGCAAGAGAGAGGGAGCCATACATATATATAAAGCTGGTTATTCCATGCCAAAAATTGGGGTTTGAAAAAGACTGGGTTTTGCATGGGTTTGGAAGGTGTGCAGGGTCGGCCCAATGATGCCCCAGTTTCCATAACCAGAAGAAGAGCTCTCAATCCTCTCAAAACTAGGGTTACTATTTAAGGCGATGGGCGTGGCCAATGGGATCACCAATGAACTCGATCCAGAAGACGACGACGAAGAACCACCACCATTATTATTATTATGATTGTTATTCCCACTTTGTTGTTGCTGCTGATGAACAAGCATGCCTCCTCCACTGAAAAACCCATTATTATGATTATTGTTGTTGATGTGGTTTCCTTCACTGCTAGTACCGGAGGGAGCCGTAGAGAGGTCCACGTTGAAGGGTAGGACAGAAGTCATGGAGCCATTGGTGGAGGAAGATGGTTGGATCAAGTTAGGGTTTTTGGTGTAACCGGCGAGAACGGAGGACCAGTAATGATGATCTGTAGTGTCCTGTTTGATGGGTACGGCGAAGGTGAGAGAATTGTTATTAGTGCTTGAAGATGGTGGCGGCGGCGGTTGGGATGCAAAAGTGACGGAGGAGTTGGTGGAGGAGAGGTCTCGGTCAGCGTCAGGGCTTTTGCTGGTGTGGTGGTGGTCGGACAGAGAAGAATCCGACGTGTTCTTGGTCTTGCCGGAGAGTCCGCCGATGGGAAGGCTACTGTTGGCAATGCTCTTCACGTCGTAGCGGCTCATGTCAAAGTTGGTCACTGCGTTGATTCCTCTGAACTTAATGGCCGCTATATCATACGCCTCCGCTGCTTCCTCTTGAGTACCTATTTTGTTGATACACAAACAAAATAAGGGTCCCATCCGTCATTTTCTATACGAAGATTTGTATTTCATTTCACAATTCACATGTATGAATTAAATTATTAAACAAAATCTATGTGGGTGTGATACACAAAAACATGATTATTTCGGTTTAGGTGTATCCAACACATAATATGAGATCTAATTTAAAATTATACATACATTATTAAAAAAAAGTATGGGGGTAGGTATGAGAATAGGACTCACTGAAAGTGCCAAGGTAGAGGTCTTTGTTTCCGGCGACTCTGCCTATTCTTGCCTGCCATCGGCCATGCTGGTGATGTCTGAGACAAAAAAGTTGATATTCTAACCCCACTATATATATATAAATATATTATATCACAATACACACACACATATATTTATATGTATGACATTATATTTTATTCATTTGGCATCAAGATATATATGGTGCTAGAGGCCAAAAAGATTTGAACTATACCTCGTCACTCCTCTGTATATTGAGGCGCCTCTCGAGAATCCACTACTCCTCCTAAAATAATTAAAGAAAATAAATAAATAAATAAATATATACATACACATTAATAAAGCCATGGAAACAGAGGGACCGAAACGGGAAATGTAAATTAACCTTCGAAGAGAAGCAACAAATTCCTGCCTTGTCATATTCTTCATCTCTTCCAGTTCCTTCTGGTAGTTTGAAATCTAACAAAAATATGAAAAAAGTATTGAATAAGACAAAAATTTGAGAATATATAACAAAAAAACAAAAAATAATTAAGAGCATTGAGTGATTGGGGTCACCGGAAAGTTGGTGGTGGTGGTCGGACCCCAGTACTTGAGAGCGGCGAGATCATAAGCCCTGGCTGCCTTCTCTTCCTTATCGTAGCCACCTGAAAATATCATAATAACAACAACACAGTCACACACACAAGAAGAAACAAAATCATCTTTTAGCAAAAATGATTAGCCTTGAGGAGAATCTGAATCTAACAGAATTACTCTTAAAAGCTTTTTTTTTCACAGTAGAAACATAATGACGATATCTGTTTTTTTTTAATTTATTTAAATTAAATTGCTTACCCAAATACACTGAACCATGATGACAAAGGGAACCACAGCATCGTTCGTTAGGTCATAAAGATCCAACACAAGAAGCACCCGTCAGAATCTTCACACTCATAAATTCACAAAATAAATAAATAATTAATCAACTAAAAAATAGTGACTCTCTTCTCAGATGAAAGATCCTTATTGTGAAGAAACAGATGAGTGTAATCTGAGCCATTGATGTGGTTATTGAGATTTAACATTTGAGAGAGAGAGGCAAATTCTTTATAACTCCCATTTATTCCGGTGCCGTGTGTGTGTGTAGTGAACCGTGTTTTTGTCAGACTCGGTGTGTCGCAGTCTCAGATCGCGTGGACCCGGTTCGACTCAGTTCTATGAAACCCTAACCTAGAGGACGCGATCGTCAATTCCAACATTACCTTGTCTTCCTTTCCGACTTTGCCCCTCCCTTCTGCAACTGTTATCCCACAGATGAGCTTCGTACCTTCCTGTCCATCTGTGCCTGCACTTAATTAAATATTTCAATTTTATTCTCACACTAAAAACAAATAATATAGATACGTTTTTTTTTAAATCGAATCATCACCGTGTGACGCCGCGGTAGATGGAGGTTCGTTGGCCGAAGGTGTCGACGCTCTTCTTCGGCGACGGCTCTATAGGGATCAGCTGAGCCTGTTTCTGTTGCGGCTCGGCTTGCGCTCCTCCGGAGGAGAAGCCACGAAGGAAGCTGGCGGCTATGGTTTTCAGCTCGGAATCATATATCTCGTTCTCAACCACCGTGCTCAGCGTGTTGTCGGCGGAGAACTGCGGAGGCGGTGCGGTAGCTGCGGGAGCGGCGGCTGAGGCGGCGGCTCCTCCAAGGAAGTCCTCAAACTTAGGTCCCCCGGTGAACATGGAGAGGCTAGTCGGTGCTCCTGTGACCGCACCACCATCTTTGGTTTCGGCCGGCGAGTCGACGACGGAGGTGCTACCTGAAACATTTTTTTATTTCAGCAAAGAAATAATTCACAGGGTGAAAAAAAATATAGAGAGAGAGAGAGGGACCTGTGAGAGAGAGAGTAGGGGAAGGGGAGGTGAAGGACGGGAAGAGAGGGAAGTGGGAGGAGGAAGATAAGGGGTGGGATAGAGAGAAAGCGAGCCAGTTGGAGGAGGAGGAGGAAGAAGAGTCCATGGTGGTGGTGTATTAAGAGAGTGACTTTGGGAAGTGGGATGAAATGGAGGTATCTAGCTTTTAGGGAGAGAAGGAGACTCAAGAGAGAGAGATAGTGAAGTCTGAAGAAGAGAGACTCAGAAT
Source organism: Inga oerstediana (assembly GCA_963210345.1). NCBI lineage: Eukaryota > Viridiplantae > Streptophyta > Magnoliopsida > Fabales > Fabaceae > Inga > Inga oerstediana. Next base: position 12,739,918 of record OY723410.1, on the reverse strand, counting down.
ATGACACAGATATAGAGGCGGTCTTAAGAGAGAGAGAGTGTGTGGCTCTGCTAGGGACTAGGGTGCTGCCCAGTGAAGTTGCACGAAGAACGAGGTCCTTTCACCATGGTAATTACTGGAGTATTACTAACACCATTACTATAAACTAAACCCTTAACTGCTGTTTTTACACTAATATGAGTTAGCAAGTCATATTGTTCCCCACTTTGTGAATAATAACATAATTTTTTTTATACATGATGGCAACAGCTATTTTTTTTATGGTAAGCATAGAGTATTTAGTGTGTGTTTGGATTAGCTTTTTTTAATAGCTTTTACGACTTACGAGGTAAGTGTGTGAGAGGAGTTTTGTCTCGGGTTTCGCAAACCATGGTTTGAAACCATGGTTTGGAGGATATCCAACACACATACAGTCAGTAGTAGTGAGAGAATAAGTGTATGTCCAGCAAACACCAAAATCATGATTTTAAATTATGGTTTGCGCAACATAAGATAAAACTCCTCTCACACGTTTACCTTGTAATTCTTAAAAGTTATTAAAAAAAGCTAATCCAAACACACATAAAGTTAATCCAAACACACTATGGGTGTTTGGATTAGTTTTTTTTAATAGCTTTTATGACTTACGAAGTAAGTGTGTGAGAGGAGTTTTGTCTCGGATTACGTAAACCATGGTTTGGCATATTGCCAAACACAGACTAATTCTCTCTCCCCGTAGGCTTTTGAAAGGATTTTTTTTGTTGATTATGAAACTCTCTTCATACACCCAACTAAGTCGCAACAGCTAGTTTTATTTTATCATAACCTTCGCATATGAAATGTAAGTTACAATTAATAAGGGGAAAATTATTTTTAGGTCCTGTATAAGAAAAAATAATAATAATACTATTAATAAATTCAAAAACATCATTGATAACTTCAGAAAACCATTTCTTCTTATTTTTTATTTTATTTTATACGTATTTGAATGTAATTCTTCCATCAATAAATTATACGCGAGCTGTATATGCCCATGTTGATGTGATGCTATGGAATATATTGACAAAGTGACAATGAGGTTTATACTTCATATCAATTAGATTGCACTGGCCTATAATAATTCCTTCGCCTTTAAATATAAAATACGGTTACTTTTTTTTGAGAGATTAAAATAATAAAATAAGTTATTTAATTATATCATATATTATATATGATTAAATCATATATCAGACAATAAGTTAGACAAATTAATTTGGAGAAAAAAATAAATATAAATATTTTAAAGTATTCCTTCTGATTTTTAATATAAGATATATTTGGAAAGTTTGTCTTGATTATAAGCATATGGCATAGCTTTGACATTTGTCAATCTTTCTTAGTTGAGGGAATTAAGAAATGTGATTACGGTGTTTTAGAAAATACATATCTTATTAACTAACTCAACTAACTTTTTTAATTTAATCAAATTAGGTAAATATATCTTACATTTAGGACCAAAGGGAGTAATTTAATTAGCTTCTTAATATCTCAAAAAAAAATTAATTAGGTCTTATATTTAAGACTAGTATTTTTTTTTTCCATTTAAAGACAATGAAAGGCAGTGACTGTTAACAGAGGATGTGGTTTGGTTTTAAAAAAAAGAAGAAGCTTTTTAGGAACACAAAATTCCTTAAAATAAGCTAATCCAATCACATAAGTTATTAGATAACATTTCTTTTTAAGGAATTATGAATTAATCGATTTTGTAATCTACAGTTTTTTTTTTTTTTTGGCTTTTACAGGTATGTCAGTGTCTTTTTTTATATTAGTGGTAAAAGTTGTTTTTACAATATAATTTACAATAATGTGTGTTTGAATTAATTTTTAAGAATAGATTTTACGATTTATAAAATAAATATGTAAGAGAAATTTTATCTCAGATTACGCAGATTTAAAACCTAAATTTAAATAATTACCAAACACTTACTTACATAAAGATACTTCTCAAAAACCAACTCAAACAAAAACTTAAGGTTGTGTTAATACAATAATACTACACTACAAGACTATTTCCGCTTTTGAGCTTATGGAAATGTCGGATGTCAAATTATGGCAATTAAAACTGTGCTGTTTAGAAAAAAAAAATATTCGATATCCAAGAATCGTATATCGACTAAGCAAATCAAAGCTGTCGTTCACGAATATTTTTTTTATAACACCCAAATTAAAATTTTCATTTGAGAAATTTAAGCCCTCTATGTCGGATACTAGAGATCAAACTAATTAGTAAATAAGGCATAAATTATATTTACTGGCAAAAAAAGGCATAAATTATATTTAATAATTAAATAACTCGGAAGAAATTTCTACTAAAAATGTCACTTTAAAGAAAAAATTAGAGAGGTTTTTGCATGAAAAATTAGTTGGCATTACTTCTGAATAATGTGGGGCATTATTGTCAAGCTATCGAGTTAACTTTCCAAATTTACCTATTTTATATTTCTATCTTACAAAATCATGCTCATTTGTACTTATACTCATGCTAGCCACAAGCTCGATTAAACCTGCGAGTTTACACATTAGGTTTATCATTTTTATGTTATAAATTTATGTAAACTCACTGTTAAACTCATATTAGTTTGTTCACTTTGATCATATTCAATAACTTTATGTATAAACTTTATAGAATTTCTTTTTTTGGATATGTTAAATTATAAATATTGATGAATTTAATTTCAATTATTCATATTTAAAATATATTTAAATTAAATTATTTTCATTTTTATTGTACTATTATATACATTTAACACCTATTAATTAAAAGTAAACTCTTATGAGTTTACTATTCAAATTTAGAATCTGAGTTTATATTCTTATCAAAAGTTTACTTAAGGGAGGGGCATTGCTTTTGGG